>CM060068.1:8816200-9457866 GCA_030533445.1 Cyprinodon diabolis | reverse complement strand
TTATATATTTGCTCTAACTAGCTAATTAAAGAAAGAAGGCATAATATAACTATAGAAAAGTATATTGCACGCAGATGAAATCCTAAAGAAATAGCCACCAGGAACAGAGCTGGTTATTTTTAAACCCCACCCAATGATTATGGTCTTTAAAGCTCATGCAACTGTCTTGATCTTTTTTGAAAAGTATATCAGCACATTTTACTCAGCACAGAGCTTCATAAAAAACAAAAAAAAAAACATGGATTACCTTATGCAGAAAGATAAATGATAATAATTCTGGACTGCCCCACTGCCAGCAGTGCTCAAATGTGTGACTAAAACAAGAGGAAGAGATAACAATGTTTTTAACAATTTATATTGGAGTGTGCATGTATGCAGCTACACTGACTGATGTGTGCAACACTATCAAACATTGTATACAAGACAAAAAACATCTGTCTTCCTTCTGAGAGCGCAGCGTTCTTTCTCAAGGCCATCTGAAGATAAGCTCTACTGAACAAGCATAAATCTGTTTGCGTCTGCTTTATTCCTCCCAAAAAATGCCTGAACATGGATTCAGCAAATATAAAAAGAAGAATTATAGCTACATTGTCTCCGGATTAAACATGAGGTTTACAGTTTGGTGTGTATGTGTGTTGCTACATTATTTTACTGTTTATTATACTATATCTGCCCATTATAAATTAGTAGAGATAAGGGTGTCTGCAGCACTGCTAAATTATTTCTAAGTAGCTATACATTCTTTAATTGTACAGTACTGCTCAAATTACTTTACAAATCATCTGCATTCTACAAGAACCTCATTCAGCATGAAAGCAGGGATGTGTGATTTGACATGAACCTACAAGGATGTTTGATGAGTGGACAGATGCACACAAGGCCTCATTCAACACAGTTATGCCTTAAATCTTAATCCTTTCACTAGAAAAATCGAAATCTAGATAAGTCGTTTTTTTCTTTAAGAATGGAACTCGTTTTTTTCTGCCAATGGAACAAGACAACTTACATTTAAAAAAAAAAAAAAATTGCATTGTCTTATTTCAAGTGGATTTTATCTTATTTTGCTTATTTTAGGAGTAAAAATACTCATTCCATTGGCAAACTATCTCATTTACCTACTCAAATTAAGAGTAAATACACTTCATTTAAAACATTTTTACTTATTTCTAGATAATTTTTCCAGTGTTAGGGTGGCTCAGTATGGCTCAGTATGGTCTTTCGAAATATATGCCTGTTCTGCCATGCATTTAAAAATTTGTTACTGCCTTTGATGGATGGTCATCGTAAAGCCAGTTTGAATTATTGCATTGACTAGATTGGCTAGAATCTATGCATATTGTTGACTAAGTTAATTGGAGGTGGAAATCAGAAATATGCATGCACCGTGGTACGCTGGTTGTTCTACCCATTTTTCAGAGAATGTAAAAATGTAAAATGGCTTCCCTGCTGTTTAGTACATTTGTTCTGATAGTTGAAGCAAGCCGCAGCAAAGCACAGTGTCCTGATGTCCTCATGTATCTTCTAAAATAATGAGATTCGATCATTAATAAAAGCATGTTAACACGCCAGGATGACAAATAAAAATATGCACAACTCGGGTGAACAACCATCTTTGCTTCAAAGTTCTGAACAACAACAGAAAACATTAGCTTTTTATTTTTTTTTTACATAAGAAAGTTTCGAAATTACACTCTGGTGTAACACATCTCTAATTACCGTAAAAAAATTTTTAATGCATTTCCATCCATCCATCCATCCATCCATCCATCCATCCATCCATCCATCCATCCATCCATCCATCCATCCATCCATCCATTTTCTTTACATGCTTAAACATTAACCCATATAAAATACAGATTGGAGATAGACTTGCTTCCCACACACATTTGATAGCATTAGATTGCTTTGTGGGAAGTTTGGACAATGTGTTAAAACCTTGGACCCTCTGAAGAGCTACTGTGACGTGGGTTTGTAAGTGGTCCACACACATTCCTGTAAATACTAGAATGAATGTAAAGTTTCTGAGACAAACACTGTAATATTGATAGGTGAAAAGTTCCACAGCTTTTCTCCACCTCTTTTCCACATGCTGTGTGTATGTATATATATATATATATATATATATATATATATATATATATATATATATATATATATATATATATATATATATATATATATATATATATATATAGCTGCAAACAGCTAAAAAAAAACAGTCTCAGCCTACTGACATTGTTCTACTCCCGCCCCCCACACACACCAACCAACCCATCCATTTTTGCTGTTACAAGAACAGAAACATTGCATCTGTCTTGTTAAGTAGAAGCTTTGAAACATAGTTTGGCCCTAGCAAGCCACTGAGCTGCCAAATACTGTTGTTTAGGAGGGGAGCTGTGAAATAGTGGATGACTTTGACTGACAGCTTAGTAGCTCTGCAAATTAAATGACGTGTGAAAACATAGAAAATCTCATTCGTTTAACAGTCTGTGTTTTTGTTTGTATTTTTTCCCCCATCACCATCTATTTTATTTACATTTATGACAAAGTAATCTGGGAGGACAATGTGCTTATAAAGTGCATTTTTAGAGAGTCTGAAATGCTGCTTAATTTTCTTCCAGAGGTGGAAAAAAAACATGCTTTCTGGGAAAACTATCTATATTCTTTACACATTCCACTGATACATTATTTGTTTTTGCATCACATTTAATGGTTGGGATTTTATTGAAATGAATAAAAATACAGAACTCAATCATCAAGTATAGCTTCAGGCTGAAAAGGTCATTTTAAAACTGTGCATAAACAACCAGTAATTTAAATATCTTATAAATAAGCAATTACAACCTAATAATATTCATACTACTCTGTATGTTATGCAGTTGTTCTGCCAAAGAATAATCCTAATTAAAATGGCATGCTAAATCAGATGAGTTTGAGCTAATTCACTGATTTTAAGAAGGTTAACAAGAACAAGACCCCAAAATACTCAAATTCCTCCACTAGGGGCAGTACATCCTCCCCAACCAGGAGAAGGCTTAAGACCATGGTATCGGATTTGGAGGCATGATCCTCATCCCAACCACTTCACACTTGCTTCACACACAAAACACAGTTGGGCAAACTCCCATGCACCCACCAGGATCCCGCTAAGGGTGTAGAGCTGATCCAGTCTTCCACAGCCAGGACGAAAACCACACATCTCCTCCTGAATCCGAGATTCGACTATCCAACAGACCCTCCTTTCCAGAACCCTGGAATAGACCTTACCAGGGAGGGTTAAGAGTGTTATTCCTCTGTAGTTGGAACACACCTGAGGGATCACCAACCCAGTCTGCCAAACCAGGGGAACTGCCCCTGATGTCCACACAATGTTGCAGAGTCACGTTAACCAACACAGCACCACAATATCCAGAGCCTTAAGGTACTCAGGGTGAATCTCATGCACCCCTGGGGCCTTGCCACCGAGGAGCTTTTTAACCACCTCTGTGACTTCAGCACCAGAGATGGGAGAACCTTACCCGGAGCCCCCAGACTCTGCCTCCTCAATGGAAGACGTGTTGGTGGAATTAAGGAGGTCTTCGAAGTACTCCGCCCACTGACATACAACATTCTGAGTCGAGGTCATCAGCAAACCACCCCCCACTATAAATAGTGTTGGTACTGCACTGCTTCCCCCTACTGAGACGCCGGGTTTTTTCCTCAGCAACCGGCCGGGTCACCTGCCACTTTGACTGCTGGTACATCTCAGCTGCTTCTGGAGTCCCACAGGTTAATAAAGCCTGATAGGACTCCTTCTTCAGCTTGAAAGCTTCCCTCACTGCTGGTAACACCTCACCAGCATGTTCGAGGGATGCTGCCGTGACATGCACCAACAACCTTGCAGCCACAGCTCCGACTAGCCACCTTAACAATAGAGGCACGGAACATGGTCAACTCAAACGCAATGTCCCCCACCTACCTCGGAACGTGTTCAAAGCTCTACCGGAGGTGGGAGTTAAAGCTCCTTTTCCAATTTCCAGCTCAAGGTCTTTCTGCATGGAGTTTGCATGTTCTCCCTGAGCATGCGTGGGTTCCCTCCGGGTACCCCAGCTTCCTCCCACTATCCAAAAACATGACTCTCCTTAGGTGTGAGTGAGTGTGTGTGTGAATGGTTGTTTGTCTGTTTGTCTCTGAGTTGCCCAGTGACTGGAGACCTGTCCAGGGTCACCAGCACCCCTTGCGACCCCAGCAGGGATAAGCATGATGGAAACTGGATGGATGGATGGAACGTCATAATTAATGCATATTATTTACAAAAATGAAAGAATTACTTTTGTTTGGCAAAACCAATGTATTAAAACAGTTATATCGCACCACAGTAAGAGACATTGTGACAGCAGCAGTATAAAAACTTTCCTTTTTAAAAATGTATGCTCAACTTAATCCTTTGCCATGTTCTTGTGACATGTTTATGTGGTTAGGAAACAAACACTAATTTAGTCTTGATATTTTCAAAGACAGCTGATGTCTTTAGGTAAACCATTGTTGCATAATTCTAAGGGTTGGATTAATATTTATGTAAATAATGCACCAACAAGATATCTGATGCTAAAATAATAGGCCATAGAAATACATTGTGGTCTACAAGTTAACTTTCGGCCTGAGATCTGAGGAATAAACAGACACGAGCTTGTACTCTGTCCATCCTTTAAAAAATCTCACAAATCACAGCTGTTCACTCAGTGACCTTTGGCCTGTCTGGTTCATTAACCAAAAAGTCAGATTGAATGATTCCAGAATCAAACAACTGTTGGCGGAGTAAATAGGATAACTTCTCTGGAAAAACTGACAGGAAAGACTTAATTATCTTTTTAAGCAGAGAGTGTGAGAAGAAGAGTTTGATTAGAGAAACAGAGAAGCTTAGATGTTTAATTTCTGAAAATTAAACATCTTTTAAGTTCACAAATTAAATAAAATATAAAATGACAAATATTTGACTTTTTTTTTCCTGCAGGAGTATAAAACTGTAGCCAAAAGGTAGGTTCACTGTTCTCTTATGCCTCAAATTTGTTTATATTAACTGATAATACAGAATAAATTGAGCGCAGTCAAAACAGACACTCTAAATAGCTAAAGTTCATCTTCAACTTCAGATTGCTTTGTGGTGAGCTGCAGTGAAAACCCTGTTAGTTTAAATTAAACTAAAAAAATTCCTCTCATCCACTGCCTTCCTAAGCAAGCAAATAAACCAAAATCCAACATATATTTCTATTCGCATTTCCTAAGTGCTGTTTTTGTATTTTGTCTGTGTTCTAGTTCAAGTTTCTTTGGCGGCATCCAATTTACAAATAAGCAGAATATTATAATGGAGGACCAATCCTGGCCTTCAAAAACAAATAGATAAAAGACAAATAAATATAAATCATTCGCGAAATAATGGCCTGAAACTAAAATTATGGATCCATCAAATGCAACAAACTCATAAAAACTAGAGATTTGTACTATTTATTTTGATATGATTAAAAATATTTGTATTGCAATTTTTCTATTTTAGCTGTTGACTTTTATTCTTATTTAAACCATGAATATTTAGTCTTCGTTTTTTACTGCAATGATGTATGTTTTTTTTTATTACTTTAAGTAAAGTTATTGATGTTATTTGTTTAACCACCAAAATATATTTAAATTGTTTTACCACCCTTTATATTATTTTCAAATCTTTGTATTTGATTTTTATTTTTTATAACTCAAATATTTGCTGATCAAAGTATCTTGCCATTTATTTCTGCCTCTTCTCTTTCTGCAACTTGTTATTTCACCTGGTGTTCTTCCTCCTCTTTTATTTCCACCACGTGCAGCTGTAAAAGCATGCACCTTTGTTCTCCTGCAAACTAATGTGCTTCCTGGGTTAGACGGTTAACACAGCACAATAAAGTAAGATGACTGAATGCACTAAATGCTGCTAACTGTACTACTCTAACTGTACTGCCACATCTGAATTTAGCCATTGCTACTAGCTGTGTGTACAGCAAAGCCTGCCCCTCTTTTTTTTTTATAGATACACATGGAGCTATACTGAGAAAATACTTGTATTAGAAAATACATGAGTTATAAAAAAAATACTTAAATAATTATGAAGTAATATAAAGCGCTGGAAAACATGTTTTAAATCTATTTGGGAGATCAAAACATAGAAGGAAAAATAAAAAAGTTTAGGAAAAACAGCAATAAAATTACTTGAATTAAATCAGTTAAAGAAATAGTATGACTAAAAATTCATTAAATAAAAAACGAAGTACAGAGATAAAATAGCACAATTAAATAATATCAAAATATTTTATTCATTTTTAGTTATATCTCTATTTTTTGTCAGTTTGTGGCATATAATGACTCAACTTATTTAAATTCAAGCCATTATTATGGCAACAATATATATTTATGATTTTCCTCATTTTTGATTTTTAACTGTAGCAGGATTGGTCCTCCATATTTCACAAGTATAGGCATTTCGAAAAATCAAGGGAAGCAGTCAATTAAAGTAGAATGTGCCATTAATTTGCTTGAGTTCTTATTTTTCAGCCTTCATAAAAACTGTGATAAAAACAGTTTTGAAAGTTCTTACATTATAGACAACTTTATAGTGGAATAGCTGATATTCTTTTAAATCAACTATGCCACTACACAGAGAGCTCTTCAAATTCTTACAAGAGTAATAAGCTGCTACAGCTTCTTTCTGAAGGCCTCAGGCAGTTCTTTGATCTGTTCATTCTCTCTTCAGCTGGGCCAAACTCATTCAAAATGCTGAGTGAAGATGTTCTAATCACCTGCAACAGATTACCTGATGTGATAAGCCTATTTCTATTCCTTCCCTTAGTAGGGCAGGAAATAAATGTGTTGATGTCAGCATTGTTTTTTTTTTCCAGTTGTTTTTGCAGAGAAAAATTCAAAAGGTGATTTTAATCTATTTTGCTTTAAATTAAATAATAGTAATTCTTAGATTTGTCCGTATTTCCAAATATGTTGGAAAACTCTAAAGACAACTTTAAGGAGTGTTTGTGTGTCACATTTTTGTGTTTTTTTACATTTAGTTTTAAGATCCAGTCCTAGTGTACATACACTATATTGCCAAAAGTATTTGCTCACCTGCCTTGACTCACATATGAGCTTAAGTGACATCCCGTTCCTAATCCATAGGGTTCAATATGACGTCGGTCCACCCTTTGCAGCTAGAACAGCTTCAACTCTTCTGGGAAGGCTGTCCACAAGGTTTAGGAGTGTGTTTATGGGAATTTTTGACCATTCTTCCAGAAGCGCATTTGTGAGGTCGCACACTGATGTTGGACGAGAAGGCCTGGCTCTCAGTCTCCGCTCTAATTCATCCCAAAGGTGTTCTATCGGGTTGAGGTCAGGACTCTGTGCAGGCCAGTCAAGTTCATCCACACCAGACTCTGTCATCCATGTCTTTATGGACCTTGCTTTGTGCACTGGTGCACAGTCATGTTGGAAGAGGAAGGGGCCAGCTCCAAACTGTTCCCACAAAGTTGGGAGCATGGAATTGTCCAAAATGTCTTGGTATGCTGAAGCATTCAGAGTTCCTTTCACTGGAACTAAGGGGCCAAGCCCAGCTCCTGAAAAACAACCCCACACCATAATCCCCCCTCCACCAAACTTTACACTTGGCACAATGCAGTCAGACAAGTACCGTTCTCCTGGCAACCGCCAAACCCAGACCCGTCCATCAGATTGCCAGATGGAGAAGCGCGATTCGTCACTCCAGAGAACGCGTCTCCACTGCTCTAGAGTCCAGTGGCGGCGTGCTTTACACCACCGCATCCGACGCTTTGCATTGCACTTGGTTATGTATGGCTTGGATGCAGCTGCTCGACCATGGAAACCCATTCCATGAAGCTCTCTGCGCACTGTTCTTGAGCTAATCTGAAGGCCACATGAAGTTTGGAGGTCTGTAGTGATTGACTCTGCAGAAAGTTGGCGACCTCTTCGCACTATGCGCTTCAGCATCCGCTGACCCCGCTCCGTCAGTTTACGTGGCCTACCACTTCGTGGCTGAGTTGCTGTCGTTCCCAAACACTTCCATTTTCTTATAATACAGCTGACAGTTGACTGTGGAATATTTAGGAGCGAGGAAATTTCACGACTGGATTTGTTGCACAGGTGGCATCCTATCACAGTTCCACGCTGGAATTCACTGAGCTCCTGAGAGCGACCCATTCTTTCACAAATGTTTGTAAAAACAGTCTGCATGCCTAGGTGCTTGAATTTATACACCTGTGGCCATGGAAGTGATTGGAACACCTGATTCCAATAATTTGGATGGGTGAGCAAATACTTTTGGCAATATAGTGTATTATAAACACAGCTCCTTTTATAAACACTGCCTCTGTATAAAACATTATTTAACATTTTAAATGTCCTCTATTCAAAGGGTACGTAAAAGATTTCACTTAAAGATACAAGGTCGTACCTTCTAATGTATGTGTAATTTATAGACTAACACTGTTAGATATGATTTACAGGCTGGTTGCCCCTCCCATTGTGCTGAGACACCTAATGACAATTTGTGTCCACTAAACAGAAGTCCTTGTTCTCACTCATTAACTACGGTCCTTGTTTTATGCTCTGCTGCTTGAGTCCTTGTTATAAGCTCTTGATTTTCACTTCATAAATACACAGCTACGATGACTTTACACAAGCAGACTCATATTATATGACTGTCAGCTTTCTCTACCTGCTTCATACAGATATAAGCATTACTGCCTTCCCTGAAGACAGCTTTTTAGGGAACTGGTTCAAGTAGTCACTGGAAAGTGATACATGCATAACATTTCTGAAAATGTTTTACCTAGACTTAGACAGACTTTCATGAAACACCAGCCTAAAGATGTTTCAGGTCTCTAAAAGCATCCTTTTAGCTTGGTTATTTTTGGCATCTAGACACAAAAAGAAGTCAGGTTTCTACAAAAGGAAAGTCTCTGTATCACCTTCATAACGGATTTAGCTAAAATACAACAAACAGCTTTCTATCACAGCAACAGCCCTCAACATAAAGCCATGGCCACATTGTATGGTTTAGATCAAATCAAACAGACTTTAAGAGGCAGATCTATATCCTGAAGTGAATCTGACAAGATCAAAAAACGATGTTAGTCGAGTCTAAGTAAGGTCCAATTAATTACAAGACAATTGAGATCAAATTACAGTCTGCAGCGCTAATAGACTGCAAGATCTGTTGCTATAAAATGCAACATTCAGCTAATTTAAAAACTTTAAAGCTACAATGTGCAGTTTTAAGCAACATCTAATGGTCAGACTGCAGCAACATGAACCACCCGCTCCCACACTCCCTTTCCCCTCCAACAATTTGGAAGCCGTCTTGGTATAAAATGGCTTCCGCAACTTCCGCTTTACCTATCTTGTAAGTGATGATGAGGTTTATTTACTCTAGATTGCTGTTTCAATTATCTGTAAAAGATATGTTTACTTCTAAGACAGTTGAAAACAAGGGGTTCATATTCTTGGTCAAAGCACGTGACCCATGGTATGAGCTGCCTAGCCAAAAATACTTCACGTCTCAGGTGTATGTTTTTGTTTTTTGGAAGTGTTAGCAAAACTACTTCTATTTGAATTAGAAACGGAGAACATGCAGGAGTCCGAGCCAGGTCAGGTAAACAGATCAAAGCTGTGAGGCTCAGAGGTCCGAATCCTAGTCAGGGATACCGATGAGAACAGAAACCGGCTGGTTCAGGGTTCCAGGAGTTCACCGAGTGTTCAGGCAGAATGTTCAGATGGGAACAGGCATGAAACACTATGGAACTCTCCACTGGCCCCTGAGAACGAGCACCAGAACAAGAGCATTAATCTGGCCCCGATGGCTGGGACTGAGCTGTATAAACAGAAGCAGGAGCAGGTGGATAACATGAGCAGGAATGAGCAACTGGGCAGAGTTAGACATCAGTGCCAAGATCATGACAGATCATTTCTGAGTCAACACATGGTCTTCACTACACATAGCAGAACAAACATGGGTTTGTTTGGGGGGCAGTCTAATTGATACTTTTGAAAGGCAACACAGCATCTGTTGTACTTTCATGCTCTTAGACACAAATTGCCACTTTTTAGCTATTTTCATACAATTTTGGATTTATATCTTTATATTAACTTGTCTGTTTTAGAGCCTTAACACACTTTTCATATTCTTCAGTGAAACCTGTAGCATACATACAAGTTTTATTCGTGCCTTAATTAGTATGCAGTTATCATACAGCTGATTTAAGCAAATCTTTGCACTCAACACCTCAGACATAAAAGATTTTTTAAAGTCAAAGCTCCATGGAACTTAAAGCCATTATTTCCTCTCATCAGTAAGCACTCACCCCCTCAAGAGTAATTTTATACAAGGCTGAAAAAAGGCATGCAGCCCACTTTCTTGATCAATCATTCAACTAATATTCTAAGCATGTCCACTCTTTAAAAATAGGCCAGAAAATTATATTAAATCAGTAAATATATAGCATAAAATAATTAAAAACATAGCAAATGGTCTTATGTGAAGAAAAACAGCAAATAACACCTATATTGTTGCCTTGTAATGTGACAGCTGATCTGTAAAATATGGAACAGTCTGTAGAGGATCTGATATGTGCAAAATAGAGGAAGTTTGCCAAATGAGTCAGTCAGGTTGTAATGACTAGATATATTAAAATTCTCACAGACAGCAGTTGGACCAGATACAGCAGAGCCTTTTACTGTCCCTCATGTTGAATCAAACATAAATTACATAATCAGATTTCAGAATTTTTATTTGGCAAAAAAAGTTCCCTCAGTGGCGCATTTTTACCAAAAATAAAAATGTAATTTATACTGTATGTCTGTTTTTGAAGTTGCAAAGCTATTTTAAATGCAGCTTATAACTTGGGTTCCGATTAAATAATACTCATGGCATGGGTGTCAGGACCATATTTCTGGTATAATACAGGTCTTGTCAGATAACGGTTTTTGAAATTCAATCATGGTCAAACATTTGGCAAAGATTGGGTAAAGATACTTCCTTCGAAAAGTGCACTGTAAAGACTGACCTGACAGCAATGCTCAGCTGAAAGGAGGCCTACACACCACAGAGAGAGAGCAAACAAAGGAGGAGTGCTTAAGCCGTATTCAGTCCATCCATCATCCATCCATCCATCCCCATCCATCCGTCCTTCTGTCCTTCCATCTATTCATTCATCAATCCATCCATCCCTGCATCCATCGATCCATCCATGCATCCATCCATCTGTCCATTAATCCATCTATCATCCTAATCCATTCATCTGTCCGTCCGTCCTTTAATCAATCCATTCATCCACCCATTTTCATCCATCCATCCATCCATCCATCCATCCATCCATCCATCCATCCATCCATCCATCCATCCATCCATCCATCCATCCATCCATCCATCAAGGTCATTAGCTGTTTGTCTATTCAAAACCTGTCAACTACTTTTCTTTTTCTATTTTTTGTATTTCCAAAACTGATACATCATCCATCCACAGCCATGTTTTAAATTTGGATTAAGGCACATGAGAATAATCCCCATATCCTATACCTGACCTTAAAGGTTATTTTCCAAACTACTAATTAGTGAAAAATGAATCCTAGATATAAAATTCAGTGAATTCTCAACTAAAATGAAAATGAATTACTCTTTTTTTTAGTGAAACCTATATTTAGTAGAAGGGAAATCATCTGTAGCCAAGTAAGAGTAGGAGAGCATACATAAATATGCTTCTGAAAAAGCTGAGCCTGTCATACACTATGTCTCTGAAAACAAGAATTTTACCAAGAAGAAACATTGCTCTAAAATGTGGATGGAAGACAGTTGTTATGTGTTTGCCAGAAACAAACCTGATAAGCCCTGGCTTTAGAATGCAGGCAGGGTCGTAGGCAGGCCAAAAAATACATAATATAGGTCAAGAATCAGAATTTCTAGACTGGTTTATTAATTAAAGCTGACCATTTTCAGAGTCTTATGAAGCAAAAACATCCTTCTGACTTTCAAAAAGACCCGTCTATGAATTTTTCCTCTCCTGTCTCCCCTGACAGACATTTCAGACATTATTATATTAAAAAAATTGATTTAATGTAATCTTTCTTTTGAAGCTTCTGTCTACAAATGGTTAGGAATGAGTCACAAAAGAAATTTCAGTATAATTAAAATAAGTTGCTTCATTTTTACTTGAGTATTTAAAATAGACATACAGTACTTTGAGTATACTCAAATAGACATACTTCAGTTATCGTGCTTTAAACATCCCATGTTTAAAACTGTACAGGTGCAGGATCTTCCTTTTCTAGTACCTTCTCTCCTTATATCTCTCTTCTCAATGCTTCTCTTGCTGCTTAGCCCAAAGAGGAGCTCTATTTGACTCGGCCTGTTCCTCTGTATCCTGTTTTCCTTTAGAGAAGAATATCAACAAAGTCAAAAACTAAACTGATAGAAATGAAAACTATGCATGTCAACATCATGTTTCATGTTTCAGTTTTATTAGTAATTTCGACACCTTAGCATGAAATTAAACTTATTGGTTTCCCTGGTTCCAGAACAGCCCAATGTCAAAGAATAAAATGGTAAAACAAGCTACTGAAAAGTATAGATATTAAACAACCTAAATAAATATGCTAATTTAGGTATAGAAGATTAATGTAAGAGTTTACATTATAGCAGTTGTACCAAGAAATTGGGAATTTTTAGGTTTTTTAAAGTAGCATGGTGACTTTTGAATGGCAGAAAAATATTATTATTATTATATTGAAAATTAACTGCATGTTTTGTTCTGCAAAATCCGCTCTTGGCTGTCTTGTTGCGTTTAGCTCTCCGGCATCCATCAGAAATATAAAACTGGTTCAACATCCAACATTGAGAAACCAACGCTGAATAGAGTTTTCATTTTCAGCTGAAGAAGTCGCTAACATATTTAACACATCTTTTCTTTTACCCAAATGCACCACAGAGCGCCACAGGAAATCATTCCTGCCTGTGGTCATCAATCTCTACAACACCTCCTTCAAGTGATTCACACCCGCCCCCCCTGTAATTGACATTTATTCATTCCTTGCACTGTTTTTGCACGTCACTATCACTTTATTTGGATTTATAGTTACATATGCATATATATATATATATATATATATATATATATATATATATATATATATATATATATATATATATATATATATATATAAATAAATGTTTGCATATCTGGAGTATGGAGCATATCTGGAGTATGTAACAAAAGTTATTTCCCTCTGGGATTATTAAAGTATGTCTGATTCTGATCTGATATCAAATGCTTAATGAACGCTGAGCAGTAACATTTAAATAAATTTTGTTTCAATGTTCTCTTGCTGTCTGAGTAGCCCGCTGGGCTGAAATCTTTTCTCACGGTCATCAACAAATTAAACTGCACTCCGCCTGCATTAGTAGCTCGATGTGCTCCATCTTCCAGCGACTGATGGACTCACTAGGCTTGCGTGTGGCTGTTACTTTAGCGACAATGCGTGTTGACGATGACTTTCAAAGATTAAACAGTTGTGCTACTTTTGGCTCTTCTAATATAAAACACCTCACAGTTTTGTGGTAGACCAAGATCACATTTCACTGTAATTTATTTTAGTTTATATCACAATTTAAGCAATTAATAAATCAAATAAATTAATAAAATATAGAGAACACAACCTTGGTGTCCTTGGTGTTAATTCATGGATTGAATTATTCCATTCAAACCTACAGCACTTTTAAAGATGTATTTGCCTAATCATAAATCTCTTCTTTTCCTGCTTGTTGGTCACACTTAAATGTTATGAAGTATGGAGGGGGTTAAAATCAGATTTTCGGGGGGCAAAAAGTTCGGTTTGGGTCTCATTTCTTTGCTGTGAGAAATGAGCCTACAAGATCAATTAATTAGTACCTGTCTGCCCAAATTAAATACACTAAAAGTTCTTAAAACAACACGATACCTGGATCTTAAAAAAAAATAAATAAAGATTAGCATAACCAACTTTAATAGTTATTGAATATGTATAAAAGATCATTTGTCTTCAATCCACAGTAACAGAGTCATTGTTGTCAAGGTCGTCTCCCTGTGTGTCGCAGTGAATGCAAATATGACCCCGCCCCCTGGCGCAGACACTCTGGTGCACCTCTCCAAAAATTGTAGGTGACTGCAGACAGTGCCGTAGACAGGAGGCTTCTGATTCCTCAAATCTACATCTGCTCTACCCTATGCATATATGCTGTTTGGTACCTTACCTGCTTGTTTTGTTTGTATGGCCACCATTGTGGAAAACGACTTGTGAAGAAGGACCAGCTAGAAGAGCGAGGTGCACAAGAACGCTGGGACCCTTTTTCCACCTGGATCCCCGCTCTTTTTCACCTTCATGTCCCTCCGTTGTCACACAAACTTGTCCCCACTTATTCACTGCCTTGGGCGTATCTAGACCCACAGGTAGTTTGTGATTGTCCCTCTTGCGTTGTGACGTGGAATAACATAGCCCAGACCACGCTTCATATTGGGCATAAATCAATATTTGCAACAAGCTCACTGCGACACAATGCTGTGGGAGTATAACTAGCCCTTAAGGCAGCGGTCACCAACCTTTTTACAGCTGAGGGCTAATTCAGGGGAACTGAGTCACAGGAAGGGCTACCAATACTGACCTATGAATTGCAAGGGTCACCTAAACTTCATACATCATAAACATATCTTTATCGTTTCTTTAAATTTATAATTTTCTTTTAGACATTTTCATTTTGAAATCTCTATAAATGCTTAAATGCCATATATGATTAAATGATGAAATGTTCTATAACTGATTAAAAAAAGAAGAGCAACAGAATACAATGAAATTTCAAACGTAGCTCACTGTTGAGTTGTTTTATTTTCAGAAGACTCTAAGGGCACCCCTTGTGGTCCTTGAGGGCCCCTTGGTGCCCACGGGCACCATGTTGGTGACCCCTGCCTTTAGGCTTTAGGACCCCAGGCGCCTGCAGCAAGAAGTTGAAACCATAAATGATGTAAACAGTCAACAGCGGTTAAAAACTAAAGACAAACCGGGTTGACCGATTTACAGCAAGACTAGCCTGACCAGCCAGACTGGTGACATCGATGCACAGCGCATCTTTCTAACAATATTGGATCAGGATCAGATATCGGCCAATAAGTTCAGTCCATGCATCAGTATCGGATTGGATCGGGGGGAAAAAAGGATTAGTATATCTCTAATCCAGGACATCATGAAAAAAAGAACATCCAACCACAACAGACCAGTTTGCTTTAGTTAAGTTCACAGACTAAAAAAATATACCTAAATCTGTGCTTTCAAGTTTACACAGTTAAAAAAAAAAAAGATACAAGATGACTCTAATATAATTCCAGCTTCTGTCTAGACGTTATCAACTTGCTTCTTGAGTTTACCAGTTTATCTTAACATAGCAAGACTCATTGATTCAACCGATACGGGGTTAAATGCAGAACTACTAATTCATATTTTTATGATATTTATAAATGAAATGTTTTTAAAAAAATGAAATCAGTCACTGTTCCTATTTAATTATAGATCCTTTTCTGGAATTCTGCTCCGTTCCATTGATAAAGCATGCATCACATTTGATTTGGAGTCATTGAGAATATCACTTTAAAATTAGGTTCATATAAATAAGAGGTTTCCATATATTTAGGAACAACATGATTTTCTATATTTACGGGTGAAGCAGAGGAATAAAATCCCTTGTTTTACTTAAATGGTGCTGGACATTTATTAAACACTGATATTACAGTTGGACACACATTACTTGCACAGTTCCCTTATAGTGAAATGCTCAAATATTTCATTTTTTACAGACTGTGCACTGAAAATGCGCTGGCTGCTTGTTCCACAGCCTGAGCTCTAGAAATTTTTTATCTAATTGAAAAACGGCACAAAAGCTCAAATCTTTTCTGTCAAGTCTAAACAGTAAAAAGAACTCCAAGGTGCAGGTCGAACATAAAAAATGAAAAGCATGGTCAAGGAAAAAGAGGATTATACATGCAGCACAGGACAGTACCTGTCAAATGGTACAGAACCCAAATTTAAGCAGGATTTATAACATCTGAGCACAGATTTTCACAGCTCTCATTAAAATGAAACACCAGTTTTATTAGGTATCATGTTCTTGTGTCATGTCTCTTGTTCTGGGTCACTTGGCTAGTTTGTAACCTGACTTCATGCTAGTTAAATGCTAATCCATATGTTCCTTCTCCCAGCAATCAAACCGTTTCATAACCATAGTCACACCATATAAACCTTTGCTACCTCAAATTATTAAAATTTTTCCAGCCTTCCAGCCTTTAACATTGAGAACCCGTCTGCCTGCCGACCGACCTGTCTTTGTCCCATGATTCTGAGCCTGCCAGATCCCTCTCATGATTTGTCTGCCTGTCTGAGTCCTGACACTGGATTCCGGATTGACCAACAGTGTTTCTGAACCCTTTTCTGCCCGTGAGTACCTGAGCCTGCCTGCCCCCTTTACTCTCTCTTTTTATCAGGAGATTGGACCTGGAACTGGATATGGAAATTTCTGCTGGATTATACCCTCCTGTACCTCTGCTGCTTTATTGGACACCGTTACAGAACCTGGACTGCCTCTGGAGTAAAGCCCCTGGAAAGCCCGCACAGTTTGTCGACCGCTCAACGGTCCGCCCCCAAAAACAAGCGGATGTCTCAGTCCTCGAAGCCTCCTGCCTGTCTCAGGCTCACACTCAGTGCTCTGGCTCCTCTCATTACCAGGTTAGTCCTTCGTAAACTCCTCAGTTCTAACCTGCCTCTGCAGCCTCTAACCTGTCCCTCTGCTTCTAGGACTGTCATGATGGGTTCACTAGTGAGACCCAGTTATGCAGAACACCACGGAGACGGAAACAGAAGTAAAAGGTTTAACAATGTTTATTGTCACAAGCACAGTTTTAACCACTGGTTCTGATTCAGGCCTGGGGACTGGTTCACTGGAATCTGCGTGGGAGACAATTCAGTTAGCGTTGCTCAGAGGAGTTTGATTCAGACAGTTTCAGATTTGTACCTTGAGGGTTCTTGGTTAAAGCCTTGAGAGGGAAACTGTTGGGTCCGGAGATAGTTTGTTCAGCAGAGTCCGTTAACTGCTTCAGCGTCTTACTTCTTGAGAATGAGCTGACCTTGGCTTTGAGTTTCCAGCTCTTGGTCCAGAGCTGCATGGAAAATCCAGAGAGAGACTTCAGGTTTGGCTCAGAGGGCAGGCTCGGCAGGTTAAGCTCTTCCTGAGCTTCACAGGAGAAAAACAGGTTTCCTGGAAGACAGAGACAAAGGTTAGAATCCAGTCTGGATTCAAAGTCAACAAAGGTTCTCAGATATACTAGGCTTAGGTGCTAACCAACTGGATAAAACACTGCGGCGTTGAGGCAAGGTCTGAAGACAGCTTAAATACTGTGGATCCTCTGATGATGGGATGAGCTTCAGCTGTGCAGGAGGCTCGGCTCAGGAGGATCCATGGCGGACTCTCCTGGAGGAAGGTGGTACTTCTCCAGCTCCCAACAGTACCCCCCCCCCTCAACGACCGCCCCTTGGCGGTCCGGAAGATGTCGATGGACAGCAACGCTCGTACTCCTCGATCAGTGCTGGATCGAGGATGTAAGAGCCAGGAACCCACTGGCGATCCTCCGGGCCATAGCCCTCCCAGTCGACGAGGTACTGCCAGCCGCGACCTCGCCGATGGGAGTCCACGATCCGGCGGACGGTGAATGCAGGATGACCATCGACTTCCAGGGCGGGTGGAGGGGAGTCGGATGGTGGGCACAGAGGACTTGAGACTACTGGTTTCACTTGAGAGACGTGGAATGTGGGATGAATACGAAGAGACGGGGGAAGTTGAAGGCGTATGGCTGATGGGTTGATGACCTGGGAAATCTTATATGGACCAATGAATTTTGGAGAGAGTTTACGAGACATTCCCTTGAGGGGAATATCTCGAGTGGATAGCCATACCTCTTGGCCCACGGAGTACTCAGGGGCGGGACGTCTTCTGGAGTCGGCGAAACGCTTGGTAGTCTCGGAGGAACGATTGAGGGTAGTGATGGTCTCTCTCCATATGCGTTGGCAGCGTCTGATGTGCTGGTTGACTGACTGGACCGAAATCTCTCTCTCGTCTGCGGGAAAAAGTGGAGGTTGGTAACCGAGACTGACCTGAAACGGTGACTGGCCGGTGGAAGCAGATTTAAGAGAATTGTGTGCGTATTCTATCCAAGTTAGGTACTGGCTCCAGTCGGTGGGATTGTTTGAAGTCAGACAACGGAGGGTTGACTCTAGCTGTTGGTTCATCCTCTCAGTTTGGACGTTGGACTGTGGGTGATAACCGGAAGTTAGAGAGAACTTACAGTCGAGAGCGGAACAGAATGCCTTCCAAACTTGTGAAATGAACTGGGGACCACGGTCTGAGAGGATCTCTTGGGGAATGCCATGTAGACGGAAGACGTGTTTCACCAGGAGCTGGGCGGTTTGAAAAGCCGTGGGAAGTTTCCTGAGAGGGATGAGATGACAGGATTTCGAGAATCGATCAACGATGGTGAGGATTGTGGACATACCTTGGGAGATGGGAAGACCAGTGACAAAGTCGATAGCTATATGGGACCATGGACGTGAGGGAACTGGAAGAGGTTATAACAGGCCTGAGTGAGGTTGATGTGAGGCTTTATTTCTTGCATAGGTGGAACAGGCCAACACATACTCCTTGACATCTCTGTGAAGAGTTGGCCACCAGAAACGTCTTGAAATCAAAGCGACGGTTCTGCTCACCCCCGGATGGGCAGAGAACTTAGCAGCATGCATCCACTGTATTAGGCGAGATCTGACAGAAGAAGGTACATAGGTTCGGTTAGCTGGACCATTACCTGGGTCAGGTTCTGAAGCCAGGGCGGAATTAATTAGATCGGTGATCTCCCAGGTAACCACTCCAACAGTGCATGATGCGGGAAGGACAGGTTCAGGCGTCTCGGTTGATCAACGGAGTATAGACAAGAGAGAGAATCGGGTTTGACATTCTTGGATCCGGGTCTGTAGGAGATAATGAAGTTGAAACGAGAGAAGAATATGGACCACCTTGATTGACGGGGATTGGCTTGTTTAGCTGACTGGATGTAAGCAAGGTTCTTGTGATCCGTCCAAACGAGAACCGGGTGCTCAGATCCCTCCAGCCAGTGTCTCCATTCCTCCAGTGCCAACTTGATGGCCAGTAGTTCTCGGTCTCCAACATCGTAGTTTTGCTCTGCGGAGGAAAGTCTTCGAGAGAAAAAGGCACAAGGATGAATCTTTTGATCAGTGTCGAGTCTTTGAGATAAGACAGCTCCAACACCAGAGTCGGAAGCGTCTACTTCGAGGATGAATTGTTTGGAAGGATCAGGCTGGATTAACACGGGTGCTCTGGAAAACAAAGATTTCAGTTTCTCAAATGCGGTTTGTGCCTCAGGGGTTCATTGAAAGGTTCGTTTGACTGAGGTTAAGGAGGTTAGAGGAAGAGCTGTCTGACTATAGTTCCTGATGAATCGGTGATAAAAATTGGCGAAACCCAGGAATCTCTGTAGCTGCTTGCGGTTTTCAGGAACCGGCCACTCCAAAACTGCCTTTATTTTATCCTCAGAAGGCTTAACCTGCCCGCCCTCGAGCACAAACCCCAAAAAGGTGACTGAAGGCTGATGGAATTCACATTTCTCGGCCTTGACAAAAAGTTGGTTCTCCAGTAATCTTTGCAACACAAGGCGGACATGTTTCTTATGCTCTGAGAGGTCTTTAGAGTAAATGAGTATGTCATCTATGTAGACGAACACGAACACATTTAAAAAGTCTCTGAGAACGTCATTCACAAGGGCTTGGAAACAGGCAGGAGCATTTGTTAGACCAAAGGGCATGACCAAATATTCGAACTGGCCCAAGGCTTTTAAAGGCTGTTTTCCACTTATCTCTGTCACGGATCCTAAGAAGATGATAAGCGTTCCTCAAATCTAGTTTGGTGAAAACAGTTGCCCCTTGTACAGGTTCAAAAGCTGAGGCGAGTAGTGGAAGAGGGTACTTGTTTTTAATAGTTATTTGGTTCAGGCCTCTGTAATCAATACACGGTCTTAAAGAACCGTCCTTCTTGCCTACGAAAAAGAACCCTGCACCCAACGGAGAAGAAGATGGGCGAATTATCCCAGCAGCTAAAGACTCGTTTATGTATTTTTCCATGGTTTCTCGTTCTGGTTTGGAAATATTGTATAGTCTGCTGCTGGGTAGAGGGGCTCCAGGTAATAGCTCGATCGCACAGTCATATGGACTGTGTGGTGGAAGGGACGTAGCACTGACCTTACTGAAGACAGGAGCCAAATCATGGTACTCAGAAGGGACAGAAGAAAGGTCAGGAGAGTCCATCTCCCCCCCACCTCTAGGAGACCCCACCACGGGGGCTGCGGAACGGAGGCATGTTTCGTGACATAACGTTGACCATGATTCCACATGACGATCAGTCCAGTTAATATGTGGATTATGTTTCTCCAACCATTCGAATCCAAGCACCAGGGGAGAGCATGCGGAGGGAAAAACAAAAAATGTTATGGTTTCACAATGATTACCTGAGAGTAGTAGCTCGAGAGGTTGAGTTTGATGGGTAACCTGGTGGAGTTTTTTCCCATCAATAGCTGAGACACTAAGAGGCTGGGTCAGGGGAATGGTTTCAATTTGAAGCTGCTGGACAAGGTTTGAATCAATTAAATTTCGTTCACAGCCTGAATCGATGAAGGCAGAAAAAGAGAGGCTTTGATTCGAGCAAAACAAAGTGGCAGGGAGCATCAGTCGAGGAGATTTTTTAGAGTTATCATGGCCCGCCAGACTCCTCAGAACCTCTGGCGGGCCCAGGCTTTTGATTTAACTGGACATGAAGCGATGAAGTGACCACTCTCACCACAGTAGATGCAAAGTTTGCTCAAAAAACGTCTTTGTCTTTCCTCTGGAGTGAGCCTGGTATGTCCAACCTGCATGGGTTCGGCATCCATCTCTCCGGAATGAGAGGCCAGAACAGGCAAAGGGAGAGACTGGACTTTAGATCTTGGTTTGGACAACTGTTCTGCGGAAGCAGAAAAAACAGTCACATTATTAGAAGCAGGGGCAGAGGAAAAAGAACCCAGATTTCTAGACTTGGAGTTGTTTCTAGCTCGGATTCTGTTGTCCAATTTTATCGTCAGACGGATTAATTCTTCAAGTGTTGCAGGTTCGTCGAGGGTTGCTAGTTCATCCTTGATGCTTTCATTCAAAGCCATAAAATAAGCCCCCTTTAAAGCGCTTTGGTTCCATCCGGAAGCTGCCGCTTTAATCCGGAAGTTAATGGAGAACTCCGCCACAGAGGAATTTCCCTGTTTAATGTTGAAAAGAGCACGAGAGTCAATGGTTTGATCAGTTTCTTAATTGAATACCTGAGAAAATTCTGAAATAAACTCAGAGTATTGACAACTGAGGCTTTCTTCGGAGGCAAACCTTGCCTGAGCCCATTCCAGGGCTCTTCCTGTCAATTCTGGAAAGAATGAAAGTTATCCTTTTATAGTCCGTGGGAAAACTGCCAGGAGAGTTCTGAAAGATTAAACGGCATTGAAACAAAAATCCCTTGCAATCTTTCATATTACCAGAGAATTTTTCAGGTAGACTTGGGCGGAACTCGGATGACGTCACTGCCGATGACCTCGGAGGTGGAACTGGACCCGGAAATGGTTGTGCTACCGGCGTGGCACTAGCGCTGTTCATGTAGTTAGCATAGCCTTGGAGCACTTGGTTTTGCATCTCAATGTGGGTATTTAACTCACGAAGAGCCAGGGCTTGTCCATGGGGTTGGGCCTCCTGCTCCTCCAATCGACGAGCGAAGTGATCTGCTGGGCCTTGTGTTTGGCCGCAGTGTTCTGTCATGATGGGTTCACTAGTGAGACCCAGTTATGCAGAACACCACGGAGACGGAAACAGAAGTAAAAGGTTTAACAATGTTTATTGTCACAAGCACAGTTTTAACCACTGGTTCTGATTCAGGCCTGGGGACTGGTTCACTGGAATCTGCGTGGGAGACAATTCAGTTAGCGTTGCTCAGAGGAGTTTGATTCAGACAGTTTCAGATTTGTACCTTGAGGGTTCTTGGTTAAAGCCTTGAGAGGGAAACTGTTGGGTCCGGAGATAGTTTGTTCAGCAGAGTCCGTTAACTGCTTCAGCGTCTTACTTCTTGAGAATGAGCTGACCTTGGCTTTGAGTTTCCAGCTCTTGGTCCAGAGCTGCATGGAAAATCCAGAGAGAGACTTCAGGTTTGGCTCAGAGGGCAGGCTCGGCAGGTTAAGCTCTTCCTGAGCTTCACAGGAGAAAAACAGGTTTCCTGGAAGACAGAGACAAAGGTTAGAATCCAGTCTGGATTCAAAGTCAACAAAGGTTCTCAGATATACTAGGCTTAGGTGCTAACCAACTGGATAAAACACTGCGGCGTTGAGGCAAGGTCTGAAGACAGCTTAAATACTGTGGATCCACTGATGATGGGACGAGCTTCAGCTGTGCAGGAGGCTCGGCTCAGGAGGATCCATGGCGGACTCTGCTGGAGGAAGGTGGTACTTCTCCAGCTCCCAACAAGGACGTTCCGGCCTAGAGACATTCTTGGGCTGCACGCCTGAGAGCCAGCGCTGTTTAAACCCTGTTTTTTCAATAAATACTTTAAACATCACTGACCTGTCGTGGTTGAATCTTGGGTCCGAATCCAGTACATTAAACTGGTTTATCTACGGTGAAAAGTAGCATTACTGCATTAACACGGTTGCGTACATCTCTGGTCATACTGAGTTCATCCCGAATTAAGTCCTTCTACTCAGATTCATCCCCTGTCACAACTGGTGTGCCTCAGGACCCTGTCCTGGGGGCCCTTACTTTTTATCATCTACCATCTGCCACATGGTAACATCTTTCGTAAATTTAATATTCTTTTTCATGTTTTGGATAACACCCAGATCTATTGATCTAGAAAACATTACTAAAAAACTCTTTCCCTCACCTCCTGTGTGGCTGAAATAAGGTCCTGGTTCATCCCTAACTTCCTAAAGGTTAATTGCAGAGAACCTTCTAGTAGGAACCAAATCAGTTTTATCCAACTTACAATTGACAGTAACACCATCACTCTCTCTCCTCAGGTCAAGAGTCTAGGTGTCATCCTTGATAGCACTCTTACATCAGTAAAATTACCTGTTCTGTCTACTTTCACCTGCGAAACATTCATCATTCATCACAAAACATAAATGACGACTGTGTTACTTGAAAAATTCAGACCCACCCAGTCATAGATCTACAAAAGGAATATATATATATATATATATATATATATATATATATATATTGGACTTCTGCTAATATAACCAACATATCTCAGCAGGGCAGAGTATGAAGCATAGCAGAGGTATTAAGCAGCTGGGGCTAGTTATGGGGCTAACAGTGGGAGATCAGAAGAGGAAAGAAGATTTGAGCAAAACACCAGTAATTTTAATTGCCACAAATACAAGACATAAAAGCTAAGATTTTCCAATTCCAGCAACTATAATCTACAATAATTCAATCAACAAAATCTATAAATCTATCTATACATATAAATGTTAAATAATACCCAAAGTACGAAACTAAAAAGGAATTACAATGATCAGCACAAATAAGAATATGCATATAGACTACCAAGCTGGCATTAAACAAATGTACGATACCTTACTATCAAAATGGGAAACAGGACATCCTTCAATTCAATCACATCCAGCTTTATGTATAAAGCACTTTAAAGTACTGTAGAGGACCAAACCACCATTTAAAATACATAAGCTTAGGCTTGTTGACTGTTTGAAGCTCCAAGTTTAAGTTTCCAGTTGGAATATTTTCTCTAAAGATTCCCTGATACTGCACCCTACAAGTGACGATGTAAAGTGCCAGAGGAGGAAAAAAAAACCTAGAGCATTAAAAAGCTAAGAGCATGCTTCACTGAAGGCATAGAGTTCTGCCCCTAGCTATTTTAAAGACAAGCTATCGCGGGGGCCCTCTTGGCCTAACAAGAACAATGCTAGTAGTCCACAGAGCTCACTTAGTGCCAAATCACAAATTCATTTAATGCTTCATATTTGCTGGTTTAAAGGATAATTATTTTATCTTTAACTAAGCAAGGCTGCTATCCAATTTAGATGAATTTCCGTTTATTGATTTTTTCCTTTCTGATAGTTCAGTGTGTTCTATTAAGACTATTAAAAAGAAAATTTGCGTAGTATGCAAGTAGTATAAGACTCAATTACTACTTTAACGTTAATTGTAAAGAGACATCTTTTGTGGTTAAAGATACATTTTTACCAATTTCAATTAAAAATAAATGTTAATATGTTAATAATTACTGGTGGTTAATTTAAACTAGTTTAAAAATATTCATATCTTCCGGCAGATTGAGTTAATAACTGCTTATTATTAATCCAAACTATAATTATATTTAAGGCAGACATCTGTTATGCACAGTCATTTTAAATATATGTTATGTTTTAAATCAACTTTAATTAGAGTAATAACAATAATAATTATAACTTCCAATTATATGTATTAAAAATATAAACCATAAAATAAGTACAATTGCATAAGAGTCATGGGCACCTAATTTTATTAGATTAAAAAATGCAATAATATAATTGGAATGCCTTTGTATGCAATCAAAGTTCACTACTGCCTTAAACATTTTTTAAGGCAAAGAACTTGACTAAGACTCTTTAAATGCATTCCCAAATCCCGGCACACATTTATCGATCCAATTTATTAGGGGCTTAGAAGGATAGAGGAAGAGAACAGAAATTACATGTTGATGTGGAAGATATGTTTTAAAAATGATTATGTTTTTCCTGCAGTGTTTGATATTTGACATTCCCTGATTTAAGAACCCTTTTTAAAGACTCCGTAAAAGTTCAAAAAATCCACTAGACTTGGTTTCCAAAGTTTGAAGACGTTCCGCCACCTCTCCAGGAAGCTTTCTCAATTCAAATGTCTTGATCCTTTTTAAAGAATTTAGCATTTGGTTCAATGAGAAAACATTCACCAGATTGCTGTTTATGTGGACAAGGGCTATTAATAAAAATTGCTTGACACCTGCATGTATCTGTATGTTAACGCAGCAAAAATGTAGGTCCCTAAGCCTTCACCTTAAAAATGCAAAATGTCTGCTCAATTTTAGTTGATTTAACGTGAGTGAGAGAAACACAACACTTATTTACCCTCCTCCCTATGGCTGTCTGAAGCCACCTTTATTTCTAAAGCTAACTAAATGAAGATTTTTTCGGGTACCGGTAGTTAGCTTTAGTTAGTTGCAAGTTTCAGAAATGTAGGACAGCAATTAACAGGCTTTACCCATTTGCCAGACAGTGGATGACCAGTGTTGCAGCTACATTAAAAAACAAACCAAAGGCCACTGAGTTGGTGAGGTTAGGCTGTTCCCTGATTGACATGCTCATAAAAATCCTACAACATAACACAGAGATAAAAAAAAAGGCTTACATTACTTTTTTTAAGTAAAAATAAATAACTAAAAAATAATGTGTTTAAAAATATGATTTAAAAATAAATCATCTGCCAACTCACCAAGTCTTGTTCAATGATACTCTGACAGGTGGGTTCATATTGGATTTTAGTTGACTTACATATTGATAAGCAATAAGAAAATTATAAATATAAAAATACAATATCAGATTACCTTTATTCATTAGTATTCATTCATGCCTCTTGCAATTAGAATTAGTTTTAGTCAAAAAATGAAGGCACAAATGACTCCACATTTTCACCCTTGCTTTTAAAATTGGAGGAGCAGTTGCTCCATTTTGTCCATTGTTCAGGCACCTATGGCTGTAATTATAGCAAATGGCTGAAATTACAGACATTTGAGAACATCTTTGCTTTATGTTCAAAGCTCATGGTTGCCACCTTTGTTCTAGATTATGCATATGGCCAGATCAACTCACTGAAAAGAAGAATTTTCAGTAAAAAACATTACTATTCAACATTTTCCTCTGACAACCTTAACAAATTCAGATGAGCAGAGGAAGAAATATTTCAAACAAATCACAACAGCATGATGATAGAACCCCTACTCATAGAAGTGAGGGATTTGACAATAAATATGTGAGCAGTTTCTTGTCATGTTCTGCAAAGCTAGTTAAAATATGTAACACAATCCTCAATATATGACAATCAGAAGCAATAGAGAATGGTTTTATTTTGGTATTTAAGTATAATGACCTCTTTAGCAAGACTTAAGATTTCTTATAAACAGTCTCATACAAATAAACTGTTTAAGATAAACAAGTTTTGAACAACTGTTTGCAGAACTGCGAATAATAACACACAGTAAATGTATTATATTTTATTCAGAAATAAATAAAGTTTGGTCATTCCATTTGTTATTACTGTTTTGATGCAGCAGAAGTGATAAATATGTAAAATCCTGCTGTGAGCATGTGAATCTCACACTGAGTTGTGAAAATATTGTAAATATTTTATAAACTATATGCAACGGAAAAAGAAAACATTTTCAAAATCAGCACTAAAACAGACAAAATAAGCCTAAACTTAATATCTTTACACCTACTTTTCAAAGGGCCTTGTTAAGGTTACTGGAAAGCTGTACAAAGAAACATAGGAGAGCAGACTTTCACTGCTGGAAAAAGATACGTCTGGAAAAGTCAGGTGAAGTTCAGAAACATAGAACAATTTAGATATGCTGAATATATCTTCCTTAAACAAAAAAAATTAACCAAATAATGTTTTCTAAAAAAAGATTAGGTATTAAGCTCAGACAAATAAACATTTTCTACCACACTCCATCCTCCCTGAAGATGTTAATTAGTGGCTTACTGTCAGGCAAGTAGGAAGTTTCAAGCTCAACCATGCCACAGCTTAAAATCTGAGGATGATCAAAGCAACGCCTCCAGAAAAATAATCATTTATTTATTTGTTTATTCATTTATTTATTTACATTAACAAAGTTTTACTTGTTTTATTTGAGTCAATTGAGTATATAGGGGTTTCATAATGGAACATCATGGCTGAATCATTTCTGTATCTGAATCAAATAAAGCTCTTGTTAACAGGATGCTCTTGTTTAAATTAAGATGTTAGCTATACAAAGGCTGAATGAACTGATTTTGAGTGAATTGTAATTGATTGATGCTACGGTGAAATAAGCTGCATGTTTTAAATGTGTTAAATTAGCGGTGCTGATCACATTAATTATTCCCATGGAAAAAGACCAGACAAACCATGATAGGACTTTTTTTTTTGTCTTTTAGAATTTAAATATCTGTAGGATTAGTTAGCAAGGATATAAAGCATCTTCATTTATGTTTTTCAATTTAAATCTTTTGCTTTAAGTGAACTTTTCATGCAGGTAAACAGTACCATAGAACACATTAAAGTGTAGTATAATTTTCTCTTTTCCTATAAGATAAATAACTATGGAGTAATTATCCATCTATTTAACTTTTTTAATAATTATTCTAAAATGTCTTTTTTTTTCACTTTGCTCCAACATTCTTGGAGTAATTTTCTCTCATCCTCTTCTCTGCAAAAAGACAAGGCAGCACATACGAACACATGAATCTAAATAAACTAAAACACAAGATGTTAAATTGTTTAATCACTTTTGAAAGTGAGGCTCATATTGCATAGACTATAAATAGATCCCTGTTTTTTATTTCTGTTCATTCTGATGATTATACCATGCAGCTACTGAGAACCCAAAACAAATCTCATGTAGTAGCCTGAACAGCCATGGAGGAAAATGCTTGAAGGATTTACAAAAGGAAATTGCTAAATAACCTGAAATTGAAGTACTGCATCCAAGCATAGCTGCAGATTTGAGAGTAAGGAAAAATGTACAAAAAGGTGCAGGAGTAACAAAGCAACAGGGGCCTTGAGTTTAAAGCAAAGCTTATTTAAAAGCTTTAGATAGACAGACAACGCATTAACAATCCTGAACCAAAAGCAACATGCGGAGCATTTTATATCATGTAAAGATAAAAATAATACATTAACAAAACATGTGAATTATATATCAGGGGTTCAAAGTTCTATCATCAAATAAAATAATATTCCTTTTTTGATTTGGATATCAAGTTTCAGTACAGCTGAAGAGAAAAGATGCACATAACCCAAGTTCCTTGTGATCCTGTGTAAAGATTCCAATTATCATTGATCTGGGTAGCCATCCCATCTGCTGGTGATGGTCCACTGTGCTTTATGAATAGCAAAATCATTTATGCTTTCTACTGGTAACATTGGAGTACTTAATGCTTCTCTCTTACAGGCTGTTTTAGAGATGATTTCATTTTCCAGCATGGCTTGACGCTCGCCCACATAGCAAAAGTACCAGTATCTACTTTAATGACTATGGTCTCGCTGTGCTTGGTGGGCCAGTTTCAGGGTACACCTAGACAGGTTGCCAGCCAATCACACACTCACACAGAGACACACAGAACAAACAGCGATGTAATTTGTCATAACTAAAGTAAGGACAATTTAGAGAAACCAGTTAACCTAACAGTTGTTAGTGAGAACCCTAAGAATGCACAAGGAGAACTTGCAAAATCTATGCAGAGACCTCGGGCTGGGGTTCAAATCCTGCTCTTTAATTCTAACCATACAATTGGCCATATGTATTATTCTAATTCCTGTATATTATATGACGTGTCTAACAGCTCTTTATAATTTGCAACTTTCTCTGTAAAATATGTATTACTGAAAAATATAACCTGTGACATTCAGAATTATTGAGATGAACAAGGAACTACTAGAGGAAAACATTTTCTGATTATGAATGGTATATTTTCAGAGTGCAATAACTGAACTGAAGTGATGCAACCTGTCATTTAAACCTGGACGCTCGTCATTTATTGAACAGTAAACAATGTTTTTGTTTTTAAGTCATAATTACATTGTTTGCTTATCATTATCTTAGAAACTGCTTGAATTGCTAAATGAATTACGAACGCATGTTATAATAAACTGTTACACCAGACAATGTGCTTGTATGAGCTCATAATATTTATACAGAGCCCAATCATACACTTGCTTAAAAACATGCTATTGTACTTACTAATCAGCCTTTATAACTGTAAAAGGAATTAGACACAACTTTACTCACAGTAAGCCTGACTGTGTCTCTTATGATTTTCCTTCTGTCTGTGGAAAGTGTGGGCTTAGACGTTGATTTATTTATTGTTGCCTAGAAATAACTTAACTGACTTGATGCAGAAAGCATCTTTGTTTGTTGTCTTCGCCTTAATATATGCTAATAAGGCAAAATGCCTCATTAAATGTAGGGATGCACGATATTGGGATTTTGGCCGATATTTTAAAACTCATGTAGCCGATAACCGATATCGATACCGATGTTAAAGCTGGACAAAAAAAAGTAGTCATTGAAAATAGCAGTTTTATTATCCATTTCTGACACTTTGAAAAATAATATACTCAAATATATTTTCATATGCTGATATCAAATAGATTTTTAAAAACGCGGTATCGATCTATTTTACTCTCAAAATCTCGTGAAATTTCATCGTTCTGTTACAAGCTCTCGTGATATTTGCAAATTCTTGTGAGATTTTGTTAGTAAAAAGGACCGATACCGTGTCAATATATCAACATATAAAAATATGGCAAAATTTTGTGAATTTTCGGGGGATTTCATAGCATATCGATGACATATAGCAATATTTTATTAGTAAAAGAGATTGATATGGTGTTTTTAAATGGCAATATATCAGCATATGAAGATAATGTGATATTTTAATGTATCAATATTTTTTCCCTCGTCTTTAGAAGTTTTTAAGTCTGTAAAAAAGAAGTTTTTGAGGAAGAAGAAGAAGTAGTATTTTTCTTTTTTTTATGACTTTACAAACTCAAAAGCTGATCAAATATCGGGTTAAATATCGGTGGGGGTGGCCGATGTCCGATATTCAGTTTTAAGGCCGATACAGGCCGATACTGATAGGGGGCCGATTATATCGTGCATCCCTAATTAAATGCTTTAGGTAAGATTGTGCTTCCCTATGTCGGCAATAAAACAATACTGTATTTACTTTACTGTACCTACTTTGGCTTGCATTTCTGTGTAAGTGCAGCAACTCAAAGTTGGTGCCATGTCAATTGTACAATGTGGTACACAAGGTTTACTTTTGAACTGAATTCATCAGATACAGTTTTTAGTATCTATAAAGCTTAACAAACTTTGAGATGAAACACAGCTGAAAATGAGATGGGACTATCTCATTGAAGAGAAGCAAGCTCAGGGCTCCCATTGATTTAGCATTATGGTGAGTTAAAATTCATGCACTTTTTATAATTTTTGTCTATCTGTATCTTTCTTAGATGGCTTGTTTAAACATTACCATATTGACCAGAGTCAGACAGTGTTAGGGCAGTGGTTACAGACAGAGGGGGGTGATGTAGAGGAGAGGAGGAGACTGTTAAAGCAGACAACTTTATTTTAACTGCTAGAAATTAACATTTATAGTGTTTGATAATAATAATAATAATAATAATAATAATCCACCTTGTCCCAAGTTGGGTCGCCACTGGTGTTGGTGCCTATCTCCAGCTGTCTACGGGCGAGAAGCGGGGTTAATAATAATAATGATAATAATAATTGAACTTTTTTAATCTCACATTGGATAAATTTAACTCTGCATTTAACCCATCCCTTCAGGGAGTAGTGGGTTAATGTTCTTGCTCAGAAACCCAGAGTGGAAGTCTTAGGGAATGTTGTCTAGGTATATTAAGATAATAGTGAAAGAATTTCCATTCTTTCTTTATTTTTTCATGCATATTTTTATTTAAGGGGCAGATATGAAGTTAAACAAATTTTACATTCATACAATACATACGTTGCATACAAGTACTCAGTGGAATCTCTGTGCATATCTGTGGAAGCACTTCTATAACTTGCATTTTATTCATGGTTCTAGCAGCATGTTTATGGTAGGTCCAAAACAGAATAACAAACCTGAGACCATATATACTTACTAAACAGTAACATGCTTTAAAGAAACTTCAAACACCGTGAGACTGATTTAATTGTGTGACTTGTCACTGTGTGGCAATATTTTTAAGCTACATTTGTTTGCAAAGGTCCCTTCAGGTTGCAGCAATCTCCAAATGGACAGGCTATTTTCTAAAGTGGGTAGGAGGATCTTCTGTCCCAATGGAGACAGGACGGCATGTAAGCCATTGATTTATTGCTACACTTTTCTTCTACCCCAGCAGTCAGAAAAAAACATAACAGATAGAAAGACAGAAAGACGGATGGACAGACATCTTTGAATTTTTTGGAAAGCATTTTTAGAGCACAAAGTTATGCTGATATAATATGATTTGACAGTAAGTAATATGTCTGCATGCAGTACTAGGTCATGATGAAAAAATCAATGATGAACTCATCAAAATGTTTGTGGCAGACATATTAGATTAGCCTGCCCAGACATAAGCCCAAAAATGGTGCTTAATAGTTTGTACTTGCAAAGCTATTTAACCTAATCTTTAATGGTAAATCAAAGTCATTTATCAAGAAAGGATTCCAGGGAGCAAGTTCATGAAATGTTCTAATATGAACGAGCTAATCAGACCACACATCTGATCACAAGGAAGTTCAGTCTGTTTCTTTTTAAATTCTTTTCAGTTTTTACTTCATAGTTATCAGCTGATTGTCTTTGGATCAAAAAGCTGTGTTTACTACCAATGACCACATTCACATGCAATTTCCTTATGAATGGCAGAATTTTACAATATTCAGAGCATGCAGTTTAGATATCTAATGAGCTCCCTCCATAGTATGTTACCAGTGTCATGTTTTTGCACATGCTATTTATTCAGACATTGATAATTAATAACAAACATAATCCTATATATTAAGATTCTTTGCTTTGAGCAAAGCAGGTTTCCTGATCATTCAGGACCTGCGATTCAATTCTAATTGAAGAAGGTGTTACTTTTGGCACTGTGGGACGATGCCAAGGGCTGCTGAAAATTGAAACTGGCATCGAAAGCACAGCAGGACAGAAAAGCATGACAAGCTCTAAAATTTCCTATTAGTTGGCTTCACTGGCCTCTGACCTAAAGAAACCCAGTAGACATAAATCTCAGTAGATTAAATGGCTCCTTAAAGCATCCCTGAATGTGAAATCTTCTAACTAGACCTCAAGCAATATGGAGTCTGTGGGTTACTGCACCATGTCCAGATGGTGGGTCATTCGCTCTAAAGGAAACAAATTTAGTTTGATTTGAGAAGAGGATTTTGGACCAGTAACAGAATTTTCACTCATTACTCCTGAGCCCAGGTAAGATCCTGTAAGGCTGGCATATATTGTACAAAATTTTCAACCCTTCGCTTTGAGCTGTACAATGAATTTTTGGGTTTAAAGGTTCACAGCTCGTGATATCTGTTCTTATACTGTACGACCAAAAAAACGACCCAGCTGAGTGAAGAGCTGACGCTGGTCAGAATAGTCTATCTAGAAGTAAAGTCAGAGAAGAATTATCATGTTTGTGCATGCACAATGTGTAAAGTTGAGGTAAATCAGCTTGTAGCCCTGCTTCAACAGTAGGAAACGCTCACGATCACCTCAAGAGCGCAAAGAGAAATTCAAACATTTTTGATTTTCATCAGACCATATGATTCCTGATTGGGTGGTCGTGACAGGATAATTGCCTTTCAACACAACCTGTATAATACACAATGCAGGACACAGGATGAGGCTGGATATCGGCCTGATCCAGCAGAAAATCAGCTGAAAAAAAGGCAAAAAGTCATACAGTGTATTCCCACCTTTTAAAACTCTCTGATTTGGGAGTGGCTAAACATAAGTAACAGAAGTGTTGTAGTCCATATCATATGTCTCTGTGTGGTGGCTCTATAGGCACCATTTCCAGCAACATTCCTCTCCATTCCTCAAGTCTTTCAAGACTTCTTTTTTATCAACCTCTTTTCCTTCCATTTAATTTTCAGCTATTATTATCTTCCTAATACTGTATGAAGAAACAACTTCTTTACCAGTGACTTTTTGTGACTTGCTCTCCTTATGGAGGGTCTCAGTAGCTGTGTGCTAAACAGCAGTCCTCCCTATAAAAAGCAGGAGGCTAAAATGAAAACCTCATTGTTTATTAGTCTTACTCCTTTTCCTAAGGCTTATGTCAAAAAAATATCCAATAGGTTTCCTAGCTAAAAACATGTCACATTCAAGCTATTATTTTTTTTGCAGGATTTCTGAAGTACAAACATTATAGACAGATAAATCTAATAATGTCTTTCTAACTCTAAGAACTGATAATGCTCATGTTCACCGATAAATTACAAATTCTGATGCAACACTATGATGCCTACATTGAAAACCCTCCCACTCATACAGAGGGAAAAACTTTGAAAGCTGCTGGGGTAGGTCAAGGAGGTCAGGGTGAATTCTCAAAAGATTTGATTTTTTTTCTGTTACAAAAAGACTTAAAACCAATATGCCATAACAATATGAACATTATGAAATATAGAAATCCTAGTGTTCATCCAGAAATAACCTGTAATTTGTATAGGTGATAGATTCAGGTCCATGTGCTTGTTGATAAATCATAGCTTTCATATTTTAAGTAAGTAAAACCGGATGGTTCCAACCACTGTCATGACAACTTCCCATTTTTCTTGCTAAACATCATCGGGAAAATAAAGAGCACAATTCCTCCTATTTTTAAAAGCATTCAGAGTTTAGTTCTGCAGGCTCGTCCTCAGCGAACTATGAACACTTAATAGAATTACTGGGAAAGGAAATCAATAGACGTTTTAACTGGATGTTGTTTTGTCCTAAACTCAAAAGAACCGCTAGGAAATTGGTATTCCAGCCTTCTGTCATTCTAGCTGAACAACATGGATAATCATTTTATAGTCTATTGGACACAGAGTACATGAAATTCATGACCGAACTACAATGTTTTCCTGACATCTTTCTGTTCTAAAATGCAATAATTAGATCAGCTTTGATTTATTTTCCCTTCTGTATTCACAATTTAAGCATCCAGGTGTTTGTATCTGCAAACAAAAGAATAGTTTACTCAGCAGTCAACTCAAATGTTATAAAACTCAGTCAAAAAAGACAGACACATATTTTACGGTCTTTAAAACCAAAGACCTAGAGGATGATAGTTACAGTGACAGCTGTATCTTGAGTTTCATGGGTGCATAATTCTAAATGTTGTTTGCAGTAAATTATGTTTATTACTGCAACTTACATCTGCAGGCAAATAGTTTTTCGCCTTCTCATCCTTACAGCATAGTTTCTATCAAGTGTGTGTCATTTGGAACATGCAGGAAAATTGCAGCATCTTATTTGAACATTTATGGGATATTCTAAGTTGCTTTTGGCAACACCAGGCCACCGTGTGCTCTCAGCTTGGTTCTGCAGATGATCTATTTTTGAGAAATAGGAGAGTTTTACAGATGGTGTGGAAAGGTGGTGTATGAATACAGAAATGCTCTTGTTAGCAGCTTACATATTCATCTTGTAATATTTTCGACAAACTGTCAGCAGTATTTGCAAAATAGCAGGGCCAGCCAATGTTTAATATCTACAGAAACAGACCTACTTTTGGAAACATACATCTTATAGAGAAGTTGTTGGCCAAACTGAAATAAATCATTGCAAAGTAATTGGGCTTTTATAATGGATATATCTTATATGAGTTCCTTATTTTTAATGGAAAACCCCGTTAGAGAAACCTTTAATAGCTGGTGGTCTAGGATGAAGGGTAGAATTAAACCCTTCTAAATTATGATGAGTCATGGGCTGGGCCATATTACTCATGTAGAGGTAATTGCAAAAAAAATCCACAAATACTGCAAAATAAAGTGGTAATTTTCTTTTTCAGCACCATAGTTTAATTTAATTGTCAGCCAGTATCTAGCAATGGGAAGGGCATCACTGCATTACTTCATGCTCATAGAGATCTCCATAAAATGACTGTAATGATAAAGAAAAGCACTGTATTGATAACTGCAATGTAAAGCTACGCGTACCAAGTTTAAATAGTCGAACACATAAGCTGTTTAAGCTTTTAAGATTTAGTCTTTAATTAAAAAAGTGCTGAAAAAGGCACACAGTAAAATATTTGAAGGGTCCCAATCTGAATCTAAGGCTTAGTACAATGCATATAAACCCAAAACAACAACAAAGATGACAGATCTCGACAGAACTAGTCTTCAAATGTGCACCAGCCTACAGTAATAGGATTTTAATGTTGAATTTGTTAAAAACAAAAAGATTAAAAAAAAATTACCCAGAATGTATTTGCTTTACTTCATAATTTTTCCTGTGTGCAAATTGTAAAATTCCACTTTTGATTATAAATAGATCACATAATCAAACCACATTCTTTACCATTAATGGCCAGAAGACATTTTTTATTTTTATGGATAAACTCAACAAATGTCCAGGCTCTGCTATCCTGCTGTTATCACTGTTAAATGTGAATTATTCATTTAAGAAAGACTTAAATCAATGAGTACAGTGTTTTATTTTCTCTGTGTTATTGTTTTAGACCTTGTTTTTCTGAATCCCCCTAAAAATACTGTTGGTGTTTGTAAATTTAATGATTTGTTTTCCATCTTGCACATTGCACTTGGTGGAGAAAGTGGACAAGCCTCCAGATCCCAACATGAACAACACATCACTGTTAAAGAATTTTAATGTTTTTTTCTCCTAAAATAAATATTTTGTAAAAAAAAATAAATATAGAAAAAAATTACAAGAAATAGACATTTTTCTCTAAATGTGTTATTCGTGTTCATCTCGGCTATTTCAAGGGTACCGAGTCATAGGATGAGCTACTAGTACTGACTTATGAACTGGAGGAGTCAGTGTTCACCTAAACTTCATAGATAATAAACATATTTCTATTGCTGCTTTTCAATTCTTATTTGCTTTTTTGTCATTTTGAAATCCCTATAAGTGCTTAAATGTTCTAAATTACTGATATCATGAAATGCTCTATAAATGAAGGAAAATAAGAGCAGCAGCATAAAATAAGATTTCAAACTTGGGTCCACTGGTGAGTTGTTCTGTTTTCAGAAGATGCTGAGGGTATCCAATGTGGTCCTTGAGGGCCCCTTGGCACCCGCGGGCCCCACTTTGGTGACCACCTGATCTAAGTAGATCAATATAATTTGCCTTTTGGGGGTTAGAAATCGTTTAAAACTGAAGTACACTATATTGCCTAAAGTATTCACCATCCCATCCAAATAATTGAATTTGGGTACTCCAGTCTCACCTCCAAGCCCACTGGTTAATACAATCCAAACAGGTATACTGATGGTGCAGAAGATAATGCAGAATCTACAAACATTTGTGAAATAAAAGCTCAAACTCAAGGACAGGGAATTCCAGCAGTGTAGAATGACAGGGTGGCATCTGTGCAAAGGACCCCTCATGATATGTTTTCCAACTAAATGACTCAGAGTCAACTAGAAACAGAGTGGGAATTATTGTGGATAAAACTAACTCAACCATGTAGTGAAGACCAAGTTAAATTGCAGCAGAAACTGTTGGTATCTAGCTACATTTCAAGAAATGTACATAGAGAGATTAATAAGATGGGTTTCTGTGATTATCTGTGATTTACATTAACAATTGCCATGTAAATAACAGGCTTCAAAGCTGGCAGCAATTAACAGCGGGTACATGTTATGGTGTTATGAAGCAATGCCTCTCTGGCAACCAGCCTGTTGGATGAGCTTGGCTTTGGAAAATGGCAGATTTTCCAGCCAATATAGTAAAGCAGGGTCTATTAGGTGTGTTGCATGGATTTTGCTGGGATTTTGTTTTGCAACTCAGACTACATTTATTCCTTATTCCAACATGATGAACACTGAATAATTTTATAGTTCAGAAAAGTGAACCTTTCATTAAATAACAATGTCTTTAAAAGCACATTTACAGACTAACTGTGAACTAGTCCCTAGCATTGATATGAGGGGAATCTGACAGATGTCTGGCCTCCTAATGGCTCAGAAATGTGAGCTCAATCTTAAATACAGCCCCCTGGGGATAAACAGAGCTAAAATAGATTGATGGACATACACAATCCTTGTTTTTGTACCTAAAAACATGCAGCTCTACATAGGCTTTCATTACTGTTAGAAAGGAGAGCACTGGACATATTCTCTGTACACTCATTGTAATGGACATTAAAACCTAAAGGTGCTGCTAGAGGGGCTTTACGTTTTTTTCTTTTCTCTTTTCTTCCATTAGAGGTCAATTTCATAAAAGACGCCACGGGGAAAGACAATCTCTCAAGCCTTCAGACAAGGTCCCCTTTACAGCATTAGATATGACCAGATGATTAATGTCCTCTTTGAAACTGCCACCTTAGTGCCTAAAGGTTACTTAGAGTTAGAAGTTCACCTTTATCGAGTCAGTAATTGTGTGTTCTCCTGAATTGATTTCTGTTACTCACAAGTTGAAAAAGTAGGTGTTCCTCCCTGCTTCTTCGTATACTGCTGGGTTTGTTTATCTCACTAGCAGACGAACACACACATCCTCATGAATGACTGCTATGCTAGTGTGTTTTCTGTTAAAGACCCTTCAAAAGTCTTCAAATCCCCATGATGAAGCAAGAGTAACTGTCTAGCATGTGGTTTCTCTTGGCAGCTAGCCTTAATTTGTTTTTTCATCTCCCTTAAATTTTGACAATTAATTAAATGCTAATTACTAAAGGCTTTCGAGTTCTCATGATAGTTAGGCAGCTTTTTTTATACAGTGGTGAAAAAAAGCACATTTTCAAAATAGCTATTTTCAGTGCCTGCCATTAGGAGGAACAATGTGGTGAATGATAGTGAAAAGCTGTACATAATGTTTCTCTATTAGGAGGAAGCATAATATGCATGCAACTTCAACAGTGAATTCAATTCAACCTGAAATTTTTTAAAATACAACTGATAATGTCTGAAAATGTCTTATGATTCTGTGTGATTTAGTGAAGTTCAAAGCTAAAGAGAGATCTCAATGTAGGCTGTAAATGGTAAAACACATTTGTTTTCTCTAGTAAAAATAACTTGTTTTTATAAACAGTGCTGTTTAATGTTAAGACTGGGAAAAGGTTATGAGTGTTTGCCTGCAGAAAAAGAAATACAAAGCAAAACATTAGGTAGATTATCTTAATGGCTTTCAGCTTAAACAGCTTGTTCATCATCTGATCAATAGTTGAAAAACAAAGGCCACAGGAACCTCAAATCAAAGACAAACAGAAAGCAGAAGAAAAAGCTCATTATTAAGTACTGGACAGTAATTATTATACCACATGCCATCCAGCCCTAAATGTTTTCAATGAGATTTAGTTAAGATAAAGATGCAGTATGATGTGAAAAAAGGACATTATTCTCATAGAACATATATTTTATTCAGGGAGCGGTGGCCTCGTGGTTAGAGCAATGTGATTGGGCCCTGGAGGTTTTGAGTTCAAATCCCACACACTCCCACAAACTGCCACTCTGGGTCGCTGAGCAAAACCCTTAACCCCACACTCCTGCCCCGGCGACGCACAGTGGCAGTCGACTGCTCCCCAAGGAGATGGGTTAAATGCAGAGAGTGAATTTCCCTATTGTGGGACGATAAAGGGTTTTACTTTTTTTTCTGATGGAGGTGAAATGACATCTTCTCCTGTTGAAAAACCAAGTCATCCCTATAGACAGTGTCACTCAGTTAAGATGAATGCATGTTGCTCTATAGAGTAAGACACAGTTAAAGTTTTAAGCTTCATTATTCCGATAATGACAGAAGACATTGGGGCCCCTTCCACCGTGTCAAATCGAAAATAAGCTGTGGAAACTCCTTCCAAGTAATGATGGCAGCGATCTGCACAGTAAAATTAAAAATTAAGAGTGGTCTACTGATATGATTTTGATATTCAGTGAACCATATACTGTGTGGTGTTCCTTTGTGAAGCCCAAATAGACATGTTTGAGGCGTACAAAGAGACATGGCCTTTAAAGACATTTTTTTATTCTTTAAACACAGTAATGCAATGGGGCTGCAGTCTATCGCTTGATGTCTTTACTTTTTGATCTTACAACAAATTTAAAGTGCATCCAATCCGTACAGCTATGAGACTTGTTATAAGGCTTATGCTGCTTAACAACCAAGAAACATTCAAGGAGGAAAAAAACTTTTTTCCTTTTGAGTTTAAATATAATTTTACCAATTTAGAACTCTTTCTTTCTTTTTGTTTCAACTTACTTTACAACCTTATTTCCCCCAGTATTGGGAGTAAGCGTATAATAACAATGCTTTTATTGCTCAATTTCGGTTCCAGAACTCTCCATCTTTCTGGACCAAGTTCTTCCTCCCCTGGCATATCCTAACTGCCAGGTCAGATCTAAACCTCTGTAGCTATTCAGACCTGCTTGGCCTCATTCATCTCCTACTAGCAGACTCACTCCAGTCTCCTTGTAAGTGCTTCTTCAATAATAATATTTCAGATCATTTTTTTATAACCTGCCATCTTACTTCAGAACCACTGTACCTGATCTGGAGTCCCTGTTTCTGGATTCCTGGATTCTCTTTTCACAATAACCTTTTTTTTTTCTCCTAAGAGTTTTCTGCATGTGGGTTAATTTTTTAGCCCCAAAATAACGACAATCATGTACTATATATATTTTTAAATTGCTTAAAGGCTTATGGCCTGCTGAAAAACTGCAGGTATTATTGGAGTGCTAAACTACAAAATAACAAGATATATTTTTGATGGCATAAGGCACTAAAAAGCAGACCTACACATTTGTAAACACTTTAAGTACTTGTAGAAGAAGGTGACTCAAACATGTGTTTTGGTTTCTAACCATTAAATATAATAAGCTGAGGTGTTCCTGGCATAAAATTAAGATCCGTCCTTCAAAATTGATGCCTTCCTTGTACAGCCCACTGGGAGGAGACCATAAGGTAGCCTGATATATGTCTGCAAGGACAATAAATGTCTGAGACTGGGGATGTCTTATAAAGAAGTAGAGAGAACCGTCACATTTCCAACACATCTCTGATTGGGAAATCTTGTTCATCTATGCTTTAAAGTACTACTAGCTTAACCACAATTCCTTTTAAAGGGGTTAAATCTTAAAATATCCCAAAAGATAAGCTTAAGGCATTTCAGAAAACACACAAAAAACTTTGGCTAATTTAGTTTTGCTGGAATATAATCTTTCTGAACTGAAAAAAAGAAAAAGAAAAAGTGATGAATGTGTGTAATTAAAGAACAACAAAATGTGTCTCTCCTACACGCTCACTATGACTCATATGGTGTATTTGGGTTGCCAGTTTTCTTATGGAGTGATTCATCTCTTAAAAGTCAACTAAATATTTGGTGAAATGAATAAAAATAACAATCAACATCTAAGAAATGGGAATAATGGATTCTTGATGAGAACTATTTCCTGAATCCTTTACTCCCACCCATTTGTTGGGATCGTTGTTGAGCAAGATAAATCAGAAATTTAGATTTTGTAGTAACAAAGTTTCATGGTTGGTTTAGGGATTAAACCCACATGCAGAACACCACTGGAGACTGATAAAAAGTTCAACAGAGTTTATTGAAAGATTTCACAATATTAACAAGGACTGGATTCAGGAAACTGGTCCGGGCAGGATTCTCTGGCGTCTGCAGAGACGGATAGTTTGATTAGCCAGTGAAACAGGTGAATAGTTGAGTTTCAGATGTTTCTGGAAATACCTTGAAGAGGTTCAGGCTTTCTCCTTTGAGAGAGGGAACCGGTTGGGTCCAGAGATTGTTGGTTCAGCAGAGTGCTCAGCAGCAGCAGCGTCTAGCTTCTGACTTTCCAGTGACAGACCTTGGTTTAACTGATCAGCTCTTTCCCTGAGAGCAGCAGATGGATTCCAGAGTGAGATCTTCAGGTTTGGCTCTCTAGGGCAGGCAGGCAGGTAACAGGCTAAGCTCATCCAGAGCTTCAGACAAGAGACAGGTTTCCTGTGAGTGAGAAGACAGAGGCAGATTAGAATTGGGTTTCTCTTGGGAGACAAAGATTCTAGTAATCACAGAGGTTCAGGTTGCTAACCAAACTTGGTCAACACTGCGGCGTTGAAGGAAGGTCTGGCTGCTGATTATATAGGCAGGTCTCCTGATGGGCTGATGAACGTCAGCTGTGCTGGAGGGCTCCAGCCCAGGAGATCCACAGCGCACTGTGCTGGAGAATCTCCAGATCCCAACAGTACCCCCCTCTCAACGACCGCCTCTGTGCAGTCCCGAGGATGTGGACGGGAGGGACTTCTCGTAATCCTCGATCAAGGACGGATCGAGGATAAACAAGCCAGGAACCCAGGTGCGGTCCTCCGGACCGTAGCCCTCCCAGTCGACGAGGTACTGCTATCCGCGACCTCGCCGACGGGAGTCAACGATCCGGCGAACAGTGTAGGCCGGATGGCCGTCGATGTCCAGGGCGGGTGGAGGGGAGTCGGAAGGCGGGCACAAAGGACTTGTGACTACAGGTTTTATCTGGGAGACATGGAATGTGGGATGGATGCGCAGAGAGGATGGCAGGTGCAGGCGGACAGCAGAGGGGTTGATTATCCGATCAATCTTGTACGGACCAATGAACCGGGGTGAAAGTTTTCTGGACATGGCTTTAAGGGGAATGTCTCGAGTAGATAACCAAACCTTTTGGCCTGGGGCGTAGTCAGGGGCCGGACGCCTCTTGGAGTCAGCGAACCTCTTAGTTGAGGCAGATGAGCGGGTGAGGGTGGTGATGGTCTCTTTCCAGATGCGTTGGCAACGACGGATGTGATGATGAACTGATCTGACAGTGATCTCTCTCTCGTCTGCAGGGAAGAGTGGTGGCTGATAACCTATGGATACTTGAAAGGGGGATAAACCGGTAGAAGCAGATTTCAGGGAATTATGCGCATACTCAATCCAAGTCAGGAACTGACTCCAGTCAGTAGGATTGTTTGAAGTAAGGCAGCGGAGAGTGGACTCGAGTTGCTGGTTCATCCTCTCCGTCTGCCCATTTGACTGAGGATGGTAACCAGAGGTGAGAGAGGATTTACAGTTTAGAGCAGAACAGAAAGCTTTCCAGACCTGTGAGATGAACTGGGGACCACGATCTGAGAGGATTTCCTGAGGGATACCATGGAGGCGAAAAACATGCTTCACAAGGAGCTGAGCCGTCTGGAATGCAGTGGGGAGCTTTCTGAGGGGAATTAGATGACAGGCCTTGGAAAATCGATCAACGATGGTTAGTATAGTAGTCATACCTCGAGAAATCGGGAGACCGGTGACAAAATCAACAACGATATGAGACCAAGGACGGGTTGGGACAGGTAGAGGATGCAGCAGGCCAGAAGGTGGTTGGTGAGACGTCTTGTTCCTGGCGCTGATAGGACAAGCCAGAACGTACTCTTTCACGTCATTATGCAGAGACGGCCGCCAGAATCGTCTGTTAATGAGGGCGATGGTTCTGCTCACTCCAGGATGGGCCGAGAATTTTGCTGCGTGCATCCACTGGAAGAGGCGGGATCTGACTGAAGACGGGACATACATTTTATTTGGAGGACCATTACCTGGGTCGGGTTCAGAAGCCAGGGCAGAGTTAATCAGATCGGTGATCTCCCAGGAAACGGCTCCAACTGTACATGAGGCTGGGAGAACAGGTTCGGGTGTCTCAGGTTGGTCGGTGGAATACAGACGAGAGAGAGAGTCGGGCTTGACGTTCTTGGAACCAGGTCTGTAGGAAATGATGAGATTAAAACGAGAAAAGAACAAGCATCACCTTGAATGCCGTGGGTTGAATCTCTTTGCCGATTGAATATAAGCCAGGTTCTTGTGGTCAGTCCAAACCAGTACTCGATGCTCAGCCCCCTCGAGCCAGTGTCTCCATTCCTCCAGGGCGAGCTTAATGGCCAGAAGTTCTCGGTCTCCAACATCATAATTTTGCTCGGCTGGAGAGAGTCTGCATGAAAAAAATGCACATGGGTGAGTTTTCTGGTCAGAATCTGATTGCTGAGATAACACAGCTCCTACACTGGAATCAGATGCATCAACCTCAAGGATGAACTGCTTCGTAGGATCAGGCTGGACCAAGATGGGGGCACTGGAAAAGAGTCTCTTTAATTTATTAAAGGCATCTTCGGCTTCAGAGGTCCATTGGAAAGTCTTCTTAACAGAAGTAAGGGCTGTGAGGGGTAGAGCTGTCGGACTGTAGTTCCTTATGAACCTCCTGTAAAAATTTGCAAACCCAAGACATCTCTGAAGTTGTTTGCGGTTTTCAGGTGTAGGCCACTCCAGAACTGCCTTTATCTTATCTTCTGATGGCTTCACCTGCCCGCCCTCGAGCACAAACCCTAGAAAGGTGACAGATTGTTGATGAAATTCACACTTTTCAGCCTTCACAAAAAGTTTATTTTCCAATAGCCTCTGAAGGACTAAACGAACATGTTTCCTGTGGTCTGAGAGGTTCTTGGAATAGATCAAAATATCATCGATGTAGACAAAGACAAAAACATTCAAAAAATCTCTGAGGACGTCATTGACAAGAGCTTGGAAACAGGCAGGATTGTTGTGAGGCCAAAAGGCATGACCAGGTACTCAAACTGTCCTAAGGGGGTCTTAAAAGCTGTTTTCCATTCATCCCCTTCTCTTATTCTAAGGAGGTGGTAAGCGTTTCTTAGATCCAGTTTGGTAAACACTGTAGCACCCGGTACAGGTTCAAACGCAGAAGCCAGTAAAGGTAGGGGGTATTTATTTTTGACGGTAATTTGATTTAAACCTCTGTAATCTATACAGGGGCGCAGGGAACCATCCTTTTTACCAACGAAGAAAAAACCAGCACTGAGAGGAGATGAAGATGGGCGAATTATTCCAGCAGCTAGAGATTCGTTGATGTATTTCTCCATGGTTTCACGCTCTGGTTTGGAAATATTATATAATCTACTGCTGGGAAGAGGAGCTCCTGGTAGTAAGTCTATGGCGCAGTCATATGGTCTGTGAGGTGGAAGAGACGTCGCACTGACCTTACTGAAGACTGTTGCCAGATCATGATACTCGGGAGGAACAGAAGTAAGGTCAGGAGAGTCCATCTCCCCCCTACCTCTAAGGGACTGAATAGCAGGAGCAGCAGAACGAAGACAGGATTCGTGACAGGAGGTGGACCAGGATTCTATGTGGCGTTCAGCCCAGTTGATATGGGGGTTGTGACGTTCCAACCACTCGAATCCAAGCACCAGGGGAGAGCAAGCTGAAGGAAAAACAAAAAATGTTAGCGTCTCCCGGTGGTTTCCAGAGATAAGCAGTTCTAGGGGTTGTGTCTGATGAGTGACTTGATGAAGCTTCTTTCCATCGATAGCAGATACTCTGAGAGGCTTAGTTAAAGGAACAGTCTCAATTTTTAACTGCTGGACCAGGTCTGAATCAATCAGGTTTCTTTCACAGCCAGAATCGATGAATGCAGATAAGGTGAGATTCTGATTAGAGAAGAACAGAGTTGCAGGCAATAACAGATGAGGAGTTTTCTCAGATTTTAGGTGGCCGTCAGACTCCTCACATCCTCTGACGGGCCCTGGCTTTTGATTTAGCCGGGCATGAAACAATAAAATGACCAGTCTCACCACAATACAGACACAGTTTAGCCTTAAATCTCTGTTGCCTCTCTTCAGGGGATAGCCTAGTGTGTCCAACTTGCATGGGTTCGGCCTCCGTTCCCCCTGAGGAAGAAAAATGAGAGATTTGGACAGGCGCTGGGAGGGTCTCAATGCATGAAAAGTGGGATTTTCGTCAATATGCGGCACTGTAGATTGTCGTGGAACTTCAGGTTAGCGGCAGTTTACGGCAATTTGCAGGCTTCGCCGAAAACTCCAATAAATTGTCAGAAATTGACGTGGACTTTCTTAGGCAGTGTTCCCCCCATACCTCCCCACCATGGAATTCTAGGGGAGGCTTTGACATATAAATGAAAATGCTGTGAGCTATACAAATGCAAATCAGGGTTGCAAGGGGAGTTTTACCCCAAGTGACATTTTTCTAAAAGGTAAGAAAATCTCTGATACAAAGAGATCAGGCTCAGTATAGCCGCTTACATTTTAGCTTGAGTTGATTTATTTAATTAAAGTATAGAGACCAAAACAGATCTTTAGCTGACAGAGCAATACATTTAGAGCAGTAATTATTTAAAAAAAAATTTGCATTTAAGAGAAAAAATAAAATGTCTGCCAATATGCTCAATTCACAATTACTTAAGTGGAAAAGTTTCAAGAAATGAGTCTGAGATGATTCACTTTATAACATGGCGCATTATCCTGTTGGAAGTAGCCATCAGAAGATTGGTACACTGTGGTCATAAGGTCCGGCCAGGTCAAGATCCGCAATTGCAATCGCACCAAACAGGAAAAAGAACATCGACAAATTCCGGTTCGTCAAATTAAAATATAGCAGCAACAGATCGGTGACTAGAAATTATAGCACAATTCTTATATATTAAAAAAAAAACTAACACCGTTTATTTAAATGATTGGATCCAAACTATTGGTTATTCACCAACGAGGAAGCAGATTTCTCATCTCCATCAAAATATTTATTTTATACCGAGGGACTTAAACTTTAATCAAATCCATTCAAAAGAAACTTCTTATTACAGGAATGAAAAGAGATGCTGAGTTTGGGAGTAGAGAACAAGTTCATTCAAAAAAAGCAGTTTTGAATTATCCTTATCCCCGTTACAAAAATCTACAAAAATATATATATATTTGGGCAGAAACTGAACATATGCTGGATGATGGTGGGATTTTTTTAATATGTCATATTAAATTAAGCGCTCACAGGGTTCATACAGGAATGAGTGACTCTAATTTAATGCTATTTTAATGCTATTAGAAATGATTTTAATGCCATCAACAAGAACCATGTACACAAGTTATTAGTGTACATGAAATATGAAGGAGCTGTAAGCACAGTTCCTTGACTCCTGTATGTATGTAAACACACACACACACACACATATATATATATATACGTATATATATATCCTCTAGCTTTTTCTCCGCCTGGAGCTTCCTTTCCGAACATACGGCTTTATGATCAGTTCCACGCAAATTAATAGCGATATAATATATCTGACGAAATTGTTTTTATAAGCATTTTGTATTAAAGAATTATAAATACTTCGATAAACATATTTAAATAATTTTGTGCCAATTAAGGCCTTGATTAAAAAAAAAATGAATGAATTGTAATTATTTTTAATGATCCGCGGAAACCCTGGTTCATCTCGCGCATGCTCTCTACGATCTCCAAGAAACTCAGAGCGGAGCGGTCTGCAGCCACAGCGGAGGATGTATGCTTTGCTTTGTGCAGGCGGTCTGGAGCGGAGTATGTGGGATTTCGGGGTAAAACTCCTCTTGGCGACTCTGCAGTCGAACAAGACGAACTCAAAGAAGAAATGCTAGCGGTAAATATATGCCTTAAATCTCCGTTGCCTCTCTTCAGGGGATAGCCTAGTGTGTCCAACTTGCATGGGTTCGGCCTCCGTTCCCTCTGAGGAAGAAAAATGAGAGATTTGGACAGGCGCTGGGAGTCATGGTTGAAAACTTGAGAAAACTCAGATATGAATTCTGAAAAAGTACATGAAAAGCTGGACTCAGAAAAGAACCTTGCCTCCGTCCATTCAAGGGCTCGTCCAGTAAGCTGAGAGAGAATGAAGGAAATCTTTTTCCTATCATTTGGAAAACTGCCAGGAGAGTGCTCAAAAAGTAAACGACACTGAAACAAAAATCCTTTACACTCCTTTTGATTACCTGAAAATCTTTCAGGAGGACTCGGATGGAACTCAGGAAATGACGTCACAGACGGTGACCTTAGTGGCGGAAGTGGTTCCGGAACAGAACGGACTGCAGGCGTAGCGTTAGCATTTGCCATGTAGCCAGCATAATTCTGCAATACTTGGTTCTGATATTCAAGTTGATGGTTTAACTCACGGAGGGTGTGCGCTTGTCCAAGGATTTGGGCATCCTGCTCCTCAAGCCTCCTCCGGAGGTGATCTGCTGGGCTTTGTGTTTGGCCGCAGTGTTCTGTCATGGTTGGTTTAGGGATTAAACCCACATGCAGAACACCACTGGAGACTGATAAAAAGTTCAACAGAGTTTATTGAAAGATTTCACAATATTAACAAGGACTGGATTCAGGAAACTGGTCCGGGCAGGATTCTCTGGCGTCTGCAGAGACGGATAGTTTGATTAGCCAGTGAAACAGGTGAATAGTTGAGTTTCAGATGTTTCTGGAAATACCTTGAAGAGGTTCAGGCTTTCTCCTTTGAGAGAGGGATCCGGTTGGGTCCAGAGACTGTTGGTTCAGCAGAGTGCTCAGCAGCAGCAGCGTCTAGCCTCTGACTTTCCAGTGACAGACCTTGGTTTAACTGATCAGCTCTTATCCTGAGAGCAGCAGATGGATTCCAGAGTGAGATCTTCAGGTTTGGCTCTCTAGGGCAGGCAGGCAGGTAACAGGCTAAGCTCATCCAGAGCTTCAGACAAGAGACAGGTTTCCTGTGAGTGAGAAGACAGAGGCAGAACTGGGTTTCCCTTGGGAGACAAAGATTCTAGTAATCACAGAGGCTCAGGTTGCTAACCAAACTTGGTCAACACTGCGGCATTGAAGGAAGGTCTGGCTGCTGATTATATAGGCAGGTCTCCTGATGGGCTGATGAACCTCAGCTGTGCTGGAGGGCTCCAGCCCAGGAGATCCACAGCGCACTCTGCTGGAGAAGGTGGAGAATCACCAGATCCCAACACAAAGTTAAACTGCTTTAATCATTTCTTGCATAATGTACATTGGTAAATGATTAAAACCAAGAGCCATTGCAAATATCAAATATTTGCTTATTCTAATACTATCAAAACATCCTTACAAAGTGTTTTTTAGAATGTTTAATCCTCCCATTTTATATCGAGTTTATTGTAATGTTTGTTTTTCTTTAGATTTCATTCTTATTTCTTGTTATGATACTACTATATACACCTGTATTAGTCACACTCTGATTCTAAAGGTTCATAATGTTCTAAAGGGTAGCTTCTCTAGAAAGGAAATTGGGGTTGAAAAAAGATGAAAGGACATGACTGAAGTGCAACTGTGGTTCAAACATTTACTCGCCTTGTGGCGAATGGGGCTCTGGCATTAATTAGCCATATGAAAAATGTAGTCGCACTTGGAGAGTAGTGAGTGTTAATTTCGGATCCTGCGTATATAGTTTGCTAAATCTAGGAATGCTAACTTGTGCCAGACATTATAAAACATGAAAAAGAGAAAGAAATGAAAGTACTCTTTTGTCCAAAGCCAAAAGTGCAGGTGCTATAGCACCAGCTCTTTATATCCCTATAAACAACTAATTATTTACAGATAATCACCCTAAAACTGACAGATGATGGTATTAAAACAAATATAAATTTTACGTGCATAAAATATTTACTTTATTTTATAATCTATTACTCAAAATGGCATGGTTTCCAAATTCTCTTTAATATATTTAGTCACACTTCCATGTAATACTTTAAAGTTTCTTAAAATAAATAACCAGGTTTTTATTTTTGGGTTTTATACACAGTGACAGCTTTATTTCTATTTAATAAGCTAATTTGAAACAAAGACCAAGTGACTGATCATAGAAAATGCTTTAAGAAAAAAGCTGAAAAGAAATCCTACATACAGTAGGATGTCAAAAGTGCTTCATGCTCTATTATACATGACTCAGCTAATAGCTCTGTGGAAAAACAGGGTTATATAGAATGGGATTACTTCTGCATAAATCTAATGACTTTCGTTTTCTCCCAGTTATTCTGTCAGGGTCGCAGTGGGGCTGAGGTCTCTCTCCAGCAGTCTATGAGTGAAAGGTCAGGACAGTTTGCTTGTCTCTCGCAGGACAACAATTCAATTCAGTTTATTTATATAGTGGCAGTTCACAACACATGTCATCTCAAGGCACTTTACAGCACAGAGACACACAACCATGCACACACACTCTAAAACCCAAAGGCAATTTAGAGAAGCATAGTAATCTAACAGTCATGTTTTTGGACTGCGGGAGGAAACCGGAGTACCCAGAGAGAACCCACGCAGGCACAGGAAGAACATACAAACTACATGTAGTGCTAGGAATTGAACCCACAACCTTCTTGCTGCAAGGCAACAGCGCTACCCACTGCCAAGCATGCAGCCGACCCCGATGACTTTGATCTTGAAAATATTTTGTAGAAAGCCAATGACAATTATGTTCTATTTGGAAGACCCTTGGCTATTTGGTTATAGAATTCACATAACACCATTGTCACAGTTGTCTTTTATGGCTGAATGACTCAAGGGTTAGAGCTAAGCTTCTCTGCAAATACAAACTTGACTAGTTTTAAAAGTGACAAATTAGCCAACTCTCTAAGAAAACTTAAATGTACCTCTATGGCCATTTAGCTACAGTATTGAAGAAGAATGAGATATAGCTCTATTGTATGCTCTCTAACTGTAGTGTGAATCACAGTTAAAATATTATTTAGTCCAAGTGCAATAGTCATCAGTATCTCAGTCCATTATTTAACTATGTAATATCGGATCCATAAAGTGACAGTAAAAGGCCGAAAACCAAGACATCACTCTTTATAGAGACACTTTCCAGCTCATTGAGATGGATCCCAAGGTGTTCCAAGTTCTAGTCATTTATAGTCACATCTAGCAATTTCTAGGGCTACTGAGTGGTCTCTTCCCTGTTGGGTGTTACTGGAAGACTTCCAAAATTAGGTGCCTTGAAGGCATCTTGGTGTGATGCCAGGAACACCTCTGGTGATTTCTTTAAATGTGGAGGAACAGAGGGGAGTACTCAAGATTGCTCACTCTCTCTCCAAGGCCAAATGGGACATGAATACAGCGATCACAATAAAGATATGTGCCTTGAACTTGGAAATAAAGCAAACACTTTTTCTGCTTTAATCGCTAAATGAAACGTCAAGCCACTTACATGCTCAGGACACAGCGCTGTCTTTTTGGACTTTTCCTGCCTTAAAATGCATTGTAAATGATGACCAAAAACCAGTTTGGTAATAACATTTTACTTAAATTCAAAGGCTCAGCTGTAGTTGCAGCCATACATAAAGCATCAAAAGGAGGACATTTAATAGCTCAATTTATGCTTGATGCATGTAAATGTCTTAAAGGGTAAGGAAAAAGCAACCACAACTATAGCACTGGTAATTGGTTTCATATCAGTCTGCATGAGTTACACTAAATGTGCTGCACTGATTGCTTGCTGCTGTGAGGCTTCAGACCATCACCAGACAGGACCTTGTCCTTGCTTTGACTCCGCTACTAATCATTAGTGCCCATTATTTTTCTTTCCAAGATAACTCCCTCTGTGTAATTACGTACCACTAATAAATGCATCTCCGTTGCCAAATAAAGCTCAACATTCTTCAATACTTAAAATCATTAACCAAGAGGGTCCTTGAACTTTTTTTATGGGAACATAGCCCCTTTCAATGAAAACATTCATAAACACACCCAGGATTTATATGTTTGCATCCATTGTCATTGCCAGCCCCCTGAGACGTTTGTCCTTTTAAATGGGTTTTTTGAATGTTGGTCTCTAGTAAATAAACTGTTCTTAGCATAACTGTTGATTCCTGCTCAAGTTGTATTTTGTCACGTTACAACCATAAACCTAAATACATATTATTTACATCTTGCATGAGGAGTCTACATAAGGTACTGCATGAATCTTAGCTAGAAATAAAATGGGTTCCTAAAAGTGTTTGTGAATTCAAATCTTAGAAATGCATTCTCTGCCCTTCGAAATACCCTTGAAATAAAACCAGATAAAATCACTTTCCTGCAGAGTCATCTAATAAATGAAGCACATCTGTATGTCATGAATCCCATCAAAAGTAAAGGATTTTTTATGAAGACCTTACAGATTTGTAACAGAATGTCTGTAAACAAACAGCATAATTAAGATCAAGTAATTCAATACTTTATTAATTCCAAAGAAAAATTCACTATAAAACACAGTCGCTGAATAAAATAGTGTTAGCATTTAAAATATAAACTAAACTTTGAACATCTACATAACACTCTTTAATCCAAGAGTATCGCATAACTACAAACCCAACAAAAATGGCCTTTCACCTGAATGTAAAGGCCAGGGTAGAAGTGCATTACTCAGGGAGGCAGCCAAGAGGTCAACGTTAACTTTTAAGGAGCCCAGGAGATCCACAACTCAGGTAGGAGAAGCTGTCAGCAGCCCTATTAGCTGTGAACTTCCGAGGCTGTTATGAAAAAGCGGCAAGAAGAAAGTCATTATTGAGGTTATTTTCAAAGTTTTCCACAAGCAAATATAGTGGAAGCAGCAAATCTGGAAGAAGATACTCCAGTCAGATGAAACCAAACTTGGACTTTTTGGCTTCGATGCACAGTTATGCTTGATGGAAAAGTAAAAATTCACATCACTTTGAAAACAGTAGTGGCAGCATCATGATCTGGGGACATATCTATTTATCAGGCACTTGGAAGCAGAGCAGAGTTTATACGAGGGAGATAAATACAGCTGAATAAGTTATGATGCTGTGGTTAATGAAAAAACCACAATAGCTTTGGAGCTGCAGGGGAATAGTTCAGACCAAACCATTACCAAATCAAACAGATAATCTGTAAAAAAAAAAAAAAAAAAAAATATATATATATATATATATATATATATATATATATAAATTGTGTTCAAACACTTTTTATATCACAAAAGACAGGCATCAGACACAGTGCGTTTAACACAGGTGGGAAAAAGCAGAAATACATGCCACACTTTTTAGAATTTGTGATTAATCAAGTAAACCAAGTCTCATTTTCCATCCACTTACAAATCGTGGGCTTCTTTGACTCATCTTCCACAACATATTCAAAAAGTAGTGTTTTTGTTTCTTATAATACATCTAATAATGAAGATGTAAGAGATGTAAGATCTCAGAATATGTGCCTAAAAATGACAATTTTCTTTGTTCTGGATAGCTATAGTGTTACTTCAATTAATTTTCATTTCTCTCATTTGTAGAAATTGTTCTGTCACAGTAGTTTTCTTACTATGAAATAGCAGCGAATATATATGTTTTTTAATAGTTCTATGCAAAATAACTTTAAGAGAATAGAATTTAGTTTAGTTTTTTTTCTTCTTTTACACAAAAAGGTCCTTAACACCAAAAATATGCTCTAGCGACTGGGTGGGATGCATATGCACACTGTTGGATGAGCACACAGGGTCCTCACAATTATGTAACAGAGCTTTCAAGTCTCTCAGCCCTTTGATTCCCCTGCTGTCCTTATCACAGCATCCAATTCCGATGGTAAATGAATCCATCACAAACACTGCAACACATACAATTCCATCACATGCCTTGTCTTTCCTTACCTTTTCTACCATATGCTGTCTCCTACATGCCAAAGTTAATGCAGTGTTGTGGATCTTATCTGTTTAGTCGTGTAATCTGAAAAGCAAGTGAACCTGCTGTTTCTAAAAAAAAAAAAAAAAAAAGCACTGCAGCCAAATGGATTCCCACATGAATTCTAGCAAGTATTTGTAGGATGTGTTGCTATAAAAGTCTCCACCAGAGTTAAGCCTTATTAAGAGCAGATTGGGTTCATACATGCATGCATAGAACCAAACCTTTTTTACTTCAGATCCACCCCTCACAACTAAAAGCATCTTTTCATTACTACTTTCTCTTAATTTGATCTGAAGGGATCAGTAAGTGAACTCTATACCTGCAACAGATATATCCATTTGTTTGCAGTCTTACATAATTAAAATCAATCCCACTTGTTGTAGAAGTCAATATTTTCAATTTGAGGATGACAATTCTAAAACTTGGATTAAATATGTGTTAGTGGTAAATTTATAAGGATAAGTGAAACTGAGGTCTAAGGTGTTAGGATACTTTATTGAATTAAGCCTAAAGATTAGTTATGATTTATAAATAAAATGTTAGGTATTTGGGCTTCAATATAGTACAAGAATAAAAGATAACAAAAAAACAAAAGCTTGAGAAAATAAACCAGCATGCATATATCAGTTAAGCTGATTATATACCTGTAGTACCAACCCTATATTTAATCAGAAAGTACTTCTTGAATTTTCTCCTTAATTAATCACAATGCGCACCGGTCTCTGGCTCATTAAACGCAGAACTTGCGGGGAAAATAACTTACCCGGTTTCCGAAGCAGAAAGGAAATACTGGAATAAACCAAGCGGCGCGAAAAGCACATTAGGTTCCACATTTATGTTCATTCACAGCTTCCCGACGTTCACGCCGACACCCAGTTAGTGCGCCGACAAAGGAGCGCGCGCGGGCGGGAGCGAGCCTGCTGGCCACAGACAGCGGAGAGAGGTGCGTCAGTGGAGAGGAGGTGTGAAGACAATACATGTAGTAACTGCAACAAAGTAGAATATTTTAAATAAAGCATAGCTTTTAGACAGCATTCAAACTTAAAGTGAGACATTTTATCCCTCAGCAAATATGCTCACATCTAAGGTCATTAATATCCGTTTTACTGCCAATGTGAATATTTTATGGATTCCTCACCATAAACGCTCTAAGCAACTGCTTAAGGACCCCAATACAACAGGGGCCCCTTAAAGTGCAATAATTCATGAACAAGTAGGGTTTCAATTAAAATAATTTAAATTTCAATTCAGTTTATTTCTATATCGCCAATTCACAACACATGTCATCTCCAGGCACTTTACAGTTCAACCAGATCATACAGTCAAATTGATTCAAAGTTTTCTATCTAAGGAAAATCAGTTGATTGCATGGACTCAATGCAATCCCTAACACTAAAGATGCTTGTAGCGACAGTGGAGAGGAAAAACTCCCTTTTAACAGGAAGAACCAGGCTCAGTGTGAGCGGCCATCTGCCGAGGACAACTGGGGTTCAAGGAGACAGAAGCAGAGATACAAAAAGCAACTGTAAAAGGCGGCCAGTCCAGGAAACACACAGCCAGGCAGACAAACTTCGAGCCAACTCCCACACCACAGGATGAAGAGAGCACATCCAGCCAGTCAAAGTCAGAGAAACAGGACTACACTGGAAAACAGGCCAATCTCCAACATCTATAAACAAGGGTTTTGATTTCCAAATCGTTTGTCATTGTTGTGGCTTATGTATGATGAAGGTCTAATTTGTGATCTGTGATATTTGAAAATTCAAATGTTAAGTATTGTAGTAAAGCCTTTCTCAGTAAAACCAAGTTATTGAATTTGTTAAGTGTTTATATGCAGATTTGTAGTAGAAACAGCATTGAACAATCAGTAAATGTGTTCCAATAATATAAAGTGAAAATTTTGGGAAAACTATGTGGTTTTCCCTGGAAAATGTGTTTACTATTGCTTTAAAAACCATGTAATATGCTCTGATCTCTAGTGGCCAAATTGAAGTTTGCTCTTAAAATCTCGTTGATTTTTTTGTTTGTTTGTTTTAAACATAGACTTTGAATTGCATGGCAAGTCATTATACCACCATTATACACTCTTTTACAAAGTAATAATGTAAGTGAAAAAAGTTAAAAGTTGTGATGCTACAGTTAAACTATGAGGAAAAGTAAAAATTATGTTCTTAAAATATTTAAAATTTTCTTAAAATAAATCATATTTTCTTTTAAACATAAATGTCAAAAATGTGAAATGCATATGTATTAAAAAATTAAGTTGAGATAACCAGAGATTACTTTTTTTTACTACTTATATGAAAAATTAAGATGAGTTTTATTCATATTTGTGAGTATTTAGTTAAAGTGCAAAACAAACTCAAAAAGTCTGTTTTTTATTAAGTTGTTATAAGCCCTTAATTAAAAATGTGTAGAACACTTTTCTAACAGATTTATATGTTTTGATCCATATATTTAAATTTCATTTATTGTATTTAAATTAATTTGAAGAATCCTCTGCTCGCTAAAATGGGTCGACCTGTACATCCCAGTCTATTTGAGTTTTGTATATACTTGTCATGATGGGTTTAAGGTTCTTAGCCCACATGCAGAACACAACTGAGGCTGGGTAAAAGTTTAACAGAGTTTATTGAAAGTTTCAACAACACAAGATAATGTACTGGTTCTGGAACTGGTCCGGGCAGGATTACTGAAGTCTGCAGAGATGATAGTTTGGTTAGTGGAGCAGGCAGGTGAGTTATGAGTTCTTGATATTTCAGATTCTACCTTGACTGAGTCCAGGCTTCTCTTTGAGAGAGAGGGAACTGTTGGGTCCAGAGACTGTTGGTTCAGCAGAGGATACGACCAGCTGCAGCGTCTAACTTCTGACTTTGAATGGCAGACCTTGATCTGAGTTTCCAGCTCTTCACCAAGAGCATCAGGGGAATCCACATAGGAATCTTCAGGTTTGGTTCATCAGGGCAGATTGGCAGGTTAAGCTCACCCAGAGCTTCAGGCTAGAGACTGGTTTCCTGTGAGGCAAAAACAGAGAAGAGTTAGAATCTGATCTCTGAACAGAGACAACTAGATTCTTTCAGTTTCAGAGGCTCAGGTTGCTAACCAAACTAAGGTCAACACTGCGGCGTCGAAGGAAGGTCTGGCAGCTGGTTATAAAGGAGAGGTCTCCTGATGAGTAGATGCGTCTCAGGTGTGCTGGAAAGCTCCAGCTCTAGGAGACCCACGGCGCACTCTGCTGGAGGAAGGTGGTACAGCTCCAGATCCCAACAATACTTAGGTTTCTTTCAGGAATATGATCAGTAATACTTAAAATATTTTTATGGAAATCAATGTAGATGAGAACGGCTGAGTAAAATATTTTGTCCCTCTATGGTACTGAAGAGAATTATCTATTGAATAATATTTTTTTATTATATAAATGGAGGGCTAATGTTAGATCTGTATTTAATGTTTGTCTATATAAGTTTGCTGCTTAGGTTGGACAGGGAGGTTAGTTATGATGGATTTTCTTCTACAGCACAAGAGAAATACAAGAGGTTTTTGGAAAGGAGGCTGAATCACTTTAACTAGGACTGACAATCTGGCAGTGCTAAAAAGACCTTATACTTTACTCTCATAAATGGTAAATATCACGTAATAAAATGGAAAAAGTTCTCAACGGAGAACAAAAAGAAGAAAACAAACAAACAATCAGAATCATAGTAATAGAAGGTGATACGTTTTTTTAAGCAATAGCAGGTTGCTAAACAAGTATTGCTTCATTTAAGAAACACAAACTTCCAGGAGTGACCCAGTTAAAATCCATACTTGAATCATGCTAAAAAAATATATGATGGGACCTAATGAGTAAGATAATGATGTAACTGTCACCCAGTTTCACATTTTATTCTTTTATTTTAAATAAGTCACGGCAAAGGCTCCAAGGTTGGCAAGAGTTCAAGTTATTTAAATCAAAAATGAATCGTGCTGTGGGATCTCAAGGTCAGAATTAATGTATTATCAATCCAGGGAGTTCTTGGAACTCCCAGGATGCACCTGGGAAAACTCAGTTGGGAAGTGTCCAGAGTAACCGGTAACCGAAAAACTTTGCTTTTTGCCTCAGCTCTTTCTTCACCACAACAGACCAGAGCAGTACCAGTATTACTGATGACAAATGCTTGAACTCCATGTCTTGAATCCTACCATCCCCTATTTTATTATATTCTAATTTGTTTGGTTTCATAAGAAAGAAACTTTTATCATCCCTTTTATCATCATCATTATATGAGCGATCAGAGTCTGGTTGATTACAGATTGGCCTTAATTGTGTGAAGATTCACACCAGCATTTGAGCTGAGAACATAAGAGATCTATTAATGGAAGTGTAATGCTATGTGAATTTATGGCAGTAGTATGGTTGCATTTAGATGTTCATAGAACACATTTACTTATTCTGCAAAGAAAGAGCAAAATCGGTTTCATACGTTTTAAGGTAATTTGTAAAACTTTAAACCTAGATAAACTTTAAACGGTGATAACAATACCAGTAGGTGCATTGATGGCTACATGTATGTAAGTCCTAATCAGGAAACTGGAAAACACTGATTAGACAATGAGCTGGTGTGTGAGTCGGAGGTGTTGTGTTGCATTTTCTATCATTTTTCTCAACTCACCTCCCTCTGAGCGCTGCGCCACTCTGCTATTTATTAAGCTGGATGTTATGTAAATTTGTTCTCCCTGTGTTTCCTACATGAAGTCCCCGATAGATATCAAAAATCCTCTTTAGTGACTTCTGGGTTTTCATGGGTTCTAATCATACTGTGAAGATTTACAACAATACAGACAGTTAGATGTAATGTGTGGGCAGATGTGGGCTGAGACTTTATTCCTTTTGTTTTAATTAGAATTACATGAGGCTGAAAATGGAATTAAAGTACATATCAAGCTGGCCTTTTTGCCAGAGTGTGGTCAATTGGTTTACTCCAGTGTCAGAGAAGCAACACAGCTGCAGCCTACAAAACCAAGTTGGAGGAGATATACTTTGTCGGCAGCATAAGGTTTGCTGCCGATGAGGCAACAATTTAAAAAGATTTTAGAATAAAAAGATTTTTGCTGTAATTTGGGGAAAAAAAACATTGGGTCATAAAAGAACAGAAACACTGAATTTACAGGCAGCAGGTCAGTTAAGAAAAAGTTAAACGATTTATGTGGACTTTATTTTTTACTTTCAGGAATAAATTTAACGAGAAAAAATCTACAATTACTTTGGAAACAAGAATTGAATGAAATTTATGTTTCTTTTTTTTCAACCATACATCTTCCAAATAATATACATACAGGCAGGCACATTTAAGAAAAAAATACAGTATGACTTCATATATACTCCATACTTTTATGAATGAGTTACCAATATAATTATCGATGCAATTCTTGAATGAACCTGCTAACAGTATTTAACAATACAAGGAAACCACAGTGTTTATAAAAATTGGTTGCACTGAATTGTTTGTAAAACAAGATTAATAAAAAAAACTTTTATAACGTTTGTTTTTTTATGGCAGCTATCTCTAAGTTCAGTATTGAAAAGAGTCATATTGAATTTTAAGGTTAGGGCTGTTGTTAGACTTCTAGATTCCTCTACTAGGAATGTAATTTGTCTGTTGTGCTACTTCACCAAAAAGCTTCTAAGCTTCTTTCGTTTTACTTAGAGAATTCCTGATTTAATGAGTTGGTACTTCTAGAAAAATCTGACAACTACTGAATTGGATGATAGATTTTTTTTTTTATTGCACCCCATTGTATCTTTACTTTAATCATCTATTGTTATGTAATGCTAGAGTTGGAATATTTAAACATAGATTCTTACTAAGGGGTGAAAAAACATGGAAACACACAGAGCAGTTTGATTCATGACAAGGGTTCAGTCTGTATGTCGGGTGATTAAATAAAGTAGAAAGACTTCAGGATTTACTCAGGCTTTATGTAAAAGTTTTAATACAAATAACTGCACAATGTTACATTGGGTCACACCTGAACAAATTGAGACAGGGATTTATTAACTCTCCTGTTGGGTCTTATGTTTTCTAGACTCTAGGTAATAGTGACATGATGCTAGACCAGACTCTTAAGCAAGTGACAACTGCGGACACAGAGGCAGATTTAACAGTTTATTTCCTGGTTAAATGGAGAAGAGCTCAGTCAACTTAGACAAAAACAGGGAGAGAGAGAGTCTGAGTTTTGGATCCTTATCCAGAGGATGGTCCTGTGTTGGATTGAGGGTGGACAGGCAGGCTGATTGTTCCTGTATGGGCTCCCCGGAGAGGAGACAGTTCCAGAGCAGCAAGGAGGTGGAGGAAACGGACCTGATCCTGGTGAGCGTCTGATCTGGTTCTGTTGAGAACGAAAGCAAGGAGAGATTAGAGGAGACTCTGGGAGCTTAGTTCACTAACAGAGCTTGACCTGTTTTACCACTGAGAGAGCGGAACCAACTGGCAGCATGCTCCAGGAAACTGCTCCAATATAAAGGCCACCACTGATTGTCATCAAGGAGTAACAGCTGGAACCCATCAAGCCTGTCAACCTGAAATTAAGGAGAAACACAAAGACCTAACAAATAGTAATAATGGCATACAGCAGGAGAAACCAATTAAAAATCTGTGGGGTCCAAATGAAGAAAATCATCAACCAGTAAAGGTCAGGAGAATTTTTTTTTTCCTGTTACTTTAAACAGAATTTAACACTGAAATCAAATGAGGTTTGTATGCATCCATGTTATACATTGAATTTTTAAATAAAAAATGGAAAAAAAAGTTTCCATATTAAAATCTAATTTGTGTTTTAAGTAGAGAACAACAATCGTTCAGTTTGGTATGAAGACAATTTCCTGATTCACATATTTTATAAAACATTTGAACTGACCGCTTGCAATTTTTGGTCTTTCTTTTTTATGGCTTAATGAGAGCAGTGGGCTTTAGGCTGCCCTGCAACGCTTTAAACCTGGGTTTGAATGGAGGCTAAGCCATTAACAAGCACATATCAAATTGTTCATATTGAGCCTGGATCGATATTTATTTTTGAATAATCTCATGTTGGAGAATCCTGCTTCAGAGCAGTATGTTGAGCCAAACATACTCAAAATGTGTAGGGTCATCTTTGAGCATGCCATTTCACTTTTCCAGTTAACCGCAGTTCTTCCAGCAGTCCACACTATCTCTGCTCTCTTTTTCTCTTTGTCTTCTCCTTCTTTCCCATCGCCTGGCTTGCCACAGGTTTGCCTGCTGTGTCTAAAAGTGGCTCATAGCGGTGACCCAGACTGACACAGCTCATTGGCAAATTTGTATCATGTGCAGCCTGGTCCTGGACGCTCCAGAGGGCTTAATGAACAGGAAAAGCGGCGCCAGTCAAGTTAGACACTGTTGTCGGACAACATGCGGTAATTTATAAATGTTTTAAATCACGTTGGGTCCGGATTGGCCAGCAGGTGGGTCAGGAGCCGGGCCGCTGCCCTCTACTCCCTGACCTCTTGCATACAGTGTATCTAAACTGAAAGGAAAATTTTTTTATTAGGGGCCTCATGAGAAAACTTTTATTATCTGCAGGGTAAAGTCTCTATTCATTTTGGATTTAGTTTGTAGGCAATAAAGACTATTTGAAAAGAGCTATCTTTTAGTGTCTTACAGAATTTTTTCCGTAAAAATTCAAAAAATATCCACTGGACTTGGTTTTCAAGATTTGAAGACGTTTCGCCACCTCTCCAGGAAGCTTTCTCAATTCAAATGTCTGGATCCGCAGTGAGTTTGAGTCTTATATGGACAAGGCCTTGTATTGCTTGGAAACATGCAAATGGTAACCGATGAATGGGTCGTTTAGTTCCATCGTTAGCCTGTAATATCTGAACCTGTCTATGATTCTAGGGGTCGGTCGTTAAAGGGGGGATTGCCATTAAGGGGGGGATTGTCTCCTGTAATACCTGAAACCTGTCTATGATTGTTAAGGGTCGGTCGTTAAGGAGGTATGGTTCACCGGCTGGAGCGGGTAGGTCCCTCGTTCCTCTGTGATGGGGTGGGGGTTTGGTGATATCTGGAAGGGATCATGTCTATGATTGAATTGTATGTTTTTGGAAGCTGGAAGCTGAGTCCACCACCTCTGTTTAAAGTCGTTTTTTCTCTCTTAACATACAGAATTTCTCTTAACTTACAGAATTTTGTTTTACTCCGTCCCAAGGTTCTTAATTTAAGTTTGCTTTTAGAATAGAATAGAACTTTATTGATCTCACAGTGGAGAAATTCACTTGTGACATTGACTCTTATAAACAAACCGAAGGTGCACAAAGCGGGAAAAGATGCATGAAGTATAATGCATCCAGATATATACAGTGGATGGTAAAAATAAAGGAGAGATTTAAGGTGACATATATACAGTGTGTTATGTACAGTAAAGTGGTGTCAGGTATAGTGCAGTTTATTGTTTGTTAAATAGATAAACAGTTACAGTTATTGCATTGTTATTACACCAGGATATAGTGCAGTGGCATTGTAAAGTCTGATAGTAGCCGGGATGAATGACCTGCGTTTGTGCTACTTTTGACACACGGGGTGTATAAGTCTGTTACAGAAGGAGATGCTCAGCTCCTCTACAGTCTGGTGAAGGGGGTGAAAGGTGCTATCCATGATGGATATAAGCTTGGACAGCACCCTCCTCTCAGCCTCTTCCTCCTCTGAGTCAAGAGCGCAGCCCAAGAAGCAGCCTTTCTCATCAGCTTGTTCAGTCTCTTTCTGTCCCGCTCTGTGCTGCCTGGGGCCTAGTAGACGACAGTGTACAGTAGAGGAGGGCTGATTCAACCACAGAATCATAGATGGTTTTAAGCAGGGGACTGCTCACTTAGCCTCCTCAGGAGATGGAGGGGGCTCTGGCCCTTCTGGTACAGGGTGTCAGCGTTATGAGTCTAGTCCAGTTTATTGTTGACGTGAACACCCAGGAAACTCTACAGTTTCTATGTCCTGCCCCTGGATGTTCATAGGAGAGTGAGGTTTGGGGTCTTCTCCTGAAGTCCATCACCATCTCCTTGGTCTTACTAGTGTTAAGACACAGATGGTTGTTTTCAAACCAGTCCACAAAGTCCATGATGACCAACCGGTACTCCAGTTCATTCCCCTCAGAAAAACAGCCCACAATGGTTAAGTCATCGGAGAACTTCTGGTGGTGGCAGCTGTCTATGTTGTAGGTGAAGTCCAAGGTGTAGAGGGTGAAGAGAAATGGAGACAGAAAGGTACCCTGGGGTGCCCACGAGATGGAGAAGACCACCCCTGACTGACAGCCGTGCTGAGGGCGGTCAGTGGGATAATTGATGGGCCACACAGCAAGAAGTTTGTCCACTCCAGCATCCTCCAGCTTCCCCTTCAGCAGTGCTGGTCTTATGATGTTGAAAGCGCTGAATAAGTCAAAGAATATGACTTTCACAGCGCTCCCGGTGGTCTTCAGGTGGGTGAGTGCCACTGCAGCAGATAGATATCTGCAACAAAGCTTAACTTGCTGGTGAAGGTTCTTAGTCATCCAGGTCATAGTCATGAGTGGAGTGGTGTATGCAGTTCAGTCTAGTGAGGAATGCTCTGATCTTTATATTGGAGAAACCAAACAACCTCTCCACAGACACATGGCTCAACACAGAAGAGCTACCTCTCTCCAAACAACCCCCATTCCAAATGAGTGGACCCTTTCGTCTGTTCCAATTTGTATTTATATAACAAAATCAAGGCTTTATTTGGCTACTGTATAAAACCTCAAACTCAACACTATTGCTGACATTTAAATTGAGAAAGCTTACTGGATGGGAAGCGAATTTCCTTCAAACTAGGAAACTATGTACAGTGGATTGTTTTAATTTTTTTTTGGAAAGCTTTACCTTCCTAAACTATGACTACAAGACTGTACTAGATATAAAAATACTAAAAAAATACACAAGTTAGACACAATCTTTAAATTAGCGGGTGATCCACAGGAAAACAGTCCACTTAGACTTAAAGACCTCCACCAGTTTGTATTTCCAAGACATCTAATCCTAAACCATCTATTGTGTCTGTTGTCAGAGGAGTATCAGCAGTGCTGAAACTTCTGAGGCCCTCCATTAGTTTTTTTGTTTTGGTTGATGTTTGGCTGAAAGTGACTCAGCTCACACTGGTCCACAAAATGTTTCTCTATGCTCTGATACTCTGACACTGCCACCCACTTGAAAAGTCATTGGACCTTTGTAGGTGGCAGCTGCATCTTTCATGTGATGCTTAAAGTGTAGCTAACTGTCAGGCCCCCTTCAGGTCATACATAGAAACTATTCAAATGCAAAGTTAGATGAAAGATATACTAGAGTATGAAAAGCCCGCTACAGGGTTGATATAAGCACCATTCATCTGAATTAGTTGGGATTAGCAGCCTTTGCAGATTTGAGTGTACTTACTACTGTATCTGCATCACTCCTGTTTCAAAGAGGTTGTTATTGCCGGGTAACTGTGGATCAGTTTGAGCCTGCACATTGATATGAAGTAAGAAGAAGTTCTGCTCTGTCAGTCTAACCACCTTGAGACAGCTTGTTACCGGTGAACATGGCTCTGCAGAAATCCCTTCCTCTTCTACAGAAGTTTCTACTCTCTCTCTGTCTTGTGGGCCTTTTTATTCTCTCCTAAACTCACCAACAGTGTCTTCTGGAAAGCATTCTGTCTCCTTTTCACCAAACTTGAAATCCAGTTCTTCTCAGGTAAAAAAGGAAAGGAAAACCAGTGATATTTTGCTGAGTTTCGACTCATTATGCTTAGAAATAAATCTAATAACAGCAGTAAACAACCGTGACTTTAGAGCAACAGGCCTGTTTATTAATTGGTGATGCTCTCCTCTGTCAAGAGCCCTGCCAAGTGCTTGTATAATATTTACCAGTTACTTATGACAGTCTCATTAACAATTGCAATCTGCAGAGTGAAAGGTAATTTATAAATCATTAAAGTTAAGTGGCGAATTACACTAAATTTGTATTTCCAATTATCAGGGGCTTTAATTCAAGATTTATTGAGCAAATACATTTTAGTTTTTTCTATCTACATTTAGTATTAAGCAGAAAAAGACAAGAATTTACTCCTGTAAGAGTGAAACGCAAATTCTAATATCAACTAATATATCATAGACGAATAGGAAATCTGGTTTCGGTCTCTAAATATCCCATAAGCCCCCTTGAATAGCAGAGAAGTTGACATTTTTTCCATCCATTTTCTGTCAGGCTCATCCCAAGCGGGGTTGCATGGAGTGCTGGTGCCTATCTCCAGCTGTTTATGGACGAGAAGCGGGGTACAACCTGGACAGGTCACCAGTCCATCGCAGGGCGACACAGAGACAAAAAAAAAAAAAACACTCACGCACACACTCACACCTAAGGAGAATTTAGAGAAGCCTGTTAACCAAACCATCATGTTTTTGGACTGTGGAAGGAAGCCAGACTACCAGAAGAGAACCCACGCATGCTCACGGATAACATAAAAAAACTCCATGCAGAAAGATCCCGGGCTGGAATCAAACCCGGAACCTTCGTGCTGCAAGGCATCAGTGCTACCCACTGTCCCACTGGGCAGCCCACTTTATAAATTTATAAATCATTAAAGATTAGTGGAAAATTACACAATTTGCATTTCCAATTATCAGGGGCTTTAATTTAAGATTTATTGAGTTAACAGATTTTTTTCTATCTATATTAGGTATTAAGCAGAAAAAGACAAGAATTTACTCATGTAAGTGTCATGATGGGTATCTGAAAAGCCCAGTATGCAGAACACCACGGAAACAGATGAAAGGTTTAACAAGATTTATTGAGCACAAGCACATGGAATAAACACAGGTACTGGTTCAGGCCTGGGGGCAGGTTCACTGGAGTCTGTGAGGATGACAGTTCAGTTAGCTTGGAAGCAGATGAGTCTGAGTTTGAGAGTTTCAGATTTATACCTTGAGGTGTCCGGGTTTGGCTTTGAGAGAGGAACTGTTGGGTCCAGAGACTGTTTAGTTCAGCAGAGTCCAATAACCGCTTCAGCGTCTTACTTCTAGCGTGAGGGCAGACCTTGGCTTTGGGTTTCCAGCTCTTAGTCCAGAGCTGCATGAGAATCCAGAGAAGGGTCTTCAGGTTTGGCTCAGAGGGCTAGCTCGGCAGGTTAAGCTCATCCAGAGCTTACAAGGAAAAACAGGATTCCTGAAAGCAGAGACAAAGAGGGATCAGAATCCAATCAGGAGCAACAAAGGTTCTCAGAAGAAGCTAGGCTCAGGTGCTAACCAAACTGGATAAACACTGCGGCGTTGAGGCAAGGTCTGAAGGCAGGTTATATACTGTGGATCCTCTGATGATGAGATGCGCCTCAGGTGTGTCGAAGGCTCAGCTCAGGAGGATCCACGGCGGACTCTGCTGGAGAAAGGTGGAACTTCTCCAGATCCCAACAGTAAGAGTGAAACACAAATTCTAATATCAACTAATATATCATAGAAGAATAGGAAATCTGGTTTCGGTCTCTAAATATCCCATAAGCCCCTTGAATATCAGGACAGTAAAATTTTTTTAACATGACAAAATGGGAAAAAATGTTCAAGGAAAAGAATACTAAATTGCGTACAACACTGAAGATAATTTGAAACATGGTTTTTGTTTGAACTCACACCACTGGATTTTAGGGAAGTGTTTCCACTTTTTAACAGCACCAAATAATGAAAAAGTGCATAACCCGTAATTAGAGGGCTTGGGAAATTGCTGTTGGCTTTCAGATAAAAAACAGGGAAGAAAAGAAAAGATACTAGTTCAGAGGTGAGATCAGACTAAAAGGTTTTTTTTTTGCTATTGCAGGTGCGACTACAAGAATTGATGACATCTTTCTGACACAAGCATCAAGACAAGGGTGAGAATACTCTTCAAATATTTGTGAGGAGTCAAAGGGAGGGTAGACATAATATCAGATCAGTAAAAATGATGTGTAAGTTGTGATAACACCCCTGCAGAGATTGCTGTCTCCCAAGTGCAACAACGCAGCTTTAGTGGTGATTAAGGCTCGTCTGAATCATCAGTGTGTCTGCGTGTGTGCACCACATGTCATATTCTTCCTATCTGTTGATTAAAAGGAGCCTGCGAAACAAACGTCCTCTGGGCACATAATCATTTCCCTGTCCTACACACTCTTTAACACCCACTGTGCGCTTTTGATGACTTTGACTGCTATTCTTCTTCTTCTTCAAGAATTGTAAATTAGAGGTCTGAGGCTGAATGAGGACTTGTTAAATAGCTCATTTAAATTTTTGTTTTGTTTTGTTTTACTGAACTGCAATCTATTGTTTTCCAAATGTGCCAGCTTTTCCACCACCTCCACAAACGCATATTAACGCGTCCCAAATAAAACTAAATGTTCAGTCCATAGTGTGGGAACTAAACAGAAGATAGATGCCATGAAATAACCTAGAGTCAACCTTGTATAACATGAGAGTCATTTTCACCATGAGTTATTAGTCATTTAAGGGAGACAGATGGATGGAAGGACTCCTTTAATGCCATTACCACATAATTGTTACCTATCGATTTCCATCCCTGTTTGCTGTGAAAAGCCATTGGAAGCAGTGTTAGTGAGTAAATAACAAACAACATAATTATATGTTCCATCAGAAAAACAATGAGTGGTTTTTGAAGTTAAAGCAGAAAGATTGCCCTGATGATGTGAGAAAGATTCATGCCAGTTTGTCACCTTCTCTAAATGAGCTGTCCATCTCTCTTCATTTGCCAATCAAATATTTCCAAATTAAAAACCGCAAAAGTCTGAAGACAATCATGATATTCTGAGACAAAGTAAGTGTTTACATAACTTAGAGAGGGGTGCTTTTAAAATAATACAAATAATCCCTCATAGTCCACTTTACACAAAAAGCAAGATATTTTTATTAAACAGTTCATGCACAAGGTTATTAAAAATGCTTTGCATGGTGTCAAAGGAAATATAATGAAATAACCATAACTTTAAAGGTTTGAAAATAAAATGAAACTCTGCATGTTAAATGCTTGAAATGACAAAAAATTTTATGCTCCAGTATTACATATCATTTTATCAGATAAATCACAAGGACCCCTCACACATTTGCACTTTACCCATATGGTTAATCAGGACCAGTCAATACCAGATCACAAAAATCAACCAGTGCTCTGTCCTGTCTGGGGCAGCCTAGATTTTAAGGATACTTAGTTTAATTATAATTTTATTTTTTTTGACTATTTTGCTCTTTACAAAAATTGTGTTCTCAGTAGAATTTGTTGTTTTCTGTCATGCACATCTACAATTTATAAGGTTTTTTAGTGTGGAGCAAGTGGAGGAAAAAGGAAAGGTATCACCTATGCAGGCATAGACATAGTTTAACCTAATTAAACACAAAATATTTATATATGATCACACCTGTAATTGTTTGAAAATCTTCTGGTCAACCTTAAGTTGAGCCAATCTAGTTTCAGAAGAATCATTGGAATCCAAGGGAACCTTTTGCAACTTGTCAGGCTGCAGGGAGGTTTTGAAGGACCCAAATGCAGAGACTGAGGGAGGCAGAGAGGAGTTTTTGCTGATTTAATACTGATCTATAAGGCAACTGAAGCCAAATCCATAAACAAAATACAGAAAAGCAAAAACTAGAAGACATCAGGGAATACACACATAAGGAGCAAAGAAAGAACAAAAAAACAGCAAACAGTAACAGAGGTATATATGCCAAACAGAACAAAGACTGAGGTAATCAGCTGATTGAGAACAGGTGTGGACAGAAGGATCTAGAAGGGAGTTAGAGGAAGGAGACACAAGAGGGCAACAGAAGGTAAACAAGAAATACATAAGAACTCAAATACAACCAAACACAACTAGAATAACCCGAAATAGAAATAAAGCCATTGAAAAACTCAAAAAGAAAAGTTAAATCGAACCAAAACCATGACACAATTAGGGTCAGTAAAAGAAAAAACAGACGCTGTAAGATAAACTAAAGTATTTCTTGTTCTAAAAAGGTTGAAAAGAAGAGGAGGTTTTTGTCTAATCCTGCATTTCCCCTGCAAAATAAGTGCATATATTTCACTTCTTAGAACTCAATAAGACATATGTTTGAATTTTAGGCTTCCAGCCGGGTTATCTTAGGAATAATGTAGGTTGTATACTTGGAAACAATTATTGCTGGTGGAAAACCACATTGTCTTTACACAACTAAATGTGAGATTTTATGCTAAGGTTAAAATTTACATTTTAATTATTTCCACATATTTGATATGATAATAACAATAACATGTAATATTTCCCTACTAAGATTCTTTATAAGTATGGTTAAGATTTCTGGCTCATCATAGCTCTACTGAATATCTTTCTGAGAAATAGTTTTGATAGAAATGTGTTGTTTCTTTTGTGATGTAAATGTTGGAACTCAGCAAAGCTACTGCATCACCCTCAAGACCGCGCTGTGTGTACAAAACAAATAATATGCTAATATGTGTCAGCTTGGTGAGTCTCTCCTTATCTGGCATTTTTGTTTACCGCAACTGCACAAGCTGAGCCTAAGTTATGTTATGCAATCAGCAAAAAAAAAAAAAAAAAGAAAGAAAGAAAAACACTTAAATACTGGATACAATCTTCCCCTGAAAATTGCTTTTCCTGATCAGAGAATTAAAGAACCCTCAAGGCTGACAATTAAAATATCTCCACTCAGAATTTAGTGGAAAAACTTGCAAAGAAATAGAGCAGTAGAGCTACTTATCTCAATTGTTTTCTGCATCGTGGGTTAGTGGAGACTAAATGTGGATCCTTATAAACTAGTAATTTCCATACAAGAAAGCTTGGTGCATGCATATAAGCATTGTATTGAAAATTCACAATAGTCACAATAAAAAAAAAAAAAAAAAAACAATTCTCGCTTAATTTCCTCACCAGAGGAACTGGATATCAGAATCCTTTGAGGACCTAATTATCCAATTAACTGATGAACAAGCTTTAATTACAGTAATGCAGAAACTCATTAAAACAATCTGGTAATCTCTGTTCAATAAAACTGTACGGCTGATTCCATGACATGACAAAATAAATCTAAATGATTACCATGCAATTGAATATCACAAGTGAACTAGCTCTAATCTAGGTTCTTTAGCCTTCGAGGCCTTACCTCTCCATAAATGACATTTTCTTCTTTCTTTTTTAAGTCAGACTCATATTCCTCCTGAAAAGCCAGATCTTGCAACTTTCCTGACATTAAGAGAATGCTTTTAGAGGAATGATTTAACAACTCAGGGAGATTTTTAGTCTGAAACTTGAAGCTGACCTTAACAGAATAGTACAAAAAGCAGCTCAGTAAAATGAAGAGATGTTAGAGGAAAGCTCAAAGGAAATTTTGCAAAAGAAGTTCTACTAAATCTTCCCTCTTTGTGCTTGAGTTAGACCCATTATGCAGCCAGTTCTGTAATTCTTCATGACCTGGAGAGAAAAAGTTAGTACCTGATGTGATTTTTTTGAGGAAAACAGGTGGCATGGAGGTTTTTGTTTTGTCTTATTTTGTTTAAAGAAGAAAAACCCTCTCTTTAATTCTCAACCTTAAAGTCATTGTACATCCCCAGAGCTGTAGGCTTTAACTGCAGCAAAAATCAGGCCACAATTAAAAAAACTAAATCCACCTGAGCATTCCAAAAGTTAGTCATGGTTTTTGTTATATCTAATCTATCTCATTGCTCATTTATACAGTACAAGTTCAAAAATCTATCAGAAACCTGTGTCTATAGAAGAACAGTGAAACTCAAAATCTCCTTATAGACGACTAATCAACAGCCGTAGAGAAACCGCCGCAGAGCACAGAACCCTAGTAAAATGTTTTCTTTTTTTTATCATTAGAATGTAAGATTTTTTATTTATGACAAATATAGTGATATTTACACCATGCAGGCTAACTTAAAAACCTGAATAATAATAATTGAATTTTATTGATCTCACATTGGAGAAATTTATCTCTGCATTTAACCAATCCCCTTGGGGAAGAGTGGGCTGCCATTGTGCAGCGCCCAGGGAGCAGTGTGAGATTAAGGGTCTTGCTCAGGGAGCCAGAGTGGCAGTCTGGAGGAGTGGGGGATCGAACTCCCAATCTCAGGATTCAAAGCCCTATGCCTAACCACTAGTCCGCCACTCCTATAAATGTGCAATTACGAAGAGGTGAATTAAATGTCCAATAATCAGGTTGCATAGCATGAAAACTTAAACTCAGACTTTGTTGAATTGAATTTGGATTAAGCTTCAGCAGATCAGAGTTTAAACGCAATCCACATTTTGACTTGGTTATATTTGTTCAGGCACACTGCTGAGTGTCTGTCTGCCATTGGACTGTCTGGTTAGTGTGGTTGGTGTTTTTTATCGGTTTCAAGACTGATAGATGAAAACCACTTTCTTTCTTATTTGATATTGTCTTGTTGGGAACATGTGTTGCTTAATGTATTTTAACCTGCTGCAACTTAACAGGGTCTGTTTAATCTAATGCCTTGATTCGGCAAGTTTGGCATTGATCAACCCTGTGTGTGGCAAAACAAATGTGCAAGTTAATTCATCATGATGGCTGATTTTGCTTGAACACATTTTTTTTTCCTTTAATACATCAACTCACAGTTGGAGATCTGCTTTGAAAAGAGTTATTTTTCATATATAAGTTACACTATGAGACACAGGGCTGTTAAAAACAGAGTAAGTAGCTTAAAATAAAGATTTACCCAAACAATTAAACAAATATAGTAAAAATTTACCCAGATAATTTAGTCTTTAAATAATAATCATGATCAGTTTTTATTATAGAAATTGTGTGTTTTTGGCTTATAACCTAAGCATTATTTCCTCTAATAGGTACCCTGAAGTCCTGATAAACATGACACTTTCCCACTATAAAGCTTTTAAACAGCAATGCCATAATAGGTTAGTTTCCATACTTTGGCTGCCTTTTACAGAGAAAATATTCCTGGCCATTCAAATCTGTGTTTCTTGTTAGGGAATAGTGTGCAGTCACGTTTCCTCATACACAACAGTATGCGGAGGAGGATCAGTTCTGCTTCACTGTAACCTCCTGGAAAGAAAAAGATGCAGTCACTCTGGCATGTTCTCTGAGATTTCCTTTAAATGGCATTAACTCTCCGAACAAAATGATCGGAAATCTTGCCAGTTCTTTCAAAACTTTTTAAAATATTGGTACACCTGGATACTGGAGGCAGCCTATACCCAGCCAAGGCTAACTTTTGGGTTTGATAGATAATGCCACCCAAAGTGCTTCAGAGCACTGCTTTTTACCCATGATACTCAATATACACTGCTGTTGCGTGCTTTGGATATTTATCTGCTTTAATTTACCTGATTCAGATGATAACAGTTCAGCGAAGCCTGTTCATCACCCATCAAGTGATATCAGATGTGTTAAAGATGGGATCAATCTAAAACACCACGAATATAAATCACAGCTTTAGGGGACATGAATTCTAATACTATTGTGTTATGGAAAAAAAAAATAATTCTAATCAGTTTCTTCATCATTTTCATTGCTCACTTTTACACATGAGAACAACTATCCTCCATTGATATCTGTTATTCAAGACTTTAGGTGATTACTGGTTGTGAATAATTTGTATCTAAAACAAAATTTGAATATGATCTGTATAAAAGGAAATCACACTATTTCCTCTCCCTTCTATAATTAAACCAGACTGAGGTTCCATCTGGATACTGCAAATAGATAAGAACTCTAAAGCATAATTGGAAGAACGTCAGTGGTCGCTATGATAAGTGGAATAAGAAAGAATTAGGACTATGGCCTTTAATGACGTCATCGATTATCTTACCGACACAGACTTGTCGGTTACCAGCGAATGATCTGCCAAGGACCAGTGAAGGACCCATCGTGGAAAAAAGCTACTGCTGTATATTTTGGGTTTTCCAAACGAAGGGCTTTAGCTGTTCCCTACATTTGTGTAACATTTTTTTGCGGTTCTTTTTCAGAAGGCTGTAGTCCTGGATTTGATCAGCATTATCTATATGCTTTTCAGTCAACTAAAGATGTCTGTATGGCTGAAGGCTTTCTGGATCTAGCAGAGCAGTTAGAGATTGTTTTTCTACCCATGATGGAGTTTTACTGTTGACACCATGACAGGATAAGGAAGAGAAGCAGGAACTGTCATGAAATTTACTGGTTTACCCGGTTGCTCATTACCTCTCATCTGATCCACCTGCTCCTGCTTCTGTTTAAGGTGCTTGAATCCACTCATCAGGTTTAGATTATATTGTTCTTTCTAGCCTGTGGTGAGAGTGTTTTTAGAGTTCCTAGGTGTTTCTGATTTTCTGATCCTGACCTGTTCTGCCTCTTAACCACTGAGCCAGCCTGTTCCTGTCTGATCTCAGTGGTGAGAGTGTTTTTAGCATACCTTAGGGTTTCTGATTACCTGATCCTGACCTGTTCTGCCTCTCATCCACTGAGCCTGTCTGTTCCTGTCTGATCTGTTTGCCTAAACTGACTTTGGACTCCTGGATCTCTGAGCCTAAATGATCCTGTCCTGTACGTTTTGCCTGACCTGGCTTTGGACTCCTGAACCTCAGAACCTGCCTTTTCCTGTTCTGATCTGTCTGCCGGAGCTGGCTTCAGACTCCTGCATGTTCTCCCAGGGACACTCTGGGCAGCGGCGGCTGCATCTTGTTGACAGCCCACCGGCTGTATCCTACCTTGTTTTCTGGCTATGGACTGAACTGTTAAACCAGGTTAGTGGCTCATGTTCATAATCTTCCTCTGTCAGATCTATGTGATCACTAACCTGTGTTTCTCTCTCCAGAGTTTCTTGCCTCTCACGCCCTAGCCGCTGCTATTGCAGACCCGCAGCCCAACATTTCTTAAAGAATAGAATTTCTTACTTTGAAATAAGATCTTTACAGACATGTCCACAGTTTATTTAGGTAGAATTATATTCTATAAGATGTATAACTAATGGTTTTATCCCTGTATTCACATTTTTATGAAAAATTAGGGCTTTTGTTCAGATTCTGTCTTTTTGAGATATAGCTACCAAGGTTTGTCTTTCTGACTGATGTCCAAGAATGATGCCTCATGTTCTCATCGTTTGTTTATTTCACTTGATGCCATCTCTTTAAAGAAGTTCCCCATCTAATGCTGGAGCAAACATCCAGATAACCTTATGAAAAATCTTCTCTGCATTCCAGAGTCTATAAACTACCCCCATTTTTTCACTAAACATAATGCTGCTAATTGTAACAAACACATTTTTGCTCCATGTTTTTAAGAAAATTGCAAATATCACAGTCAAAATTAAAGAGATAAGATGGTTTATTTCACACATAAATAACTGAAATTGTCTACTTGGTCTGCAGATGGTTCTCTTGAGAACTTAAAAGAAGAGGAATTAGTCGATAACAACAAGATGTTAACAAAGATGATAAAATAATCGTTATTCAGCTTCAATTGAAGGCTGATGAAGGCAAAAATCTGACAGAAAGCTAAAACAATAATCTTGTTTTCCCATTTAGAAAAGGCAATATGCTTGGACCTTTACACAAGTTTGCATTTTGAGGAGAGGGTTTTGCAAGTCTCTGGAATGGTTAAATAAGTGCAATATGTGATAGCTGGACTGGGGAGCTGACAGATGCTGGGATCTAAAAGGAAAAACAATAAGAAGTAATAAAATTCTCAAAGAAAACCACAAGAGCAGCATTACCACCACTGGAGCTCAGAGAGCATTCTGTGAATCCAAATCCCACTCACATTGTAATAGCAGCTTTGCTCAATTTCAAAATGTTTATCAATAAAGATGATAGGTGAACAGTTGATCTGGTTACAGCTTGTCTGCATACCCAAGGAAGCAGGACCACTGAGGAGAAGAACGGTGGGAACAGAGAATAAAGCATCTAGATCTTAAAATATAAAGGAGAAATCTTAGTGGTGGAGACACCAGGGGGAATGTGGGGAGTCCTGAGGTAGTGTCTGCCTAGCAGTTCTTGAATGATGAGATGTTACACCGGATTGAGGAAAAGTAAAGCAGGAGGATGGTTTTATGGTGATTCTTTCTGGTGCCACTCTTAGAGATAAAAAAACAAGTCATTGTTGGCGTGGAGACCATTGAGAGCTAAAAGGTGCTTTCAAAATGATAATAAAGGAATTGTGAACACAACATTTCAAAATTGCACAAAGGACACAGGGCACTCATGTTTAAAGTCAAAGCATGTAAGGACTGGCAGCCACTCCAGTTTCCTGACAGATGCATGATCGATAGTCCCACGTTGTACAGAAGTACTTTAGTTATTCTCTGTGCACAGTGCATCTGTCTCCCTCCTTAATTGTATAGTGGCTGACCACTTCTATTCTGTTGATATAACAGTTTGAACAGATCAGTGTGTCCCTTCAGGCATCTAAAAAATGTACCCAAGAATGGAACTGACTTATGGAGGTCCACAATGTGTTTGAGGCACAACCTTCATTTAAATCAAATGCTGAGAAGCCAGGGCATCATCATCATTTAGGATTTTTTTAATTGTTACAACGGAATGAAATGTGAGTTAACATAAAGTAAACTGATTGACTGTAGACCTTTTATTAAGTAACCTGTTATTAACTAAGTTTTTATAAAGATTTTCATCATTTTTCAAACAGGAAGGCTTTTAGCAGGCACCAATCTCCTCATCATGCACCTCTGCAACAACCAGTGTGTTGAGCTCCATGCTTTCATATGATTTTCAAGGAAATCTTTGCTTTCCTGTTGACTTCCAACCCTCCCCAGCTCCTTCACTGCCTTCATCCCACTAGCTGGACTCTCTAGTCTCTGATAAACTACAAGTGAGGGACTCTGGGTGGAAAGACTTCTCTGATCCAGATCTACCTGCCCACACAGATCAGCTACATTCAGCACTAGCGTCTTCTGTTGGGGTCTGAGCCAAAATGACTTAGTTATTTATGTCAGTTAATTTTGCTGCTTTTTCTCCATGTGAGTCTCTCCAAGTTGAAATATGAATAATTTTATTTATCTTAACTGAGCTAAAATAAGAAGCATTTAGATCCATTTAAGTTCAGACAGAGAAAAAAAATCTTTATTGTTTATGAGACTAACAAAAGCCGCTTCATAACTAGATTTTTTTTTACTTTAGCCTAAACAGTGCTTTTTATTACATCAGTATGCAGAACTAAATGTCAGGGATAAACCACAAACGTTCTGCTCAGTAGAAAACAGATCTATTATCTGTGTCCTAGATGTAAAATGAAAGTCCTAATAAATATTGATTGCAGAGCAAGAAGTTTTAATCATGCTGAATCCATCAGGCAGCCTTCTGAGCATCTTCAATTGAAACATGCACTTTTCTTCACTACAAAAAAAGTATTTTTAAACTAACTGTTGGGATTTTCTCCTAACTACAAGTGACTGTGTGGGAGGTTTATCGAAACTTGTGTCACTTTGCCTTATGTGGCGGCAAAAACCCATGTAAGCGTCTGCCCTAATTAGTCTGCCTTTCATATACGTGTCAGAGTCTTTTGAAGAAAAGCGATCTCAGAGCTTTCTTGTTCATCTTTGAATTTTAGGAAAATTATGGGTTTAAAAGAAACCCAAGAGCAAAAACACCATGTCTAAAAACTGAAACCAGTATCTGACAACAGAGAGCACTTGTCGATTGCGCCATTTTTTAGGTCCTAACCAGTCAACACATTAAAGGCTGAATGTATTTCTGGGTATAGTCCAAACTGAGGAAGAGAGAGTGCCATCAAAGGATTGGTTCACTATTAGTTAACAGAGGTTGCCTGTCAACATGTCTGAAAACACACACACAGATACATGATAGCATATATGTGCAGAAGCCTACTTGTCCACAACCACAAATATGTGTCATGTTCAGTCAAGAGGAGATGGATCAATCTGAAAATAGCACCCACTTTCACATCCCTCTGGAGCTACTGAAGTTAAAATGGTGAGGCAGATATTAGCAGCCCTCTGTGATGAACAGCAATGCAGGCTGCTGTTAAAGTCACATCCATAGACAGAGTAGCAAAGTTAGGGAATGAGAGCATCTAATAAGCAAAAAGAAAAAGCCCACAGAGCAACGATTTTGAATTCTATCTGAGGGAGAGACACAGAGCCACCATAAAACCTCCATGTCCTTGAGGTTAATGTCCTTTTCAAAAAATGTCGCTGCCCTTGGACTGCACTCTACCACCAGCAAAATAATGAAATTGTTCACTAGAGCTTGTCATTAATTAAAGAATTTTTCCTTTTTACTAAATTTTCTCTACAGTATAAAGGCAATACAGAGGCAAAGGTTTGATATATCCAAACTATTGTGTTAAGTGTTTCTTTTTGGCTAAGCATTTAAGTGTTATTGAATGCTTTTTAAAAGAGTTGTGGTAATTTTCTCCCTGAGGGGAGAAAACTGAATCTAATGTCAGCTGTGCGCACTTTAAAGCACAGAAAAACTCTACTTGGAAGCATTCACAAATTGGTTTTCTTCGTGCTTCAGAAAATAATTATCTAAAACTGCCTCGTTGAGATGAATTAAATGATCGTTTACACAAAGTGTGTCTCTGTTTTAATCCATTTTTGCAAACATCCATAAACTCTATGCAAAGATTTTACTAAAAAACTACTGTACCTATAGTTCTGAACAGATGTACATGTACATGTTCATGCAATAAGACCATAATGTCTTTTTTATTTTCTAACTTTGGAGCCTTCATTACAGGGGAATTCCAACTTTATTTTTGTAATTTTATTAAAATTTTAAGTCGCCAAAGTTTTAAGAAGGAAAATATGCTGCAAAAGATTTGTCATTTGTCATTTGAATTGTTATTAAGTTCCTCCAAAAAATTGCCTTGTGAGAGTGTTGGCTGGGAGTATGGTAGAATAAAAGGCACCTGCTAATAAACCAATGGCTTAAAGATTTTCTCTAGGTTGGATCTTTCCTCATGGACAACCAACATATTTTAGGAGAAAATCTTCATGGTCAGGCGAGCTAATATGGAGCAGCTTGGCCTTGGTGACAAAATAAACAACACAAACCATTAAGTACTACTATGGTAATGGTCCCTGACAGAAGAGTGCAACACTGCACCAAAGTTTTAAAGAAGGAAGACTATCTCACATTTTGAATGCACCAAAATTAAAAGCTTGATGATTAAAAAACGTAGATACAGGTGAGTGTTCCATCAAGAGAAAAACTTTGGAGTTTAATTTGCATTGAAAGTGCAATTTATGTATCTTCCCTTTTTTATATCTTTTTTGCAACCCTATTGAAAATGTCTGAATAGCTTCAAGTTATATAGGTAAGTAAAGTGATTTAATTGATCTTTACAATTTCTGACAAGAAGACAGTTCACATTTCCTGCCACAATTATGCCTGGAGCTTGATAGTGCCGATCTAAGGCGCTGGGCAGCAGCTAAGGGATGTTAAACCAAATATACCTTTTTAGATTTATATTCAGTGAAGGTAAAATATATTTTTTAACCTTGCATATTCCTATCTGCCACATGCAGCTCTGGTGATTAGTTTATTTTCCTTTTTTCATTTTGCATCTGGCTTAGTTGTTTTTTTTTAACTTCCTGTTTTATTTTGGTGCACTACTTTCTGCTTTCGTTATAGACTACTTGACTTCCATTGATTCCCCTTTAATCAGCCTCCCTGACACTGTTCACCTGTGTCTTGTTGTCAATTGCCTCCCCAATTCTCCCCGATTCTTTGCCATTTCGTCTTTGTCACTTGTGTCAAGTGATCCAGCAATTTGTTCTACCTTGCCTAGCAGCTAAGCTATTTTGCTCTACTTGCTTTTGCCTCTGCTTTTGTGGATTTTTGCCAGTCGCTCCAACTCATTGTGCTGACTTGCATTAGATGATCATTGACTTAATTTCCCTAAGTTTAGTCTTGCATTTGAGTGTTCTTTGGTTGCCTCATGAAACTGTTTGTTCTGGACTGTCACTGCTAAATGTTTAGGGTTGGTGATAAGTTTGAATACCTGACAAGAAACTAAAGACCAACAAGCTAAAGTTCAAAAATTTTTAATTTTATGTACCCCAAAAACAACTCTTAGAGACCATTTACCCTATGAGTTAATTAACATCCAAACACATACAAAAGAAACTGAAAATAAGGGAATTATGTTAAAGGTATTTTCGAGGATTTTTGTGAATTTTTAAAAGAACTTTTAAAAAAAATGCACATGCACAATCCTGTACCCTCTCCCAAGAAGGAATGCTTATTTAATGCATGCGAGAGCATGCATGAGCCCATTTCTCCTCGTGTACGCTCTACTTAAAAGTTGCTGGTCTCATAGCTCATTCAAACTTATTCTGCCCGAACGTCCGCCTTAAGCCCTAAATCACGCAATCACTATAAAGAGTGGGGACTATATAGTGGGTTTTATATAACTCTTCCTCCACTGCACAGTGCCTGGGCCATCTTTGTTATTAGTTGCCGCTGTCGGGTAGCGACAGCCCATGGCGACAGCAGTCCGCTGTGACAGCAAAGCCCATAGTGCATGTTGAGGAGAGCTTTCCACTCAAAGCATTCTGGGATATATCTGCCTCTTCTGAGGTCTTTTCTTCTCATACGCTTCATAGGCACTTTTTCTCTTATGACCCTCTGCCATTTTCAAACAACCAAGGTGAGAAAGGTGAGCCTTGATGACTGTCTGAAACCGTAGCTCGCCACAGATATACGCTCTAAAGTGCGCATGTGCAGAAAACTATAGCTAACATATCAACAGAATGATTGACAATTAGGAGGACCACTTATTTAGATGATCCACCCAGAAATAAAAGATCACACTCTATACCTTTAACTTAAAATCATTTACAAATATTGCATTTTGTATTTACATTAGTTATCTTTTGTCTGATAATAACACCTGCTTGTTGACCTAAAATATTTCAAATTCAACGTGAGATAAATCAAAAAGAGAATGTTTTTAAAGGACTATATATTTGTACCTATATTGGCTCTGAGTAGAAAAACGGACTACAGTCAAATGTTTGAGCCGGATTCTTTTTAAAAACTATAAAAGCTTTATTCATCCCTACTATAAAAGATTGGTTCGGTGACCATCTAAAGGTCAAACTTAATAACGTTCATGCCCATGGTGAGAGTGTCTGTACACATCTGACTGGGGTTTTGTGTTGTTAGAGGAAAACTGATGATAGGATTTCTCCTGTTTCTTAGGTGCCGGTGAAGCACCATGCAGTCTCAAACATTAGTTATCGCTTCTTTTACACAACATGATCAAAGGATTTCTTCCATTATTTCTGAACCAACAGGTGATTTTTTTTCTCTCTTAAACAAATTCTTCTCATAAGGAAGTGATACTACAAACAAATCTTTGAAGAAACCCAAAACCAAATTTGATCTTTCAAAATTGGACAGTCCAATTTCACACATGATATGACTTGTTTACAAATTGAGGGAAATGGCATCATTCAGTAGGGGTTTTGATTTTCTAGAGGCATCAGCTTATCTAATTTCCAGGCTTGTTGTTTCGACATTTATTCATAAACCGTGCCTCATGAAAACAAAACGCACCAAAAATGTTTTTTTTTTCTGTCCACTTTCATTTAACTAGCATGCTTTTAAATATTAAAGCTGCAGGTGAATCCCTGGTGGGTTGGTAAATTGTTTGCTTTGTTCTTTTGAAATGTCATTGTTTTGCCTGATGCATGATAAATAGGCCATACACATAAAATCATATTAACCCTAAACAAAGCATGTATCAGCTTTATAACTGATCCCTAGTTGGATTTTTTTTTAGTTATTATATCTCATCAGAAAAGGGTAGGAACCCTTTGTTACATACTGACTGTTCTTTGATGGTCGATCTTAAGAGCATTTTTAATAATGTTGTCTAAATTCCCCTGTTCAGGAAAGATCAGGTGCATCAGCTGCACTTCATTGCATGGAAAGCTTTAGACAGACTTTTTCTGGCCCTGTGAAATAATTGTACTCTTTGTTGAACAAAGATGAGGGTTCAAGTTCTGGATTCCAATATCTGCAAAGCTTTATTGAACAAGCTGGAAAGTATCCAGTATGACTGATATCATTTTATAAAGCCACAAGCCAACATAGTCACCTGTCGGTAAGGCAGAGATATGTCCCAGAGAAAAAAGTGTCTAAGTTCTTGATGTCCTTTTAAAATCATAATAATCCAATTTCACTAAAATTCACACATTTAAGGCAAGGCTAAATTATGATTCTGTTTTCCCAAACTTAATGAATTTTAATTAGGTCACCACAATATTATGCATAATTATGACAAAATAATTTATCTTTTTTTTCTTTCTACTTTTGAAGGTGTAATGGAAAGTGTGTATGACACAGCAATGAAAAAAATAGATATGCTAAAAAAAATAAAAAAAATAAATCTGCAATTAGATTACAAGATTTTCTGTCACTATCAGTTTCTAAAGCTTTTGTCCAGATGATCAATATTAAGGGATTTGGGGGTAGACTCATGGAAAGACTTTGATTAGGCCATTCAAACACAGGACTCTTATTTTATACAACATGTTGTGTTTTAGGCTATTTTAGCCTTCAAATTTTTTTAGTATAGTTTATGTATAATTGGTCTATATATGTACACTGTGTGTTTTTTGTTTTTACTACCAACTTTGACAGGCTTGCCTATCCCAACTGAAAAAAAAATCCTAATAGCATGAGGTTGTCACCAAATTTTCACCTCAGAGTGATACAGTATGTAGATGTGCTCATTCTTTTTTTATATTAGGCAAAAATGAATTGACTGAATTTATTATTTTTTTTCATTTATGGCTTTATCGTTATCAACCCTCTTTAAAGGATAGATTTCTGCCAATTTGTTTGTGATTCAAGCTTGAGGAATAAATGGGAGTGAAATGTATCCCATTCTGTTAAAAGTTTTCTAAAACCCTCCACTTAAGGCATGTGACTGCAGGATGACACAGCGTTAAAAAAATAAAAACATTGTCATTTACTGTGGACAGCCTCTCTGGAGCCTTGAACTTGTCAGTGGACTGTCACCACTTCAAACATTTAAAGGTGTAAATCAAGTATAGAAAATGTATGTAGCTGAGCGCTCAAGGACACTGTACATGAAGCGCCCTTTTAATGACCCCAGCATTTAACACCTGCCTAAAGCACCTTAGTATTGCAGTTATTGAAGTTATGAAAAAAGTTTTAATATTTGAAAAGCGAACCTGCTGATCAATTTAATTATAACAAAGACCTAAAGGACCAAATTATTGCAAAAGGAAATAGAAAAAATATTTAGCATATGCACACATATTGACTTTAATTTACCCAAACCCATTTGGTATGAGCAACTTAAATATATTACATTTCATTCTCAACATATTCATTTTGAGAACATATTGCTTTTTGTTCATTTTGCACTTCTGTTGAGAGGCAATATCTTTGACACTTTTTAATGTATACAACTGGAATATGTTCCCAGGTGAGTAAAATTTTTTAGTTCAGTAGTTTGAGTAAGAGTTTATTGCTAAATTGCAGTAGAGACTCAAAACTGTCTTGTTGGGCATAGAAGTTGTTTTCTGTCTTACCTAGTGGACCAAATGATTTTACTCAGTCGGCCTCATATGATAAAATCTGTTGGCTGTTACAGCAAGGCAAATGTCTCCTGCTTTGTTGAGCATTTTGAAATAAATGACTCCACTAAATTGCATCCATTTGGTTTTCACTATTCATTTTGTGCCTGTGTTTTGTTTCTTTTTCTGCTGAAATTAACATGTGATGTTGTTGTTGTTCTGTTTGGTTTTTTAGCACAGAGCCAGGCACACCACTAATCCTTTTCTCACTCATTGAACTGAACCGAAGTACATTATCCAAGTGTGGTTCTCACAAAGTTAGACCACCATAAGTTGACCTGAATGTTATGAAAGAGCAGCACTAAAGCAAATTACGCCATCACTTGTGTGATACCTCATGATATAGAAATTACTTTAATCAAATTAATTCAAGTTCATTTGAGCACTCAATACTCAAAAAGGTTACTCTAATCAATTCTCGTAAAATAATTGTATTACTGCAAACTCAAAGTAATCTGTAACTATAACTCTATTATTAAGGTTGATTAAATTAACTGCAAACTCAGAAAAAAGAAAGAAACATACTGATTTTTTAGGCTGATTTAAGTACTGCACACTCAGAATATTCTATCTGAGTTGACATAAATAGCTTTTTGTCAAGCAAAAAGTTTGCATTTTTTAAATAAAATCAATATATTTTACAGTTCATCTGAAGCTAAATTCAAATTCTGTATGCATCCAATCTTTGGCAGTTATTGCTATTTTGATTTTTTTAATAGGGTTGATACTTTAACACTAGATTCCATCAACTTTTATTGCAGAACATTGGCCATTCATTACTCGCAACCCCGCTCGGGATAATCAGAATCAGAATCAGAAATACTTTAATAATCCCAGAGGGAAATTACTTTTGTTACACGCTCCATTTACAGTTTCATATATATTTATATACACATTCAACAACAGAAGATAAACATGTTAAAAGAGGGATGGATGGATGGATGGATGGATGGATGGATGGATGGATGGATGGATGGATGGATGGCCATCCATTATACCACCTAGTTTAAGTTTTGAGGTCATAACCATGTACCAATACATCTAAACAGTTTTTCTTAAATCTTTGACAACTTCTGTGCTTTACCTTCAGATTTTCTATGTGCATATCTACAACTATTGCTCTGTCAGAAAAAGAAATAAAAACCGTAGCCCTGCATTAATTTTCTAAATGTTTTATTGTTAAATTGTGTCCAGTCTCTGGGCAGCTTCTGAGTGGGTGATCTTGGATTCTTTCACTGTTTATAACAAAGTAATTACAGCTTAGAAAATAATAGCCATTTATTTGTTCCACTAATGTGTGAGCATTTGGAGGCGAGTAAACCCTATAAACTCCTTACTGTCTTCATATTGACAATAAGACTGTAAAATCTTCTTGTCATATTTAACACTGATTTAGAATAAGAATCTGACTTATAATAACATAGTTAAAAAAGAAAATGGATTTGAAGAACACACACACCAGAGTATTGCCACCTGACCATAAATAAAACCGTTAAACTCTCCAGTCAGAGGTGCATTCACGCTATCATCAAACTTACACAAGCAGTACAGCTGCAATGGATCTTTTTCGTGTAGTCCACGGCACACACTCATGGTAAAGTTGAAAACAGTCATTAGCCGACCGGATCTGGGCAGCACATTATGTCAGCTTGCTGGCTACATTTGCTCCTTAATCTTCCCTATTTGTCTCTTTAACAGCCGCTCTGAGGTAGCTGCTCTGCACCTGATCTCTGAAATTAAAAAGGGCATCACTGAGGGGCTGGGATGTTGACATCGTATTGGTTGACACAAGAATAACCTTACAAAAATAGCAATGTACTGTATGCTATATAACTGTTTTTTCATGAACACTGGTGGTCACAACAGAGAGCCTCATATATCTGTTTACCCAATGGGCTGTAAAACTGAGGAACCAATTGAATTTGTCCCTTATAAAGGGAGGTAGAGTGATGTTCTGCTCCTTTTTCTACTTTCAAACACATCTCCAGAGATAACTGAAGAAACAAACAAACAAAAAAAGAAATCAAGAGAGCTCTATTGCAAACACAATACATTCTCTTTAGATTTCAGAAGATACAGTAAATACCTCAAAAACCGGGGAAAAAAACTGTTACATTTGATTTTGATTTTCAAGATATTTTTCATTTTGACTGAAAAATATGCAGAAAGTTTTGTGACACAAATTTTGACAACAATTATTAGAGCATGTAGTGCACAGTGATGAGTATATATAATGTTAAAGGATGTAAATAGTCTAAAGTGGAAAAAAGAAAATTCTGTATGATTTGATACATTGCAGTTATAAAAAGGAAGAATAGAGGCAGTCTAAGAGTTTACAGCTGTTAGACATTATTTCCTGTGAGACCAAGCAGTTTAGTTTGTGATCATGCAATTAACAAATATATGCCTCTACAATGTCTCTTGTCTTGTAGATGAGAGATTTTATCTTATGAATGAGTCAGGGCAAATTGTGGTTTGTTTTAAGTGATTTAAAATGTTTAAATTTTGTTTTGCTTAAATTGAATCAATGTAACATTTACTGTAAGCTGTAAAACCTATAGGACTCTCCAGAAAAACAACTTTATCTACTAAAATCAGCTCTTCACCTCAGACATTTCCTGCAGGAATGATGGATGTGGTCAATTATCAGGAAAGTAACCTAAACCCAAATTTCCACTTTCTACTCTATTACCTTTCAAAGTATTAATATCAGGCAGATGGTACAAAATATGATTGCCCAAAAAAAAAAAAAAGAGAATCTTTCTTCCTCCTGTAAATGCAAAGTAAAATACACCCAACTTACTCTGAGTTGGCCTGTCTGTCAATCTATGTCTAAGCCAGCAATGATTTTTGAAACCAAGAAATTATATTTTAAGTAATTTTGTAATTCTGCAAACATGTTTCTCCTAAATGAGATTATGGGTTGACTTCAGGTAAATCATTCCAATTTAGTTGATTCAAATGAGAAAATACCCCTTGGATCTAAGAGGGAAATTAAATGTTGTAACCATTAGTTTTTTTTCCCAGCTATTTGTTAAGGATGTTAATAGCTATAGACAGAATGCAGTACCTACGGCTATAGTTGTCTAAAGTAACAAATCATATATACATTACAAAATTCTATACATAAAATGATTGTCATATGATTTTTATAGATAATATATTAAACAATCATAATTTTATATATATATATATTAGATATATAGTTTTTCTTCCTGTCAAAACTTTGATCTATTCTACTTATAGATACACACACAAACATATATATATAAAATTACATTTTTACTGCTTTTCCGTGGGACAGTGACAATAACATTCATCTTTCTATAGAAACCATGTGCACAAATGAACTAGAATGAGTCCGAAACTGAAAAAGGAGGCATCTGAAATGTTAGAGCAGGTAATACAAAAAATAGGGATCGATTTTTGGCTATACATAGAATTAAAAACTAAATTGATTAAACAGTTGGTATCACTTTCAGGGTGTGATTTGGTTGAACCATCCTTTCATCCTTCATCCTTAGGTCATTTGGTTTATTTTGTGTATCTGTTTTTAATATTTCCCACTTCATGTTCTCCGTGAAGTGTTGGTGGTATTTCATTTAATTTTGGGTCTCTTAAGTTACTCTGCCACTGTATTCTTCTTACATTTTGAATTATTTATATCTGTGTTAGATTTCTCCCTTTGGTTTAAAGCTCTGCTTTGTCTTAGTTAAGCATCATTCATGGATAATTAGGCTCTCTCCCATAGTCCATGTCTGCAAAGGAAAGCCTGACCATAAAGATTAAATCACAGAAAGCCAGAGGAGCTGTAATTGCCTTTGTAATACTTAGGTCTGTTAATACACTCACAGAAATATTTAACCCTAACTTTTAAGAATTATGTAAAATAATTAATAACAAAGTTCCATTTGATTTTTTAAATATTTTTAACATAAACAGACCTAATAAACTTTACATGATCCATATGCATCAGTGTAATAAAGCCTATTCTTTTTAAATGCATATTCCCTAGGTTTATGTATTCAGCTTTAATATAATTTATTGAATTTAAATGCATATTGTTCTGATTATATATTTAAAATACATTAAGTATATTTGTTCGAATTACATAGTAATTAGGTTACCTATTCAAGATGAATAACGTGTATGTGTTTAAATTACATAACAATTAAGCTTATATTCAATCAAAATGCATTCGATTTATGTATTTATTATTAATATCCCATAATCTTTTTCTATAGGGTTAGGGTTACGATTCATATTCAATGCATTTTTGTATTCACCATGATTGTGTATTTGTTTGAAATTCAACAACATCTCAATGATGCATACAATCAGACCACCTCATTTATTAACATTAAAGCTTCTCTTCACACAGACATTGTACTCAGCAGGTAGTGTAGCTCTTCAACCAAGTCATACTTGGAACATGAAAAATGTTTTCTAATATCATTAGAACAAAAGTAAATTATCTGCTCCAACAATGGCAGTAAAGGACCTGCTCTTTTTATCTAAAACAAACTACAGGCTCAAGAACATTCAATACATTATCACACATACGATTCACACATCAAAAACTCATCACTTGAGAGGAACAGGTTTTCCTTTAAGTACATACAATTTCTTGGTCAGTGTGACTGCTCTGTGTTCTGTGGGTATTAATAACTCTATTCAACACTTCAGCAGAATCAAGTAACGATCGCAGTAATGGGATATATTGAAAGGACCTGCAATTTTTTGGATCTAGAACAAACTCTACAGGCTCAACAACATTAAACACTTTTTTTAAGCAGAACATAGTTAACTGAGCACCTTCTGTTTCTAGCTTTCTGTGTGTTCGATGTGTGAATCTTCAAGGCTGCGAATGTACAGGAACACTATAAACACTTGGTTATCGGCATGTATGGGCGGTCTCTTCCTGTACTTCCTACTCCCATCACCGCCCAACCCCCAAAAAATTGTCACCTGAGCAATTTGAGTTTCAGTGCTCGTACTTTGGGGGAAAGTTTAGACGATTCCAGGTCCATCAGGATCTTCTGGTAAGCTTCGAATGTATTCTTCAAGCTTCTTGGATAGCTCAGATTAAGAGCATAGATCAACCCATAAAGCATTACACATGCATGGTTGATACTTTGGAGGTTGTGGAGAACTTCAACCCCTTCCAGGACCACGCCGACATCTGCAAAGAGTCCACCAGGACCATCATGATCATCACCCTCAGCTTGAACGGTGTTGATTGCCATGGTTGGCCCTGCGACATCTGCCTCTGACTCACTGCATTCCATGTCCTGAAAGATGGAGGGAACAGAGAACAATGAGGTGTGTCACCCTCACCTTTGACCACCAAATTCTAAGCAGATCATCATTGAGGCAAAGTGCGTGTTAATTTGAAAAAATTCTCTCAAGGCACTGTGGATATAGTGTTCATGAGAATGGGATGGAGTTCAAGGTTACAATGACCTCAAGATCTTTGACTCCCTAAAAGCCTGGAAAACAAAACAAATAAAAAGTCACATTATGTATAAATGGAGTTGTACATTCGACGACCATCAACTATTTAAATATTAATTTTTTAAAAGTAGTGTTTGAGCATTGTTGATCACAATGAGGGTTGTGTCCAATAAGGAAAGGAATTGAGGAAATTTCATACTCAAAACAAACAAGCCATTGGACTCAATGACGAACTATTGGTCAAGGTTAATGCGACCTAATGCCCATCACATTTTCATGAACACCACATGCTATCAGGCACATCTAGAGGGAAATTAATAACATCTGGCACAAAGAAAGATGGCATACATACCACGTATTCTTTGACCAATGTGTCCAGGTCTTCACAGAGGTAGATGCTGAGACATCTCAAAATGTAATCATGCCTCACGTTGATGTCTTGATTCTGAAACAAACATTACACGATTCCATGCCATTAGAAATGAATGCAACAGATTTTTTTTTATTTAATGATTAATGTTTTTTTATACACAATCATTTACAGGCTATGTTAGTCTTAGGTTCAATATGTGCAAAAATGTAATTTCAATAAGTTCTCAATAAACAACCAGTCTGGCCCTTGACTTGTACAAATAAAAAATTTTGGCCCACGGCGTATGAAGTTGACACCCCTGGGTTAGACTAAAAAATTACTTACATTCTCCATCTTTGCCATCATGGCTCCGACTTTTTTCCCTGCAACTCCCCCTTTAGTGTTGAAAACCCCGATCAAGTCGTTGGTCAGGCGGTCAAGTTCCCCCAAAAATTTTGAGGTCAGTGGTACAGTTGTCAGCCGCATAAACTCCAAGTTGATCTGTAAAAGACAACAGAGACAGGACACAGACTTAGACAGGGGTGGCTGTTGCTTAGTTGGTAGAGGGGTCAATCATAGAACAAAGGTCAGTGGTTCAAATCCCAGCCTTGAGTGTCCACATGTCAAAATGTCCTTGAGCGAAACAGGATGTGATACACAGCCTGAGACCGTGTACCGGCGGAAGAAGCAGGTCGAACGTGCATGAGAAAAAAAAAGCGCTTTGCACAGAATCATTGACATGCATGACCTTGACAGTAATATGCTAAAAAGACACTGTATCTGAACGGCCCAGAAGAATATATACCGTAAGTTACTAAACTTCAGATTCACACTTGCCTCAGTGACGTCAAAGAGTGCTGGCCATTTATTGAAAAACTCAGGAATCTTTGGCTCCTGGAGAACCTCCTGTCTCCTGAGGGAGAATGTACGCTGCATCTTGGCCTTGATGAGGTTCTCATCCCTTTTCTTCTTTTTACCTGAAATGGAATGAAACGTCAGTAAAGATATTTGTATAACGAGATATGATGAGAAACTCTCACCAATGGTGCAAATTACAATTGGAAACAGAAATATTAACAATATGATTAGGGAGTAAGAATATTTTACAAACCGAGTGTAAAAGAAAAAATAACTGTGCAAAGTAACCACAAAACAGCTTAAGTGTCTAGTGCTGTGCAAAATGAACTGTTGAGCTGAGCTAGATAAAAGTATAGTGCAAAAAACATGACGGGTGAAAAGCTCTTATGTACATACTGGCCATGCCATGAACATGGTGTAATCATGGGTAGGTAAGATAAGATATAATGTATTGCACATTATACCTCTGTCAGTAGAGCCACCCTTTCCATCTCCAAACTGTCTTTTGTTTCACCACTAGCTAACTGCTAGCTAACGTAAGCTAGCTAACGAATTGCTAGCTAACGTTAGCTAGTGGGTGCCAGTGCACGAGGTAGTAGGCCTCAAGATAAAACTGCTTACAATCATCAGTGAATCGCTATTAATGTAATACGATAAGAACTGCACAAATAATACACAGATTGATGTAATAAGACAAAGGATGACTTGGATTACTTACCGTTAAATCTGATCAGAGAAGATGGCGTCCAGCGGAAAATGAGGATGTCATTTCCTGATGTCATTTCCTGTTTTAGCTTACAGGTAGCGTGAATTGTATGCAAACCGATCACATACATTTTAAATAAAAGAATCTAATTCGTTTCACAGCTTTGATTATTTAAACCATGTTAATATGTATTAAGTAATTACATTTAATATAATTTAGAATTGACAGAATTATACAGATTATAATTAATTTCAATACATCAATTTTAAAAATATTTAATTTAAATAAAATCTAATAGATGTATATGCTTAAATATAAAGTCTACCATAATTCATTTCTGTGAGTGTAGTGCTGTAATGCTGTCACAGAAGTAAAGAATTTTACAATGCATATGTGTGTGAAAGTGTTGGTGGAAAAGAAGGATAGTAGCAATAAACACAAAGTTGATCACTGTAGAAGAGCAAAATAATGTGGAATAAGAACCACAATCAACCAATAAGCTTCTCTAAGCAAACACATGGGAAATTTGTCTTAAGGGAGAGGCAAGGCCTGCTAACATGTATAAAAAAGCCCTGCTGATTTCCAGCTGGTTAAGAGACTAGGCCAGTGAAACTTGCCTCTCTGGGTGTAGCTGCCACTTCATGTGGACGGGAACCTGTAACGGTCCAAGAAGCATGGGCGATATTTCCAAGCCAAGCTTTCTGTGGCCATGCACTCAATCTCTCTATTTATCTTCTGCCTCAGCTGCTTCACATTATCACCTGATCAGCCATTGGCATTCTGTCTTTTTTGCACTTGCCATCAAAAAATAATTTCACTTTTTTTATTGTTTATTGCTGGATTCTTCTGTTCACCTGCCAGGCGCCCTATTAGGTTTGTCTCGCTGTTTTCTGCTCAAATGTCCTGTTCTTATTTTACAGCACCACCTATATTTTTCATCCTTTGCCAGCCTATATCTAGACTTGACTATGTATATAAGCACATATATTATATTTTTAATGAGAAAATCTTGAGACTATATTTTTGAAAATAGAAAACTAGGGATCTTTTACCTCATTTAAGTCTTTTTAAGTCCCTTAAACTCACATCATGCAAATTTCTTGGTTTCTTCTACGTCTGTTTCGACTTTGATGAATTGAAAGATTTATTCCTTTTTTTTTCAAACAACTATACAGTAGAAACATGAAAGAAAAAAAATAGCTTCAGGTTCTTTTTCAAGATATAGTGATTTTAAATCAAACATAAGATGAAAGACGTTACAAATTATCCAATTCTTACCATAAAGCATGTTTTTAATAATTATCTCAGAGGCTGCTGAGGTACTGATCCCCCCCACTCGGTGACACCACGGTGTAACTGTAATACTCTTCCTTTATGTTGCTCTGAGATGCCAATCAAAAGGTAAAATCAGTGGAATTCTTCATTCAAATCAGTGTTAGAGATGAATCTGACCATTAATTCAATTAGAAAATAAACATTTGCTTACAGTTTAGTTTGTCTGGTGCACCCGGCTCTTTGGCTTTCTAATGAGCACTGCAGAATACAGCTCACAACAAGTCATGCCATGGCACATGCTGGCAGCAGTAGAATGCAGGGAATTGCCAATTACAGTGTTTTCTGTGAAGATATGAAATTCACTCTGCTCTTGTTGTTTTTTGTCTTTATTTAACGGTACAACAAAGCCCATCGACTAGTTCCCTTAAAGCCATGCGTGCATTTGTTTACGTTTGGCTTTTGTGTGTCCCGGGGTATTAAATCTGTGGTATCCAAACAAATATTTCTCCAGCCACCTTGTTCTTACACCACAGAATACCCTTTATTTCTATCTTTCCCTTACCTGACATTTAGATTTGAAACATTGAAAAATGTCTGTGCATCCTCTTACTACTAAGACATATCTTAGTAATGTATATGTAATGTTTTTTTTTTTCGATTCATTAAAGGAAAAAGTCCATCCTTTTGCAAAAAATTATTTTCTCCTATCTGTTATCAACAATGCAATGTGACTGACGGCCCTTTTGCAACTTGGCAAAAATGAATTAACTGCTACACATTTGATCGCCAACAAGTCAAATGCATTCACCTCCTAGTCTTCTACATAATGTCCAAGTTTTCCAAGTGGAGGGAGTTGTTCAAACAATAAGCACATATTGTAAACCCCCTTGATGGAAATTCTGGATCTGGGAAAAAGACATCTATGTCTATGAAAGGGTTTGCTCTTTTTCTCTTCTTGTGTGTTTACTGGCCTCTAAGGAACACAGAAATATACTAAACGACCTGGCATGTGCTTACATGCCTAGCTAAAAATTGAAAGTAAAACTTTACTTTTTTAACCATTGGAGAAAACAGGTATTAAGGCACTTGGCTTCAGCAGCGTGTTCTAAAATTTGTCAACCCAGACAAGAGTCATAATCAAATACACAACTAAAGCCATAATACAGTCCTACTTTCTGCATTTGGTCCAGTGTTCCAGTATTTAACGTGTGCCAAAAAAACAAACAACACATCCTAGTGACATTCTGCATGAAAAAAAAAAATCCCTATCAGAGCTACACAATGCCCTGCCCTGCCATATTGAGATTACAAAGGACATACTGGATGCAATTTTTGGAAAGCCTTCCTATTTCCACTACCATGTATTCACTCAGTCTGAATCTTTTGCCAAATGGATGTGCTTTCATTGCCCATGATACTCACACCTTATAAACTGTCATTAGCCACTTTATTAGTTTAAACCTGTTCAAATCCTTTTTAGCACATCCAATCAATTGGTCACTCACTTGACAGCAGCTCAATACACTCAGTGATTTAGACTTGTGAAAAGACGCCTTGCTGATGCCCACAGGGATAATTGGTATAGAATAGAAACTTACTTTAAATGAGCTGTGGAAGTCCGTACCAGACAGGCTGGCCTGAGTATTAAAAAAAAAAAAACAACAACCCTTGACTCACTAGGATTTCCATTGAAAGCGTCTGGTTTACAGAAAATGGTCCAAATGACAAAAGCATACACATTAAGTGTCATATTTTCAGCAACTGACTGATGCTCTGTCAGTTTATCAAAGAAATAAGTCTGACACATTGTTAAATCTGTGCCATGAACAGGTAAATCTGATAAAGTTAAAGTAGATTTTATTAACCTAAAGGCTAAAGCTGTAGGATAAATTATTATAATGAGAGAGAGAACGACACAAAATATAAAAATATTAGTGCCAATCTCTCCTAATTTCATGCAGCTCTAGATATCCTTTATACTCATTTATTCTATCAGAATTTTTTGTGCAATCTTTTTTTTTAATAATATGTGATTTTTGTGTTATAGTTATAGCTGGAAAATTGCTGTAGGATTTCCTGGGATATTGTACATGCTAATATTAGATAAACCAACAGGCAATTACATAATAGACTGAAAAAAAGCAGATGGAAACCCAACATGTCTTGTTTGCGGCCAAAGCTGTTGTTTATATGGAGGCTTACCTTCTGACAGGCAGTTCATCATCTATGTGCTGAAGCTTTTTCCTATCCTGACTTGCAATGGTTGGCCTTCGTAAGGTAAAAGGTGCTGTGAAAATGATTGCAGGATTTTAAGGTATTAAACGAAAGTAGGGAATCACTTCTGAATAATTAGCTGGTTTGGATAAAGAATCAGATGCTGGTTGTTTGCATGTGAAGATAATCAGGACTCTATAAATTCTCAGATGCTGCTCCATGGAAGAATGATCATTGTTTTTAATCACTTGGTCCTTTAAAGATCTTATCCCTGCATCAGTAACAATAACTGATAGGAATGCTAAGGATGGTATAATACTATTAATGTTTTGATACGTTGAGTAAACATTCAATTAAAAAGCATTCACTCTGCTTTCTCTGAATGAAAAAAAGGTATATTCTTGTTTATTTTTATTTTTTAGCATGTTATTCTAGCAATGTTGTTTTGGTAAAGTCACAGTCCACTGAAAAAACACAACAGCAACCTTCCAAAAAATGATTACAGATCCAAACACAGCTGCATACATTACCATGTAAGAGATTTTGCATTACAATGAATAGAGAGCAACAAGAAGAAAACATGCAAAAATATAAATTGACCAACAGTTAATTATGAGTTATGTAGTAAAAAACAACTGGTCAAAACACGGACTGTCTGATTTTTTTATTCTCAGTTAGGTAATGTGTGAATCAGTTAAACTCACTGACATACAGCTGCTTTAAAAGGCAACCTTTTGATTATAATGTTTGGAGGATTTTGTGAGATACCCTCTCACAAAATAAACAATCACTAATGCTCACTCTCAAGAGGTCTAGCTTTTTTCCAGCTTGTTTCACAGATACAGCCCAGTTTTTAGTTGTAAATCATAAAAATGAAGTCATTCTTGTCTGCTCACACCACTCTTTTTTGATGATAACTGCTTTCATCTAATGACGATTCTCACTCACTGACCACATTTAAAGACATTATATGTAAAAGATAAAAAGAAACCTTTTAGCGCTCAAACCCTTTTAGCATTTTTAGATGTTGTCATCAGATTACCACAAACTTCAAAATAGCTTATTTATTGAGATAGTGTGTATTAGGCCAACACATACTACATGTTATATAGATTTATTTCAATAAAAAAAAAAAAAAATAAGAGTAGAAGACATTTTTATTCTGCCCCTTCTGAGTCAAAACTATCCAGAACCATATTTCCCTGGAACTGTGGGTTGAGAACTGAGTTTATTACTCTTATGCATTTCCACAAATTTACATTTACTAACCTTCCTTTTTGTAAACTAACTCAAACTAACTCAGATGCTATGACGATTCTCAACTAACATCAATTCTCAATTTGAGTGAGGTTACCATTCCATTGTAGCTCCTTGTGCATTTTGACGTAAGTTGTTGTCCATGTATGAAATCCAACTATGCTCAGGCCACATTTCTAATTTAGAAGATAAAGGTTACCATTCACAAATATAGCTTTTCTATTCCTGCAGGAGAAACATTTCCAGCAGCATTGTAGCTTTCTTTATCACCACATTTCACAGTGGGTTTCTTGTGCCCATGCTTATTAGCAGAGTTAATTTCTTTTCACACATTTATTAAAAAAATATATTTTAATATGAGCAAATGACATTCTTTCATATATTTCCTCTGTCCTCTTGATGTGTTTTGAACCATTAAGAACATGAATTCTTATGACTTTCCTCTTGTCTTAATGCAGGACTGTGTAACCTTTAGCCACTAGGAGCCATAAACTTGTTACTTATAGTTTTAGTGTCCCTGACAGCAACTGGCAGCGCTGCACTGTTGCAAAATTAAAAAGTTTTCCTCCTCATTTGGAATGTAATAGCAGAATCCTTCAGATTTTAAAGTCATAAAGTTACTTAGGAAGACGACCACATTCACCTCTCTAGATTAAATCTTAAATCAGAGAACCGAAATATCTCTGATCAAGTAAGTGTCATATCTGTTTTGTTGCCTAGTAACTACTTTGAGGGGTTAGGTGCTGTGTTTAAGGGGAGTTAAGTCTTCCGTAAAGTGGCACTTTTGGTCACATTTGGTGACAGATCTAACCCCTTCAGGCTATATATGACAGTTTTCAAGAACGGCAGCCCCCTATGTGCCAAGTGTTTTATATTGACCTGAAAAATAATCTCATATATCTCAAATTAAGTTAATACTTTGATTAACAACTTAAAAATTGATGCTTAAAAATCTCTACATAAAGTCAGCTTCCTCTGTCTAGTGTTAGGTAGCCATTTCTGCATGAGATGTTTTCTGACCTTATCGAGTTTTCAACACTTTAATCCTCGAATTGTCTGTTGTATTCTTAGTCTCCATGATGCTGTTTTTTCACAATGCTTTCTTACAAATATATCTGACATCTCAGAACAGCCACGTCTCGACATTAGTTAAATTACATACTGGCTGATTATGTTTACTCATTCGATGACTTCTGAGAGCAGCCCCTTGTTATAGATTTTATTCTAGGGTCTCATAGTAAAAGGATCTGATTACAAATAAATGCTAGACACGTTTTCCTCTACTTTATATTTATGTACCACTTTGTGTTGGTCCGCATAAAATACCAAAAGAATAAAATATGTTTCTTGTTTTCAAGATAAAATTAGAAAGTAGACAAACAGCATAGCTCACAGAGATGCCTGACATGAGTTTTTCATTGTTAATCTAGTATTTGTTTATGGGACTGTAATTTTTAACTTGACCTTTATTATTTTGTTTTTGTCAAACACAATCCTTCTAAAACCCTTTAGAAGCCAGTGATATATAATTGAGTCTTAGAACCTAAAAGGAAAATTATGCATCTTCTGTATGGAATCCAATTTAAATCCAGTTACAATTGATTTATTTAAGTTTAGTCTAATGTAATCCAATTATGCATAAACTGAACATAATCCATTGAATATTTCAGTTCAATTACATGCATCATAAATAAAAATTAAGGCAAGATTTGGTAAATTAGACATTGTCAATAACAAAACATAAGCTCTTTTTTTTCTGATTCTCTTTTTTGGAATTCCTTTCAATATCTTTATCGATAGTAAAGACTGATAAAGAGTGAGTTTTTTACCCGAATTACATTTTTTAGTACAAGTCAACAAGGCATCCAGAAAGTTCATTATTTTATTCTACTTATTCAATCCTTGATGTTGTTGTAGCAAACTTTTCAAGAAATCTTACAATCACATTACATCCTACCTTCCGGAAGATGGTTTTGCATACAGTGGTAGCCATTCAAAATTTCCCCATTTTCCTTAAAGGGCCCTTGGCTGGTCCCCTATAGTTCCTTTTTAAAAATCAATCTTTGTACTAAAATATTCTTTCTGTCATGATTTGTGGACATTAAGATCAAAAGAGAAGCTCCTTCCCCTGGTCAGACCCTTTAATTCAGTAAAAGGGTGGAGTCAGAGCAAAATACTATGCACGCCCAGGAGGCCAGTAGCTGGAAATTGGAGGGGATTTTTTTGGAAGCTGCAGGGGAGTGGGCAGCCATTCAGCTGGCTTTCGACTGGCAAGGGCCATTTGAATGGCTGCTACTGTCAGTGACAAAAAGAGAAGCTGTCAAGAGACAGACTGACCTCAAGACTTCATATTTAGCAGCTCACTCTGCTTCATGACCCAAATTATGTCCCCAAATTTACATTGCAGAGAAGGCTAGAGAATTTGTAAACTGTTATATTAATATCAAACACACCCAAACTAGATCAAGATTTTTTTTTTCCAAAGTGGAGGAGGTTATTATTATGAGGAATCTCATGCAAACACTATGTTGCTGAATGGGTACCCAGGATTGTATGTAATTTGCATCATGATCTCCTAAAGATTTAGATCGGTCACATTTTTATCTAGTTGAGCAGTTTTTAGGTCACTGACAATGATGGTGTTCCCCCAAAAGATGATAGATATTCCACTCCCTGCTGCAACATTACAGAAGACTTTCAAATACTTGCTGTAAATGCCAAAGGGTTAAGACTGTCTAAGGAAACATAATCTGACTGTTTCTCCACTGTTTCTATTCCAAGAACCATTTCTAACAAACATTCAAGGCGGTGAGCTACATTGTAGCCAAAGCTTCAATGAGGAAGACTGATAGAAGCCAAGCTGACACAAAATCCGTGCCACTGAGCCCCCTGACAACTGGCAGTGGTGAGGTGTTTTGCCCAAAGGCATGACTCAGAAAGGCAGACTGGCAACCAACCAGTTACAGGAAAAATACCTCCATCCTGAGCCACTGTTGCCCTGGTAAACTGCAGAAACTGATCTGAAAATAATTACAAATGTCTTAAACTAAGTATTTGCACTTAATTTGAGCAGTTTAATTAGATATTCTGCCTATGGAAAGAGTATTTTGCCCTTAAGATCTACTAGATATTATGCACTTAACGATAATGAGGCTGTTTTGTGTTATTTTAAATTTAAATAACCATATTTCATTGGCAAATTGTTTTACTTATCTGCTCAAATCAAGGGAAAATACACTTATTTAAAGAAATCTTTGCATTGTATTCTCTATCTCTTACCCAGAATTGGCTGATGCTTGCACACATAAAAGCAGCAATGGTATAAAGGTAGATTTGTTTCTTTATCATTCAATCAAAAAAAAAGGTTGCTTCAATCGAAAAATATATTTTCAATAAAAAAAACCTTCACTTCAATGAAAAAAAACTTTTCAATCAAAGAAAAATAGTATTTGAATGCAAAAATATATTTGAGACTCAAAAAAAATACATTTGAACACTGCTTTTCCTTGATTATAAAATGTTTTATTTGATAGAAGTCCATTCTATTTTGTTTAAAGCAACTTTTTAAATTGAAGAAACATTGTTTTTTGATTGGACCATATAATGGATAGGACATTTGTGTCTTTATTATTCAATCAAAAAAGAAGTTGCTTCAAACAAACAAACAACAGAATCAATAAAAAAGTAAGTTCAATGAAAGGATATACGTGTTCAATCATTAAAAAATGTTTTTGAGTGCAAATAAAATATTTGAGACTCCAAAAATTGCATTAAAACACTTTTTTATTTATTATTGAAAATGTTCTCTTTGGTTGAAGTAATCTATTTTGTATTAGGGCCATATATGGGTAGGACAAGAAAACTACCCTCATACAATTGTAGTTGGGAAAACACAGAAGCCATGTTACAAATATATCATGGGTAGTTTCTTCACCTGTACCAAATCAATGTAGACTGGCAAAAAATGTGATTGAAATTTGTCTTTAAGGTAAAGCAGTTGTTGGGATCTGGAGATCTGCCACCTGTCTCCAGCAGAGAGCGCTATGGGTCTCCTGAGCTGGAGCCTCCTGCACACCTGAGGATCATCAGCCCATCAAGAGACCAGCTACATAAGCAGCGGCCAGACCTGTCTTCATTGCCAGAGTGTTGACCAGTTTTGGTTAGCAGAACCTGATCCTCAGCCTGCACATAGAATCTCTGTCTGCTCAGGAGAGTAACCTGATTCTAACCAGCCTCTGTCTTCTCTGCCTTATAGGAAACCTGATCGAAGTCTGTAGCTCTGGAGGAGCTCATGTTTGAAAACCCGCTTGCCTGCCCTAAGAAGCCAAACCTGAAAATCCTCAGTCTGAATCTCCCTGCTAGTTCTCAGGAGAGAACTTGGAGAACTACTCAAGGTCTGAACCTCGCAAGCCTGAAGCTAAGCTTTGCCGCTGCTAAGCTCTCTGCTGAACCCACAGTCTCTGGACCCAACCGGTTCCCCCTCTCCACCGATCAGTCTGAACCTCATCAGGTACAACTCTGAATCAAAACCCTGTCAAGACGTCGTAGTTACCTGGCTAACCACACTATCCTTCTCTGCAGATTACTCTGTGAATTCAAGTCCCGGACCAGTACCAGAACCAGTTAATTATTTACTCTGTGTTTGCCTTTCTTAAATAAACTGTTAAACTTTACCCTGCTTTGTGTGGTGTTCTGCATGTGGGTTTAATCACAGAAGACCCATCATGACAGCAGTCAGATAAAACTTTCCCTGATTTCCTTCTCCCCACTGGACAATAAACCATTTAAACCTCAGATTTTTATAAATTTGAGTGTCAAAATTTACAATAACTACCTGTTTTTTATTAGACTTTCCAATATGCATTGATGCCTACATTTGTTGGAGGTTTAACCTGTTGGCAGGATTGTATTTGCTTTATTTTAGTCATGCTTTATTGCATTTTCTTTAATTATTTTAATCTTGAAATGATTATTATAATGTGGAAAACAAAACACAGTCAATAAACTCTAGTTCGAAACATCATGATATTGTAAATGTAAGGAAACCTAAAGAATCATACATGCGTAATAATAGTGTCACATAGACTTCACCCCAAAATGTGACACTTGTGGGCTTTCTTACAGATGGACCCAAACAGATGGTTGAAGCTCCAATCATGTGATATAATGAGAGTAGGGTGCAGAAAGTGATCCCAGATGGAGGAGATGGTGATGCATTTTAAATGTGTCTTCATAGTGGGAGAGATCATAGACTAACCAGTGTGTTTCATTTCCTCATTCTCTTTTTATGTCACAGCTGAAACTACACCCCAGAATATATGTGTTTATTAGCGTGCTTCTCTGTGTGTCTGTGCATCATCCAGCTGGGCCAAGAATACAGGAGACTTTCTGTGTGCTATATCAGCGCCGCTGGAGCCAAACACCAGCTGACTTCTATGATCACTTTCCTTTGTGTGAGACTGAGGTCAAACAAGCAGACCAACAGCCATTTTGTTATGTTTTGTTGGTTTTCTTTGCTTGTTAATTTAAGAAATCATGAGAACCCTGCTATGTGGCTGTGCTCAGATATTAGCTTGGTATTGATGACCACTATAGAAATTATTGGTCATGCAGATTGACGGTTGGATGCTGATGAGAAAATAAAGATGTTAAAGAAATGCAAGGAAAAGTGTGTAGAAATTCTCCATAAGTTTCCAACAAAGGGATTGAAGAAAATGTATACAGTGATAAAATAATTGTTTTTGTTAGGTTTCATACAGCCACTGCTCATTGTGAGCAGAAATCTTAAATATATACATATATTTATAGTTATACAGATTAATTAACACATTTTTGCTTACTTTTAAAATAATACATCTGAATACAAAAGGAGTCTTGAAAAATCACTTTTTACCACATAGCAAAATCTTTAAATTCAGAGGATGGTCTATGTGACATGCACTCACTCTGAGAGATGGGGGAGACAATTCATTATCCTTTATTTATTGAAATGGTAAAAAGAATAATTTCAAATCAAAGATGAAATTTTGTATAAGGGTAAATAAAAAAAGAGATTAAAAAAAGCCAACTAATGGTAGACGTATGTCTATAGGTTAATCTATGTTGTAAGAAAACTAAATCAAAAACAACAAAAAAACTATTGATGATCATTTTAGGTCAAAGAGGAAGGCAAAGAAAGTGCAAGTTTGTATTTCCCACGTGTGATATAGAAAGCTTAATACAAAGTTAAATCAGAACAAATTAATTATAAGGTTATGTGACGATTTTCTTCTCCATTCTACAAGGTTTATTTTGACTCTTCTCTTTAAATCTTTACCACTCAATAAATGAATTGTTTCATAACTGAAACCCCAGAGTGAAGACATTATGAATCTTTATGGGTTTTGATTTAACTTTAAAGATTTAACTCTTAAGCACATAAAATGTGTATTTTTCAATAATATTTTACCCCCTTTTTGCCTGACTAATCTACCTAACATATAAGAAAAATTAAAACATAATGTTCCCCATATACTTTATAGGGGCTTTATATGACAACATGTAAGAATGTGTGTTTTTAGTTTTTAGAAAAATGTGCACAGCAAATGTGGATAACAAATATTTCATGTTAGTTCAGTTAAAACACTTCATTTGAATTCAGAGTAATCTATAATGAATGCATAGTGTGATAGAGTGTTTCAGGGATTTAAACATCCTTAGTACTTTTGCCATTTAATGACAGCAGTAGATAAAGAAAAGAGTTGATTCATATTCACTCTACTGACTTGGATTGCTTCTCCTTTTTATATTACCTTTGTAAATACAAAAAAGGATATCTCACATTGCTATGGAAGCAGCAGTGAATATCCCGGTGGCTCGGAAAACTTCAGAATGCATTGCAATTAACAAGATTGTTTTGGTAGAAGCTGCCAGCCAATTTTCAGTCCACAGCATCATAAACTGTTCCGTCAGGACTCCCCGCCATCACAAATCAATGCAGAATGAAGCTTTTAGCATCGACTGTGAAGGTGCCAGGTATAAATAATGAGGCTGCGCTTTATCCACATCAATATACTATTTGCTAGACAAACAATGTGAAAGGATATGTTTTAAAGTAAACAGCACACGTAGCCTCAGGTCTGAACATTGTGAGCTTTGCCTTGTAATTATTCTGCTTCACTTTTAATCTCTTGTTACTTATCAATCATTTATAACCAAATAATTACAATTTAAACTACATATACATTTGAGAAGTTTTATGTAGGGACAGAAAAATGTAAATGAATGCATGGCTAAAGTGCTTCCAATTGACATTGAAAAAGAAAAGGTGAAATGTGATGTGAAAGCATCTGGACCAGGGGTGCTCCTGTCCAGTCCTCAACAGCTAATATCCTGCAACTTTTTGAATCCCCCCATTTTTAACAAACCTGAATCAAATGAGTAGACATCATCATGCCTCTGCTGAGCTGAATGAGGGATTGAGCCTTTAGATTCAGATGTGTTATAGAGGAGATGCATCTAAAAGTCACAGGATGGTAGCTCTTGAGGACTGGACTTGAGCACCCCTGATCTGGACAAAACATTTTCATGCTAAAAGCTGAAGCTATGATTTAAATTGTTGACACTCGTATTAGTACAGCCCTAAAAAAGGAAAGGAGGATGGTGGAAATGTTGGGATCTGGAGATCTGCCACCTGTCTCCAGCAGAGAGCGCTGTGGGTCTCCTGGGCTGGAGCCTCCAACACACCTGGGGATCATTAGCCCATCAGGAGACCTCCTACATAAGCAGCAGCCAGACCTGACTTCTTCGCCGGAGTGTTGACCAGTTTTGGTTAGCGGAACCTGAGCCTCTGTTCTCCTGAGAATCTCTGTCTGCTCTTGAGAATAAACTTGATTCTAACCAGCCTTTGTCTTCTCTGCTCACAGGAAAGTCTGACTGAAGTCTTTAGCTCTGGAGGAGCTAGCTTGGAAAACTGCCTGCCTGCCCTTGGAAGCCAAACCTGAAGATAATCAGTCTGGATCCTTCAGCCAGCTCTCAAGGGAGAGCTAGAACATCTAATCAAGGTCTGAACTCCTTTAGCCAGAAGCTAGACGCTGCTGCTGCTGTGCTCTCTGCTGAACCCACTGTCTCTGGACCCAATCGGTTCCCCCTCTCCAATGATCTGTCTGAACTTCATCAAGGTATAAATCAGAATCAACACCAAACAAATCATCACCGCTGCTTGGCTAACCAAACAATCCATCTCTGCAGATCCTCTGTGATTCCAGTCCCGGACCAGTATCTGAACCAGCTCGTTGTTATTCTGTGTGCTTCTCTCAATAAACCATTTAACTTTTACCCTTTTTCATGTGGTGTTCTACATGTGGGTTTATACACTAGAGACCCATCAAGACAGGAAACAAAACAACAGTTGCAGATTTCATAGCTAAGGGGATGAAAATGAAGGGGATGATGACTGCTTCGCCAGGTATAACATTTAGGATTATTTTATACAATAAAATGCATATATAGTGAAGAAATGTATCAAAAACACAGCATTGTGGTCTACAAAAAGAAAATATATCAACGATATGATCTACAACAACGTTCCATTGATCTCTACAATGTGCCCAAACCGTTGTAAGAGAATCGACCGTATGAAATGCAGTACTGAGATCTGACAATTCAAAAGTCCATTATCTGTGCTTTGATGAGCTCTGAAACCTGATAAAAGTTTTTCCAAATTAAGAAAACATGGAGCAGCAGATACAGATGTTACATTAATATGCATATGTAGGTGTCACGGTTGGTGGAAGTTTTTGAGAACCCAAATGCAGAGACCAGGAGGCAGAGGTGAGTCTTGCAGGTTTAATGAGGCAGACATCCAAAATAGCAAATACAGAAAGCCAGGATAGGGGACAGCAGGGAAAACACACATGAGGAGCTGGGGAAATACGTGGAACCAGCATTGAGGAGCTGCACAGGGAGAGTATATAGGAGACAGAACAAAGACTTGACTAATGAGCTGACAAGGATCAGGTGTGGATGGAAGCATCTAGAAGAAAGCCAAGGAGAAGGAAACAAAAACAAGGGGGCAACAGAGAGTAACTCAAAAAACACAAAAGAACTAAAAAATATAACCAAAAAAAACTAGAATAACATACAATGGAAATGAACCCAATAAACTAGAAAACACAGAAAGACAAGAATAAAAAGTATAACTGAAGTCTCAAAAAAAAAAAAAAACTTAAACAGAACCAAAAATTGCAGTGTCATGACAGTAGGTATATGTAGTTTACCCAAAATGCCAGCACAATCAAAAATAGACTTGGGCTTAAGTTTTCACCTCACCCAATTATATTTGTGCATATGCCAAAGGAAGTTGTGAGTTAGTTGTGAGCTGAGCATATGTTGCTTAGACGTTTAATTTTAAGCTGAATCAGACAAAACATATGACTTCTTTTTGCCTTCCGACCATGACTTTAAATAGATAAAAAAAAAAAATCTTGTCATTTTATCAAAAGCCACAAAACGTATTTTGGCCCAAAGACAAAGGTTTTTGTTTGATTGTTGACTTAGGGTAGGAACATTTTAGCAAGAAAAACAAGAGCCAGAAAAAGTTAAGACCTGAATTTGCACAGAGTTCTTTTAATTTGCATTATAAGACTCCCTTCTGTTGCCAAACAGGTTTGATAAGAAACATAATTGCAACTGGCCTTCAGCTCTTGCATCTTATTTCTGACTATGAGATCTTGATTTGTCACTAGAAGACTAATGTTCAGCGAAATAAAGTAAAGTAAAGGAAAAGCTTTTGATAAGATAATGAATCCTCTGTAGTTCCTCCCTTTCATAAACATGCTGCTTGAAAAAGAAAACAGCCTTCTAGCTTTAATTGGAATTGATAAAGTTATAGACAGAATAATCAATGGAGAGGTTTCAGAAGAGTGACGTCATTTTCAATTCAAACTTATGACTGCCATATTGAGTACCGAATGCTTAGTTTATTTCTGTGGTGCTTCCCTGCTGACCAGAATGGATCGTTCTCATTTAAATCCCTTCGAGCTTAAACGGCATAGAGAAGATCTGTGTTATTGGATATGATCCATATGAAGTCCCTGCACACTTTTTTCAACAACTTTCTTCAACTGACAGCTTCCATATTTTTCCTTTCACAGCTGATACATAATGTGTTACGCAACCCGTCCTCAAACACCAGAGGAATTCCGAAATCTTTTAAAATAGAATAGAATAGAAAATCCCTTTATTGTCCCACAATGGGGACATTCTGGTGTTTAGAGCAGCAAAAAAATCAAAAAAGAAAGGGTCACACAAATATGGACCTTAGAAAAATTTAAAAGAATAACATAATTGTGAAGAGTTGAAAGATAAACCATAAATACTGTACTGTAAAGTGTGGTAACTAGCAAAATGGCAGCAGCATGTTATCTAACTAAGATAGAAAATGTGTAAAATCAGCATGAATATTGTTGGGAACAGTGATGGTTATAGAATCTTACAGCTGCTGGGAAGAAGGATCTGTGATAACGCTCCCTTTTCCATTTAGGATGCAGCAGTCTGTCACTAAAGGAGCTCTCCATTTCTGCAACAGCTTCATGCATGAGGTGGGGGACATTATCCAACAGAGATGTTAATTTAGTTGGCACTGTTTTGTTTGTTTGCCACTGCTCCAACAGACAGCTCCATAAAAGATGGCTGATGCCACAACAGAGACATAGAAGGTCTTTAGGAGTGCCCCCTGTACTCTAAAAGACCTCAGTCTCCTCAGCAGGAAGAGTCTTCTCTATCCCTTCTTATACAGAGCCTCAGTGTTGTGAGTCCACTTTGTTATTCAGATGAACACCTAGGTACTTATATGAGTCCACTATCTCAATATCTGTTCCCTGGATGTTCACCAGTGAAAGTGGGATGGATCTGCTTCTGCGAAAGTCCACCGCTGGCTCCAGTGTTGGGAAAGTTCTCTTTCTACGTGAACTAGTTCAAAGTTCAGTTCACACATTTTAAAATGAACTAGTTCAGTTCATAGTTCATAATTCAAAATTTTGAACTAAGTTTTGAACTAAGAACTAACAGTTCAAAAAAATGAACTAGTTCATAGTTCTTTTTTTTCATGTATTGCTCAATTACATCATAGCCTAGTGTAGAACCACAGACAGCAATTATTTTATCAGTTGTAACACTGAAACTGTGCGTCAGATTTCATCTTCATATCCAGTTTTGAATCCTTATCCAACCAGGGTTTACCTTAGCATTGAGGGGACAGCATTTCCCCATTGTTGCTTTAACGCTTTGTTGCGGTCCATTCACTTCTGTCCATTCACTAGTAGCAGCTGCAGCTTTCACCCCTACAGTATATTCTCAAAAACATCAGGAAAAATGTGCTGCTTGAATTGGCTTTTTTATGAGGAATTATTAAAAGAAAAACAGGAAAATAGTCTTTAAGGAGCAAATGTTTTTTTTATTTTAATATTTTTCCCATTTGAAATTCTATTTAGTACCGTTTCAGATTTGCTTTGGATGTTACTGAAGTGCGGATTTTTTTACTGAAAGCCGGCGGGCAAAGTTTGCAGAGAAATGTAAGATTGTTGCCATCATCCTCACTGACCACCTGGTCATAAAACTGTTTTAAGTGATCATACTGCTGCTTTGTCGCCTCCACGGTCGCCTCCATGCTGCTGTGGCTTCCACGCTGCATTTTGTCTTGATGACGCACGCGGCTGTAAGCTACGACACTGGTAGCTGGTGTTGCCAGATTGGGTGTTTTTCCCGCTACATATTAAGGCCTGTTTACGGTGTGATTTAGCCGGGGTTTCGCTTTGAGGGCTCTATAGAAATTTGGCAACCTATTGAATGAAGTTTAACTGAGAGAGCGTGCCGTTCACAGACACCAGAATGAAGGAGTTCATCAGGCAGTGATACAGTACGTTCATTTCACGTTCGCCCAAAATATGAACAAGTTCATGAACTTTTGTTCAATGAACGCGTTCAGGCACAACACTGGCTGGCTCCTTGGTTTTCCCTGCATTAATCGGAAGGTGGATCTGCTGGCACCGTACCAAGAAGTTCTGGGTCCACTGTCTGTACTCTGAGTTATCCCCATCTGTGGTGAGGCCAACTATGGGAGAATCGTCAGAGAACTTCCAGAGGTGGCAGCATGGGGAGTTAATGGAGAAGTCTGCTGTGTAAAGAATGAAGAGGCACGGTGCCAGTACTGTTCCCTGTGGGACCCCCGTACTGCAAACCAACCTATCTGACACACAGCCCTGTGCCCTCACATACTGTGGGCGGTCAGTGAGGTAATCAAGAATCCACTTGGACATCTGCTGGTTCACTCCTGACAGCTCAAGCTTGTCCCTTAGGAGTCCTGGCTGGATGGTGTTGAAAGCACTGGAGAAATCAAAGAACATGATCCTCACAGTGCCTTCAGGTTTCTCTAGGTGAGTCAGAGCTTGGTGCAGGAGGAAGATACACAGATGCTTCCCGTATTTCACAGCTTGCTGTGTTATTGACCTGAAAATAACGCGTGAGAAAAACAAGAAGATTTTCGTATGTACAAAGAAGATTAAAAAAATGTTTCGAAAATGCAACGCTCTGCTGATTTTTATGTTTAAATCAGCTAAGCATAACCATGTCCGTAGCAAAGATTTTAGATCTTGATATTGATTGCATTTCTTCACAGTGTCTAATCAGTTTAATCTAATCATTTATGTTGAGATCAAATGTCATTGATGTAACTAGAACAACTATCCTCTAAAGTAACAACCCTACAACAGAGTTTATAACTGTAAGTGTTGCTGCTTGATTAACGTTTTACTAATTGTGTAAGAGACCAGAAGGATACAATATAGGACCATGACAAACTGGTAATGATGCCAACGTTAGTACAATTGTCCTTACTACCATTATGAGAAAAAAAAGGTTTAAAAAGAGGTCAAAATGAGCTCTATTTCAAATTTTCTCCTTAAAATGGCTAAATGTGAACTTAAAGACAACATCAGAGAGATGGCAAATTAGGTGTTTTGGGTTGGTAGTGTAGAAAATAATCACTAAAAACAGAAAGTTTTTTTCCCACTCTAAAATTATTTTGAAGGATACAGTTGCTAGTTGAAAATGGTGATGTTGGTTTCATACATGCAGATTTGCAGGTAATAAATTAAATTGCTCTTTATAAGCAGTTTATACTTGCAAATATTATAAACAGTTAAGATGTTAGCAATAACTACATCAACAACAAGTAAGGGTGACTAGTAATGATGATATATAAACTATAACTACAGTGCTAACAAAAAAGCAGAAACACTGAAAGGGTAGGCTAGGTGTTACTATGTCATTGTTTTGCATTTTCCCACCTCAGAAAGACAATGTTTTTATCGTTTTTTTAATTTTCTGGTTTTGTTAAGAATGCAGGAATTTAATCTCATCAACTTTAATAGGTAAGATTAATTTCTAACTACCTTGTTTACAAAAACACAAAAGTTAGAAGTGAATCAGCCATATTGCATTTAGGCATTAAATTATATTGAATATGACTTGCTGAATTTTAAAACGAGCACCAGAATGACATCTAAGGGTGCCTTATTAACTTAGAGTGTGATACAATTATCTGGGCCAGACAGAGTTGTCTAAGTAGTTCAGAATCCATTGATCTACAAACACTTTCATGCATAGCTATCTCTTGTGTTAAATTAAAGCATGCAAAAAAGGGAGAATGAGCAGTGAGAAGCAGATTAGTGGAAAGAAATGCCAGGTTGATGTTAAAAATCCAAGGAGAAGTTGGGTTTGCCAACCTTTCCTCTAAATATGGAATTGTCCTTTATTTGACAGTTAAACATTCTCTCCAATATATAAACCAATGAGGGAAGTGATTTTGTCATGTATTTTAGTCAATGTCCTATACACATATTAGTCTAACTCACATCAATACTAAATCTTACAAAATTTACCAACATTAATGACAGGAACTACAGAGTATTATGAACTTTGTTTATTTCTGTTAATTGATTGATGTTGTGGGTCTCTCATATTTCATTTATGAAATGTGGCAAACTTAGGAGAAAGTGCAGTCATGTTTAAGATAAGAGAGACATAACAGTCTCACAAATAAGCATTCTTTACTAAACTATGCCAAGTATCACAACTGAACCACTAATATGTCAAATCCTAAATTCAGATGATTTTAAGAGAATTTAATTCAAAAACAGAAGAGCATAGATGCATCTTTGTAAAAATCCACATCTAAATGAACAGTGTTAATATAATACTAACAGAGTAATATTTTACACTGAGCCTGACTGTGTAGTGTAAAAGTTGCACTGATATCAGTGTCAGAAATTCAGAATTCATTTTACTCCAAATAGGGCTGATTTCTTGATATTGCAAAATTAGGTTAAAAACTGCCAGTTTTAAGCTTGTTTTACTCTATAGGTGTCTGATTTTAAAATCAAGACTCTAACAGAGTTGCCTTCTCATTTTTAAAGCCTTAAATTGCCAAGCCCCATCTTATATCAGAGATTTGATTGTTCCTTTTGTTCCTAACAGAGCACTTCACTCTCAATCTGCAGGTTTACCAGTGGTTCCAAGAATTTCTGAAAGTACAATGGGATGCAGATCTTTTAGTTATCAGGCTCCTCTCCTGTGGAACGAACTAGCAATTTTAGTACATAAGGGCAGATACAATGTCTACTTTTTAATAAAGCTTAGAGTGGCTCCTGTTATCCAGAGCTATCGCTAAAGGGGCTGCTATCGGCTTAGACTGTTGGAAGACAATGGGACCCCTTTTCATCATTCTGCGTTATTTTATCTCTATTCTTTCACTCTGCAGAATGTGTTAGTTCAATCTCTAATGTTATGCTCTCTCTGCTTTTTCTCATAGTAGCTTCGCCTCGTCTGTTCCTGTTTGGCTGTGACACCATCCTAGAGAGAAATGTCAGCTGTTCTGCTGCTATCAACACCTTTTTTTATAGATGTTTGTACTCTGCCTGTTTTTCAGTGTAGTCTTGTTTCTCTGACAGTGATTAGCTGGATGTGCTCTCTTCATCCTCAGACAGGGGCGCTGGCTCGGAGCTTGTCTGCCTGGCTGTGTTTTTCCTGGACGGGGCCACCCGTGGAGTTGCATTTTGTATCTCTGCTTCTTTCTTTCTGTCTGCTTCAACCCCAGTGGGCCTCAGCAGATGGCCCCTCACACTGAGCCTGGTTCTGCTGGAGGTTTCTTCCTCTTAAAGGGAGTTTTACTCTCCACTGTCACTACAAGCATGCTTAGTGTGAGGGATTGACTTTGCGGTCAAATAGTCGTTGCAATCAACTAGTTTTCCTTAGAAAGAATAAATTTGACTGTATCATGTGGTTGAAATATAAAGTGCCTTGAGATGACATGTTGTGAATTGGCGCTATATAAATAAACTGAATACAATTGAGTTATTTTTTTCTTTTATTTCAGAATGTACTACTATAGGGTTCAAAATCACTGATATTTTTTATCAATCCTTTTCAAACTCATTACTGTGATTAACTGTCCCTCTAGTCATTTTCTGTCTCACTTTCTCCCAGTATTACATCATAGTCGCTTTGTAATTTTGCTTCCCTCTTTTAATTTTGTCCAAATTCTAATATCGCCTCCTTCCTTTCTTCCACATCTTCTTCACACTTCAAAGTTCTATGTTATCTTGCCACAAGCAATTTTCCATTTTACAAATCAAGCGTCTAAAAAAAAAAAAATCATCTTTCTTTTTGAACGTTGTGCTGGAAATAGGAATACTCACTCAAAGGCTTATTTCCACTTGTTTCAGAAACCAAAACAAGTGAACTTGAGCAATTGCATTGTCTTTACAGCCATGATTTAAAAGCAGGATAGTTGGTCTGTAAAGAGCGTATGCCTCAGAGACATATATTACCACACCATGTCCTTGTGCCATTTTAAAAAACAGATATACCAACAGCATCTGGATTTATCTTCTCTGTAAATTGTTACATGTATTTTGACACTTAAACTATCAGATATTCTCTGCAATATAAAGAGCTGTCTAGCCCTTTTTCCCATTTTATCCTTTACCTTGGAAAGATTTGACCATAGGTTTGACTCTAAAAAGACAATCCTCAAAAGAAAATATATTGAAAGACACCAGTGGAAACAAGGAAACACTAAATGCATGAAAATGATTAAAGGCTGTTTGAGTTAATTGCAATTTCCCAGAGGATATTTGATATTGTGTTCTCTCTTCATCTCACATAGGAATCACTGCAGTTTTGTTTCACTGTTAATTCAAAGTTCTTTCTGACTTCAGTTTTTTTTATTTGCACCTGTTCCCCATTGGCAGCTCAATTTCCCGACAAAACTAAACAACCTGTGAAATCCTGTGGAATGCTTAAACAGCCTGCATCTCCATCTCATCATTTGTTCAAAGCCAAACAGCTCTAACTGCGCCTGCTTGGGGGTGTAAAATAAATAATGACTCCAAGGAATTGCTGTAAGAAAACTGAGCCATAGAAATAAAGTAAAGATCACCCTTTTGAATTTCCTCACCACCTGTACTGTGATTGATTTTTAAAACATTTTATTTGGCTTTTCTTAGACTATAACAGTGTCATGTTAAAATGAAGTCTAAGAAAGACTGACAGGTTTTCCTGAGCAATCTTTTACATATGGTCATGCTTCACAGTAAGTGTGGCTTTAAAGGTATGAAACAAGATGTACTTTACAGAGAATAATATTCATGCTTAAACAAATTGTTCATCATAAAATAGTCCTAAAAAAGGCATTTGAATCACAGCTTTATGGGATTATGTATTCACAAAGAGAGATTTTTAGCTTTCCCTAGTTGCTGTGTAATGAATGTGTAAGGTGAAAAGGATGGATTAAATTCCTGCTAAAACGAGAGCTAGGTACCCATTGTTATGGTCTCTTAAGATGTCTGCAGTCAGTCAGTCAGTCAGTCACCAAAGAAAGCAGAAAATATGAACTTTTTCTTTTGTTTTAATGCATCGAGGGTCCTACATGCGATTACCTAACATTTTTGGCTCCTTGCAATGAGCATGTTTGAAGGAAATGTGAGGGTGGTAATATGTGGAAAGATATGCAAAAGGTGCTAAATAAGAAACCTTTCATATATGATCTTTAAATTAAGTCAAACTGTGAGAGGGTGAAGTGTTGTTTCATACTTCAAGCTAAGTACCCGGAAAACTGGATAAAGATGTTTTTTCATGCTCCTTTCCTCTGAAATAGATTGCTGGAGGACACCGTAATTTATGTTGCATATGAAGAAGGAGAAAGCATTACTTAGGATAATGAAAACCATTCAGTGGTTTATATCATGCCACAGCTAATTTTACTGTTGCCAGAAATCACAGCTTAGAAGTCAACTCTGTGACTTTGACTCGCATTAAAAACCAAGGACATCATCCTGACTTGGACTCGCATTCTCATGATCAGCCATTATCTCATGTAAACAGGGCTGATCTTTGGCAGTAAGCATAGATCATTTGAGTAAATATTTAATGTTGCCCACTCTGTAGGAACTGCAATCTACTTGTTATCATGGTAACAATTGACTGGTTTGCTTCTTAGTAATGTTAGATTTTGTAATGTAAAACTACCTATAGGAGTTGCTTAAATCAACTGTGAAGGATGGATTGTTCCACATAATTCATGATAAGGAGTCATGATATGATAAAGTCAAGAATAAATGGAGCTCTAGGGCTGGTACAGCGCTGGGTAAAAGTCCATAATGTAACATAAAAGCAGTTTTAATTCTTGCTTTCAGTGTGTCAGCATTATGCATTCTGCACACCTCTGATTAGGTGAAGGTATTACACAGAACGGGGGCCTGAACTTGACCCACCGCTGTGATCCACCTCAGCAGGTAGCCCGTTTTCAGCCATAAGATAAAAGGGTACGCTGGGATCGCTAAATGAGATGTGATGCTTTCACTAGAATCTGATGCAGATAATAACGCAGTCAGGATGACAAGCAATACCATGTTCCCACTGCATGTTTGGCAGGAAATTTACTGAATTGACTCATCTGATATAAGTGACAAAATAAAAGAATAAAGAGTGGCTTATTATAATTTTTTTTTAACCTTTTTTAATAAATATAGTCTGAAAAAGGGACGAAATAAACACCAATAATATCCTGGTTTAATCTCTTGTCAGTTAAATCTCCCATTCAGGCTATAATATGCATAATGCACATGACCTTGTCCCAGGTATAGAGGAAAACAATGATGACGATAAGATTTAATAGGTTTAAAGTTCAAAGCTTAAACTTGATAAGCATGAAGGTATAAAGTGTGAAATGGAAACCTTTTTTAACCACCTGCCAAACCTTTTTGATGCTTCAGCTCAAAGCTCCATAATTGAATAAACAGGAGGAAATTCTTATTTAAATATTATACAGGGTAGAGTGCCTTGCAAAACCATTTAAACCACTTGAACTTCCTTAAAATGTTTTATTTCAGAAATGTTTCATTTATTTGTATCTTAGATTATAGGTCAACACAAAATTATTCATAAAGTAAAATAAAGAGATGGCATGATGTTTCAAATGTTTCTTTACAAATAAAAACCCTAAGTATTTGCCATCCTTACACCCGTCTGACCAGTATTCTCAAGGAAGATGAACCTCCACTCCTCTCTTAAGGAGCCTGTTCAAGTTTTTCCTGAATTAGACTCCATTAACCCTGGCAAGCTTCTCTCAATGATGCCTCCACTTCCATCTTTTAAAGTTACATAAAGTGAAACTAGTTTATTATGTAGATTCATTACACATAGTGAAATATCTTCTTTTCCTATTTCTTGTAATTTTGATGATCATGAATTGCAGATAATGGAAACCAGGATCAAAATAATTTTCCAAGATTGGTATGTCTCTGAAAGTACGTTCAATTCCATGCATTCATTGGTTGGGATGGGCACCTTTCACATGAATTACATCATAGATTGTGGCATAGAGGTAATAGGCCTGTGGTGCTGCCGAGGGGTAATGGTAGCCAGGCTGATCTGGTTTTTGTAAAACAGTACATTAGATAGTTTGAAGGGTGTAAATATTTTCCAATATTGTATTGTGTTTGTCAAGTCTCAGAAAATAGGACCAAGAATTGAGGCAGACAGAACAGTTTTGTTTAAAAGTGGTACTGGGACTGGCTTGCTTGATTCTCTGTAGAAATAGATACTCAGTTTAGTGACCACTAGACTCAGACGGGGAACTATAACGAGCATATGAGTCACTAACCTGGTTCTTAGTTGTGTACGTGTCCAGAGGAAGGAGTAGGAACCAGGGTGATGAATTCCCCACAGCTTGCGGCCAGAACCGCCCAGAGAGGTCAAGGAGTGAGGCAGAGCAGACTGACGAGCGGAAACCAGCAGTCACAGAAGAGCAGAGAAGTCTAGAGGAATCCTGAGCAGGTGATGAAGTCAATGTCCAGACCAGAAGCTCAGAGAGACGCTAAAGTACCAAAATCCAAGCCAGGGTCAGAGGACAGATCCAAGGTTGTTAACAGGCAGAGTCCAAACAGCAGTCCAAACACAGGAAAAAGGCAAAAACAGACCGGAACAGAGGCAAACCAAACTCAGGAGTTCAGAGGCAGAAACTGGTCAAGATCAGGTGGTCAAAATACTACAGGGTAAGCTAGATAACCCTCATACATGGCTCAAATAATCTGGCACTAATGGCTGGAAACAGGCAGCATAAATATGAGCTGGAACAGGAGGATCAGATGAGGGCAGATGAAAAATGGGCGGAGCTAAGCAGGTGGAAGAAATTAACAAATAATCCAGTCATCAGTGCCAAGATCAATACAGTGTTACATCGAAGACTACTCTGGTAAAGTTAATATAAGACAAAAAATATTAATAGATCCTAAATATTATCATATGTTTGCTGCTTTAAATCAATCAGTCTTGTTAATTAGGGTTGTCTATAATCAGTAAAAATGTAACTATTATATCAACTCTCTTAATATTACTTCATACATGTCAAAGGGCAAGAAGTAGAAAATAAATCCAGTCATATTAAGCTTATGTCTTTTTATTTTAATACAGATCAGTTGGTCTGGAACAAAGTCGGCTCCACTGTTTGAAGCCAAGAAAAACTGGGTTAATCAGGCTTCCATAGCAAAACTTCCAACATTCCTGCTTTGCACGGCCGTTTGCCAGGGTCAGAGACTGTAATAATCTCATCCAGAAGTTAAATAGGGTTTTTTTTTCACATTGTTGAGTAAGTTCATCTGTGTTTTGAAACAGCAAGATTTTTAGAAACCAAGAAACAGATGCAACAAACTGAAAAACTGCAAAGAATGCAAAAACTTAGGTTAAAGATAAGGTTTTTACACAGCCAAAATATACAGCATGAAAGTTGCCTCCATGAGTCTTAGCTGGGTTGATGGGTAGTAGTTATAAATCTAGGTCAGTGCTTAATTAGCACCAATTCTTTTTGTGTTCACAGTTAAAAGTACTGGCCACAGAACTGTTAAAGTAACTCTACTTTGGCATCATTTCCTGGACCAGAGTGAGTTTTAGAGCAACTTTCATCAGGTGCTGAGGATGGGCTTGATGTGTGAGTAAAATATATATATATATATATATATATATATATATATATATATATATATATATATATATATATATACATATATGGTTTTGCCCTATCAAAGCAAGCAACACATTTTTATTTATCCACCATCAAAATCTATCATTCATTTCCGTGTCAACATTTATCATGTTTGGTTTGGTTTAGTAGTCATAGAAGAAAAGACTTTAGTGATACCAGACATCATTTTTTTTTGGCTAAACCTGGTCTGTCCATCATATTCTTGACTTAGTCCAGAATGTTGAAAATTGGGCTCTGCTTGGTCAGTTTGACTTTGTCCCACTTAAGTCCAGTGACAGATGTTGAAAAGAAAACTGGGTTTTCAACAATCTGAGAATTACAGCTTTTCACCTTTCACTTTTAACCAAATGTAAACACTGTTTGGGTGAAATCATGTCATCATTTCAATTTCTTTTCAACCAATTTTTGCTTGGTGGGTGTGGATTTTCTTCCCCTAACAAGCACTGTCACAGACCTGAACAGAAATTTTGAAAAACTCAGAGCCATAGATTACGAGAGAGATACCCTTTAGTAACATCAAACCTTAATCTATGTGCATGACAGACACACCCACACATGCAACATAGGCTATTGTTGTTTTCCAGATGGGGGACATTTCTAAATGTCGGATTTCAGTTCATCTTGACATGTTTGTAAGTTTGAAGTGATAAGAAAAATACTATTCTTTGTGTCTAGTTAGAACCATAGAAGCAGATATTAGGTCAAGCATTTTGTTATTTTCAAATCAAATTAAACCAGGAAAGTGAATAAAAAGAACAAGTCTGGAAATTAAATACGTTATCAAAATAAATATAAAATCAAATTATAAATCTAACTTTTGTTAAGAAAATCTGGAGCCTATCTGAACAAGTCCCTAATAAACACGTATAAACATGACAAATCAGGAACAAAACACTAAACAAAAATCTTCAGATTCATTATATAATTTTTACCTTTTTTTTCATCATTCAGTTGAGCTTTAGTGAGACCCCTGAGCTTGCTTGTCTTTGATGAGCCCAAAAAGATCTGGAGCAAGTGTAGAAATAGCTGTTACCAGGCTGCTTTCCACATCTAGTTGGTTCCACTGCTTGGTTTTTATGTGTGTCAGAGCTGAGAAGGTAACCTCACACATGTAAGTATAACCAAACAGCAAAAGTTTAAACAGTGTATTCTTCCCTTGTTCAGGGTATTATTTCTCCACATCACACCAAAATTCTGTCAATGTGTTTTCAGCAAAATCTCATTTTCAGCCTATGATCGGACCAAAAATCCATCTGATCCTCTCGCAGCCATGTGGGAAGGTTGTTGCTACCCTCACTCAAGATGATCGAGTCTTTCATCCAATAGAGTCTCTCTGAACTTTATTCAATGTCCTTAAAATGCTGACTGAAATCATTGCAGAGGCTGGACAAATGTGCTTGCACAAGTTTAACCACTGGACCCCGTAGAGGAAGTGGATCAGCTGGCAGGCTGGTGCTAAGATAACAACCTGATCATGAACGTGGAGAAGACAAAGGAGATATTCATCAACTTCAGGAAGAACCGGGCTTACTGTGCTCCACTGCTCATCAACACATCAACTGTGAGGTGGTCAGCAGCACCAAATTCCGGGGGGTGCACACAATAGACAACCTCACCTGGACTGTAAACACCACGTCACTGATCAAAAGGGCACAAAAGCGCTTTTACTTCCTGCGGAGGATGAGGAGAGCCCACCTGCCCCCATCCATCCCCACAACTGTCTACAGAAGCACCATAGCAAGCACTCTGACCAGCTGTCTAACAGTATGGTGTGGGGGCTGCAACTGGAAGAATTTGAGGGGAGTAGTGAGAACTGCAGAGAAGATCATTGGAGCTCCTCTCCCCTCCATAAAAGACCTTTTATCCCAGTGCTGTGTGTCTAGAGCAACATCGTCAAATCATCAATGACCCTTCACACCCCCACCTTGGACTGTTCTCCCTGCTGCCCTCAGGGAAGAGGCTTTGCAGCATTCAATGCCGGTCCAGCAGATTTCAGAACAGCTTCTTCCACACCGCCATAAGACAGCTGAATGTTGAACAAAACTGAAAAAGAAAAAAAGCTTAATGTTGGAAAAACTGTAAATCTTATCAAAGCCTTATGTTTACATTTGATCACCATTTTTACATTTGATCACTGCTGCACTTTAAGAAATGGAAATGTCTCGAGAGCTGTACAAAATGAAGTAGCGTTTTTTGTATACATTCAGTGTATACAGAACAATAAATATGTCTAAATCTAAGTCATATCTGCAGTGTTTGGGACTACAAATCTGATACGATGCAGCTGTTGAAGCTCCTCAAAAATGTTATTAACACCCAGAACAGCAGTGAGAAGATTGATTTTCATTCTTTTCCTGCTTTTTGTGTCAACTGTCATTGCTAGGAGACAGAGCATACAGTATGGCGGTAAAAGTCGCGGAATGCTGGACCTATTTAAATTCAAATTCAGCCAAAACTCTTTTGGTCTCTTTATTTTCACAGGACAGAGGATGCAGCACATTTTTAGAGGCTTCAGATACAATTATACTTGCTTGCTTCTGGGTTTTGGAGGTGTATAAGTTCTTGATAGAAGCAGTAATACACATACAGATGTAGAGGGGAGCCAAAAAATGTGTATGATCAGGGTAATCAAACATTTTGACCCACTGAAATCAGTTATGTGAAGACGAAGGGTTCAGATGGTTGTGAAAGGCTCATGAAAGGACGCCCTAAGTCTTTGACTCACACCCAGTTACACCTTGACGATTTAACCAGTATCTGCTTGACGGATGTTTCAAAATCGCTGGCATGCGTTGGATAAGTTATGGGTCAGTTTTGTATAAGTTATGAGCATGCTGAAGCACGCTGAAACATGCTGGCACACATCAACATACAGCAAATACGTCAGGTATGCCAGTGTATCCTCATATGATGGCCATAAGTTACAGGTAAGTTATCTGATTGTTGACATACATTAAGTGTAAGTTACTCATAAGTTGTGGTGTCCAGCTTATCCAAAACCTATGAGTAACTTGTACATAACTTAAAACTTATTTCCAATGCATATCAACGTATTTGATGTGATTCAAAAGACAACTGAATGTGTTTCTAACTTACAGCTACTGTATAATGCCGTATTGGCAGCGTTTTGGTATAAATGGGATTCACAGGAGGAAACTATCAATTGTCCTTCACTGCATTTGCTTCATTGGGTGAGCAAGAAGGTGAGTGTGATAGATCCTCCCTGCATTCACGGCCACGACCACGACCAAAAAACTTTCAAGCAGACATGACGCTTAATCTGCTGCGACTGCAAACCTTCTTTCTTTTCTTTTTTTCTTTTTATTTATTTCTTTTTTTTTAGTAGGCAGTAAACAGCAGCTAGGTTAATACTGCAATCAAAGACATCCTTTTATCATTTATAGAATAGCTAACTGACATTATGTCTGCTTTGATGTTAGTATGAATAAATGGTGTATGTATCTTTTAATATTAGTTTTAATTTAATTTTTGTAGAAATTATTAACTACTTTTTTAGTTTACTGCAGGTGCATACTCTGATTTAATTGTTTCAGTGTTAATTTATCTTTCTAGGTCTATGTTCTGAGTCAGATAAATAAAAAAATAAAAAAATAATGACAAAAGTGATTTATGAGGTTAAAATCAGTTTAAAATTATTGGATCAAATCGTCTTATCTAAACAATTGATTTTTAAGAGACACATCCAAGTACTTTTCTAATTGTATAGCATAGATCTTCCATCCTAGTCCTTGAGGTCTACGGTCCTGGATATTTTAAATGTTTCTCTGTTACCTCACACCTGAATCTAATTGCTTAATCTAATGGCTACCAATGTCTTCCTCAGTATTCAGTCAAGTTCTGCAGGGTCCTACTTATTACCTGTGACTCAGGTGTGTTAAAGCAGAAACACATCAAAAATGTACAGGACACTAGACATCAAGCAATGGAATGGAAGAACCCTGTCATATTATTACATTATTCAACATACGTTTAAAGTATTTTGGATATGAGCTGTTTCAGTTTTTCTTTTGAAGCCAGAAACAAAAAAGTTTGCTAAGTGTTTTAAATTATAAGCAAACCTAGCGGAAACACTATATTGTAAAAGCATTTTCCCTTTTTGCCAAACATGTACGTAGTGATTTTTGGGTTAATTACATTGTCTAGAGCAGAGGTCAGAGATTAGTGGGCCAGGGTCCGGATCAGGACCCACCTCCGACAACAGTGTCTAACTTCACTTGCACCGCTTCTCCTGTTAATATGGTAAAGTCCTCTGGAGCGTCCCGCACCAGGCTGCCATGAAACAAATTAGCCAATGAGCTGCTGTCAGTCTGGGTTGCTGCTGCTAGCTACTTTTAGACACAGCAGGCAAACCTATGGCAAGCTGGGCGGTGGGAAAGAAGAAGACAAAGAGGAAAAGAAAGCAGAGATAGTGTGGACTGCTGGAAAAAGCGCAGCAACCTGGTGAAAGCAACATTCTCCACCATGAATATAATAGAAAATAAATATCGATCCAGGCTCAAGAATGAGCACCTTGAAATGTGCTTGAGAATGGCTTTGTCGCCATTCAAACACAGGTTTAAAAATCCTTACATTCAAGCCAAAAGCTCACTTCTCTCATTAAGCCATAAAAAAGGAAAAAAAAAAAAAAAAAAGGTCAGTTCAGGTGTTTTATAAAAGATATGAAAGTTGGGAAATCGTGTATAAACCAAAGTGTGAAAGTTTGTTTCAAAAAGCACTTTAGATTTTAAAAACTTTCTATTTTTTTATTATTATTATTTAAAAAAGTATAACATCGATGAATAAACACCTGCCTTTTATTTCAGTGTTAAATGCTGTTTAAAGTAACAGATTATAATTAAGATGTCTCTGGATCTGTTTGTTGATTTTCTTTTTCTGGACTCCACTGATTTTAAATTAATGACTCCTGGTCTAGAGGTATTTAATGTTTAGGCAACTTGGTCTAAGCATAATTAATAAAACTCTCCAAAAAATGCAATGGGGAGAGCCAAATAATTACATCTGAATATAAATTAGAGTAAATTATTTTGTTTGTATGTATGTAGTGTAATACTGTAGACACCTATTAAAATGTTTATTACGAATTAATACTGGCTAAAGAAGCAAATTACAGATTCCTAGAAAAAAAAGAAAGGAAAAAAAATGAAGTCAGATAGATTAAGTTAAAAAAGAAAACAAGTGGATATTCCAGAGTTTAAAAGCAAAACAAATATAAAAGATAACTAGCATTCTTCTGACGTGTGTACAAGTCGGTACACTTTAATCAGATAGTTAAGGATGAGATGCAGTTTCTAACCTTTGCAGATATTAACATGACCCTGACAGTGAATGCTTGTGTTGGTTTTTGCACGGTGGCTGCTTTGTTACACGTCTTAACAGCTTCCCTCTTATCATGGGCTTTTCATTACATCAGATACATTTGATTGACAAGTAATCTGCTGCTGTGCTATCTGTTGTTGCCATGGAGACTCAGTAACTTCAGGCTTCATTTATAAAAGTCTTTTTTTTTTTTCATGTTCCACACAGACATTTATTTGACCCTGAAAATATATTTTATTATTTGATGTGGCGAGCGCAATGAGACATGGGGGGAGTGCTGGCACAGAGGTGGAATATCACAATAGGAGCTGCAATACAAAGCCAAGCTGCCATTCATACATTCTATTCTAGCTGGATGCAGGAAATGCACAAACCAACATAACAGCCTCAAACGTTTAGAGGGACTAAGAATTCCCTCTCAAAGCCCAAAGATTTGGGCTGGCATTGTTGGGAAATCTGCAACAGTGCATTTTCTTCAAAGGCTTAAAATAAATTCTTATTGTGCTTCTCCTGACAAGTGACCTTTTAGTGCAAAAGCCCAATCATGATGAATTAATGTTGGGATTCTTATTATCATAGATGGCACAAGGCTGTTGCTTTCATTCTCCTATACACATTTTAGAGTTTACTTTGAAACACAGTCTCAGAATGGTTTTATGCATGCACTGAAGTGTGAAAGAAATCACTAAGGTTATCCTCATGGATAATTATTACTTTTTAAAGTCATGTAAAAAATTAAAAGCTTATATTCTTTGGAGACCGGGGCCTACATACAATTTATTGCCATAAGTATTTTCTCACCTTTTATATTGGCTTAGTAAGCATCTTGTTCTTAATTCATAGGGTTCAAAATGGTTTGGTTGCAACTTTGTACCTAAGAGGTGTTCAAGTCTACTAGGAAGGCTAGCCACATGGTTAGAAGCATGTTTATGGGAATTCTGACAGCTTTTTTTTTTTTTTTTCAGAAGAGCATTTGGGAGGCCATAGATTAATTTTGGACAAGAAGGCCTGGATCTCAATCGCTGCTCTATTTTATTACAATTTCTTTTATATATTATTGTTTAGGTGAGGGCAATGACCACACCACACTCTTTAACCTGTGCCGTAATGGATCTTTCCTTGTGCACTGGTGTACAGTCTTGTTAGAAGAGGAAGGGCAGCCTCTAGACTCTTCCTATAAATTGGTTTCAAGAAATTGTCCCAAATCTTTTGACTGCATAACTTTTAACTCTATTTGTCATTGTTGTGCCTTGCACTTTTGTTTAAGTTTCTTTTTAGGTTTTCAGTTCCACTTTGATTTATGATATTCTGTGTTCTCTGGTAAATTTGTTTCTTTCGCATTTTGTGTTATATCTAAGCAGTGTTGTATTTTTTGAGTTACTCTCTCTTGCCCCCTTGTGTCAGTCTTATTTCCCTTTAGCTCCTCCTAGATACTTCTGTCTACACATGCTCCCTATCAGATAATTAGTCCTCCCATTGTTTCTGTATCTCATATGAACACCTCCTGTGCAATGACTCTTTGCTGGTTTCTTGTTGTTACTTGGCTCCTCATGTTTGTTTTCCCCTGGAGTCTCATGGTTTTTGGTTTTCCTGTATTTTGTTCTAGACAGTTTTTTTTCCTGTTGCCTTTTTGATTTCTTAAAACCTGCAAGAACTAATCTCTGCATTTGGGTCCTCAACCAAGCTCATCCCAACCTTGACCTTGACCATTAGCCTTTAAGATGTGTTCAATAACAATTCAGGTGAATATACAGCATTTGGTGCAAGTTCATGCTCTGCGTGGGCTTACATTTCTCAAAAGCACCCTTATGTAACTTGAAGGGGTCAGATCAGTCACTGAATGAATCGTGTGACCCAAAAAAGTCACTTTACGGCAGTCTGAGATTCCCTAAAACATGAGAGCTAACTAAGCTAAAAGTTTTTAGCAACAAAACATATATTGTACTTACTTGATCAGGCTTATAGTTGATTCTTTGATGTAGGATTTGATCTAGATGGGTAAATGTGGCAGCTTCATGTGGCACACTTTGTAGCACTGCTGTATTTCATCAAGAAGATCCTGTATTGAGTTTGTACATGTCCTTCTCAAAATATTAGCATATTGTGTTAAAGTTCATTATTTTCCTTAACGTAATGATAAAACCTGAACATTCATATATTTTAGATTCATTCAACACTAACTGAAATAATAGCTCATGAAAACCCAAAATTCCTATCTCACAAAGTTTGCATATTTCATCCGACCGATAAAAGAAGTGTTCTTTATACAAAAAAAGTCAACCGTCAAATAATTATGTACAGTTATGCACTCAATACTTGGTCGGGATTCCAGAAATGACTGCTTCAATGCGGCGTGGCATGGAGGCAATCAGCCTGTGGCACTGCTGAGGTGTTATGGAGGCACAGGATGCTTCGATAGGGGCCTTTAGATCATCCAGAGTGTTGGGTCTTGCATCTCTCAACTTTCTCTTCACAATATCCCACAGAGTCTGCATGGGGTTCAGGTCAGGAGAGCTGGCAGGCCAATTGAGCACAGTGATACCATGGTCAATAAACCATTTACCAATGGTTTTGGCAATCTGACCAGGTGCCAGATCATGCTGAAAAATGAAATTGTTGGCTTCAGAAAATGTAGGTTTGCAAAAAAATAGAAATTGAGTCTACACAGGAAAGAGATTCAAGCAGCTTCTGCAGGAGCGGAAGGAAAAGCCCAATCCAACTTCAAGCTTTCCTTCTCCGAATCCCCTCCTGCAGCTGTCTTTTATTAACAGAATATAACACAAAAGTTGTATTTGTTCTGACAGAACAATTGATCAGTTCATGAAGACAAAATGCTCCATCAGAATGACAAGGCAGGATGGTCTCCTGACTGAATCATGAGACAGGAGTGGAGCATCCCCTTGCAAAAATGTTTCATAAGAACACTTTAATTTTATAATCATCATTGAATAAACCTAACAGAAATCATCATCTCCATAAAGCTTTTCAGCAGATGGAAGTATAAGGTGCTCCAAAATCTCCTGATAGCTAGCTGCATTGACCTTGCCCTTGATAAAATACAGTGGACCAACACCAACAGCTGACATGGGGCCCCAGACCATCACTGACTGTGGGTACTTGACATTGGACTTCTGGCATTTTGGCATTTCCTTCTCCCCAGTCTTCCTCTAGAATCTGGTACCTTGATTTCCAAATGACATTCAAAATTTGCTTTCATCCGAAAAAAGGACTCTGGACCACTGAGCAACAGTCCAATGCTGCTTCTCTGTAGCCCAGTTCAGACAACTCTGCCACTTTTTCTGGTTCAAAAGGGGCTTGACCTGGGGAATGAGGCACCTGTAGCCCGTTTCCTGCACATGCTTGTGCTAGGTGGATTTGGTTGTTTCTATTCCAGACTCAGTCCACTCTTTCCGCAGGTCCTCCATGGTCTGGAATGGGCCCTTCTCAACAATCTTCATCAGGGTCTGGTCACCTCTTCTTGTTGTGCAGTGTTTTTTGACACACTTTTTCCTTCCCACAGATTTCCCACTGAGATGCCTTGATACAGCACTCTGGGAACAGCCTATTTGTTCAGAAATATCTTTCTATGTCATACCCTCTTGCTTAAGGCTGTCAATGATGGCCTTCTGGACAGCAGTAAGGTCAGCAGTCTTGATGAACCAGGCTGGGAGTTTTAAAGGCCTCAGGAATCTTTTGCAGGTGTTTATAGTTAATTTGTGGATTTAGATGATTAGGTGCATAGCTTGTTTAGAGACCTTTTTCATGATATGCTAATTTTGTGAGATAGGAATTTTTGGTTTTCACGAGTTTTATGCCAAAAATCATCTCTATTAAGACAATGAAAGACCTGAAATATTTCAGTTAGTTTGCAATGAATCTTAATTATATGAATGTTCAAGTTTTATCATTACAATATGGAAAATAATTAACTTTAACACAATATGCTAATATTTTGAGAAAGACCTGTATATTCTCCCTGTGCATGAATTGGTTCTTTTAGGGCACTCTGGCTTCCTCCCACAGTCAAAAAACATGAATTTTACTGTTTCGCTGTTTTCCAACTAATGGACTGGTGACCTGCCAGGGTTGTACCCTCTTTCGCCCATTGACTGCTGGAGACAGGCAACAGCCCCACCAAGACCCTAACATATTAAGTGGGAAAAGATGGATGGGTGAATGTGCCTTGTCTTTACAAGAAACTCAATAATTTCTTTACAGGTCCAGAGTGGGTCAAACACAGAGGGAGACTGTTTAATTTTGAAGCATCGCATTGTCACATTTTTTTTTTTTTAAATGGCTTTGAACCTGGTAGTTACAGATCTAGCACCCCTAGGGACTAAAAGATTCACTATGGTGCTTTAGTTAAAAAAAACAACATAAGGACTATGTTTTTTTTTATAAGAAAAATGCTTCATAGTTCTAAAAATTGCACAGAAGATGTCATATTGTATGTGTTACCTCTTTATGGACAAAGCTGAGATTTTTCAACTCTGGGTATTATATGAACAGCCTGTAACAGCTTAAAGAGGTCATAGCGTTTAGCTTGATTTTACTTTCAAAGTGGGCTTAATAATTTGAGGAAAACATGTCTGGACAGCAGTGTCCACACAGCTACAGGCATGGTTTGGCACAAATGTTTATAGACAAAACTGTTTGATCTATCAGCTTTATTCCTAGAATGGTTTGCATACTTTAAATTGAACATAGACTAATACATTTTGTCTGTGTCTCTACAACATGGTCAAATGCTCATGGCTAATACACTTCTTTTAGATAGATCTTATTATAGTTGCAGCAGAAGCAAAAACTGGAGGGTAGAAATTTTGCAAAGTTCTGATTGTATATGCTTGAGCAAACCTGTAGCTGCTGCTGCTGCATTGCAGTAGTCCAAAAATTTGATGAAGAGAATAATCCATGTTGTCACTGTTGTTTGGTTTCCAAGAAAACTACGGCTGCAAAGGACAACCAGAGCACATCATGACAGCAATGTAAAAAAACATATGACCAAACTGACAATATAATTTGCATTTGCTGTCTTATGTGATTGTGCATGAGTTTTGCCACTATATGCCTAGCAAAAGCATTCATATCCTTGTTTTTTTTTTTTTTGCATAATTCATCATATTACTAACTCAATCTCGGAATATTGTTTTGGAATTGAATGGGTTAGAAAAACAAAGCGTATTAAATTTATAGGAAAGTCATAGAAAATATAAAGGAAAGTTTACATTGTTTCCGAATAGAGTACCTCAATTATGGCTCTAGGTCTCCTGCATATTTCAGATGTGTCTCTGCTTTCACACCTTACTCAAATGGCTGATTACCTCGTCAGTATGGAATTGGAGACATAATCCGAATACCTCAAATTGGTAAGGACATTTAACTGTGGAAGTGTATGAGCGATAACCATAAGTGCCAGCTGAATAGTGCTGGCAAAAAGCAGAAGAAAAAACAGTTTTATGAAAAACTCACTGCCTTTTCAGCTCAACAGATTATCTAGATGTGGAGACACAGACAGTGGTGCAGGAGGGGTGTTAACCTCACAGAAACCAAGCTTATACAGAACGTTATCATGTTATCATCATGTTACCATGTTGTGAACATATCTTAATCATATATGTCAGCTCCTCTCCTCTCAACTCCACTAGCAATAGACCTGATGCCATCTAGTGCATTAGATCACAACAGAGGCAGAAGATCACCTATATAGCATTTTAAAGTCTGTTTGTGGGGTTGTAAACAAAATTTACAATACAACCTAAGTTTGACAAATAGACAGCTCATATGAGCCTTTCAATTAGGCTTAAATTGATTTTTGCCTTTGTTTATTTTAAAGCTTTATGTCTGCCTATCTTTCCACTGTCCAGTAGGTTACTAGTCAGCTACTGTCTTTTTTTGGTAACTGCTGTTGTTCACTGCTGGGTCGCAGAGAGTTGTGGTCTAATATGATGAAAAAGGTTAGATTCACATGGCAAGCCTTAACACTTAATTTTGATGTTTTGTTTTTTTGTTTTGTTAAATTTGATTGTTTCTTACAATTTAAGTGTCCTACATGCCCACTGGAGGATGCAATGATGTCACAAGTAGCGAGCATTTTCTGAGTTTATGGAAGTAAACATGGAGGGTAGTGCTGTAGCGCATCTTGCAATCTTCAATTTCTTTTTCAAGTGGAGCCAGTACATTAAAAGAGCATTCTTTTTTAGAGGGTTAAAAAGAAAGACCAATGTCTGATGTATTTGAAACGATCAGGTACATATCGGATTCAGGACCAAATACCCGAGTGGCTTGGGTCACACTGGAAAAAATCAGATCTATTATGTTCAGAATTTCATTAACTGATCAGATACAGGTCGCATATGGGCAAAGAAATCTGATTAGGGTTACTTCAGGCTGCAGTGTGTACATAGCCACAGTCACATAAATTTTACCTTTGCTTATTCCCAATCGAGTCAGATTTAGGACCACATTTGAATGTGGCTCAAATGTTACTTGAAGAATTCAGATATGAGCTAGATCTGAACATACTCACTTGCTCTCAACAGCCTTACCTAATTACTTGACCCCAAAAAGACTTTTGATTTGGGACAGATTTGGGACACATCTTCCGGCAGTGGGATCAGGGCCTAAAAGCTTCTGTAATGTCAGCAAATCAGTTAGTTATTTATAAGTGAATCATGATGTTATAAAGCAACATTGGCCAGATGCAGTGTCACATGCTTGTCAGGAGTCCAAGCAGTCTTGGAGGTGGGACCCAAACTGGTTGAAAGAAGAACATGCTTTGTAGAGTTTTCAGCAGACAAAATTTTAATTTCTTCTTGTGCAGGACATCAACCAAACCACACCAACCAAGAACAATGGCAGACATGTTTCTTAAATAGAGGAACTAAATTGGAAGAAACCATTTTTTAAAAGACTGTTCAGCTTCACAATAAGAAGAAAAGGAAATTTTGGTTTAAACAAACTACTTAAGAAATACTTTTACCAATAAATACAGAAACAAATATATTAATTCAATCCAAACAAATACTCAAACTCAATAAAGAAAATACCATACATCAGATCAACCTCCCCCCTCTTCAATTATCTAATGGTACAGTCCTGTACACACCTGCTTGGAGAGTGAAACAGCAGAAGTGAGTATTTCAAAATATTTTAAATCTTTAATGTCCCTTTTATAAATAAACAAAAAAAATATATATATATTTTAAAGTGAAATCAATTTACCTTTTTACAAAAATAAAAACAAGATGTGGCCGACCAAAGAACCAAAACCCAAACAAATATAAACCAATGTAGAAAACCAGAGCCTGTGTTTAGCTGCTACTATGGCCAATATACAATTAACAATGGCTCATTGTTACATCTCCTCCCCCCTTCACCCAAGAATACAGTACTTCAATTTTCATGTGCCCGGGAAAGACAGTCTGCCACCAGGTTTGCCTTTCCTGACCTATATTGAATAGTGAAGTCATAAGGCTGAAGTGACAAATACCACCCTGTGAGACGAGTGTTCGATTCTTTCATCCTCTTGAGCCACTGCAGAGCCCGATGGTCAGTTTCCAGGTAGAAGTGACGTCCTAAGAGGTAGTACTTCAGGGAACTAATTGCCCACTTCATGGCCAAGCACTCCTTTTCCACAGTCGAGTAACGTGTCTCTCGATCCAAAAGTTTCCGGCTCAGGAACAGTACTGGCTTTCTTTGTCCATCCACGTCCTGCAAAAGCACAGCTCCCAGGCCAACTGCTGAAGCATCAGTTTGAAGAATGAACGAATTATTGAAATCAGGGGTGTTAAGAACAGACTCACTTGTTATGGCCATCTTCAGGTCTTTAAAGGCTCTGTCAAAGTCCTCGGTCCATTTCACTTTTGTTGGTGCTGAAGCCTTTGTGAGATTAGTTAACACCGCTGCTCTGTCAGCAAAATGTGGAATAAATTTGCTGTACCAACCTACCAGTCCTAGGAATGCTCGAACCCTCTTTTTGGTGCTTGGAACAGGATAGGAGTGGATGGCATCCACCTTTCCAACTCGAGGCTTTATAACACCTTGACCAACAATATGGCCCAGATACTCCACTTCACTTTTTGCTAAGGAGCATTTGCCAGGATTGATTGTAAGCCCAGCATTTTTTAGCAGCCGAAGAACCTGCTGAAGGTGAGTAACATGGTCCTCCCATGTCTGGCTAAAGATGACCACATCATCCAAATAGGCAGCAGCAAATTGTGGTACATCTCGAAGAATCTGGTCCATGAGTCTCTGAAATGTTGCTGGTGCCCCCTGTAGACCAAACGGCATCACCTTGAACTGGTACAAACCAAATGGTGTGGTAAAAGCTGTCAGTTCTTTAGTTTCTTGTGCCACGGAGAGTTGCCAATATCCTTTGCTCAAGTCAATAGTGCTGATGAACTTTGAATTGCCAACCTTCTCCAACAACTCATCTATTCTTGGCATTGGGTATGACTGACACTTTGACATTGAGTTAAGATATCTGAAGTCAATACAGAATCTTAGAGAACCATCTTTTTTTGGAACCAAAACAATAGGACTGCACCACTCACTTGTAGATTGTTCTATTACGTCCAGCTGCAACATCAGCTCAACTTCCTCTTTGAGTTTCGGCAGCAGACGTTCAGGGATCCGATAGGACCTTCGGCGTGGTATAGCATCAGCTTTGAGATGAACTTTATGCTCAACCAGAGTAGTAAAACCCGGCCGTTCTGTGAAAAGGTCTGGGTCAAGCAATGCCTGGATCTCTCTCTGCTTACCAGGCTGAAGATGTGACAGATCAACTGTCATGGATTTCTGGTCTTTTCTTGGGAACTCCTGTTCTCTGTCCTCTTCCACTTCACAAATGAAGAGATGTGGCTGAGGTGAGTCATGTTTCGACAGTTGGACCTGCTTGGATGAAGGACAGTGAAACTCCTTCAAAAGATTCACATGAAAACACTGATGTTTTTTCTGTTTATCTGGTGTGTGGAGTTCATACGTGACCTTACTCACACATCTTGTGATCTCATAGGGGCCATGCCATTTGGCCAGCAGCTTGTTGTCACTGGTGGGTAGAAGAAGCAAGACCTGCTGTCCAACCTGAAAAGTTCTCTGTCTGGCCTTTTTGTCATACCACAGCTTCTGGTTAGCTTGTGCGGTCTTCATATGCTCCTGTGCTAGTGTCGTCATCAGCTCCAACCTGTCTCTCATCTGAAGAACATAGGCAACCACGTTGTCCTGTTGAGATGTCGGAGTCTCCCAGTGATCTTTCAAAAGATCCAGTGGTCCTCTGACTTGGCGACCATAGAGAAGTTCGAAAGGAGAGAAACCTGTGGATGCTTGTGGAACCTCCCGGTATGCGAACAAAAGATATGGAAGCCACTGGTCCCAGTCAGAGCCTGTTTGGGAGACAAACTTCCGCAGCATGTTTTTTAGAGTCTGATTGAATCTCTCCACCAGCCCATCCGTCTGGGGATGATATGGGGTGGACCTAATACCCTTAATACCTAACAACCCATAAACCTGCTGCAGCAGTTTTGATAAAAAGTTTGTGCCACAGTCAGTCAGGATTCCTCTGGGTATGCCCACTCTTGAAAACAGCTGGATCAAACAGTTAGCCACATGCCTAGCAGTGATAGATCTAAGAGGAAATGCTTCGGGGTAACGACTGGCATAGTCACAAATAACCAGGATATATCTATGGCCAGATGAGCTTTTCTCAAGGGGCCCTACTATATCCATTCCAATTCTGTCAAATGGAGTAGCAATTAGCGGCAATGGCTGAAGTTGGGCTCGTGGTACCCCCCTAGGTGATGTTAGCTGGCAAGTTTGACATGTAGCTCAAAACTCTTTCAGTTGTAAGTACATACCAGGCCAAACAAACCTACTGGCTATCCTTCTGAGGGATTTCTGAAATGCTAGATGACCTGCCCATGGAACAGAATGACCAAGCTCCATTACTTTCTGCGTTAAACATTGTGGTAATGCCAAAGCCTCAATCATGCCCTGTCTTTGATAGAGAATGCCATTTTTAATTATATATGTAGTATCTGCTAGACAATCTGCTGTGTGTAGTTTGTCACCCTCTACCTCTGTAACTTTATCAAACCAAACTTTTAGTTTTGGATCAGCCCTTTGAAGTGCAGCAACATCTGAAGGAATTTCAAAATCTATGGCCTCACTTGGTACTTTAATAACTTCACACAGGTTTTTTGATGAAACCAAAAACTTCTCCCTCCTCTTTTGTGCTCTGGTCTTCTGTGGCCTCACTGGGCCCCCATCTAGCTCTGCATGGAAAAAAGGTAACTCCTCAAGAGTGTTCTTTGCTCCCTGAGCTCTGGTGATTGCCATATTACAAGAAGTATGAATATTCCCCACTAAATGTCTCTCTAGCCCTTGAGCTTCTGCTGAGACACTATTCTGTCCATTCAGCTGGGATTTGTTTTTTGCTAGATGGATGAGATCAAAAAGAACTGGAACATCACTGCCCAAAATAACAGCATAAGGGAGCTTATCCACCAAAGCTACTGACATAAGGTATGTTTGACCATCAGCAGTTAGGTAAACCTCAGCTGTAGGGTATGCCTTCTCATCCCCATGAACACAGCAAATGTTAGCCGAAGCATCCGCCCACAGGTCTCTTGGCACAATACTAGAGTGAACCACAGACTTAAAGCAGCCTGAATCTAACAAGGCCTCCTCACGCTGACCATTAATCAGAACAGGGACAGTTAAAACCTCTTTTTGAACTGGAAGAGGTTGAGACGGTCTTGGAACTGTACACAGCAGGGAGGGTGTAGTATGTCTGCTTGAAGGGCATGTATACTGAGTATGACCTAGTCCATTACAGAGGTAACAGCGAGTGTCTGGTCTAGAGTTGGAAAAAGATTGTCTATTCTTATTCGGTCTTGAAATACCAGGTTTAGAAAAAGGTTTTCTGAAATTACAGTGGGACCTATTTTGAATTTGTCCACCCCCATCGCCCCCATAGGACTTACTGCTTCCAGTGAAACGGCTGTCACTGTAGAAGGCTGAACTGTGGCTCCCGGTTCTGGCAGATAGGAACACCTCTGCAAGTTGAGCAGCTTCTTCAGCAGACTTGGGGTCCCTTTCACGTATCCAAATCTCCATCTCTGGGTTCATCATTCTCAGGAACTGTTCCAGAATCAGATGTTCTGAAATGTCTTTCACTGTAGAAGTATCAGGCTTCACCCATTTATTAAAGAGGTCTTTTAGTCTGACATACAGTTCACATGGGGTTTCACCAGGATTGATGTCCAGTGCACGAAACCGTTTCCTGTATGTGTCACGTGTGATTTCATACTTTGCCAAAATCACCTCTTTGACCTTCTCATAATTGGCTGAGTCATCAAAGTCCATTAGAACATATGCACTTCTTGCTCTACCAGTGAGCAGGGGAACAAGCTGAACTGCCCATTCATCTTTTGGCCAACCGCAGACTGTAGCTATTCTTTCAAAAGTCATCAAATAATGTTCAATGTCATCTTCTGGTGATAATGGCAGGATCTTAGGCTGTTTGGGTAACCTTAACACTCTTTGTATGGGTGGATCTTTCTGTCGATCACGTGCATATACTTCATAATCAGCACCATCAGAATCATCATCTTCAGTGTCTTCAGTTTCCTCATCATCAGCAGTTACTTGTGGCCCAGTACTTTTGTCAACATCATCTCTCAGTTGTCTCACCTGAGCTTGAATCTGCTGGAACTGATGTTTCAGTGACTTCATCATTTTTTCTTGCCGTGTGGACTCCTTTTCCAGTTGTTCATCTCTGGAAGCCTGGGATTGGATTAGAGACTTTACCAGACTGGTTAATTCCTCCAATTTATCAGGATTGCTGTCTTCTGCTGCTGGTGCTCCCTGCTGCTCATCAGAGGGAACTGGTTCACCAACATCTGGTCCCTCTTGGTGCTCCACCTTCTTTCCACCTCGCGGCATAATTTAGCATGTAGTTTCAAACCGTAGCTTCTGACACCACTTGTCACATACTTGTCAGGAGTCCAAGCAGTCTTGGAGGTGGGACCCAAACTGGTTGAAAGAAGAACATGCTTTGTAGAGTTTTCAGCAGACAAAATTTTAATTTCTTCTTGTGCAGGACATCAACCAAACCACACCAACCAAGAACAATGGCAGACATGTTTCTTAAATAGAGGAACTAAATTGGAAGAAACCATTTTTTAAAAGACTGTTCAGCTTCACAATAAGAAGAAAAGGAAATTTTGGTTTAAACAAACTACTTAAGAAATACTTTTACCAATAAATACAGAAACAAATATATTAATTCAATCCAAACAAATACTCAAACTCAATAAAGAAAATACCATACATCAGATCAACCTCCCCCCTCTTCAATTATCTAATGGTACAGTCCTGTACACACCTGCTTGGAGAGTGAAACAGCAGAAGTGAGTATTTCAAAATATTTTAAATCTTTAATGTCCCTTTTATAAATAAACAAAAAAAATATATATATATTTTAAAGTGGAATCAATTTACCTTTTTACAAAAATAAAAACAAGATGTGGCCGACCAAAGAACCAAAACCCAAACAAATATAAACCAATGTAGAAAACCAGAGCCTGTGTTTAGCTGCTACTATGGCCAATATACAATTAACAATGGCTCATTGTTACATGCAGGTTCATTAAAACAAATGGCAAAACTTTTACTAATGATGGATCCAGTTTAACTTAATACTGGAAGGAATTAATTAACATTGCTTTAAAGCTGGTCATCTACCACAATTTATAAGCTAATGCAACAACAACAAAACATAGCCTCTTTTAAAGGCAGTAAACACAGTCAAATAATCTTTAGGGCACTGGGAGTAAATTTAATCCAGATGTGTAGTGCAGTTTTTGTCTTCCCAGATCGACCGACAATCCATCCATTTTCTTCGAGAGGCGGGGTACACCCTGGATGAGTCACCAGTCTGTCACAGGACATCTTCCCGGCACCTTTCAGAGTAATGAAAACAGCCAGTTGAAAAATTACTCAGAATTACTTTTAGCCAAAGAAAACAAATCTAAATGTTTTAAATCCTTGAGTTTTTCGTTTAAAGGGGGTTAAGAACACAGGAGGAGGCTCAGGGTAGAAGTTGCAGAATGATTTAGAGCCAAAATTTAACTTTTTTTCAATGTATAAAACTGTCATTTTAATGTGAAAGCACAGTGGTGGCAGCATCGTATAGTGGGAAAGCTTTTTAAGAGTGCACGGTGAAGCTGCTCAGAATTACTGGGAAGACAGATGGAGTTGAACACTAGGCAATAAGGTAGGAACACTGTTAGAGAGGGAAAAGTCTTAAGAGGAGTTGGAGGTTAAGCTTCCAGCAAAACAACAGCCAAAATATATGTGTAAACTCAGTTATAATCAAAAAGTCCATATCAAAGAAATATCTTCAGAAATATCTTCTTTGCAGCCACAAATGAACACTGTAGATCTTGATGGCAATAGGCAATTAATTTAACAAAAGCAAAAATGTCCTTTAGATTCCTTTACCCTCAACATCCTAAGTTACCTCTGCTTTGTTACACTGAAGTTTGTGGTTGTATAATGAGAAAAAGTTCAGGGGATTGGAATGCTTCTGCTATAAAATGTGCTATTTATGTGCCTCTGCCATCAACACCTTTATTTATGGTTGTTGGAGCTTGGCCTTTTTTTTTAGTGTAGTCCTGTTTCTCTGACTGTGACCAACTGGATGTACTCTCTTTTATCCTCTGACATGGGAAATGGCTTGGAGCTCATCTGCCTGGCTGTGTGGTTCTTGGATGGGGTTGCCTGTGGAGCCCATTTACAGTTACGTTTTGTATCTCTGTTTCTTTTTCTATAGGCCCCTTTACACTACCCTTTTGAAATCGTGTGTAAATGAGTGTAAATGGCACGCACAACTGAACCGGACCGTGCCAGACACAACCGAACCGCATTCACTTGGTACTAGTTCATCAGCAGGACTCGCCGCGGTTCAGTTCTGGCTTGGTTCTGAGATAACAAAGAATGAATGGGCAGACTGCGTCATCTCCTTGCAATCATCAATCACCATAATCATGAAACTTCAGATATTCATAAAATACAAGCTTCCCTACCGTGCCACACAATTTCCTGTGATAATTCTGCTTAGCAGTGTGATGAGCCCCAACTACTGTCATCGTTTCCTGCGTCTGTAAGTCCTGATTAGACTGTTGTTCGTAGTATCCACTTCCCAAAAGCCAACTTTGTCATGTAAATTTACCAAAGGCTGCTTTCTTCGCCTGACTCTCTGCAAACTTCCTGAATGTTACAGGCACCAACATGTTGATTTGCTTGTTTACCTCTAGAGAGCAGTAGTACTGTAGATCGTCACTAGGAGGCCAGAAACCATGCTAGCTAGCGTGGTGTGTAAATGGTCTTAAGGAACCAAGCTCAGCACTGTTAACTGATTGAATGTCGGCACGGATCGGTTTTCAGATGGTAGTGTAAATGGGGCTGATTTCTGCTTCTGTCTGCTTGAATCCCAGTCAGCCTCAGCAGATGGCCGCTCAAACTGAGCTTGGTTCTGCTGGAAGTTTCTTCCTATTTAAAGGTTGTTTTCCTCTCCACTTTCGCTACAAGCATGTTAAGTGTGAGGGATCACCTTCGAGTCAATGAGTCGATGCAATCAAAAGGTTTTCCTTAGAAAACTTTGAACCAATGTGACTGTATAATCTAATGTCTCTTTACAGTGCCTGTAGATGACAGGTGTTGTGGAATTACCCTGTATAAAAAACTGAATTGAATTGTTTATATTATTGATCCTCTAATGCCTTTAAATCAAAACAGTTTATTTATCAATTTAAACCATTTGTCATCTCAAGGCATTTGACAGAGTCATATAAATGAAATCATACAGACAGGCCGATTAAAGTTTTCTGTTTATGGAAATCCAACTGATCACATTAAGTCAATCACTTGTTGCATTCAACCCTCCTGAAAGGACAGTCGCTTGCATCGTTATTTTGACTTTTCAGCAAACTGTCATACCAAGCATGCATGGAGTGACAGTGGAGAGGAAAGCTAGCTTTTAGAGGAACAAACTCTAAGTCGAACCAGGCTGAATGTGCACAGGAATGACGGTGATAAACTACACACAGAAGGGACTTGAAAGTACTGAGTCAGGGGTACTTTCTATGTGACAGAAAATAAAATGTTAATTTTAGATGAAGCACTTGTAGTTGTTTATCTAGGAAATAAACAGCCAAGAAAATAAACTCTGAGCCAGTATTTCATTCTACAGGATAAAAACAGTTAGTTTCGGTACAACCTTAGCAAATAGCCATGTCTATGAGAAAGACAGAGTAGAGCAATTTAACGGAGGTTGAAAGCTTGTAGGTGGCTTTTATCCATGTGGAGGTGGGTGTTAGGCTAAACAGACAATAGAATATGTAATAATTTATACAAACTACTTTTGCACAGTTTTCTACACCATATTTTTAATCTTTTAATGGAGAGCACAGCATTTTAATTGCTTGCTACCATAAGCCTGAGTACATGCTTTACCAGGTTTCAGCTCACTTCCAATGAGGCAAGATCCAAGGTAACAGTGACAATAGAATGAAGTGAAAAATGCAAATCTGTGCCTAATATGAAAATATCCTCAAAGAAAAACATATTAAGATGCCCTTTTATGCAACAGTCCCCTTTGTGTTACATTGATCTGATCTGTTTGCAGTCACACAATATGACCAATGATCCTGAGTTCATGCTGCCAATCTTTGAAGCGTTTTTATTATACTCTGAATCATCAGGCCAATTTAGCCTTCATTTGTCCCTTCTCTCTGATCTCTGTATGTCCTACCCTTCTTTCCCAAATCAGCCCCCAGAGACCTGCTCTTTTCATCACCATGACCGTTTGATCTGAGTCTCTGAGCTACAGCCTTTACCACATGCAGACACTGAGAAAAAAGAAAGAAAGCCCATATTGTTTTAAAATTCTCCTCTGTGGCTCGTTTTCCCCACCCATATTCGTGTTATCATTTGACTGATTCTATTACATGCTTACCGGGTTAGTATTTAGGTCTCTTTTACGTCGTTCATCGTTTTTCTTTTTTTTTTGTGCAGAATATCAGGTCTTTGAATTAAGAAGAGAAAAGCCAGAGGCACAGAGATGTAAGGCTGTCTTATTTTTTCTATCCTCCTGTCACTACAGACAAGGCTTGGCCTCCATATTAAGACCAGAGACATCCAATACACTGGCTTTTCAGGGTTCTTATCAGTGTACTAGTGGCAGACCCTCTGTCTGTCATTGTCAGCCTTTTTATATGTAATCTGTCTTTATGGCACAGCAAATGGCAGACTGCACACAAATTTATGGATCTACTGGCTGAGTTGTTGTTGAATGTCTGAAAGTTTAGAATTGGTTCTTTCATTGATACTGTCAGGTAAATGGACACAAATAATACAAATATAATTTCAAGAACTTTGACTTTACTCATTAAAGAAAATTCTGCCCTCTCCAGATTTTTGAAAATGCCAATTTCCTTCTTATAGAAAGATATAATTAATACATAATGAAAATTATTTTAGATTTCATAATTTTTACAAAAAAGTATTTGTCATGATTTAACAAATATCAGACCCAAATGCAGAAAAACCATTACAGAGAGACCAGGGAAAAAGTTTAAAAGGTTTATTGAGAAGCTTGTGGAGATTCCAGTGTTGCTCTGAACACTGCTCAACCGGAACTGAAAGGTGAGGGGAAGACACTGCGGTTAGTTCAGGTTCAGTGGGAAAATTGATTCTTGATCTTGAAGAGGAGAAAAATATTGCAGACTCATGTTTCCAGAAAAGTGGTTGACTCTTAGACTCCAGTAGGTGAGGAATGTGTTCCGGTGTTTGTCTGATACGCTGGACGGACAGGGTTACCCAGAATGCGGTTGATGGTAGATGAACGGAGAAAGACTGTGTCATGATGGGTTTAAGGTTCTTAGCCCACATGCAGAACACAACGGAGGCTGGGTAAAAGTTTAACAGAGTTTATTAAAAGTTTCAACAACACAAGATAATGTACTGGTTCTGGAACTGGTCCGGGCAGGTTCACTGAAGTCTGCAGAGATGATAGTTTGGTTAGTGGAGCAGGCAGATGAGTTATGAGTTCTTGATTATTCAGATTCTACCTTGACTGAGTCCAGGCTTCTCTTTGAGAGAGAGGGAACTGTTGGGTCCAGAGAATGTTGGTTCAGCAGAGGATACGACCAGCTGCAGCGTCTAACTTCTGACTTTGAATGGCAGACCTTGGTCTGAGTTTCCAGCTCTTCACCAAGAGCAGCAGAGGAATCCACATAGGAATCTTCAGGTTTGGTTCACCAGGGCAGATTGGCCGGTTAAGCTCACCCAGAGCTTTAGGCTAGAGACAGGTTTCCTGTGAGGCAAAAACAGAGAAGAGTTAGAATCTGATCTCTCAACAGAGACAACTAGATTCTTTCAGTTTCAGAGGCTCAGGTTGCTAACAAAACTAAGGTCAACACTGCGGCATCGAAGGAAGGTCTGGCAGCTGGTTATAAAGGAGAGGTCTCCTGATGAGTAGATGCGTCTCAGGTGTGCTGGAAAGCTCCAGCTCCAGGAGACCCACGGCGCACTCTGCTGGAGGAAGGTGGTACAGCTCCAGATCTCAACAGTACCCTCCTCTCAAAGACCGCCTCTTGGCGGTCCAGAAGAAGTCGACGGGAGGGAGCTCTCATAGTCCTCGATAAGGGATGGATCGAGGATATACGAACCAGGAACCCATGTGCGGTCCTCCGGACCGTAGCCCTCCCAATCGACGAGGTACTGCCAACCGCGACCTCGCCGACGGGAGTCCATGATCCGGCGGACGGTGAAAGCTGGATGACCATCGATGTCCAGGGCGGGTGGAGGGGAATCGGACGGTGGGCACAGGGGGCTAGAGACAACAGGTTTAATTTGGGAGACATGGAACGTGGGATAGATGCGAAGACTCGGAGGTAGGTGCAGACGGACAGCAGAGGGGTTGATGATCTGGGCTATTTTATATGGGCCAATGAACCGGGGGGACAGTTTCCGAGATATACCCTTGAGGGGAATGTCTCGTGTAGACAGCCATACCTCTTGGCCTATGGAGTAGTCAGGGGTCGGGCGTCTCTTGGAGTCAGCAAAGCGTTTAGAGGAAGCTGATGAGCGGTTGAGGGTGGCGATAAGTGTCCTTCCAGACTCTCTGACAACGGCGGATGTGATGTTGGACTGATCGGACTGAGATATCTCTCTCATCTACAGGGAAAAGTGGAGGCTGATAACCGCGAGACACCTGGAACGGGGATAGACCAGTAGAAGCAGATTTTAATGAATTGTGGGCATATTCGATCCAGGTCAGAAACTGACTCCAGTCAGTTGGGTTGTTAGAGGTCAGGCAGCGGAGAGTGGACTCTAGTTGCTGATTCATTCTCTCCGTCTGCCCGTTAGACTGTGGGTGATAACCAGAGGTGAGAGATGACTTACAGTTTAATGCAGAACAGAAGGCTTTCCAGACCTGAGAGATGAACTGTGGACCGCGGTCGGAGAGGATTTCTTGTGGGATGCCATGGAGTCGGAAAACATGCTTCACGAGAAGCTGGGCCGTCTGGAAAGCCGTGGGAAGTTTCCGGTCTCCAACATCATAGTTTTGCTCCGCAGGTGAGAGTCTACGTGGAAAAAAGGCACAGGGGGGAATCTTTTGGTCTGAGTCAGATTGTTGAGACAAAACAGCTCCAACACCGGAGTCTGATGCATCCACCTCTAAGATAAACTGTTTAGAGGGGTCTGGCTGGATAAGGATGGGTGCTCTTGAAAACAGGTTCTTTAATCTTTCAAAAGTGCTCTGGGCTTCAGGTGTCCATTGAAAAGTCTTCTTTACAGAAGTCAGGGTTGTGAGAGGTAGAGCTGTTTGACGGTAATTTCTTATGAAGCGTCTGTAAAAGTTTGCAAACCCAAGGAATCTCTGAAGCTGTTTGCGGTTTTCAGGTGTCGGCCAGTCCAGAACTGCTTTTATCTTATCTTCGGATGGCTTAACCTGCCCGCCCTCGAGCACAAACCCTAGAAAAGTGACAGATGGTTGGTGAAATTCACATTTTTCTGCCTTCACAAAGAGCTTGTTTTCCAAAAGTCTCTGAAGAACTAGACGGACATGTTTCTTATGCTCTGATAGGTTCTTGGAGTAGATCAGAATATCATCGATGTACACAAAAACGAATACATTCAAAAAATCTCTGAGGACGTCATTGACTAGAGCTTGAAAACAGGCAGGAGCGTTTGTGAGACCGAAAGGCATGACCAAATATTCAAATTGGCCTAAGGGAGTCTTAAAGGCTGTCTTCCATTCGTCTCCTTCTCTTATCCTAAGAAGGTGATAAGCATTTCTCAAATCGAGTTTGGTGAAAACAGTTGCACCCTGAACAGGCTCAAATGCTGATGCCAGTAATGGTAGGGGGTACTTATTCTTGATGGTTATGTGATTTAGGCCCCTGTAATCTATACAGGGGCGCAGGGAACCATCCTTTTTGCCCACAAAAAAGAAACCAGCACCAAGAGGAGAAGAAGATGGGCGGATTATCCCAGCAGCTAGAGACTCATTGATGTACTTCTCCATGGTCTCACGTTCAGGCTTAGAGATGTTATAAAGTCTACTGCTGGGCAGGGGAGCTCCTGGTAATAATTCTATGGCGCAGTCATATGGTCTGTGAGGTGGAAGAGACGTCGCACTGACCTTACTGAAGACTGGTGCCAGATCATGATACTCGGGAGGAACAGAAGTAAGGTCAGGAGAGTCCATCTCCCCCCTACCTCTAGGGGACTACACCGCAGGAGCTGCAGAACGAAGACATGTCTCGTGACAGGAAGTGGACCAAGACTCAATGTGGCGTTCAGCCCAATTAATATGGGGGTTATGACGTTCCAGCCACTCGAATCCCAGCACCAAGGGGGAGCATGCAGAAGGAAAGACAAAAAACGTTAACGTCTCACGATGATTTCCAGAGATCAAAAGTTCTAGAGGTTGTGTTTGATGAGTGACTTGATGAAGTTTCTTTCCATCAATAGCGGAAACTCTGAGAGGTTTAGACAAAGGAACGGTTTCAATGTGTAATTGTTGGACCAGATTTGAATGAATGAGTTACTTTCACATCCAGAGTCAATGATAGCAGACAAGGTGAGGTTCTGGTTAGAAAAGAAAAGAGTAGCAGGTAACATCAGATGAGGAGCCTTTTCAGTTTTCAATTGGCCCGTCAGACTCCTCAATTCCTCGGACGGGCCCCCGGCTTTTGACTTAGCCGGGCATGAAGCTATGAAATGGCCAGTCTCACCACAGTATAGACACAGATTGCCCCTAAATCGTTGTTGTCTTTCCTCAGGGGATAGCCTTGTGTGTCCAATCTGCATGGGTTCAACCTCCGCTCCATCTGAGTGAGAGACATGGACAGGCACAGAAAGAGTCTGGTTCTTAGACTTTGGCTTGGGACTGGGTTCTGCGGATCCAGAAAAAACAGAAGCATTATTTAATGCAGGAGCTGACACAGAAAAATTTAGACTTCTTTGTCTAGTATTGTTTCTAGTTCGGAGCCTGTTATCCAATCTGATTGTTAAACGGATTAAATCCTCCAAACTAGTTTGTTCGTCGATCCTGGCTAGTTCATCCTTGATGTTTTCATTTAAGGCCTTAAAATAAGCACTTTTGAGTGCAAATTCGTTCCAACCTGAGGCTGCGGCTTTGACCCGGAAGTCGATTGAGAACTCAGCCACTGTAGAATTTCCCTGTCTTAAATCTAGCAGGGCTCGGGGGTCAATAGTTTTATCTGAGTCGTGGTTAAATACTTGGGAAAACTCAGATATGAACTTGGAAAAAGTACGAGAAAAACTTGATTCTGAAGAGAACCTTGCCTCCGCCCATTCAAGGGCTCGTCCAGAGAGTTGAGAAAGAATGAATGATATTTTCTTTCTGTCATTTGGAAAACTGACAGGAGAATGCTCAAAAAGTAATCGACATTGGAACAAAAATCCCTTACAATCTCTTGGGTTACCTGAAAATCTTTCAGGCGGACTAGGACGGAAATCAGGAGGTGACGTCACTGCCGGTGACCTCGGAGGCGGAAGTGGATCCGGAACTGGATGTACCGCTGGCGTGGCGTTAGCATTACCCATGTAGCTGGCATACGTTTGTAGTATTTGGTTCTGATATTCAAACTTTGTGTGTAACTCACGGAGGGTATGCGCATGTCCAAGGATCTGAGCGTCCTGTTCCTCAAGCCTCCTCCGGAGGTGATCTGCTGGGCTTTGTGTTTGGCCGCAGTGTTCTGTCATGATGGGTTTAAGGTTCTTAGCCCACATGCAGAACACAACTGAGGCTGGGTAAAAGTTTAACAGAGTTTATTGAAAGTTTCAACAACACAAGATAATGTACTGGTTCTGGAACTGGTCCGGGCAGGTTCACTGAAGTCTGCAGAGATGATAGTTTGGTTAGTGGTGCAGGCAGATGAGTTATGAGTTCTTGATTATTCAGATTCTACCTTGACTTAGTCCAGGCTTCTCTTTGAGAGAGAGGGAACTGTTGGGTCCAGAGACTGTTGGTTCAGCAGAGGATACGACCAGCTGCAGCGTCTAACTTCTGACTTTGAATGGCAGACCTTGATCTGAGTTTCCAGCTCTTCACCAAGAGCAGCAGAGGAATCCACATAGGAATCTTCAGGTTTGGTTCACCAGGGCAGATTGGCAGGTTAAGCTCACCCAGAGCTTCAGGCTAGAGACAGGTTTCCTGTGAGGCAAAAACAGAGAAGAGTTAGAATCTGATCTCTCAACAGAGACAACTAGATTCTTTCAGTTTCAGAGGCTCAGGTTGCTAACCAAACTAAGGTCAACACTGCGGCGTCGAAAGAAGGTCTGGGAGCTGGTTATAAAGGAGAGGTCTCCTGATGAGTAGATGCGTCTCAGGTGTGCTGGAAAGCTCCAGCTCCAGGAGACCCACGGCGCACTCTGCTGGAGGAAGGTGGTACAGCTCCAGATCCCAACAGACTGACTGCCACTCAGATTTCCTGCGGTACTTGAACGGACTGTTGTGCAGATTAATCCCTTGCTCAGTGTGAAGCTCAAACGTTTCCTCGGGGAAAAGTGGATCCAAACCTCCGGTTTGTTTCCTCAGCTCAGTTTGAAGCTCAGTTCATCCTGCCAGGGAGAGAAGGTCTGAAAAATCCAGTTTGCAGGATGACTTCCTGCCGAGAGGCAAAGACAAAAACAATGTTAAGACTCAGGTTGACAAAAACTCACTTTGACTCGGCAAAACTCAGTTTGGCTAGAGTACCCAAAACTGGCAAACACTCTGGCGTCGAGGTCATGGTAGTCAGCAGCTTAAGAACACTCCGTTAACGAGGTAACCACTTGCAGTTGCGTGAGGAGGAGAATCAGAACTAGGCGCCTCCTGGTGGAGGAAGGAAGACAAACACACAAAAACACAGACCACACAGACTGGAGTCCTAACAGTATTAGCTTATAGTATTTAGCTTGGTCTATCTCCCTGTGTGTCATAACTAATGACTTTCCTTTTCCTACTGAAGATCTTGGTATTGCCACCATATTTGTGCTCATTTTAACGCATTGTACCAATTTTAGAGCCACACATAGCTTTTTGCATGTAGGCTTAAAACTGTGTTTTTTCTTATGCCTTTCGTCTGTCCATTGTGGTTTGATGTAAAGGTATAATTGGAATGTTAATGATTTTATGTTTAAACTGCAACTTTACAGTAGATAAAAGGCCTAATATTTCTCAAATATCTTAAACAAATGTTTTGTAACCTAACTCAGCTTTATACTTTACACATTTTCATCCCTGACCTATTTGGTGTGTTACCTGGTCTTAATGCCTATAATAGAAGAGGTTTGACTAAAATGGTGAATTCTCATGTAATCTTTTCAGTAATTAAAATCTCACATTTCCAAGGCAGCTGTACCAGTGTTTATTATTATAAGTACTGTAGGAGTGAGGGTGAAATATTTAGAGTAAAAAGATTTGGATCATTTTAATGATCTGAATTATTACTAATCTTCTATCCAATATGGCAATTATGAAAATTAGATTAAATTGAATAATGAGACGTCTGGCCCCCAGCAGTTTATATTCCTCCACTCTAACATTAAAGTACTAGTTACAAGACAGTAAAAAGTGCTGTTCATGAACACAAAATAGAAAAAGGAAACACAGAGAGGAAAGTATATTACATTAGTATAAAAGGGGAAAAGTGAGGGTAAAAATATTATTTTAGATAAACAGTTTTTATTAATCTCAAACACTATAGCTACACTAAGGTTTATGCCAGTATGCAGTATCTCTACTCTAAAAACAAACTGCTTCAAAAGCTTTCCTAAGATCTCTGTGCACTTTTTTCTTCAAAATATGAAATTAGAGATAAACTTTGAAATACTTTTACTCCCACCTCCTCTATAATGTCATTTCTGGCTGCACCAGGCAGCTGGTCGCAGTGTAAAATTAATAAAACTGACTTCACAACTAGAAAGGAGCTAAAGTTTCATATAATGTGTGCATATTGAAACACAGAGCAGCATCCAAACCAAATTCCTTTGATAAATCTATTTATCAACTTGTATATGATCACATACAAGCCATACAATGATGTTTCTTTTGTGCAAGATAAATTATTGCATGCTACAGTAAATGTACATGTTATCTTAGAATCAACTGTTTCTGCATTAATAACAGACAAAAAAAAAAAAAAAAAAAAAATTTTCATGTTGTAGCTACATCAGATTCTGGTGTCTAAACTGTTTCACAGGCGGAACCACAACGCTGAGAAAAATGTTCAGGTTGTAATTGCAGCTTTTTTTATTGCATGTTAACAGCTGCCAACGCATTACATGCTTAAATAAGTTCAGATAAATAAACATGAAATATGACGTTGGGTACCTTATCTGTTACACCTCCGGTAGCCTTTCTAAAAAGGCCAAAGAACCTTCTGTTGGAACCTTCATTTAATGATCAAATGGATATAGTGAAAAGAGTTTTGATGTATCCGCAGTTCTAATTTCTCTAAACAGACATGGTAGCACACAAGCTCTGCAGCAGAGGGAAGACCCTGCTGAATGTGAAGCGGTTTGTTAATAAGACAAAGCTTGATTCTCTTTGTGCTCGCTGCAACCTCCTGGTGGCCAGGCACAGTAAGGGGACAGCTCATTTAAAACTGAAAATATATGGAGGAAAAAGGTATTAATTATTATCAATTAAAAATCAATTAATCATATCGAGGTGACCTTAAAACAAGGGTTACAATTATTCAATGCAAATTCATCATAAAACACTTAAACTCTTATAAAAGATTTCATTTTCATCACAGTTTATAGATTTTACAACATTCTACATTTTTGTTGTTGTTTTTTTCCTGCATTAAGTAAATCAAATCACCAAGCGATGAAATGCATATATATTTAAAATGGTACAAAAGTGATTGATTTTTTAAAATTTCTTTTCAAGTAGAAATCTAAAAGGTTTGGATTATATTGGTATTCATCACTGTATTCAGCCATCTTTACCTCTGAGGAAATCCACTTTTCATTTAGACATATATTGTTGAAAATATGCAATAAATTCTATGTGCTATGCAAAAACTAAGATAGTATTGCATTCCACTGATGCCAGTTATTAGACCTTCATTGTGGACCTAAGGGTCTGTTACATGCTAGTCAGGAGGTCAAGCAGCCAAAACAGCTCAAAAGGTTCAGATGAATTTCACCTGAAACTTCTTTGATTCTTTTCAGTGCAAAAAAGTAACCAAACTACACCAACTAGCGGCTCACTAGCTCAAGTGATAAGTCACCCGTCCTGCAAACAGGAAGAAATGAGCTGCCAATGTGGGCCCTTAGGCAAGACCCTTCACCCTAATGCCTGCTTTGGCAGTCTAAGGGTTAGGGCATTGCGCTTGGAATCCCAAGGTGCTGAGTTCAAGCCCTGCTCCCACGGACTGCCACTCTGGGTCCCTGAGCAAGACCTTCAACCCCAACATCGCCCCAAAGGGGATGGGTTAGATGCAGAGTTCAGTTTGTTTCATATAAAGACCAAACAGAAATAATTTTATTCAATCCCAACAAGTACTCAAACCTTAATAAAGAAAATAACATACATGAACAAAAAAGTAACATACCCAACCCCCCCACCCCCCATCTATCTCTGAAGGTGCAGTCATTTACACAAGGAATACTTTACCTGCGCACACCTGCATGGAGAGGGAAATGGCAGAGGTTGGTGTTCAAATTGAACTTTCATATTTTACCACTTTAATATATATGTTTTTATTTTAGGCAGTTAGAGTTTAACAGTTAATTAGGTATTGTACATTTAAATTAATCTAACTGTACACAGAAACAAGAGGAGGCCTATCAAAGAAGCCACACCGTAACAAACCTTGTGCAATCAAAATAACAATAACTTTGTTTTCACTAATGGCTCATCGTTTCAGGGTAAGCACTTGATTCCTGAGCGACTCGTCCCAGGAACCTTATGATATCATTTACCTTTGTAAATGTTAATTTACAAACTTCTAATTTACAAGAAAGTTTTTTTTTTTTTTTTGTGCGATTGTGAAAGTAACAATCTTAATTTGGCAACTATATAAAGAAAAAAAAACAGACAATTTATATATATATATATATATATATATATATATATATATATATATATATATATATATATATATATATATATATATATATATACACATGTATAAGAATTCCAGGGTTAAGGGGTTAAATAAAAAAACAACCAGAAGTCTCCTATGATGGCCTGGACCTTTTGCTAGAACTGCAGCTGTGTCTCTTGTTTATCACAACCCAGCTTTAAACATCTCCATTCCTTTATCTCCGACCTGTCTGCTGTGGTCCTTGATCAAAATGATGCTGTTTATTTATTAATGTTCCTTAAAAAAAAACTGGATGCCTTTACAGGTTTTCAGTGTTGGTCTAACACAAAAATCCTCATAACAACACTGAAGTTTGTTGTGACAAAGAATGTGGAACAAGGCTGCAACGTTTTTAAATCCACATGTTTTTTGACATATTTTCCTTCTACCTGATAGGCCAATCTATAAAACCAGCATGGAACAAACTATTAATTAACATTGTGTTACGATCAGCATTTGTGTTCACATGTTTGTTTTTTTAGAAATTGAAAAGATTAGGTCACAGAGCATAGCGTCTTTTAAAGCAGATGAACTATCCTGCCTCGGTGTTGCTTAGTTACTGCCTGTTGATTTTTTCTTTTTTCCATTTTTCCATTGTAGATTTAAGGCTCAATTCTTAACAATCAGATTGCATTGGAAGCAAATATCAAGTGCCAGTGTTTTTTTCAGGTATAGTACTTGTCTTTATACACTGGAATAAAAGGTGTCTTTATACAGTGTAAAAGGCATGTCTTTTTATTTTCCACTTTCTATTTGCTCTACCTTCAGACTTAGACATAGAAACACCCTTACCCTCAAGACAAGATGCTGAACTTTTGGTGTTAACTAAAATTTCACATTTGATTTGATTTACTTTGAAATGCCACCTCACCTCACAGAGGTGTTAATTCTCCTCAATATTTCTACCTAACTCATCTGCATCCATAGGTTGTCTAAAGATGCTTAAATATTCTATTTTTTTTACATGTATTTGATTTAGTTTAAAAAACACACATCAAGTTATTTTTCATGTATTATTACATCACATGTTCTACATATCACGACAAAAACAAAAAAACTGACAAAAAAACAAATATAAGTAAAATTGTTTTACATAAGAAATGTGTTTTTTCACCTGTTGAAGACTTTCATGCATCATAGAAAACAATGCTTTTTATACCTCATGTGTTTTATATGCAGCTAAATTCAATAATTATATAAATGTTACACTTTTTCCATGTTTTTCAAGTGTGTACATTTTCCCATACGTGTTTTATAGTGCTACAAATGATAGATTTTGCATGTGAAACATTCATGTAAGTCTCTCCATTAATTTTGCATGGGGAAAGTTTACAAATTGTCTACAAAATCAAGTTTTGTATAATTTTTAATGCGAAAAATGATTGGAAATTTCAAATGGGATATCTTCTCACTTCAGATGTGAAAATGAAAAATCTTTGTTTCAAAAGGTTCTACGTGGCATGACTTCCGTGTGTAGAATATTATTTTCTTATGTGTAAAGTCAGCCCAAGTGAAATGCATGCAAACTCCGAGGATGCTAATTTTGCCTGTTTCCTCATTTGGTTAAATAAGAATGTGTGAGCATACAGTATATATACATATATATTATATTATATATATATATATTTTTTTTATTTTGTTTCTTTCTGTGAGATTCATTTTTTTAAATATGCATTCCACAACTACAGCTTTTCTATGTTTTGCTTTTTTGGTTTATAGCTGATGTTTTTTTAATTCTGTCAGTAAGTAATGATTAAACATTCTACATTTAATCTTTGTTTAGCAAATACTGTCTTATTTTTTTTTTTTTATTTTGTGAGAAATAAGCCTTGATTTGACTTCTAAGTTTACTTATTTTCCCAGCAGTTTTTCTTGTCTCTCTGCAGCATTTTCTTATACAGACTGATTTGTCCTTGAAACTGCCAGCACTAAAGAAAAGCAGAGGAGGAGAGAGAAAAGAAAAAAAAACAGCCCCACAAAGAGCAGTGAGCAGCAATGGCGGAGTTGACTATGTATGGGGTCGTGGGTTTAACGTTGTGAGTGCCACAACTGTATATGGATTGTAAAATAAAAGTCTCTTTAAACATGCAGTATGCTGTGTAATAAATATATTAAACAAGTCAAATAGTGTGAGTGTTTTGCAGAAGCAATGCAGAGTGAGCTGTCGGGCCGCAGCAGGGACTGTGGTTGAAATGTGGCTCTTAGGGTCAAGGGAAATGCAAGAATCAGAGAACACAGCCGGATTTTTACCGTAGGTTCTGAAGATTATTATTATTTTTTATTTTCTACATCTATTTTGTTGCTCAGAACTGACTCATTTAATTGATCAGACTTTTCAATGGAGTTTTAAGAGAGATTGCTCTACCTGCGAAGCACACTAAATAATACTGTTTGAAAGGACATTTTATTTTTTTTCTCTTCTGCTTTTTAAACTTTGCCAGCATTTATAAGGTTCAGTACATCAGAGGAACAGATTTATTTTTTTCCCCTTCCAATTAAAACAGCTTCCTATTGTATTTTTCTTATTAAAAGGTTTTATGATTAGTGTGGCAAAAACCATTATAGTGTCAAAAGTTTTTTTTTTTTTCTTCTTTCTTTTAGATTCAAACATGACTTATTCTGGCTAACATTACTTTTCTGGCTAAAAAAGTTTTCATCTGTTAACTTTTCTTTTATATATGAAGGAAAGCTTTTGAAAGCAAATTAGTTTCCTTCAACAAAGAACCTGAATGTGTAAATAACAAATGGTAAACTTTCTTTTAGTTAGCAAATATTTGAAGCTGACATTAACCTAATGAAGACAGATAGTAATCTCCGAGAGGCAAGGAGAGCACATCCAAAACCCGCTCCAGTTTCCCGCTTCGCACGGTTAACCTTTGCGATTCGAATGGGGTTTGTTGAATATGTTGATGAAATTATCCCTCTCTGATATGTCCTGGGCAGCGTCTGTGAGTCAGGCACAGCTCCGGGCAGATGGCGGCAGGAGTGGTGCAGAAGGTTTGCTTGATATTCATCAGGAGAGCTGACCTCTGCCATGATGTATTCAAGCATACGACAAACTTCACTCGGTGTTCCCTTCTCCATAATGAATGGATGCAGAAAATGAAAAACAGGCAGCTCAGTTTCATCTTTGCTTCACCGCAGACACAGTTTTGTCTGGGCAAAAAGGAGAAACAAAAATATTTGGGGAAGAGAAAGGAGTGTAGAACATGAATCAAAGTTCACAGTGTATTATAAGAAGAAAACATCCTGAATCTTGCTATAAAAGCACTAGGAAATTCTTTTTTATCTTCTACGTTAAGAGAAAATGCTTTACTTTTCTTTGCAATAACTGCTTAAAATTTAGCTTTTTATTTAATACATCTATTGATAAGATCGTTTTTTTTTAAAGTTTAATAGGGTGAAAACTTGTTTCGACAAGTTTATATATTAAAATTATTCTTAATTATGAAAACAAGATGATGCTAAAAAAGATTCTCAGTTATCCAGGTTCATACTCGTTAAAAAAAAACAGTTAAAAAAAACAATCCACTTGACTTTGTGTCTAAGTTTGAAGACACTTTGCTTCCCATCCTGGAAGCTTTTTCAACTGAAAATGTCAAGATTACCGTTGATTTCTAAGCTTTATATAGTAGCCAAAAAACTTACTAGGGGTTTTAATCTTAAAGCTGCAAAAACCTTATGTGATATTCAATTCATTAGTCATTAAAATGTTAAATTGCGCTCACATTCAACATCTTTCACAGCAGAATATCTAACATGCAGACTGCAAGGTGCAAACTGAGTTTAAGTACCTGATGTCTCAATGTCTCTGACACTAAAAAAGCTGCTTCTTTATTGCCTAAAGTCATTTTGAAGTTAGTAAAGATCCACGGAAGTACTTACAGAGTGATGATGAGTGCTTCAGATTTCTGTTATTATTGATAATATTGACCGTATAGGTCATGTCATCTTCTTCATGTGTGGACATTACTCTCTATGTCTTAAATTAGAAAAAATTAGGTTTTCTTTCCAAAGATTTTACAGGAATGACCAAAAAAGGGATTAAACAATACTGCTAATATTTTTACTGAGGTTAAAAACATTTCTTATATTAAGTTCCTAGGATACAATTTGAATAACAGTTTATCTGCAGAAGTTGGTTGACTTCTCAGTCCAAACATGTTCAGCACGTACAGTTCATTACATGACTAAATAGAGCAACACAGATATCCTATAAAAAACAACTTGGTCTGGTTTTTCTTGAGCGCTTTCTTTCTCTGGTTTAAGTTTCTCTCTTAATGAAAAGTGCCTTTGAAGTATTCAGACCTCTTTAAACTTATCGCCACTAGCTTCAAACTGTGGCTGTATTTGCATACAGCTCTATTTAAGCCCCTTTGCCTAAATGAGATCCAAGAAAACAACTGCCTTCAAAAGTTTCCTTTGAAAAAATAGAAATATTCAAAAGTCTCACAGAGATGATGTGAAAAATAGGAAAAAAAGTATAGGGAACAACTGCAAACCTGCCTTCATGTCTGTTTAACAAAACCGATGCTTAAGTGAAAGGGGGGCATTGTGGTCAAACTAATTATTCATACACTTTTGGCCTTTCAAGTGTTAAATAATCTATATATGAAAGTAAAAATCAAAGAATGAGCTATGGTAAAACAAGAGTTTTTTTCTTCTAAACAGCTATATGTGAAAGGAAGCTAACACTACATATCACCCTAAAAGCTCCCATTCCTACAGCGACTCCTATGAGGATAATTAAGAGTTATACATATTCTGTTTAAAATAATCGCTTAGATAAACTACAAACTTTTCTTTCCCTTTTCTCCCCTACGCAGTTTTGTTTTCTCTGTACTTATTAGATATTACACAACTGATTGAAATATACATGCTTAGAGATGTACCGTTAGAAGTGTTCTTTATTCAGTGAATACTCTCTTCATCATAGATGCAGCGTATGTGAGGCTGACCATGAACATATTCATCCAGCCTCACTGTTTAAATGAAGGTTCTATGGAAAGATGAATTAAATTAATATTGCGACATGTTTATGACAACAGGGGGAATTTAAGGATTTTTTTCTCCAAGCACGCTTTCTAGCGCACGCACACTAGAATGAACCCTGCTGCGTTGTGTGAATCGCATTTGCAGAAAGCTCTGTTTTTGTCACTCGCACAGACAAACACACCTGGTCCACTGTAAGCATGGATGTGATACCTGTGAGAATGTGTCACCCTGCACTGTTCCCACTGCAGTAGCCCGTGCAGTAAAAGGATCCATCAATTGAATTTTATATGTTTAAACGGTGGCAGGATTCATGTTTGAACACCTCTGCTGATGCAGGTATAAACATTTTGTTAGTGTTAAAGAACAGAGAAAATTTTTTTTTGTAAATGCTGAAAAATGACATTTGTGTGTGAGCACATGCTTGTGTGTGTGTGTGTAGGGGGGGTATGTGTGTGTGTGTGTGTGTGTGTGTAAGTGAAGAAGGGGGTGATATAGGACAGGTGCTTTAAGAGAACCCCTTTGACTCTTTGTCTCTTCACTAATTAGGTTTAGGATTTGTATGTGCACATACGTGTGTTGGTTTGTGCAGCAGTGTATACTCATGCAATCATGGGAAAGCATTGCCTTTTTCAACCTCTTACAGAATAAGGGAGAAATATGTTTTTTTTAAGTAAAAGAAAACATGCCTTTATAACTTTTATGTTTAAAACATCTGTAAGGCTGTTCATCTTCGAAGGTCAGAAAAGAAAATGGTGTGTTATCTTACATAAAAAAAAATTGTTTTTAATTTACCATACTCCGTTTTGCAGCAAATGTACATACTGTTATTTTTAAGACATCTTGTATTGAAAATAAAATCTCCCTTAATAAATTAAATCTAATATAAAACATCTTAAAAGCATAACCTAAGCAACTACAGGCACTGAGAGAGGACAAGTCAGTCATCCTTAAATTGTTCAATATGAACAATCTGGATTCAGCAGATATGAATATAGATGCAACAAATGATGTTTTGAGGCTTATTTCCATTTTCCAACACGTTTTAACGTGCAAATAATTTTTTATATTTTTGTTCAACCTAATTTTTATTTGACCAATAATAGGGAAAACAAGGACACCATTTCCATAAGAAATAACGGAGTATTTACATCAAGAGCATACAGAACATCATACCACTGTTTGTTTAAGCAGTAACTGTAAAACAGTGTTTAACTATTATTTTAAAACAAAAGCAGACATAACACTTTAAAGTCACTTTAGCATTATTTGCTTTTACTTTTGCAGTTATAACAATTAAAGTGACAAGAATCGCTGTGGATTTGTTCCAAATAACAAACAGACAGACAGACAGACAGACAGACAGACAGACAGAGAGCTTAAAAGGGTGAAGCAGCACCTTTAACATATGTTGCAACCACGCTGCTGTCTGCTGAAACTCTGGATCTATCCTAAAGTCTGCCTCACAGACAAGCTTCAAGTTGAAGGTTTTTTGAATTCCCAAAGAACATTTATTTTTGAGTCCCCTGATTTCATTCAAACTTCATGCATATTGCTGTTCCTGTAAAGATGTAACTGTAATTCTACTTTCAATAACAGCAACCACACCAAAGGGCACTTTTATAGGAGCCACCTGGTAGAGCTCAGTGTGGTGCATCCATGTATCACATTCAAGACAGAGCTGAAAGTGATATCCACTTTCTGCACTTTTGGGTGCATGACGTACAATAATTACTACTTAAGGAAAGGTTTGGTTTGAGTGTTCTAACTCTGTTGTAGCGTTGCTACGTGTTTAAACCATAATGGTTTTCTCTTAGTTTGTACAAATAGTCTTACATTCACCAGCTGGGGCTTTGTCTACAGCCTGAGTGGGAGTGCTTGGCTTAGAAAAAAGAAGACAGATAAATTATTTAAAGATTATTCTGGTATTTTGGTGAGATTTTCTTTTTTTATTCCTCAATTGTTTTTGTAGCATTACAGCTACTTTTAAGATTGTTTTCCTAATCTGATAGTTTTGTTTGGGTTTGTTTCAATTTCCTTGTCTTTTCTCGAGAAAAAATAAATAAATTCATAAAAATTCCTTTTTAGTTTTATACGGAATATGTCAGTGTTTAATGAAAACCTGCATTATTTGTTATAAATGTTAATGTGAACTTAAAAAAGTCAAGAGTTTCTGCCACTCTAAATCCTGACAAATTCAGAGGGAGTTTAAATGATCAGAAAACTCATTCAAAAGAATTACACTTTAGTTCCTATTTTAAAGAAGATATTGTTTTAAGGCTAAGTATATCCTCTAAATTTACCCAAACTTGAGCATGCTGAATCAGGCCCACCACCCACTAACTGTTTTGCACCTGCTTGGCCATCTTCACCAACAATAGTGAAGCAGAGCTAAGGATAAACACAAACACAGGCCCAAACAAAATGCACATGGTGGCCACACTCCTCAGATTAACCTTTATTCCTACTGATGACACCCATTGTCTTTACCTGGAGCTCTAAGGGCACAACACAGCCTTCCTCTACTGTGGTTTGGTCAATCTGCACTACCCTGAAACCAAAACAGAGGCCAGAAGTGTTCCCAAGCTCCTGCAGGACACAACAAGGTGTGTGGTAAAGATGAATGTGTACCATCTAGGAAAAAAATGCAAAAAAAAAAAAAAAAACATGTTACAGAACAGCTGCTAGAGTATTTTAAGCTGAATTACTGATGTTTTATTTTAGCTTTCACAAAACTGTGAGGATGTTTTCATAGTTTTTGCTTGGCTTTAACACATTTTTTATAAATTAAATGTGTGAATATGCTTTTATTTAGTGGTTCTTGCAATCAAACATGATGATTTATTCTGATCACTCATACAGACTGCTCTTGAAACCCTAAACTTGGCCTTCTTCATTTCTGTTAACTGTCACTTTGTGATTACATTATGAATTCGCTCATAAACTCTATGAGCTACCTGAGTGCCAAGCACCTGCTTTAATGTCCCCATTAAAACAGTGTAATGAAACAAGGTTGGAAGAGTCAAAGTACACATTAAGGATAAATATGCATTTCCTTAATTGACCTGGAACAAGCAGAAACACCAAGATGTAGCAGTAAACTTTTCAACCTTTTTTTACTTTGTTTCAAACATCTCTGTATAAAGTTTTGCATATCATAGCAAATATTATAAATAGCTTTTTAAATTTGAATAAACAAATACTTATTGTATCATAAATCTGCAGCGTGCATTTGTATCCCATCCCTTTATTCAAGTCTACTTTTGAGATCTCATAAAATACCTTTAACCAACTTTGAAGACATGAAAATAGTATAAAACAGCTGCGGATCTACAAAACAATTCCATGCAACGGCTCTGTCTTGCAAAATATTTTTCACATTGCCTTTAACATCATCCCCACAGTGAAACATGGTGGTGGTAGCATCAGGCACAGGGAAGCCGGTCAGAGTCAATAGGAAACTGATGAAGATAAACACAGGGTGTCACTTTTCCTGTGAATGAAGAGGCTCAGTGTGCTGCTCTGTGTTGGTCTATCTATATCAAATCACAATTTATTTAGGTTTGTTGTAGAAAAACAAAAGAGCATTCAAATAACATTTGGGACATTGTGGAAGGACATTCTGATCCACCTTTAGGTGATTTTTTGGCAGAGTAACGGTACAGTATAGTGGAGTATTTTCGCTATTTTTTGAAAAGACCCATCCTCTCCACTTTAAATTAAAAATGCACATGCACAACCCTGTACCCGCTCCCAATGAGGGAACGCCTATTAAACACGTGCGAGAGCGTGCACAAGCCCATTTCTCCTCATGCACACTCTTTTTAAAAGTTGCTGTTCTCATCGCTTACGCAAGCTTACTTTCCAAAAGAAGACTTGCGCTTTTTTCCACTGTCAGATTCTCCAACGTTAAGTGAAAATGGGGACGAGCACGTAGGACGGCCTTACAGAAACATATCACCAGAATGATTGACAATTAAGAGGACCACTTATTTTGATGATCCACCCGGAAAAAGATCATCCTTCACTATACCTTTAATTTTACTAATCTACATAGAAAAGAAGTTGTAAGAAATGCTATGTTGACGGTTGTGTACTTAAGAAACTAAACTCAATCCCTCCCTTTGCTATTTTGAATGATAGACATTTCGACTAGCTTTATTTTTACTATTTATATTCCAAATAAAACATTAAGAAGCTGTTGAATATTTGAGTACCCCTGAGTGTTTGTTTTACTTTGCTATTGTCTCCTCACAATCTTGTAATCATGGAGACAGAAAGAGACAGCAGTAAGAAGGCAGAGGTGAAGAGGAGATCAGGTTTCTCAGCCGCTCTGTACCCTAATCCTGGATTTGGAGATGGGATGAGAAGAACATAGGTAAGTACAAAAGACAAGCAATTACAGCACCGCCATGGAATTGAAAGAGGGGGGCGAGCTCAACAGGAAATAGGGGATCTCATAGGTTGTGAGAGAGGTTGCTTACATGTAGGTGGGATATAAATACCTGTAGTAGACTAGGGCAGAGAAATGCTGAGAGCATGACAGATGCTGACTTCCACTGATCGCTGAAGGTTGAAACAGACAGCAGGGCTGCTTAGTGGAGGCCCTATTAGCTGAGAATCCCATTTCAACAGATAGAATAGTGATTTGAAATCAAACATGAACCACTTTGGTTTTCATTTAGTTTGAGGGTAGGGTTGTGTCTAAAACTTTGAAGACTTCTGGAGGAGGAGGGAAAAAAAAGTAATGCATCTCAGTTTCCTATCCTGATATTCCCAATTGCCTGAAGGGAGATACATGTCTGACTGAGCCAGAGAAAAAAGGACAAGAGAAGAAGACAATACTCAAAGGTGTAAGAGAACAATCGCAGCCCGAAACACGACGGCAGAACAAGACAAGGCTGAAGAAGACAAGACAAAATCACAAGAAAGAAAACAAGAAGACATATTTTAGGGATGCTAAACAATGGAAGACAAGACCAAATAAAGTGAGCTATTGTGCTTTGAAGAAAATAATTCGTTTGAACGACAAACCTCCAACTGAGATTGTTCAAGAAAGCCAAAGAAAGATGGCATGTCAGGCATTTGGTACTGATTCCTTCACCCAACTGGCAGGAGATTCACCTTTACCAATCCTTATGCACCATGGCTCCACCAGTGACTGCTTGCCAACCACTTCCCATGCTTACAGTATGGTTTCTGCAGGTAAATCACCCTAAAATGTTCTTCCTACTTGTTATGTATTTTCTTTGAGATGGTATGTTGTAGGGGTTACATCTAAATATGTCCTGCTCTATTGATAACTTTAGTTTTTAAAGGTTGTATTTATGCATTTTTATTAAAAAGCTTTGCAGCAAAGCTTAGTAATATTAATAACCATAAATTGTGTTGCTAATATTCTAAATCCCATCTGTTTCAACACCATCAGCATCCCTGGAAGATATCGAAACTATTCATGACTGTGTTTACAGGTCCATAAAGGGTTATAAGAGGGTCTATTAAATGTAACTGAACCACCCATAATCCTTTAATTGCTGTTAAATAACATAATAATCAGCAAAGTCTACACTTCAGAGAAAGGTTATTGAATTTTCATGTCAACATTATGTGATTCTATTTATGGATATATTTTGACCCTCAGAATACAAATAAATGTTCGACTCTAATCAGAATAAATAGTTGCATTAATCTTTTGTTTAGATTTCACATCCTCAAACCATAAAAAAAAAAAAAAACATTTTACTCAATAAAACCTTTGGCTTTTCTGATGGTGAGAAGAAAAAAAACAAGAATAGGATATAATCTGCAGTTTTTTGAACTAAGAACAAACTTTGTACTTGTACTTTGAAATCAGAGAAATAGATTTATCAGAAATGATGCACCTGGCTTCATAGGGCAATTCTTGCACCAATACTAAAAAATACAAAAAAACAGTAACCACACTGTTGTGTTATAATGAAAATATATCCACCCAGAATTTAGTCCATCTGTCAAAGGAGCAAAACTAACCCAGTTATTTAATGACTATCTAGATACAAATCTAAAATGTCTGTATACTTAAATGTACTGCTTTTCTTATTTTAATAAAATGTAACAATATTGTTATTGGGATAAATGTGACACCAAACAGAAACCCATCTTGCCGTTACTCTTGTAGTCACCTCTTTCTGAAAGAATGAGGAAAACTTAAATACAATTTGCATTAAGAAAAATACAAATTCAATTAAAATTACCTCACTTTATGACAAGATGGTTTGGGTGACACCCACCATTAAAAGAAATCCTCATATATGTTCTGTAGTCCAGACAAATTGTATATTTAGACATGATATGTATGATAAACACCTTAACTTTAAACCAGAAGGTCATAAAGCCAGAAAACAACACAATCATTCCTTTTTTATTGGTCAAAAAGATTGCCTCTGTTTTTATATAACAATGGCTCTAAGTATTCATTAGTGCCTGGAGTAAGTTCAAAACTGCCTGAAGATGAACCATGAATAATTATGCAATTAGCAGCGATAGGATCATTCACAGCGACATGTAAATCAGTGCTTCTGAGAAAAGCTATCATCAAAGCGTGTGTCTGGCTTTGTCCCTCCGTTTTGTTCCTCCCGGCATCATCATGGTTTGTGTCTTCAGTCAATACAACCATTTAGAAATCCTTCTAAAGCCTATAACCTTATAAAAATGATAAAGATGGACAAATGTTAACTCAACTATTCTTTCTTCAATTCTAACATGATAACTGCATAGGACGAGTGCTCAATATAAATAGTAACCCTTTGAATTTGAAATTGATTTACTTCGAATAAGAAATTCAGTTTTTTTAAGTCAGATTTCTTTAAAGTATTGTATCCTCTTGAGTAGTTCATATGTTTACTATAAAGCATATCAGATCTTTTGTCAAGCTAACATGATTACAAACTACTTGGAAATCCTCAGAGGACAGACACAATGCTTCTGTTTCTAGAACTGGGTTGACTTTGTTCCAAATTACAAAATGTTTTTCTGGTTTTCTCCAACAGTATCATCAGGACTGTCCCTGGGTCAGACCTCAAAGAGGTCCCACATGCACCTGTCCACTTCCTCTCTTGGGAACGCCCTCAGCAATGCTCCTCAAAGTTTGCATTATCCAGTCACCCCCTGCCATTACAGCAACCAGCAAGCCACTTATGGCATGATGACAGGTGAGAGATGTTGGGGTTGTTGTGTATAAATGGGTCCTTCATTAGTGAAATTAATGAGGATGTGGTAGTATTGTGGTTGGGACATTGCGCTTTAAATCCAGAGGTTGTGAGTTCAATCCCCACTCCCACACATTGCAACACCTTTAACCCCACACTGCTCCCTTGGTGCCTCACAGTGGCAGCCCACTGGTCCTCAAGGGGATGAGTTAAATGCAAAGAGTTAATTTCATTGCTTTGTCCTTGTGACAGTGTAATCACACTTCTTATAATTAAAGAAGATTCACAGTTATTTCTGTACAGAATAATTCTAATGCCGTTATTTGAAATGGTCGATATGCTGCATAACTTCTCATTAACAGAGTTCTATGTATGAAATGAGTTAATAACTTATATGAGTGTTTGAGTGGAAAGCAATAATTCTGACCTCATATTAAAAAATACCGCTTGGTGCCATCCGGCACATTTATTTGTCTACCAAAATATAATTCCACCAAATACAACTAATAACCCATGACACAGAAAAAAAAAATATTTCAGTACATTTATTTATTGCATATAAAGAATTCTTAACTAAATTATTGTTTATTTCTTCAAAATCACAGGTGCCATTATTGTGGCATATTTATCTAAAGCTAAATATACATTTAACAAAAACTTTTTTAAACTCAGGATTTACTTTTTTGAAGTTGCCAATACTGAATCCTATTCAGTATTGGCATGACAATCAAATAATCCAGGACCTTCTTCCTCTCTGATAAAGATCTGATATGATATTATAGTAGATTTGTTTTTTGTTTTTTTATCATTTTAATATCAACATATTTCTATTCAACTCTTTCCACTGCAAAAAATGTAATCCCAATAAGAATTCAATTTTCTTGAATTAAGGAGGTAAGTGAGACACTTTGCCAATGGAACAAAAGAATGTTTATCTAAAATAAGAAAAAAACAATTATATTGTCTTATTTCAAGTGCGTATTATCTAATTATCTTATTTTAAGAGTAAAAATACTCGTTCAGTTGGCAAATAATCTTATTTACCTGCTCATATTAAGGGTAAATACACTTAATTTAAGACATTTTTACAAATTTTTAGATCATTTTTGAAGTGTGTTCTTCTTTAAACCAGAGTGAATATTAACAATCTCCTGTTTACAAAATAAAACAATAGAGTCACATTTCCACATTTTAAAGAGTTAAACTTGGAGTTTTACTTCTTTAAGTCATTAGATGTCAAATCAAGAATGAAACCCCCCCATGGTGGGTACAAATTGATGTGTGGTCATTGTAAAATGTTCCAGATCAGATAGTCTGGTAGCAATGAGGAGGATGGTAACATAGAAGATCTCCAAAGAACAGTTTTAAAAAAACTCCAGCTCTATTTACAGTGTGAAATTGTGCTATTGCAGTACAGTCTGATTTTATTCAAGGCTTTTGATGCTAATTGTTGTGAAAACTGCAGTATAGTGAGAGCAGCAAAGGTACTGATGATGATTATTAAGCATATTCCTACACTGATTTAGCCCATAATGATGACACATTGGGATTAAAAGGAAATTCTTATCTTTCTTCCTCTTCTTTGAAGCCCAAGAGATGCTTTCTGCCAGTATATCTCAGACTCGCATTCTGCAGACCTGTGGCGTCCCTCACCCCAACATGGTGAGTGGTGCAAACCCATTACAAGGTAAAGAACCCATCCACACTTTGCACAGACTCACACACTCAGTCTTTCCCTCAGCTGCAAGTTAATTCCACCAAATCAAGCAGGAAATGTGCTTACTTTGTGATTAGTTTCAATTTTGCTGCCAGGTAAAATTAATTCAAGGCTTTATCCGTTTTTTTGTACAATATGGTGCTACAGCTGTAACAAACTGTCAAATGATTTGCTAATTCCTCTTAATCCCGTTAGGAGCTGAGGTATAAATCTTTCAGCTGGAGCACAGGATACAATGCAGGCTTTAACCCTTTCATTCCCCAGAAACCATGTTTCATTCAACCGTCTAAAGTAATAGAGGAATTTTAACATGGTGTTATTGCATTCTTGGTAAAGGATTCGTATATTTGTGGAAAGTAAGGCCTGATGTGCAGACGCTACTATTTGTAGTAGTCCATTAAGTTTACCTTTACATTAATTACCTCAATGTAGATTTTGAAGAATGACGAAGAGAAATTAGCATTTGTGTCTTGCTATATTCACATGTCAAAGAAACTTGAGATTTATTGATAGGATCTCAGAGACGATATGATTAAGACAAAAAGTAAACTTTATGTTACAGAAAGTGTTCTGAGATTTTCTTTTCTTAGAATGAGGTAGCAAAACCTTCACATTTTATGACTAGGGTCAAATGTTTTTGATATCCTACTGAAAACTTCTTATTATAAGTTGTTTCATTGCTGGTGTAAATGAATCAGATTTGTAGACTGGTCCACGTTTGGTGGAGGACTGAAAAAGCACTTGTAATGATCCCTCCTAATACATTGGATTTAATATTTTTAAGCTACTTTCTAATTACTTTGCCTTTTTGCTTTGGGTCCTTGTCCATTTTGAATACCTATTTCTGCCTAAACCTTTTAAAGTGGAGTTATAAGATGTTTAAATTCACCCTTTTCCTCCAAATGTTACAGATGGTCACTGTGAAAAATGCACTTCCATTTAAATTTCAACACATCACAGGGAATTTCTCCAGAAAATATTTGGTCCTTATAGGTTTTAAAACTGTCATCTGGCATGTCATGTTGCTTTGGGATAATGGCTTCCTGTCAGTGCAGGATTCATGGATAATGATACTCCCCTAACAGCTTCAGCCAGCTTGGACACAGGTTCTTTAAGTTTTGCTTTTAGGCTAATAAGATCATTTCACCACAAAAAAAAAATATATTTTTTTTTTTAGGACAGAGAGCCCATTTAAATCGTGAAACATTAATTATCATAACTAGACCATCCAATTGCAATACTATTATTATTGGTTGAATAGATGAAAAAGACACTGCCAGTATTTTGAAAATTGACTGATTTGAAATGAAATCATGATCTGTGTTTTCACAAACCTTTCAAAAGCATTGAAATCACTGGAAACTTAATAAAAAAAAAATCGTAAGAATCTCTTTGTACACATTTTATTCAGACTATTTCTAACTGATCTTAAACAAAGCACATTTAATATGATATAAAGTCAGGGATGTTTGTAGCTTCTGTTTAGGATATCTCTTTTTCAATAGTTTATATATTTATGTTTATATAATTTTTTTTTCACCACTAATGTTTGTATTCTTTTAATGCATTAACCATCTAACAATGAAATTCTCAGATTTTAACTGTAATTATTCTCTGATAAAACATAACATTTTTCCAAAGCTTTCAGAGGCAGAAAATATCCTTTTAATAGAAGGTGAATTGATTTATTTTTATTTTTTGCACATCTTTAAAAGGGGTACTATAGTATATGTAATATGTTCCTAATTCTCTTCACAATATTGACATTTTTACAATTTATAATGCAATAGTACAAAAATTCCTAAACATTAAGAACATCTCGCTGTGTTAGTTGCACAGTAATACGCATGTAATCAAAAAGATGACACATGATGCTGAAAAGAGGACTATTCTATTGAAATAATCTCTAATAAAAAATAGATAACAGTAAAGCAGGAGACATTGACTGAAAAATTAGCTGTTCACTTGCTTTGTTCAAATGTTATCAAATACCACAAAGCAGCCGGGTCCTCTAAACAGTTAACGTTTGCAAACTTTTTTCTTATCACTCTTGACAGACATTACTTCTAAAAGTAATGGCTTAATTATTTTAGGTCTGCCTCAGCAACATCCACTGTCTGCGTGAAATGATTTGACAGTCCTGAGCCATTCAAGCTGTCAAAGATTGTGTTGAAAAGACATTAAGATTAAATTAAGGAGGTCCACTCTTTTATTATCACCAGGAGGTAGACTAATTTGTCACTTGATCTCAGATTTTCCTCTGCCAAGTGAATAAATGGTAAAATCAGGCTACCAAAAATAGACCTGTGTGAGGATTTTATTGGCAGCTTAAATGAAAAGAAACAGAAAGGTTTGTGTATTGATACAAGTCAGCAAAAAAAGATATTGATTCACCTGAAGAGGAGGACATATTACTAGTAGGTAAAGGAATATCTGTAAACAATGTAATGAAATGTGAAGGAAGCATGAAATTGGGGCTTCCATATAAAAAGTCACCTCTTGTGAAACAGAAAATTAGATTTGTTGCTCATTGCTCAGAAAGATTAAGAAATGACACCCAGTTAATGTTATTACTCATAAAAGTAAGAAAACTGAGGTAAGACATAATGGGAGCATGCTATATCCTAAAGGTATATACGTTTATTATTCCCTTAACAATAAATACATTTAAGTTTTTGTGAAATGACTCATCATATTGCCCTACTTTATCTATTTTTAACCTGTGCAGTTTTAGTAGTTTTTTAAAGACCAGCTATCATTCCGTATCTATATTGAAGATATCTCAAACACACTTTAACACCAAATAGTATTTTTCATGTTACTAAAAGTGTACTGTAAGAAAATGTGGTTAAATCTGCATCTTTCAAAGGGTGCATTCCCAACCATGCTTCAGTCCAGGAACTGGCCCAGGGATTGATTGGCAAAAGGGAGAAAACTCACTTCTTCTGTTGGCTTTCACAAAAAGTGAGTTTTGAGTTTGCTGCTGCTACTGTGGCGTTCACATGCAGGGGTGGAGCTAGAAGGGGGGACAGGGCTGGCCATGGCCACCCCTTGCCAATCATTGGCTACCCTTATGTACACCCCTACCTGGTGATTTGTTGTTCCCATAGCAGCAGACTTTACCACCATGGGAAAAAAAGTACTGCTGCCATCCTCTTTAAAACAGAGGATGGCAGCGGTACTACTCTCCACTAGTTAGATTTTCAGTTGTTAGCATATTAACCATAACCTGACAACACAATTACATTATATTAAATCAATTAATTCAATAATTTTTTGCACATCAATATTCTAACTAATCTAATTGAACTTGACAAGCACATAATTCCTGTTTTTTTCAGGTCTATTTTTTGTGTTTTATGGGGGAAAAGGGAAAGCTATGTACCTCTGCAGTCATCTAGGAGTCTTCAATGAAATTAAAGAAAAACTGCTTACAGTTACCACTGATTACAACAGCTCAGTCATTCAATATTTATATCATGCTGAACCATAACTGATTTAGATAACATAGATGCATAATGCTTAAATGTGTATAGATTTACATAAATGTGTGTAGATTTATTAACAAGGGAGTCATGGAGATGTAGTCTGTCTTTACTGATTTATTTGGAATATATGTATGTTTAGTACATATATTCCATATATACATGTATATATTTGTACTCATTCATTTTCCAGTTGGTACAGTATGATTACTCTGGAGTCTAGACTCAGCCTAATTTGGTTTTCAGCCACCCCCCAGTGGCTGACAGCAGTACAACCTATTTTCTGTTTAAACAGATAAAAAAAATCCCAGAGGCATTCCTAGACTGACCCCAAGTTGGTCAACAAATTATTGAATAAGGAAAAAATGTGAGAGTATCTATGAGAACATATTCAATTCAATTCAGTTTATTTATATAGCGCCAAATTCACAACACATGTCATCTCAAGGCACTTTACAGTTCAACCAGATCATGCAGTCAAATTGATACAAAGTTTTCTATCTAAGGAAAACCAGTTGATTGCATTGACTCATTGACTCAAATACAATCCCTCACACTAAGCATGCTTGTAGCAACAGTGGAGAGGAAAAACTCCATATGGTGGGAGCAGGGAAATGAAAACACCTTAAGTGTTAATTAAATTAGATCAGGGATCACAATCTTTTGTATTTCATAATAATCAATAAGATAATAGTGGTTTGAGCTACAATAAAAATAAAAAGAAAAGAAAATAATTTTTTTGATTATACCAGACATTTTGACAATATCCTGATGACTTATCAAAGCAGATTATGAAAATACACCAAGAAAAAATAAGCTACAGAAAATGCATTTTTCTTAAAACATGGGAATAAAATGGTGCTTTAATATTAATTTAAAAGTAGTAATTATGGTGATAAATTGTATATCCTTGGTATTAAGAACAGAAAGAATAATGGAGAATCATGCAGAAAATTATAGCTTGTACTAATTCTGATTTAGGTTGAGATTAGCTTTTATGTTGCCATGTTTGCCATTGTGTAGCTTCTCTTTAGCAATATCTGTGTGAAAACGCAGAGGAGAGGAGCTGCTGTAACACTGAAAGCAGGCCAATTTCCAATTCTCGCTGGAGACAAGATTTTAGCTGTTTTGTCATTCCATGGATTTTATAATAAAAGGCTGAGAGGAGCTTCAGCTCCCTGATTCTAATCTTTAAGCTCCTATGAGCTAAGAGGAAAGTGGCCACCTTGGGGAACCCAGCTTGCATAATTTCCTTTTTATTTGTGCAGAAGAGTTTTAATCCGCATTATGCACTGTACAGAAAATGTGGAAATGCACATGAAGTCATGTAGTGATTTTCATTATACATAAGCATTCGATTATTCACAGCCTAAGGTTTGAAATAATATTCAGGATTTCCCTACACATTTCTTTCGACTAAGTATTTATTATCTGTTGGGAATGTCCTGCAGCCATCCCTACAGCACACTATGCTGTTAAGTCAGTGGCAATACATTTTCCACAGTGGGTGGACGTTGCTTTGAAAGCAAAGCAAAGCTTCAAAATGATGAAAGTTAAAGATGGCCTTGCACACAAACTTAAAAATATACAAAAAGTAATCTTCCTGCTACATTAGGAATCTTTTGCAAAAAAAACAAAAATGAAATAAAAAAATAAATAGAATTGCACATGGACAACTACAGTGCTTATTGTAGCACAGCTGTTTCCCCAGGGAACATCAGTTGATGCATTAGGATTAGGTGGAGGAAAGGAAAGGTCCACTTTCCCCCACCAGCTGGAGGGGGGGGTGTTTGATGTTAAGCAGCGTTAACAAGAAAAAGTTTTTATTCTCTTGGGCAATAAAAAGAAAAGTTTCACACAAAAAGGAAAAGGACTTCTGCTTCTCTGTGATGTCAAGAGCACAGGCAGACATTATTCATGCATGCAGCTCTATCTGAGAATCTGCAGTGTTGCTCTCTGCCCTGAATGTAGCTCCTGCAGAACAATGCAAAAGCCCAGTGATAGCAGCACCATTTCTTTGGCTGAGAAACTGAGCCATTGCATTAAAAGTTAATGCTAAATTTAGTGTTTCAGTCGCCATAGAGCCTTTATACTCGTTGAACCATTTCACATTTCATCATAAAACATAAACAAAAAACTTTAATATATTTCATATGACAACAGCAGAAAAATAAAATATATTCATTCATAATTCATTCATTCATTCATTCATTCAATCATTCATATTATAGCAAGTTAACTGTAAAGTTGAAATAGTTTTTATCTAGAGCCTGCCTTTGTGTAACGTTATATCAGTATAGATAGAGTTAAATTTGATAGAGAAATTTAGCATAAAAAAGCATCATGAGTAAGTAAAGTGTACAGGCTATTTATTAGCACCATCTACTGGGCTGGGAGGTAAATTTACAACTAGTAGTGTCCCATTTCTTAGGGAGAAAGTCTTCACTTTCACCTCCCTCATTGAGAATACTTCACTGTGGAGGGAACTCGCTGGAGTGTTCTAAGACCCAAGTGAGAGAAATGTGACTGGGCCTAAGTAAGCTTTATATATATAGCACCTTTCACAGACCAAAGCCACAAAGTGCTTAACAACACAGGGCCGGATCTACAGTATCAAAGCTTTGCGTGTATAAAAACGTAAACTATTTCACTGCGCACTCTAAAAAATTTACAAACTGATCTATCAACAGCGTGCTAAAAGGATTTGGTCTTTAAAACGTGCTAAATAGCGCCTCTTATCCATTTAGTACTTTTTCTGCAATGAATATGCAATATGGGGTGTTTACACGCAAAAGTGCGTCTTGTGGGAGGAGAACATGTATTAATTTAGCACTCGCAAAGTGATTTATAAAACCTGAAAGCAATTTTGCTAACGGTATCTGACTCTATATTTAACATGTTTCAAAAGAAGGTGCAAATGGTCTGTATGCGTAATTGCGCACACATGGCAGCGGTTATTGTCGCAAGAAGGAGACATCAAAATGAAGCAAGGAGACGCAGAGAACGCATTTTTTCACTCCGTGTGAATATTTTTGGAATGAAAAATACTGGAGAACCCCGACTGGAGAACCCCGACCTCCCCCTTGCGCCTGTGGACACAGCATGTGTCCACAGGCGCAAGTGTTTTTTTGTTGGGGGTCACTGTAAGATTTAAATTTCTTAATGCACTAGTTTGTACAAACTACAAACTACTTTGCCGCAAACCACAAAACGTGCAAAACCATCATTTAAATAGGGCGTCTCCAACAGTTTTGCACCTGCCAACAGTTACGCAATCACTCTTGTTAAATCACCCGCAAACCATGGTTCTGCCCCTCGCGCAAAATTCAAGTTTGCGAGCGCAAATTACTGCACGCAAAAGTGGATCTTGATAAATCCGGCCCACAGTTTAAAAACATCAGAAACATCCACAAAAAAATAATCATAGCATGTAACACAGTAGTAAGGCCTGGGAGACGGCTATTGAGAGTTTAACGCAAGCTGAGGTTACAAAACAAAATCCCAAGGACTTCAAATTTTGCTCAGATTAGCAGTTTACTGACCCTCTTCATGCACCATGAAAGTTGATGAAGTTGTGCCAGAGATCTCTTGGATCTCATCTAACTTAATTTACACTGTTTTTTTTTTATTAATTACTTTTATTTATTTTAGTTATTTTATCTTTTTATGCAGCACTTTGGAAACCTTGTGTTTATCTAAATCGTGCTATATAAATAAAGTGGATTGGATTGGATTGGATTGAGTTAGGAAAGTAGCAACAGGGCCTATTTTGAACCACTCCATTTACTTATTATAGGGACAAAAAGGAAGCTATTTAAAATGTAAAAAACAAGTTAGCTTTAAGCAAACTTTAGTTTGGCCTAGATGCAAAATACTGTGTGTCCTGGAAAACTGACTGACCATCGCCATGACCATGATATTTCCATAGTGAAACATGTTGAGTGAGGGTGGAGTCATGCTGTGGGGATTCTTTTCTTTAATTTTACTAGGGAAGCAGGTTATAGTTCACCGGTAAATATGAATGGAGTAAAATCCATGGCAATCCATTGAGAAGAACTGCTGGAGAATGAAAAGACTTGAGATTGGACTAAATGTTTAGGTTCCCCCACAACCTTCCTGAAAATATAAGGAGAAGTATACAATGACAACCCTGATCAAATGAAATTTATGTCTTACAATGCCCCAATATGTTCAGATGTACAGATCAGTTGAGAATCTATGACAAGACCTTAATTTGTCATTCACAGCTTCACACCATCAAATCTGACTCAGTTCAAATATCTACCTCAATTAACATATTTCAAATGTGCAAAACTCTGAGAGGGAGAGAAGTCAGCAGTCTGTAAGCAGAAGGTCTGTATTGTTTTTGTTTTTTGACAAAGCATTGACTAAGGGGGTTAAATAAAAGTACAAGCCACTATTATAATATTGATAACATCTTAAATTTTTTCTTGACATTTCAAATCATATGAAAGTATCTTCTCTGAGTGCATTTGACAAAAAAAGGTTAATTCAGTCCAGAAATACAGATTCCTGGTACCAGTTGTTATTTTTCAAGTTGGTTGAAGGTTTTCTGAATCAGGAAACCAGCAGGTTTCATTGAACCATTTTAATGGGCATGTAGCGACAGTGGAAAGTAAAACTACTCTATAACTGGAAAAAAAAAAACCTCAGCAGAACCAGGCTCAGCATGAGAGGCTACAGTATCAGCACACAGAGTCATGTATACTGTTAGAGAATTATATTAGAGTATTTTGAAGAATGTGGTTAAATAGAAATTGTGATCAATCGAAATTAAGGACGCGTTGTTAAGTTTATGGTTTGTGTCTTTAAGGCAAACAAGAAAGAATAGCTCTCAGAAATGTCCATAAAGATTAAAGCCACAAAGTTATATGAACTTTCACTGGATTGTTCTACATTTTTTAAAGCTGGCTAATATTCAGTCTCCATCATAAATAATGTGAATGACAAATCATTTTAACAGCACAAACAGTACATTTTCAAAATGTGAGTGATATAAACACCTTTGTCAAGGTACAAACACACACCTTTATAAATAGATTTTTTCAACAATATTTTTTACAGTCAGGCATTGTTGTGTGATGGTCAGAGCTGCTTTATATTCAGCAGCGGTCTGTCCTGGCAATATCCTGTCTGTCTGAATAACGGAAAGACAAGGCTTCTGTGTCTGAACAGAGAGAATTGATAAAGAATGGGTAAGTGGCTGCTTTCTACATGCCATACCTATAGCAACACACACACACATATATATATATATATATATATATATATATATATATATATATATATATATATATATATATATATATATATATATATAAAATCCGAATTGGATTTTTTTCTCTGAATGTGAACCTAAACTGCACGCATAAAGCTATTTAATTCATTTAATTTTGGGTTAAGTTTAGAGGTAGGCTGATATACACAATCATATCAGTATTTTTATTTCAACTTTTAATTCAAATGTCCTCAAAATTGTGTTATCATATATGCATATATGTTTGCTAAATAAAAAATAAGTCCAGATACAAAAAAACGCTTATTATGAAGACATGAAGTACAGACTGTTCTAAACTGTTGTGTCCCCCTGGTTGAATTCACTATTGTTTCCCCTTATGTATGTAAAACTATGAAAAAAATTATATTATCATTATCATTTGTGAATATTTAGCAGATTTCTGACTCATTTCTGATTATTATTGGTATCAGAAGTAGTTATATTTCTCTTAATTTCAGCAAACTCTCACCGAGAGTGTCTTCTGCCTAAATTATATTTTTCGAAAATAGATAAGAATATGCAGCATGAATATGAAGCACCAAACATTCCGACTGTGGAGTTTTAATGAGAAGAGAGGATACTGTAAGCCATTTTAATTAGCTTGTATAGGCTTTTACTGTTCTTGTTTGTGTGTTTATGATATAAATAGAAGTTTAAACCCTCTGATGCAACTTTGACAGTCAAATGAAGTTCACCCAGGGTAAGCACAGTAGAAAAAATGGTAGTTAAGAGTACATATGTACTTTAAATCAATATTCTTACCTCCGCCAAAGAGGTATTATTTTTAGGGGAGTTCATGTGTTTGTTTGTCTGACCATGTGTGCGTACAGGTTAACTTGAAAAATTATGGACAGGTTTTAATAATTTTGTGTAACTAAGTCCAAGGAACAGTTCCTTAAATGCATCTGGATGCAGAAATTTTTTAAGCAGTTCCACCCTAAACCAGAGAGTGGTAATACTGTAGTGACTATTGACAGCTTCAGCATTGGACTCAAAAGTCCAGGTATTATAATGAAGACAAAGATTACAAAAACACAGTAAAGTCTTGATCTTCTGATCACAGAAGAGAGCAGAGGGCAGAGTGAATGAAGGAGGTGAGAGCAGAACAAACACCAGAGGCTGCAGACACATGCTGTGCCTTATTTATACATTTATTAAAGGATTTTAAGGAAATCGTTCCTGAGCTGCACCTAATGCCAAGGAGCAATTTATTGAAATTTGTTAATCTTGCAGATAATGTGCAAATTTTAGCTATAGGTGTAAATCACAATGAGGGGCAACATTTACTTCTTGAGCTCTCAGATTGCTTTTCTAGTACTGATATTATTTTGTTATTCCGTTGAAGTGTAGAGAAATGACAGGTAGCCTAAACAAAAAGAGCTAATCAGGAAAAAATGAGGAACAGCTGGGGTAGAGTAAAGGGGGAGCAATCAGAGGAGATGCAGAACAGCTTGCAGAATGGCAGAGAGGAACAGATCATATAAGCAGAGAGAGCTAACTCAAAAACTCTGAAATACAAAGAAGACAAGAAAAGAATGACAATAAAAAATATAGAAAAGCTAGACAAAGCATGACTTACTGTAGATAAAATACCAACAAAGAATTAGTCAAATACAGACACTAAATAATATAAAAACTCCAACATGGAGCCAGCTCTATGCAAGGATGATCAGAGTGGTTGACATTGAACCAAACATTAGCTGGGATATATGCAATGTTTACATTTGTTCCTATGTGGATAACCTTAACCTGGTAAAGTTTCATATACATTCACAGCAACCTGTTTGTTTTTTTAAATCATTAAATATGCTTGTGAGATTTATTGAGGGACAAAAGAAAAGCCCTGCTATTCACAGTAAAAATAAGGCTACGTAGAAATAACATTTTATGTAGATTGACTTAGTGCCATATGCTACTGAAATTATAGCAAAAACATTATTATTGTTAGTGGATCTTTTTGATTGTTATGTAACAGTTTGCACTGCATCACCATTTACATAATATGGTAGTGCTGCAATCCTCATCATGAGTTTTATGATATTCAAGTGATATTAAGCTGATAGTAATAAAAAGTTTACCAAAGTTCCAGTGAGGATACAAGATTAACCCATCAGTGTTCTCCTAATTAGCAGGATTTCACAATCCATAGACAAATGGCCACCATGTTTCTCACTGAAGCTGAAACAAAGAATAGCATCTGATTCTCCCAGAACGGCACTTTAGAGGACATCTGTCATTTCTGTGTTATGCATAATTAGCAACAAGAACCATTCAAAGTACTAAACTTCAACAGTTATGATGAAAATATTGAAAAGCAGCATTTGTTTTATGTTTTCTTTGGGAATACAGAAATTTAAAAGATCCACACAGGCAGAAAACTCTGGTAAACTTCAGCATAATGTATTAAGTGACAAAGAGTAGAATAGCTTTTCAGCAAGGCTGCTAAAAAAAATGCATTCGGATTAATTTAGCACTCATGTCACAAACTACCTTGTTGGGACTCCGCACTCTGTTTTTATCAGTAAATTGAACTGGCTTAGCTGTCACCCAAGTGTGCAGCTTTAAAACGAGAACCAATTCTGCACAACAAATATCTGCCCAAGCACAGTGGTGGGCGCTGATTGTGTTTGTGTGCCCGTCTTTAGATGCAATAATGATAGCTTTAGTCTACAAGCTGGTTAATGAAAAGAAGATGAAGAGGGAGGCGCCGATTATGTTTAAACCTTCTATTCAGGAAGGGACAGTAGTTGTCATCATGAGGCGTTTATCTTCGTAACAAATTCTATCAAACTCATAAAAACGTACTCATTCTTCTCAGTGGTTTAGCAAAAAGAAAGTGGAGCTCTGCTTTGAAATTCAACTCTCTTGAGATGTACTTTAGAACGTGTCAGACACTTAAAAGCAACTGCTCATCACTCTAAATGTGGCACTCTCATGGTGAAACATGATGGGGGCACCATTGAAGTGCAGGTATGCTGTTCTTATAAAGAAGGATGTCAAAGCAAGTTGTCAAAGTCACGTAGTCAAAAGTCGATATCCTGCAAATCTCAGATATTTCCCAGGTTGAACGCAACTGAATTAAACGGCTAAAATATCTACTAAGTTGCAGTCAAGTTCCTGTGCTTAGGACCTAATTATTTGATTTAGGGGTGTTAAAGCAGAGACACATCTAAACAGTGCAGGATACCGGCCCCCAAGGACTGGAGTCTGACATCTGTGTAATAGAGCCAGTAAAAGCATTTAGATCAATACTTGTGCATTACAATGGCTTAGTTTAAGCCGTAACATAATGTTCACAGAAACATATCATCCAGACTGACTGAGAAGTGACTATTCTGCCAAGAAGAATGGACAAAAAAAAAAAAGAAGACCCAGGCAACTCGTTGCTTAACCCCTAGAACCCTACGGACCCACCGGTGGGTCCAGCTGCTACGTGACCTCATAATTTTAACAAACCCCCAGTATTGATGTAAAAAACACATTTGGCACAGTTTTGTGACATTTTTGGATAAATGTGCCAAAATGGCCCCTCCGCCTAAGAAATTTCTCACTAATACCATTCTAAAATAAATATGATTCATCTGATTGAGTCCAAATTTGGTATATTTTTACACAACATTTAGATTTAAAAGTCTGTACTACTTTTTTGTGCCATAAATAATATTTTGGTAGTGTTTTGCAATGTTTATTTCAAAGAAAATTTTGGCGAGGTTCAAAAAATGCAAAATATTTTGTATTTTGTCCCTAATATTTCAGGCAGGGTCAAAGCTACAATGGTGCTGACACCAGAAAACCATTCTATGACATCTTACCTTTACAGAGGTACCAAAAGTTTCTTCTTAAATCTAATAGCTGTGAGGCTATAAGTGCTTTACTTTTGTGTGTTTTTGTCAGGCAGAAATTTATTTATACCCCCTGAGGGTGTAAGAGGTTAAGATGGTTTAGAAACTCTCTGGCAGTCTTTTGGTGTTTTACCTTCCCTACGTCATCTCCTTCTGCTTTTATCATTACAGGGTCTCTGACACCTTGCATATACAAGTTTCCAGATCATGGATTGAGCAGCAGCTCTTGTGCTTTGAGTCACGGTTTTTCCTCGCTACCGTCTGCCCTCCTCTCACCTGATGAGATCCCTGGGGGCCCCAGTGGAGAGGGGAAAGGTGACGCACAGAGGAAAGGGATGCGGGAGCAGGAGGATGCTGCCCCTTTGGATTCCCCACAGATACGAGAACTGGAGATGTTTGCAAATGACTTTAAAATACGCAGGATCAAACTTGGTGAGCACAACCTAAAACTGATGCTTCTCCATCTAATGGCTTTTTTTGTTTGGTACTGGATGTTTGTTTTTGTTCTGTTTTTTTAAGTTAATCTTCCTTTCCCTCTGATGACTGTAATCTGTGATGCATTGCTATTTCTGTTTTATTTTGACCCCCCCAGGCTACACTCAGACTAATGTAGGCGAGGCTCTTGCCGCAGTGCACGGCTCCGAGTTCAGCCAGACCACGATCTGCCGCTTTGAAAATTTGCAGCTGAGCTTTAAGAATGCCTGCAAACTCAAGGCCATTCTGTCAAAATGGCTCGACGAGGCTGAGCTGGCTGGTGGTGAGTCACACGAATCCATCCAGCCCCCATACAGTGTTTATTTACAGTAGGTGTCATCTTTATCCATCTCAGTGATGTTAAACCTGAACTTTGGATTTGTTGCCATAGTATTTTATGTAAGTGATATCACTAGGATGGTGTACTAAAAAAGCACATTCCTGTTTGCTTTTTTAACCATTCTGAAGAACGAAAGAAAGCACCTGAAGTGCAAGCTTGTTTTTGTTTGAATAATGATATAACATATTATTTGTGCCGCCTACAACTCAAAACTATTTCTTATTTTTAAATATATGACAATTCATTGCACAATTCTTTATAACCCTCAAACTTTTTCACGCTCTCACATTGTAATCATAAACTTTTTCTTTTCTATTTTGAAATTTGCTGTGCTACACCAACAAGAAGCAATGCATATTTATGAAGTTGGAGATGCATTGCTTTCAAAATTAAAATATTTTAATCAGAGCAGCAGACAGAAGCCCACAGCTCAGGTGGGAGAATCTGTTGACATAAATCAGTTGTACAATCCGTGCCATGAACAAGGCCAGTGTGGAAAGACAGCAATTAGAAATCCCATTTACAGGTTAGAACATTGAAAATATTTGGAACGACTGCAAGAACGGATATAGTGCCGCATGAAAATGTATCCTCTCCTTCAAACCAGAGGTTGGCAACATGTGACTCCAGAGCCACATGTGGCCCTTAATACTGGCTAAAATGATATAAAGAGCTAACTAATGTTCTTTAATAACAAATACCAGTCTTAGAAGCTTTAGTGCTTTTTGTAAAGAATATCTGAATTAAATTTTTACAATAGAATTAAAAAAAGACAGACATGTTTAATTTTAATTAGCTTGGAAATTGTTTTAATATTTTATTTACATCAAATAACACTTTATAGAAGAAAATCATGCTTCATCTAAATTAACTGTTCATGTTTTTCCTTATTTTAAAATCTAGAAATACAAATAAACTGTTGGTTAAGATGCAACAGATTCTCTATGGCAGATACTGAACAAAAATAATAGGATGCCTTTTATTAAAAAGTCAAAGCATTTTGCTGTTCTAAAGGACTTTTACCTATCCGGACTCAGGGTAAAAGGCTCTTTAGAAATGAGAGGTTGCAGACCCCTGCTCTAAGCAAACCCTACCAACAACAAAACATGAACATTAAAGCTTTGTTTTCAGGACTCAGAACAGGGGACCCAGTATTCAAGGCATACAGACAGACCGTTTTCTCAAAAACATTCAGTATAGAATGGATCTGCAGTTCGGGCATCCAGGGCAGGAAACTCTAGAGGGAAAACACAGGTTAGTGGCCACGTAAATCTGATGGAGGATGATTACGAAAGCGTGAGTCTCTATCCTGGTTTTAAGTTCAATCCGTGCCCAGAGGAAGAGGTGGATTCCAGCTGGAGGGCTACCAACACCACACGGCAAATACCACCCAGAGAGTTCCAGACGCTGAAGCGTTTAAGACTGCAGAGCGGGCAGGACATCAGAACCGAGCAGACAAAGGAAGGCAGGACTATCGAGAAGGCAAAGCCAGTGTGGAAGAGGCTCAGAGGAATCTGAGCCAGAAGATCTCAGATTTGAAGAGGAACTTAAGGGCGGTGTCAGGAAGCAGCATGGGAACAGGTGACACAGATGAACAGTGATGAGAAACTGGGCGGAGCTAGACAGGAATGAACCACCAAGCCAGTCATCAGACCAAGTACATGACAGTAATAGTATTGGGATACCTTTTTTTTTTTTTTTATTACATTTTTTTAGTTTTTGCAGCACTAGTGGCTAATTTTTTGGACAGTAGGCTGACAGGTAAGGGGGTATGTGAGAGGGGGAGAGACATGTGGCAAAGGACCAGGATTTGAACCCAGGTCAGCTGTGTCGAGGACTAAGGCCTCTGTACATGGGTCGTTCGCACTAACCGCTGCACCACCTGCACGTCCGTGGGATGCCTTTTTTAAGCAGAGAGAAAGGAAGCGTGTCTGAACTGATGGAAAGTTGGATGAAACTAAACAGAGGACAGTTCCGAATGGAAACCAATAAGAAACAAGAAAATACTTGAGAGTGAGACAGCAGATTGTTGTCCAGCAGGAGACCAAACCTACAACAACCAGAGCTGGAATGGAACTGAGTAAATCGAAGCCGGAGTAAAAGTCAAGATAAAAAAAAGGACTTGTAGCTGTAGTTAGAGGAAAAACATTGTTTTTTACCAAGTCATGGATCGTTTAAGCTTAATTAAGAGGCACACCACATTTTTCAGAATTTAATTAGAAAAAAAAAAAGTATTTTGAAAACAATGTATTACCTTACACTTCGGTTATACTTCACATTGTGTTGGTATTTTGTGATATAAGATACTTTGACGCTTGTAGTTGTGTTAATCTGGAGAGAATATATAAGGTAGGCTATTTTAATCATCAGGATTTTTTATAAATCCTTTTGCAATATAGGAATATCACTATATAATAATTTTACCTGATTTAAAAAGGAAACTTCAAGATCTGTTTTTTTTTAAATATTGGGGTTAAATATGGAAAACAGGATTAAAAGAATAAATACAATAATAACTGAGTAATAAAATAAATAAAAATCCTTAAATAAAAAAAATCTCATCAATTGGATCAATATGGGCAGATTTATTTACTGACAAAAAACTATTAGTTAAAACATTTTAATGGAAATAATTGATCAAGTTAAACTTAATCATTTTGAAAATGAAAAATATCTGTTGCTGTTAATATAATAGTTATAAGAGGACCGAGATATTTTTGTGAAGTTGCCAAGAAAAAAAAAAAGCTGTGTCTGAATTTTATGATGTGTTTTTTCTGGTGTCACAGCAAAGCATTAGTTTAGATAACAATATCTTCTTTCTTTTTCCTGTAGCCTTGTACAATGATAAAACAGGAATGAATGAGCGGAAGAGGAAAAGGAGAACAACCATCAGGTACACTTTTTGTGGAAGAAAAGTATAAAAGCAATTTAATACATTTAATGTGAAGGATTTTTTTTTATCCCCTGTTTGCTACTACAGCCTTGGAGCTAAGGAGGCCCTGGAGCACAGCTTTGTGGAGAAAAGTAAGCCCTCCTCGCAGGAAATAGCCCGGATAGCCAAAGGGCTCCATCTGGAGAAGGAGGTGGTCAGAGTATGGTTCTGCAACAGACGTCAAAGAGAGAAACGTGTCAAAACAAGCCTCAGCCTGAGCTCTTGTTTGACAAAAATCAGCCCAAACTGCCTCACACAAATGGGCAAAACACAAAGACCACTCACGTAAATTAAAGTTCAGTTCAGCTGTCTTCAGAGCAAAAGTGACAAAGGGCTCCTTCATGACAACCTTACAAATTGACTATTCTACAACAGCTCCAAAAGTAATAAATTCACTAGGAGCAGCTACAAAAAATGCTTCTAAACACATTCCTCATGTTTTTTTATTTTATTTTATTTTTTAGCTAAACTATGAATATCATAATATTTATTAGATTAAATAAAGATTTAAAGTTTGTTGCCAATATACCCTTATCCTTATATGGCATATAATTATTTTGGGGAATTTTATATGATAGACCAACACAGAAATATACATTTATAGAGTGGAAAGAAGCAAAAAGCATGGTTTTCACAATTTCTCTTGTGAGATATCAAATTGTAATATTTTGGTGCATTTTTAATGGCTATAACAGCTTTTCACGCTTGGACGTAGCTTGGCCAGCCAAACTGATATGACACATACACTATATTGCCAAAAGTATTTGCTCACCTGCCTTGACTCACATATGAGCTTAAGTGACATCCCGTTCCTAATCCATAGGGTTCAATATGACGTCGGTCCACCCTTTGCAGCTAGAACAGCTTCAACTCTTCTGGGAAGGCTGTCCACAAGGTTTAGGAGTGTGTTTATGGGAATTTTTGACCATTCTTCCAGAAGCGCATTTGTGAGGTCGCACACTGATGTTGGACGAGAAGGCCTGGCTCTCAGTCTCCGCTCTAATTCATCCCAAAGGTGTTCTATCGGGTTGAGGTCAGGACTCTGTGCAGGCCAGTCAAGTTCATCCACACCAGACTCTGTCATCCATGTCTTTATGGACCTTGCTTTGTGCACTGGTGCACAGTCATGTTGGAAGAGGAAGGGGGCAGCTCCAAACTGTTCCCACAAAGTTGGGAGCATGGAATTGTCCAAAATGTCTTGGTATGCTGAAGCATTCAGAGTTCCTTTCACTGGAACTAAGGGGCCAAGCCCAGCTCCTGAAAAACAACCCCACACCATAATCCCCCCTCCACCAAACTTTACACTTGGCACAATGCAGTCAGACAAGTACCGTTCTCCTGGCAACCGCCAAACCCAGACCCGTCCATCAGATTGCCAGATGGAGAAGCGCGATTCGTCACTCCAGAGAACGCGTCTCCACTGCTCTAGAGTCCAGTGGCGGCGTGCTTTACACCACCGCATCCGACGCTTTGCATTGCACTTGGTTATGTATGGCTTGGATGCAGCTGCTCGACCATGGAAACCCATTCCATGAAGCTCTCTGCGCACTGTTCTTGAGCTAATCTGAAGGCCACATGAAGTTTGGAGGTCTGTAGTGATTGACTCTGCAGAAAGTTGGCGACCTCTTCGCACTATGCGCTTCAGCATCCGCTGACCCCGCTCCGTCAGTTTACGTGGCCTACCACTTCGTGGCTGAGTTGCTGTCGTTCCCAAACACTTCCATTTTCTTATAATACAGCTGACAGTTGACTGTGGAATATTTAGGAGCGAGGAAATTTCACGACTGGATTTGTTGCACAGGTGGCATCCTATCACAGTTCCACGCTGGAATTCACTGAGCTCCTGAGAGCGACCCATTCTTTCACAAATGTTTGTAAAAACAGTCTGCATGCCTAGGTGCTTGAATTTATACACCTGTGGCCATGGAAGTGATTGGAACACCTGATTCCAATAATTTGGATGGGTGAGCAAATACTTTTGGCAATATAGTGTATGTTGGCACCAGTGTACGGAAGCCTCGCTTCTATCAGTGAGCCCCAGGGCAGCTGTGGTTACAATGTAGCTCACCACCATCAGTGTGAGTGTGTGCGTGAATGGGTGAATGACTGAATGTAGTGTAAAGCGCTTTGGTCAAGTCTCCTGACTTAACTAAGCGCTATATAAGGACAGGCCATTTAGCACACAGATGCTGTATCAGTCTAGTTGATAGCTGCTAGAGCTCGATTTCAAAGGCAGGAGTAACAGGGTCAGCCTCATCAGGTTAGAACCCATCAGATTACCCTGGATGTGGCAAAAAATCTAAGCGACACGCTCTGATTTTGTAATGCTTCAATCATGTCAAGCCATCAAATAAACTCCAGTGAATGATTTCTGCCGGTTCTGCCTTAAAAATCTGACGAAATAAGGCATGCTCTCTAGTACGTTCTTTATTTTCATTGCAAGATTGCAGGCTTGTCGTTCCGCTAGCAGAAAAGCAATGCTGCATTATGGGTAATTCTGGTGCTGAGAGTCACGCATCGTAAAGTGTCCACCTCCTGCGCTGTGAATGGTCCAACCAGATCTGGCCGGAGTCAACGGCAGTTTACCAGACTAAATTAAGGTCTTAGTAATTGAGTCTAGTTGGCGCGGCTTGTCTAAACATTAAAATGTTTCTTTTGTTTAAAAAAAAGCCCAAGTTCTTTCAGATTGGAATCATAGCATCTGTTAACATAAATTTTCAAGTTTTTTTTTTTTTTTTTACAGATTCTCAATTAGTTTGGACAAATTTGCCACATGGATTTGCATGGACTTATATCACTGTGTTGTAACTCTTGCTGTTTGTTCAGGGTTGATTGTCCTAATGGAAAATACCCTCCAACGCCAACAGGATTTCCTTGCATTGAGCTCCATCCAGCTTTCCATCAACTCTTACCCCATATTAGCTGCTGAAAAAAAGCATGATTATCATGGTATAATACCGCCACCACCATGTTTCACTAAGGGGGTGGAGTGTTCGCGTTTATGTGTAGGTGTTAGCAATCTTCATCATGCCGTTTGTTCACTAATGTTCTCTAACACAGCTCTGAGGTTTCCAAAGGACACCTGCATTGAACACCTGAGTTTTTTAGGCATGTTAGATTTAACAAATCATTTAGTGGATATCAAAAGGCTGTTAGTTGTGCTGGATTTCATTCATTTGGTGTCATTCTAACAGAGGCTGATACAACTTAATGCCTTTGAATTTGAAGATCTTAAAAACCATGTAACGTTTTGCTTCTCCTACACAAATAAGCACAATTTTGTGTTTGTCTATCAAAAAAAGAGTTAAAAAACAACTTTGTTTGCCTTTGGAGTATGTAAAAATTATTATGAGTTCATTTGTAAGCAGCTGTATTTTACCCATGTATGTTTTCTTTCTCCATTCCCTAGATACATACACTCTGCTCCCCTGAAAAACATACATTTAAACAAGGATAAATGTCAACATCAAATGCAACATTTGGTTGTATGAAGTTGAACTTTGAAGCCCATATAAACTGAATCCTGCTGTTGTCCAGTCCTGACATTTAAGTCTACTGGATCTCAGCTGCATTCTTGTTTCTTATATGAATACTAATCACTCCATTAGAGGCCAGGTGATTTCCACAGAAAGGCCCAGAATGCAGAGAATTACCTCTAAAAGATCAGCTCAGTGTTTTGTGACACGGTCATTTAATGAAAAAGTTAAAATGTTTTTTTGAATGAAATGAACATCTGTTTTTAATATTTATGCATTTGTTCTCAGTTTTTTTTTGTCCTTTATCTTAATGAAGCCACTAATATATATTTATTTCCCAGTTGCTTACGTCAATATTTTAATATTTTGTCAAGAATGTATTTTAAAAAACTAATATATTTCCATGAGGTTTTTTGTTGCTATTTGTTTCTTTGATTGACAATTCAGGGTCATCAGTGACAGTACGTGGTATTCCGTCCGTTACCTTTTTAACGCTCTGATTTTTGCTCGTGTTGTTGCTGCTTTGACAAAGTGCGATACAATGGCGATCATTAGCCAGCGGGAACCCTGACCCTGTTGTGATGACGGATGTGAAATGTCTTCACAGAACGAGAGCCTGACAGTTCTGACATTAAATCACTGCAACTACAACTTAAGTGCCAATTACTGCAACATGGAACAGCTTAAAACTGATTCATGTAATGAGTCTATATTTGTTCCATAAAATGTCAGCAGGATTAATACAACCTTTATTCATGTCAAAAGATGTATTTTTTCAGTATACTTGTGTTAAAATGAACCGTCTGTCATAGTTAGATACCGGAAGGTGCCTTAGGTTCAACCGGTAAATTGAGTTTTATGATAAACTACTGCACCTGTGCCAAGTCTTGTTTTTACAGCTCTATTACCAAATCAATACACACATTAAGAAAACAGAGTAGGGATTCATAAATAAAACTAGCCGACGTTTTGATTTAGGAACAAGCTGTTTCCACCTTGACTTATGTTGGTCTTTATATCTCTAGTGTTGTCCGGGGAATTGAGTACGGCGGGTTTATGTGCAACTTTTAGGATGCTGAGAGTTAAGAAGAGGTTATGCTTTAACAGAGTGGCTGGAAAGCTTCTTTATCGAGGTTCTTCTGCAGGCAGCGTTGGAAAATGTAAAATGTACTCTTTGTGTCTCCTGTAATTTTCCATGCATTTTGGATTGACGTAAAAAGAGGCAGGACATTTTTGTTTACCTTGTTGTTGATAGCTGTTCTGTTTTCTGTTGCACAACGATAAAGTCTATGCCTGTAATACTGTGAAAATACCTGTAATAGTAAACGCATCCGTTTCTGAGATCTTTTCTCTTGTTTTTAAGCTACAGAAAACTGTTTCATATCCTTTCCACTAAAGAAAATGTGATTTCTTATCAGAGCAAAGCATTCTGGTGTCTTTTTTGCTTTTTTATTAAAGCAGTCTGTAAAAAAGAAAGAAAAAGAAAAGAAAACCCCAGGATATCATTATCTGCTTTTAAGACAAATTAGTTTTTCCTCAATACACAGATTCAGTTTTCTATATAGATTTTTTTCTGCATTCAACTTAACTGGAAAAATAAACATCTCAAACATTTATCAGTAAGATTTTAAATCAATAATTTCTAAAAGTTAATGCAAAGCACTGACAGGTTTTTAATGGGATGGACATTTGAAGCATGGCCAGATTCAGTGTTTGACCCTAAGCCAATCAGTGATCACTTTACATGATCCACCTCTATACTGGGAAAATCATTGTTCATCAGCAGATTGCTCCTGGACATCACGTTCTGATGTTTTATGTCTGTGGAAACGTTTTAAAGAGGAATTGTAATCCCCACACTGGAATGTGATCAGAATGCTTCAGCATGAAAGAAGATTTCTGGCTGGGTTCCTTTTCTCCATTGCTGCAGTGCTTTTCAGCAGATGCCTTTAACAGTCTGAAACTTTCCACAGAAAAAAAAAATCATGAAACTGGTTCCACTGGCCTACCTCCTGTAGAATACCAGTGTCTCCTTGATGTTTTCTCTCGGGTTAGGAGGTTTCTTTGATGTTCTGAGGCCAGTGCAGCACACAAAGGTTTAAGCAGTAACAATAAAACCTGCCTGTTGCCTTTTCTGAGTACATTCTGTACAGCTGAAATCATCCTTTATGGCAGACAGTTAAAGTATTGGCTGGACTTTCCTGGTTAACCATGTGGTAAAAATAAAACACAAATAAAGCTCACTGTAAAAAACGATCTAGAAATAAGTAAAATTTTCTTAAATTAAGTGTATTTACCCTTAATTTGAGTAGGTAAATGAGAGTTTGCAAATGGAATGAGTATTATATCATATGCACTTGAAATAAGACAATGCATGTGTGCGTTATTTTAAGGGTCAATTGTCATGTTCCATTGGCAAAATGTATTTTACCTCCTCAATCCAAGAACAAATGCATTTATTTTAAGAAAAAATACTTATCTAGATTTCGATTTTTTTCCAGTGCTTTTGTGATTTCATTTTACTTTCTCCATTCCAAGCTAATCTCGATCCTACATCATACAATGTAAATCCTAACTTTACATTGTACACATATACATATATACATATATATAATAATTTTTTTTTTAAATATGTATATAGTCTAAAACTTATATACAGCTACATTACTTGGTAAGGAAACCTTAAGACGGTCATGTTTGACCTTGTTATGGCGCCACTTTAATGTAAATGTCAGTAAGACTGCCACTTATACAGAAATATGTTTAATGGATTGCCAGAGTACTTTTAAAGAAAAACTTTATTTCCCTTTGTATAGTAGAAAGTGTTATATTTAATTTACAGGAACTTATAGTGGGTAAAATGGGAATTAAACGAGTCAACATTTTCTGAATAATTTCCAATGATAGCGTTAACATGAAACTCACACTAGATGTCAGTAACAACCTAAGTAATCAAAACTGATAAGAATCTGAAGCTGAAACTCCTATTTGAAGGCAAAACTATTTTAAAACATACAGCAAATAAGGAAAAATGTAATTAAAATCTAATTAATGTGTTATGTTCTAAAGCCATCCTTAAACACATTTATTCTACAGTATTTATAAAAGAAAATGTAAGCTACTTTGATCAATACTTTTAATTTACCTTTCTTGGACACAAATTGTGAACATTATTTCCTTCTAAGTATAAATGGCGTTGGTATTTAAACATCTGGTGTGAATTTCATGAATAAGAAAGCATTATAAGAGCTTATTTAGAAAACATATTTAAAACCTATCCCCCTGAATAAATAATGCTTGCAGTGTTATCTTTAAAGGGGAAAAAATGTACAAGATCCAATCTGAATGGTACCTGAGGAAACTTTATTCCTTATAAAAGCCATAAACCTTTTACAGAGCCAATTTACAACGAGAGAAGTCAACAAAAATCAGCATGAAAACCTTTTACATAAATTCTACCCAGTCAAGCTCATCAAATTCTCAGAAGAGCGTAAATGTAATTCTGTAATTACCTTGGTCTGGTTCATGATATAGGGAGAAATAATTAGCAGAACCTCATTGGAGTCTATTATATGTCACACACAAGCATGAATGACACATTTTCAGTTCATTTTGGAAAAAGGAACTAATATGGAAAAGAAGGGCCAGAAATGGGGGAAAAAATTACTTTACATGAGCAGATTTTGCCGTCTCTCTCACAAAAGCCAGAAGCTGCTGACATTAACAGTTCACTTAGTTGGAAAACCTGACATAAAACATGTTATATCACAGTGTCACTTCAGCATTCACTTCCATTGTTCAGTATCTGTAGTGTGTGTGTAGTTTCTTTTGCAAGAGGCGGCTTTTAATTCCTAAATAAAGTAACTGCACAGCAGCTGGTAGAGAAAAGGGACTGCAGAACCAGTGCTTTCCTGCAATCGCTCATTAAATCAAAACAACCAAGAAGCCAAAACACAAAACCTCATTTCATTCCCATGTATCAACAGACAATCTATTTAAAACTCTGCCAGTGTTTCATTGAGTCAGGATTTAAGCTCAAGCTTCAAACTTAATGATGGTTATTCTAACACCTGCATGTAAATTTCCAGAGCTTTAGTAAGAAAATGCAAATGTGTCCACTGGGGGCTTTAATGGAGACGGTTCGCCTCAGAGAAAGCAAGTGCGATGGTTTTAAACAAAGCAAGAGCAACACAAACAGACGGTAAATGGTCTGAGAAACAGGAAGCATGTTCCATCTGTTTCTTGACCACCCTCAAGCTCTTTTTAATAACTATTTCTTTCATTAAAACTTCCTGGACTAACTACAGAGTGACCAAACCTGCTAGATGAAAAAGCCAATTCCAAGAAGCATTTGTAGCCCTTTAAAAGGCAAATTTACATCATTCTTTGGGCCAACTTGTGGCCTTTCAAATGACATAATAAATATGTTCTCATAAATACGTGTCCAATGAACTTTAAGGCAATAAGCATAACAATGCGAGTAAACATCAGCCTGCCTGTTTGCCTTTGACTGTATGTGTGTGTGTGTGTGTGGGTGTGTGTGTAATAGTGTAGCACTTAAAACCTGACTAAACCAGTGCGTCTGACAGAGGCTGCATCAACCAGTTTTGAGTTGCACCAGTTTAGAATGTAAACAATAACAAGACGGATAATTAATCCACTCCCAGAGCTCGAAGCTGTCTCTCGATCTCATCGTCAGAAATGGTGGCTTGTTTGGAGGAGGCGGAACTGGGGATGCTTTTTCCTGCAGCTGGTGCTCTGACCATCTGGAATCATAGATTGGGAGAAAAGCATCATTACCAAGAGGACTTGATTAGCAAATGATTAAATAATTGCACTGAGATTTAGTCTTTGTTTATTACTTGATGCTAAGAATAGTTGGATTTGAGCCCAACCACAAAAACAAAACAAAATTAGATGTTGAGATGAGGAATTTCCTAGACAACATTACAAAGATTTCAGACACAATGTGTTCAAAGACTTAATACAGCATCTAATGAGTGTTTAAAGCTGTTAAATTTTTCCACCACTGCAACCTTTGCCTTGTTTTACATTGATTTGTGATTGTCCAGCAAAAACAAGAGAATACCTATAGAATAAAAGAGTAATTAAACATGATATTTACACATTAAAATCTAAACATCTATTGATCGTTTGGGAAACTTAAGTACACAGTTGGCTGGGCGACGTCTTTTTTCTTCACATTTTCATTTTTTTTAAACAATTACCTGCATTTAAAATCTGATTGTGATTTGAAAAGAATCAGAGGGGCTCAAGTGTTTGGTCAGATTACATTTAACAAGTATAAAATGCTCTTAATGTTGCATTAGTACACACAACTGGTCTGCTGCCATAAATAAAGGAATTAAGAGTTAAAACTATCTCTCAGGACCATGTAACTTATAGGTAAGTACTTTTCTAAGCAGCAGTAAAGTCCTGCAACAATGGACTCTGGACAAGAAAGCCTTATTAACCCACAGAGGAAAGCTCCGTCTGTTTTCTGTGTGAAGTCTGAGATATTTTCATCACCTTTAATGATCAGGAACTTTACTATTGGATTAAGTAGCATAGGACTGCAACTTACGATTATTTTATCTGTCGATAATTTTTTCCATTAATCAATTAATAATCAGGTAGCCAATGGTACCTTAAAGAAGCGTTTTTATGAAATCAAACAAGATGAAACAAAAACTTTTTGACTAAAGGTGTTCTGGTTAGAGCAGAAAATTAATCTTTTTTTATCTTAAAAATTTTATCTGCAAAATGTTTTCATATGTTTTTTTATTTTGATATAATCACTGCTCTAAGTGGGTTGCTCTGTCAGCTAAAGGCATGTTTTAGAGTCTCTATACTCTAGTTAATGATTAATCGATTAATGAATTAGTTGACAATTATTTCAATATTCGATTAATCTGACTAATCTGATAAATTGTTTCAGCCCTAAGGCAGCAGTAAAACTCTTTAATACATAGACTGGTTTGTTATATATATTCAATCCCATTCAGTTTATTTATATAGTGACAATTCACAACACGTGTCATCTCAAGGCACTTTACAATTTAATCAGATCAACCAGATCATACAGTCAAATTGTTTTAAAGTTTTCTATCTAAGGAAAACCAGTTGACTGCTTATATGTTAGCTCAAGAAGCTTTTCTCTTTGAAATAAAAAATGTTCATTTCTTATTTTAATAAGACCTTGTCTACAAACATGCATATCCTGACGATTGTCGCTGCAGGAGAATGACAATAAAATCCTAATTGTGTTTAAAAAACAAACTTGGTTAAAATGTTGATGTATGACACAAATTGCACAGCCCTTGTTAAAAAAATGCATCTTTCTAGTTTCTCTGTTTTCCCAGATAAACCACTGTTTGGATAAACCACAAACCCACATCACTCATTTATTTCTAGACATCTGATGGCAAACCATCCACTGTAGCATCTTTTTAGAACCATGATGTCTGGTTAGGGTTTTCAAAAGTTTTGAAACTCAAACTCTGTATCCAAATACAATAATAATTTGGCATAGTATTAATATATATATATAAAACAAAATTAGCATTAAAAAACATCTTTAAAAAAAATACTAATTTCACATTAAAAAAAATACATCAAACAGTATAAAATATAAAGAAACATGTTAGATGTTGGTTATTTATTTTGCATTTATTTGCACATTTATTTAACTTCTGTAATTTTGTTTAGAAAGCATGAAAATGGTGAGTTTTTCATGGATTTTTATTTTTTAACCTATTCTGCATTTTTTACCCCCATGGTATCGAAAATAGTCTCGAGTAGCTCATATTTTGCTGGGTTAAGATATTAAGTTTGCAATTTTATTATTGTGACAACCGTATACTTGGTATTAAACAATACAGCAATCACCAGCATGCCATTGATTCTTGCTGGTCTCCAAAATACAACATCAGGGTTTGATCAGGTGTGATCGACTCCAATTTAAGAAATTCAACTCCGCTTGGAAGGTGGTGTTCACTTTAAAATTTCAGGGTAAGAAAATCAATGAAACTTTTGGAGTAAAGTTTAATTTCCATGTGATTCAGCACCATTCTAGTCCATTTCTATTAATCTCAGGCAAGAAAACATACTTTGTTTTCTCTCATCAACAAAGCAAACATTACCAGAGCTCTAATAAAAGATGTGTTCTGCATTTTATAGTTACTCTCTCCTAAGACAAAGGATAATATTATCAAGCTGCCTGTATGTTCACTACAGCTGTGGGTGCAGTTATTGGGCAATGTGCGCATTTCTGCAGCGAATAGAGGGTAATAATTCATGAAGCCCCCCAGGGGGAGCCAGACACACAGCAGACGGAGAGTATGCAGAGCCTGAAGAGCTGTAGGCTAGCCCCACCATGTGGCAGCTGTTATGCATTTTAACAGCTGAGTAAAAGAAAAGCTATGAGGAGAATTCATTTGTCTGTGAACCAGGAGCTTAAAGACCACTTTACAAAACATTTGCAGAGTATCATAGTATTCAGTTTCTTTACACAATGTAAAGAGCAGAAGACTTAAAATTCACTCTCGTGGGTAAAATAAGAAGAATCCAATTCTGTTTCTTACCTTTCCTGAGATCTCAATGCCGATCTCATCCAGGACCTGGTTGACAATGTCCTGAGATTCTTCTTCATCATCAGAGGCATCGAAAATATCATCTAAAGTGTCGTTAACTGGGCAACAATGATAAAGGGAAGGGAAGGAAGGGGGGAAAAAGGTAAAACAACAAAATGTTAAGGTCATTTTGAAACTTAAAGGAAAGTATTAATTTAAAAATCCTTAAATCTGGCTTCCTAAAATCTTTTATTTTTTTCATTTAAATTATTACATCCTTAAACCAACCTGGTAAATCTTTAAACTTTTGATAAATTCGTATCCATATCACATTTTTGTGCATTATGGGCACTTACTCATGTCCTCTGTCATCTCCATCTTCATGTTCTCCTTCTGGAAGTCCTGCATGGTCTTCAGTGTTTTCTGCGGATCCATTTTCTTATTCACAGCCTGCATCGTCTAAAAAACAATAGCAGCAAGAGAGAGACATTTTTTTTTAATCCCCATAAACTTCAATTGTTAGGATCCTCCCTTAGCTGATCAAAATATAAAATGATTACATTTGCAAAGACTGAAGTTTGCTTTAATTTGAATTTCAGTTCTGACTAAATTAGAATTGATGCTAATGATAACGAGTCCAGCTGAGGGAAGCTAATGGAGACCAACAACTGATCTGGATATTAGGGGAATCAAAACAACATCTAATATAAAACTGATACAAGAACATCTAGAAAGGGCTAGATTAGCACTGAATTAATAGAAGTTCTCAGTCTTTCTTTTTCTTTTATGCATGTTTGCTGCTGAAATCCAAATCTCTTCACCAAAGCTGTGTCTCATTTTTAAAATCAACAGGTTAGTTTCACATCCAACTTCCTTTTAAGCACTGCTGATTGTTGCTGATCAAAGGTCAGCTTTTAAAACAACAACAAAAAAAAACGGAAAAAAAAAACAGCAGAACAAGCACTCAAATTTGTATAAAATAATAAAAATGTAGGATGTGCAGGATCTAAGGAGAGCTTAAAAAAGAAGAAAGAAGAAAACAGAGCAGTAGTAGTAGACTCTGAAAAATCTCAGCGGAGCCAAACTGGAAGGTCTGAATGGCTGTTTTTGAAGACACAGGGCCATCCTCGCCCCATTACTGGCAGCAGCCCAACAACCATCAGACGGCATCTCCCAATGGAGTGCTTCAAAAACATGACACAAAATTGCCTGTTTGGACTCGGTGGGTGAGCAACAAAAATAATGCCTTCAAATGTGGAAAAGGTTTTATTTTCTGATGAGAAAGTTTAATGTCGATGTTCTTGATGGCTTCCAACTCTACTAGCGTGGGAAGGAGATGAAACCTAACATGTTTTAATTGCAGCAATGGAGGGGGCGCCATCATGATCAGGGCTGCTTTTACCTTCATCAGAACAATGGAGCTCAAGGTTGTTCAGGTGCTTCAAATAGCAGCTGGCTATGAGGAGACGTTGCATCCCTCATGACTGAGACCAAGCCTTTTCCTTCTTTTGGACCATCCTGTGTCTTCCCCTGAACTTATTCCAATAAGGAAGATTTGGAGAGTGATGGCGAGGGAGGTTTACAAAAATGGACATCAGTTCCAGACAGCGGATCCCCTTCATGAAGCCACCTTCAGCCCTTGGAGCAACATTCCCTCAAGGAAACACTTACACCAAGCATGCCAAAATGAATTTCAGAAGTGATCAATAATAATGGTTGGAGCTATTCATCATTAGCTCTGTCCATTTTGGACACTTTCATTCCTGTTTTAGGTTACTTTGAGCCGTGGTCTTAAACTTTTGATCAACCCGTTAACAACCTATTTGAGTTCATTTGCTGTTTTCAATTAATTTCTTGCTGACAACTCTATTGTTCTGTCTATTGTTCCTATTTCTTCCTTATTTTTTATTTTGAAGCTTAACCTTCAAATCCAACAATGCAAATTCATACAATTTCTTAACCGGTCTTCAGATTTTAATCAGGATTATATATAAAGACAAACAGAAAATGTGTTTCAAAGAGCAGCCCACATGTATTAAGAGTCTAAACCAACTCGGCGTGTAACTAACATTAAGCTGCTAATATCTTTTTTTTGACACCTTAATGCACAGACACCTCGCCACCCTCCATTAATCTGATGCCTAATTATATTTAACCTATCTGTGTGGATGTACAATACATCGCTCCTGGCCAATAAAAGCATCACACTTCATTAACGATGATGGTGGGACTTCGCTGTGACACAAACAGCTTCTACAGTTTATCTTTTTATGACAGTGTTAACATTTTAGCATAAAATAAATGAAAAGGAAATTCGAAAATAACTTATGACTATATTTCTGGCCGCTGCTATATGCAAAGAGTAGTAATTCTTATGTTTAGCAGATAAAAACCAGGCACACCGGACCATAGCCTAGCTAACAGGGTGTAGGATTTTACCTTGGCTGTGGTGGACATGGCACCAGCCATCTTCATTTGGGAGTTCATGACTTTAGCTTGCGTTGACATGGAGGTGACCTTGGAGCTCACAGCGTACGTCCGGTTCTTCTGCTTCCTCAGCTGGACCAACTGCTTTGCGAGGATCTTACACGCCTCCTTGTTTCCGCTTTTTGCCATTTTCTTGATCTCCATCTCCTACAGCGAAAACAGAACATATGAGCCCAAATTAAGATTCTCTTTTATTCAAGGATTTTTCCTGCCAATTTCTCAATGTTCTAGGATATGAAAACATAAGAATTAAAGTATATTAAGCTTTTAAAATAACAGTTCCTAACATTTAGCTCAAAACAAACCTTCCCTCTAAATATTAATGGCTGTTTTTTGAATAAAACCAATGTCTTCAGGCATGCCTAACGATATAAATAAATTAATTAGGGCTGCAACTAACGGTTATTTTGCAAATCGATCTGTTGATCTGTTAATCTATCAATAATCAGATAGCAAAAGGTTCCTTAAAGAAGACATTTCACAAAATCAAACCAGATTAAACTAAAACGTTTCTACTTGAGGAAGCTGGATAGATATTGATGGACGGAAAATATTCTTTCATCTTAAATGCAAAATGCTGATATATGTTTCTTCTACAATTTGGGCAAAATTACTGCTCTAAGTGGGTCGCTCTGTCAGCTTAAAGCTACAGTGTGTAATTTTTAGCAACATCTAACGTCCAGACTGCAGACCGCAGCAACATGAACATCTCCCCCCCACCGCTTCTCCCCCCCAACAGTACGGCGAGTGTTACGGGACAAAATGTCGTCCACGACGTCTGCATCACCTACCTTCTCAAGTGATGAGGTTTGTTTACATAGATAATTTTATAGATAGTATTCTCAGGCATAATACTGCCATCTATTGTTCAGTACCATCTCAGTTCATCTCTCTCAACTTGCCGTAGTTACTTTCGAGCGTAATGGGCGATCTCGCAATCACTAATTTGTTGGCTCTGCGCTGCCGTAGCGCAAAGATGTCTGCCTCCATGGCTGCGAGACCCGCTCCTATGTAATTATAAATAACGAATTCTAAGGCAACGCAAATATTAAGGTTAAGTGGCTGAGCTCGTAGATGATGATAAATAACATAGTTATGTATAATATATTACATTTCTGACTGTATATCCCTGTAATTATTACACACTGTAGCTTTAAGGCATGTTTTAGAGTCTCCAAACTCCACTTAACGATCAAACTATTACTAAATTGGTTGATGATTATTTTAAGAATCGATTAATCGAGATTAATCGGATTAATTGTTTAAGCCCTAAAATAAATCTCAGAGATGCTGAACAGTTAAATACAGACAGCTTAAACTCAGTCTTTAAGGTCAAATGCCATTTTTTGGGAAGCCAATTCCTCCATTTAGTTTTAGTAAACATGAGAGAGAATGCTGATGCCTTAAGGGATCCAGCATGTGAGCAGGAGCATCGTAGAGCATCCCAGGGGACTATGTAATAGCTGCAGGTACAATGAGCTGGCAAGACCTCCCAACAACAGCATGTAAATAGTCTTTATTTCCTGCAAACTGAAATCATCCTCTTTTTAGAAACTAATCATCAATTATTTATATGGAATCTAAAAAAGAAAAACTAAAAAGCTAAATGCTTCCACCTCTTATCATAAAACATTTGTGGAACATCATTAATAAAATGCATTGTTGAATAGAATAGAAAATCCCTTTATTGTCCCACAGTGGGGAAATTCTGGTGTTTACAGAAGCAAAAAGTTCACAAAAATGTGGACCTTAGAAAAATGTATAAGAATAATATACTAGCGAAGAGTTAAAAGATAAACAATAAAATACTGTACTGTAAAGTGTTTTAACAATATAAAACTGTGCACCTGGAGAATAAAATAACCAATATTCAGCTATGGATAGTTTTACAGTAATGGATATTTGAAAAATAGCAGCAACTTCTGAGATGTGCAAAATGATAGCAGCATGTTATTTAACTGGCGAAGATAGAAACTGTGCAAAATCAGCATGAATGGAACAACTTATTGAGGTTGTTGGGAACAGTGGTGTTTATAAAGTCTTACAGCTGCTGGGAGGAAGGATCTGTGATAACGCTCCCTGGTGCATTTAGGGTGCAGCAGTTTGTCACTGAAGGAGCTCTCCAGTTCTGCAAGTTTCACGCATGGGATGGGAAACATTATCCAACAGAGATGTTAATTTAGTTCAGATCCTTTTCTTTCCCACCTCCTGTACTGAGTCCAGAGGGGATTATGCTGGGATCATATTCTGTTTCCTAAAAACGGTTTGACACTGAGTATAATCTTTAAGGAAAATAGCTGCATTATAAACTGCAGTGTTATCAGAAAATCTCAACGTAACAGCAAGAAGACAGGGAAACTGGTGTTAATGTTGATGGGAGCCTCTCACTAACTCATTTAGCTTTTAGATGTAAAGAAGAGAGCTCTGCTGTGATGGATTATTCCTTTCATAGATGTGATGTAATGCAGCACTCGGCTGAGAGGCTGTTACACTTTTCCTCCATAGGAGAACAATAGATGGACTATCAGACACTAAAGCAGCTTCGATCTACGATTAGGTCAACGTTTTTATTGTCTGCTGTAAACAATATAAAGTGCTTTCTTTTTTTTTTAAAGAAACCAAAGCATCATTTCTGTTTGATTTTTTTTTTCACATTAAGAAACTAAGATGAATCAAGAAACTGATGAAAAAAAATATGATTTACAGTTTAATCAGCCCTGATATGTAATCACTGGATTAGAATCTCAAAGATCCTACCTTTCCTCATTCAGTGAACACACCATAGCTAAGTGCCATCAAGTCTGACAGCCTTGGAAGTTATTAATGGTTGAACACTCAGCTATTTTCAGCATTAGGGAGATCTATAGGATGAAGTCTGAAGAAGTAAAAAGGCTCTAAGAGGTCATTCAAAATAAAACTTTATCCCCTACAGAATAGGAGTGTCGAATACAAAAAGGAAATAAATAAATGTTCTTATTCAAAATCAGTTCTCATATTAACTTATAAAGGTTGATTCGTATGAACAGAGCTAGTTAAACTAGTTGAATGAGACCTCTGTCAGGGCCCAAGGGGGTCTATATCGCTATTACTGGCAATAATGGGAAATGCTGTCTTCCTTCAGGCAAAACAATACAGCTTTTGTCCACTGGGTGGAGCCAAAATAGACCAAAGCAGAAGGTTTTTTAGAACTGCTTTAATATTATACTAGTCTTATATGTTGCATAACTACACAGTCACGTTATTCAGGTAAACGGGAAAGAAAAAAAATGGTTATTTAAAATCAACAATCCAATTTGAAATCATAACGGATTGGAAATAATCAATTCTAAATCTTGAGACCCGAAAAAAATCAGTTCTTGAAATTTGAATCGATCCCCAGCCCCATAACAGAGACTGATTTGTTGTTTATGTAAGTTCCTTTGGCAGAAAGCTAGACATTTCCCTCTGCCAGAATTTACAGATGTCTACAAAAGGCAACTTAAAAAAGAAAAAAATAAAGATCTGCGCTATCCTAATGCACCTTATTTACTATAAAATAACAACTTTATATTAAAGGTAAGATCCTTTCCTTAACCGGTTGTGGTGTAAACATCCAGAAGATCACAATAGTAGGTAAAAGTAATGGAGCTAAATTGCAGTAAAAAAAAAATGCATTCCAGAAGTTCTTTTGTTTCATAAAACAAAATGTGTATTTAGATTTGAAAAAAATGTCAAGTTGTTAAGTACACTAGTCAAGTTAAGTACACTACAACAACAACAAAAAATACGTTCAAAGTTAATAATCAGTTAGGTTGTAGGAAAACTGAGTTCAGCCAATGGTCTGGCGGGAGACAAAATTAACAGGAAACTCTGACACTAAATACATTTTTAAATCTTTTTTTTTGTAAATCAGTGAAACCCTACAGTTCCTCTCAGACACACTTGCTGACTGAACTCTCTGCTCCTAATCTAAATAATTAATGATTTTTCTAGGTCGAAAGGCTGGAATTGAAATTCCAACACTTTTGTTATAGTTCTTCAAGACAAAGAGGAATTTAGAAAGTCAGAGATTTATACTAAAAAGGGTTAGATTTTTGCTCCACATTAGGAAAATCTGTTAGACAGAAATAAAATAGAGTTAAGCCTAATTGGTCCTCCTTAACTTTATGGCTAATTAAAAAGCAATGAAGCAAATATGCTGCATAAAACCTCACAATAAATATCAATATATATTAATATGAACCTTGCCAGTCAAATTCTACTAATTCTAAGATTTTATTTTGCTCTCATCTTCCCTTGTGTAAAATGTAATATACATCATAATAAGACATTGAATCTTTGGCTTTTTGCCACCTTTAATAAAGGCTCTGCCTATAAATCTGAGAGTGGACACATTTTTTTTTTTATTGCAAGCACAATAGGGGACCCTTATGATTGTGCTAACTTGCAGATATAAGCAATTTTCATTTGTAAGCCAAGATCTTTTTCATGCAAGGCATGCAACAAAGCTTAAAAGACCAGACTAATTAGCAGAAAGCATTAATGAAGAACAAAAAAAGGGGTTCCCCAGGGAGGTAATTATGACCCATTTGATATTTACTTAATACAACTAAATGAGGAAGACCCCCCTCTGTCCCTTTTATCTTACAAAAACAGGAGATGTAATGTACGGTGGTGACTATAGCCTCATGGAGAGAGCCGTGCATCTCACTTGCCTAAAGCAAAGCCGACACACTGGATCGTTCTCATCTTTTTCCTTAGACCCATTAGCCACTTAGGCTCAGTCCTCAGAGGTGAACGGCAGACTAAACATTTTTCTGGGACTTTTTTGTGAGAGCATCACACACTGGAGGACCTGAAAGCTTTGACGCAATATCTTGAAATCTTACAAGAATACTGTGCACACATTCTTTCTTCCTCTCCTATTTTTTTTTTTTTTTTTTTTTTACACTTATGTGGTGAGTGCGTGTGATTGCTAACCATTTGTTTCTCTTGTTTCTCCAGCGCTGCTCGGTCCCTGGTGATCTGTCTCTGAGTTCCTCGTAGCTCCTTAGACTGTTCCTTGATGATGTCTGGAGAAAAAGCAAAATGAGTTTAATGCTTTATATCAATCAACCAATCTGATTTAATTGGTTAAGCCTGCTTAATGCAATCAGCTAAAACACCAACTCATTTTCAGGAAAGAAAAAGCACAGAATAATTCCATTAAAAAAAAATGCTAAGCCATTTAGATAAAATTCCACTTTTTTCTGTCACAGAAAATAAAAAATCCCAGCTGAAAGATATAAATATTTAAATATTAAGGCACTATGCTATTACACTAAAAGACTTTTATTATAAGCTGATTAATAACAAAAAAGAAAATTGCATTATATATTAGATCAAATATTCAATGGTGATAAAATACCCTAATTAATTTAAAATTGCAACATCATAGTTTATTAGGAATAAATGGTAAAAAAAAAAAGCATAATGAAAATACAATATCAATAAAGATAAAGCAGAATTAGTTAAGTTCAACTAATCGCCACCGCAATAAAAATGCGTCTTTAATTTGCTTTAAAAAAGACAAACCACTCAAATGTTCTTTTGCCTAAAAAAAAGCTTTTAAAACTGAATAAAACCCAAACATTCCTTTCATTTGTGCATGACATCTCAAAATAAAAAAATAAAACGGAAACAAAAAATAATACCTTCCTCCTACAATATAGCCAATAAACAGTATTCCCTATGAAAAAAAAAAAAAAAACATTGTAGTTAAGCCTGATAGCAGGCTTGTTTGGTTTTCTCTCCCCAGATTCTTGGAGAATACCAGAGGATGATCAGCAACACACTGAATACCAACAGACAACTGTGGCAACTGCTCTCGCAGCTGACATCAGTATTGAGCCAGTCAGCTCTAAACCTCCAAACCAACACAAAACAGCAATAAATCATGTGAGACGATGTGCAATTCAGGAGTCACACAACCATCAATGACTTGTGAAACAGAGCAGAGTGAAATAACCAGCATAATTCAAATGGCTGCCAGACAAAAAAGTAAAAAAATAAAAAAATTAACTGATGTTGTTGGTCCAAAGTCTGAGATGTATCTATAAGATTTTTTCTTTTTTTACAGACAAACATGAAAGTGCATAAAATATAGAATATATATTTTATATCAATTGTTTTCATTCTTAAAGTTATAAAAATGTTAACCGTTTATGTTCATTGTAAAATTAATCAAATCAAGAATCTTGTAAAAAAAAACAAAACAGAAAAAAAATGTCTTCAAATGTTTAAATGTATATATGTAACATATCCTATTAGTCCACGCTGTAAATTCAAATTATGTATAATATTTAGACAGAACATAAAACATAAATAGAAGTATAAACCAAACTGACCAACCTGCTAAACCTGACTTTATAAATAAAATGACAGAATATCACATCCTGTCAAAGCAGTGGGGAGCGCTCATACAAAGCTCATCCAGTAAAAAAAAGTTAAACTATATTGGACCAATTGTTAAGGATGATGCATAAGTGCGTATAAGGTGACGTACCACCAACGTATCAAAGTGGGAGGGATATCGTCCTACAAATATGTGCGATCTAACCCCCCCACCAACAACCACGGCTGGTAAATTAAAAAATTTGAAATTTCTTCGACAAACAGACCTGAAATGCAAGAATTCCCGAAACCCTCAGTCCAGAGAGTGAAAGGGTGAAGGAAAACTAAATAAATGAATGAGACAAGAAACTGCAAAAAGGAAAAAAGACATAGCTGATGAAGATCTGATGACAGCTCAACATACAGTGGAGGTAAAGGCAGCACAGTGAGTAGAGAATGCAGATTGTTGCTTTGGGTTAGGCTGGCATGACTGGGATGGGAGGAGTATGAAATGCAACAGAACAGCTAAACCTGTCTTCTCTAACCTGGTTCTTCATTTTAAGGAAACCTTTAGTCACATTTAGAGAAAGAAAAATAAGCTACAGTGGTGGAAAATAGTATTTTCAGCCCCAAGAGTCTTTTTTTTGTTAATGGATTAATTCGTTTTTAAGAAAATGCTGTCAAATTTTCCATTTTCCACTTGATGGACTTATCTGAATAATATATTTATATTATATAGCTTGTGTAAAATGAACACATCAATAAAATGAACAGATGACAGCATGCCTTAGACGTCATACTTTAACAACCCTCCACATTTATGAAGCTGCTCATTTTCACCCTCCTGTTAACCTCAGTAGTTTTTACATTCAGCTATTTAAAGATCTTTACATCTCAAATGTAAAACAAACACAGAAAAAGGTCAGAAACAGAAAAATGGGCATTATACTGACGAGCATTAGTTTTTAAAAAATCTGCTATTTTGTCAATAAAACAGTTTATATTTAACTGTCTTGAATGCTTATAAGTGGATCGACAGGTTGACGTTTCAAATAAATGAAATAAAGTCACATTTATTAAGTTATAGCAGAATACAACATGCTATCCCTACATTTACAACTTTGGTTATAACTTGTATTTAATAACAGCTATTGGATGAGAAAACAACAAGTCTTCTTGTATTTCAACGCCATTTAGTTGTGTTTTTAACTGCCTCCTTTCTATCCTAGCTTGCTTGTTCAACCCAGGCAGAGTTTGGCGATGTTTCGACGCTTTCTCCCTCTTAGTAACGTGACTGGTGACTCAACAAAACCGAAAACAGGTTCAACGAGTTATAAGAGGAAAGCTAACACAACGGGCTATAAAAAGCAGGGCTAAAAACAAGTTAGCTAGCTTATTTCTTTATTTTTTACACCGCTCAAACTTACCATCGACAGTCTTCTTCTTGAAAAGGGAAGCCATGACGCTACACTGTATCCAACTAAATATTAAATTGAGAAGCCGTGGACGTTGACACGGTCTTGGTTTGAGTCCTCGTTCAGCCGTCAGCCCCGGACGGTGCTGTTTGTCTGCTCCTTCGTTTCCTGGTTGACTTCTGCTGCTGGAGTTCCTCCCTCAGCTGGCGTCACGGCGGGACCTGTGTGATGCCTTTGAGTGTACTCCGGAATATTTACTTTTAGTTTGCGAATATGGCTAAAAACGCATAAAAATGTTATGTTTTCTTTAATAAATTAGAAAAACGTAAATTATTTTGGGTGGTAGATATCAAAGTAGTCAATATTTTATCAGCGTCTTACCAATCTTCCATCGGAAAAATAGAACTACATTGCAGGCTCAATTTCTACTGTGTTTACTAAACATTATCAATAAAGGATATTCTTTATTAAAAAATAATAATATGTCACACGGAACACTTCAAGTATGTTATTTTCATAACATTGCAAAGAAAAGTCCCTTATTTGGGGTGATTTTACTTCATGATTGTAATAAAAACTATTATTGATGTTGGTCTTGAATGTAACGCAGGGATGGGAACTTCAGGATAACAAAGAAATGTGCTCATTTTTATTGCTTGGCAAGGGAAAGCAAGCAAATGATGTAATTTTATATAAGACCTGTTAATTTTTAAAGACAGTTAAAACATTTTCTGTTTAATTTAGCTTTTTCTTTCTAATCTAAGCTTTACAGCTTTTGATTTGCCATTTGCCTCAACAGAATTTGTATAGTTTACCTTTCATTACACACAACAAAAGTAGCCATTCGTATGAATATTTCATTCCTTTTTATGCTGGTGAAGATTCTCAGTCCTCCAGGTCATAGTCATTCCCAAAAAACTTCACTGGACTTTGTTTCAAACTTTGAAACAAAGTCCAGTGGATTGTTTTTTAACTTTTTTAGGAATGTCTCTTTTTAATCTAAAATATCATGAAATGGAGAGAAATAAAATAATGTTTTAACGGTTGTTGTTTATTTTAATCTAAAGTGAGAATTTTAGTCCTCGTCAGGCAATGCTTAAACTTTCTAAAATTTGGGTCAAAAGTTTTGTGCTGTGCAAAATTTTAGTCCAACAATTCTTAATCAAAAGGATTACTGTTAATTCTTAAATCTGTATTTTTAATCTTTGATTCCTAAGTGATTTATGCACATTTTTCTTTTTTTTTTCCCACTTTTTTTCCCCACTTAAAGTGTGTTGAGTGTCCCAAGTAGAAGTTAGTGCCATTTTATTACATATTGAGTCAAAACACCTCAAATGAGGATAATAAAATGTAATCATATCTGAATCTTAGATATATTTGATATATTCTTAGCTGATTCTTAACATTGGTCTTGTATGCAGTAGAGATTCTTGTGAGCCACCCTAAATTCTTGAAAATATGCAAATAATGCCAAATCTCACAAGTTATCTTTACTTGTCCTAAGTGTGTTGCAATTGTCTCAATTTGAACATTGGACCCTAAAAACAACAGTGTTTCAAGAATCCTTAGAAATCTAAAAATTAAGCAGTACAGCTGGGATTTTTAAACCAGGTAACTGCTACTATTCAAACCTGAATTAAAATTCCTCCCATATTTTTTAACATTCATTTTGCTAAATAAATACAAATCTGTATAGTTTTATTTTGTTTCACAGTTACTGGATCGCTATAACATACAATTCCAATAAAAGATCCAATTTATGGTTGAAATGTGACAAACTGTGATATCATTTTAAGAACATAAAGGCAATTGAAAATCACTTTAAAAGCAAAATCAGGCATACACAAGACAGTCAAAAAAGACTGCAGGTAAGTCGAGAAGAGTGGGAACAGGTTTAGCAAGTTTGACTCTGAGGACTCAGGTATTATGACATCATTGCAGCTAAAAATAATCTTCTGCTTTGTCTTACAGAGCATCTGTACCTTAACCCAGTTTGGATCAGAGCAGGGTTAAGGTAGAGATGCTCTTTGTTGTTTCAAGAGGACAGTCGATGTAATTCCCCCTACGGCAATATCAGGAATTGCATTCCTGATTTCATTTCTTTCCTTTTTATCCCCAGAAGAGAGCTAAACCATCCTCTCTAGTTTGTATTCATATATTCCTATTTCCCTATCCCATATTAATGCTGCGAGGAAGTTTGTTTGGGGCAATTGGGACTCTTGGACCATAACCAACTCAATTTTGTGGTTTATTTTTTTTTTTTTTTCAGAATTGACTGGTGTGAATGCAAAAAAACAGAAGAGAATATGTAGTAGCAGGGGGAGACTCATCCTAAAACTGATGTAAGATGCCAAGTTGGAGCATCAGAGAGGGGTGACTTTGAAAGAGGAAGATGGGTAGCCCTCAGCGCTTTTCCCTCATCTCCAAGGAGGTGAGCCTCTGTGCATCGGCATGTCGTCCTGAGGCATTGCTCTTGTTAAGGTTATTAGAGAAGATGTTTAGTACTAATCAGCGGAGGACCAAAGGGACCACCACTAAATGGCTTCATCAACGCAAGACCTCAATGGTGATAAATCTACCTCCGAGCACTGCGAGGGTCTGCCTCTAAGCATGACTGTCTCTGACTGTGTAGGTGCAAAGCAGTGCAAAGTTAATCAGTACTTGAGAATTTAAGGTGCATTTTCTTTATTATGCAGGAAAATATCCCTTTAATTAAACAATTTAATACTCATCTGCTTTTCAAATTAAGTTAATACCAGTGAAATTGTCGTAATTATTTAAATAGATCAATTGTATTTGTCTTCAAATTGCTAATCTAATGGTCACATCATTCTTTAAGCATGCTCCATTTTTAACGAAAGAGAATAACAAGCAAATTATTTAATTAGGAAACCCTTCCATTTCTTTATTTCGTTGCTTTAATAGATCAGATTATTTCCTATTATCTTGACTTTGTTTTTAAAGCCAACCCATTCTCTTCCTTCACCCTGTGATCTAGCCCTGAGCAAACTAGCGCGTAATGTTAAGGCACTAACTAAAGTATGTCTGCACACGGACCCAGCAGAGACAAAGAAACAATCATGTGTGAAATTAGATCCCAGCACAAAGACAGGGGAGTCAGTGCTTTAAAGTACACCGAGCTTTTAAGCTCTTAGGGATCATCAAAAAAAAAGAAAGTCACAAAAATCTCTGCACTTTATGATTTTTGCTATTCGTTTCACTAACATTTGTTATGCTTCTATTGATTAGAAATTATTTACAGATATCTAGATCTGAACCTGATTGTCATAAAAAAGTCACAGGTTTGACAGCGGATAAAAAAAAGGTGATTTTTAGTTGTAACTGAAGTAGAATATCACAGCTCTCTCATGAGTATTTATACCCGTTTGAACCTTTTTCATGTCATATCATGTCAAGAATAAAATCACATAATTATAATTTATATATATTTGATAGAAAAGCACAAAGTGTTGCATCTTGTGAAATGGAAGGAAACAATAAATGTTTTTTAAATGTACACAAATTAAAATCTGAAGAATTTTTAATGCAGCCCGGTTAATATACAAAAAATTAATAATTTATCCTTCATGTACTTTGCACAATACTTTTTTTTTTACGGTTTTAAATAATAAAAAAAAAAAACCTGTCTGGATTGTTTGATTACTAGGATTAAATGGATTGAATTTCCTGCTTTTGTAACTTGAGACAATATTTGCTGTGTTGGTGCTCTATAAACTAAATTAACACATTTTTATTCAGTACCCTTTAATCTCTCGTCCCTAAATGAAATAGAATCAAACCACTATGTATACCTTAAATCTAGGGGATAGGGAAGCTGGTTAGAGTAAATTTCAAGTTGGATGAGATTCACTGCAGAGAAATGCTGGACAAAATGACCTTAAACTGGGGAGGAATTTTACCTTTTTGATCTTTCACATAAAGACGGAGTTGAGGTGGAATCGTTATGATGAGATCAGATTTATTTTGCTCAATCCAAAATAAAGTGTGTAGAAAGATTTTGAATTTAATGTTAATAGATACTCTCCATCTGATCTGACAAAATTACTACTTTGCATAATAATTATGCTAAAGATTTCCCTCTCTAAATTTATAAAGTTGGTAGACCCTGAGATACATTTTTTCCTCTGTAAACAGAATTTCAAATTATGTATTATTTCCTACCTCTTTAAAAATATGGGCTACTTTCTGTTGGTCAATCTAAAAATCCCAATTTAATACACGGTTATGCAGGTTTTTGCTTTCAGTATGACAAAAGTTTGTTTTTTTATGCTCTTATTTGGCTCAGTGTCAGAATTATTAGTTGTGAAGTAGCAAGCAACACATTCTAAAGCAGTACAAGACTATGATTCTTTTATATGGCAGCTGAGCTCGGTGCCACATTTCAGCAAAACCAAGGATTTCCTCATGTTCATGATTTATCATTTGCATTGGAAATTCATAAAATCCCCGATGGTCTCCTCTGTGTGTGTATCATTCTCTTATTCCACAAACGTACTATAAATCCTGAGTAATAATCGGCTACAGCGTGTGAATTTATAACATATGATTTCCTTCACATCTGACAGGTAACTGCAGCCTGAAATATACTTGCCTGCATGAACAGAGAGACAAAGGGGCTGTGATGGGAGATTTGGGATTTTTGAAGCCCCCTTTTCATTCTGGTGGATACATGGTGAGTGCATCATTGATACAAAAAGAGGGCAACTGTGAAATAGAAAGAAAATCTATGCAATGTAGTGAGACAACGTTTTCTACCAAAAAGATAAAACTTGACGAGAAGAGCTTTAATCCTTTCGGATTCCTGGATATATTAACATTATATATAACCAACACACTGCTCTTCATTCCAACATGGATTCAGCTGAAGCCACATACTGCTCTGATCTGCCCTACATCACCCTCTTGAGAAATAAGATTTATAGCCTTTAATAGGACTTAATTTGCTCCTTTACAGTTCCAAGGATTTTACAAGGTTTTATTTCTTGTTGGATTTTTTTTTCATACATGGATTAATGGTACCATTGGTTTTCACACACTTCTTTTTCCTATAAGGCAGCCATTTTTCACAGGTTTGCACTTCATAGAAAAGGGGATCTTAAACCATTCCCTCACAATTTCTCTTTCATAGCTTCCACACTTCAGTATTTGAGGTCCACCATCGTGTTCTCTTTTTCTCCCTCTGTAATCTAACCCAAATCACATAACTGGGCCATGGTCCTTTGATAAAGATATGCTGAACTTGGAAGTCATTAAAAACCTGCAGGCTGCAGGCTTTGGGCGTCTGGACCATCCAAAGTCCTGGTGTTCTGTCAGGTCAGCATACCCCATCAGACCAGCATAGTCAATATGCATAAGCAAGACGTCAGATATGCATTTATTCCTTTAGTTTTGTACATAAAATAGACTTTAAACTACTTCGATAGGTGTTTATCCCTTTAGTCATGTACAAATAAAACAGTTTAAGGTCAGAATGTCATATGCTTCAAAAAACAGAAAAATTAAGTAATTACATTGTTTTTTCGTACATGAATAAAGGGATATATGTCCGTTGAGGTAGTTTAAAGTGTGTTTTTGTACAAAACTTAAGAGATAAACGTGTATTGACTATGGGTATGCTGGTCTGACCGGGTATGCTCATCTGACAGAACAAAGGCTCCCGTCTTATACGCTTTTTTTTTTTTTTTTTTATGATCCCACATGTTTACTGTAGGATTTTGTTTTGAGGACTGAGATGGCCAAAGACAAGCTTGATTCTTTTGGTGGAGAACCATTTTTTGCAATAATTTAGCCATATGGTTCCATCATTGGCCTGTTCAAACATCAAATGATTACCTACTTTCAGTTTTACAGCAGAAACCACAAAATTTTTGTTTAAATTATCCTGGTGTATCACAACATTCAGGGCACTTTGCTCTCTTGCATGAGTTCTTATATGGACTTTAATAAACAGAGACCCACAGCATCACACACCTTCACTATACCTAACTATGGGCTTGAGGTTTTCCACATCCTTTCTTTTAGGTCAGACTTAAACAGAACACTTTTCAGTAGAAAATTTGTATCCAGGATAATGGGAGCAAAGCCAAAAAATAAGAATAAATTATAAGTTAGGAAACGACTCATATTATTTTTTGAGATATGACAAAAATTACTTGTTTTCTGGCATGTTTTTCAAAACAGCTAGCTGTCATTTAGACAGCATGACAGAATGTATCAAGACTTTACTTTTTTTTTTTTTTTTTTTTACTATTTTAATATTATTTTCTGTGTGCTGCTGAGCCAGCTTGGTTTGTCATTGTTCAGTTGTCTAAAATTTTCTAATTATTATTTTGACAACAGATATGGCTCATTAAGGTAAGTAGGGATTTTACCGTAGCCATTCTGATATTTGAATATAAAAAATACCTGCCTTAACAGCCTGATGTTCTTTTGTCATTCCCATTTTTTAGGTGACCAAGAGCCAAACAGCAAAGTTACAAAAAAATAGAAAGCTACTGATTCTTGATTTAAAGCCATTAGACCCTCTTATCTATGATTTACAGAATCCCTTTTTGTTTTAAATTTTCATCGCACTGACAATTTCTATTAAAACAAATTACTTCTTGATTCATTCTGTTTTCCTCCACTGAATATATGTCTAACAATTAAAGATAGATTTTTCTTAAAAATAGATTACTTTTTAAGTTTTAAATGTTAGAGTTTAATTCTATTTACTGTTTTATTGTTGTTGGTGTTATTGTGAAACACTTTCTATAAACTGCTGCTGTTTATAAATGTGCTTTATGAATAAATGTGACATTGAAATTAAACATGTTTATATACTTTTTAAAAACAGATACATGTGAATGTATTTTACTCTGTTTTGCTATGCATTCATATTTTTGTTGTAAAACATTTTTTAATCTTTTCAGTTAGATACTGCTTCATGTTTAGCAATATAAAGAGCAACAGCTAATGAAAGAAAGCATTTCAAAAGTAATATTTCAAGAAAGTATACTATATTAGTTTTCAAACTGTCTATATATATATATATAAATGAATAGTGAGACATTTTTATTCTATTGTAAAAACAAACTGATGGAGAGGAGAAAGGACATATGGATGACAGCAGGTGTCTGAGAGCCCGAAGAGACGTAGGGAGGTTTGGAAGCAGGGAAACGGGCTGGGATCAGCAGGGAAGGGGAGTTTGGGATGGTCTAATAAATCGAGTGAGTGACTCCACTCTTTTTTGCCCGTGGGACAAATGCAGTTTTGCTCTCTGACGCAGCGCAGCACCAGGGAATAGCGGGTAATGAGAGATTATTTCACCCTGTAGTGTTTGCTCATCGTCATCATGACTGCCACTCCCAGCTTCTCCAGCCTCCCAGGACACCCAGACACACACTTCAATAAAACAACAGCGAAGATGGAAAATGGAGTGCTTGGATGCAGTTGTGGAGTTACATACAAATAATCAGAGATGAGGCAGAGTCATAGTCACACAGCGACATTCATTACAAAAGCTTGCTGGTCTGGTGAGTAAGGTCAGACAGTAAGGTGTGGAGCTGCTGGCTCCTTCAGGGATTTCATATTCAAGTGGGAAGTCCACTCCCTCATACCTTTCAATGACACTAGTTTTTTTTTTTTTTTTTTTTGCAGGACCTTATTTGCCTGAGGAAGCCAATCTGTTTTAGGATATGCCCTACACGTGTCAAAGCAAGACTCCTTTTTTTTTCTCCTTTTTTTATGTTTCTCTTCCCTGTCTCTGGTCCATGGTTCTTCTTGCCTGGAGCCAGACTCGGACCACTAGAAGTGGGCTGGTGGTCCCAGCAGGGGCCCAGGCTCTGACAAACCATTAACATGAGGGAATTAAAGTCATTAAGCCTGGAAGGGCAATAGAGGACGAGTCCTTCTAATGGAGAAGAGAGATGAGGTTTACAAAGTTAGGTGTGGAAGTTAAAAGATAGACAAAGAATATTTGGAAAATATGTGGTTAAACTGTACAGTTATGCAAATTGCAGAATATTTATGACAATTGAATTTTTTTTTTCTTTACAGCTGATCTATATGAAATTGATTAGTTTTTATTAATTTAGAATTTAATGTTTAGTTTTAAGGCTGCATGGTAGTGCAGTTTATAGCACTGCTGTCTTGCAGCAAGAAGGTTCTGGTTTTGATTCCCATGAAGTTTATGCATATAGTTTTCATGTTCTCCCATTGCATGTGTGAGGTTTTTCTCAACAGGAATAGTCAAAGGTAATGTAATGGTCCTGTATGGCTTTAACCTCCAGCTTAACACAGATTACAGCTAAACATTCAGACAGAGGTACGGTGGGTAGCTTCAGTTTAAACATATTCATGTCAAGGATTGTTCCTAAAGTAAATTTTCTATGTCACACTTTTTAGATTTTTATTTGCATAGATGTAAAAAAAGGAATACTCTTTTTATTTATTTTTTTATTTATTTATCCTTTATTTAACCAGGTAATACCCATTGAGATTAAAAATCTCTTTTGCAAGGGAGACCTGGCCAAGATAGGCATAAAAATTTTTCAGTTTGTAATTTTATAATTGTTTGTGTTGGTCTATTGGGTTAAAGCCTAATTAACTAATTCTTATTTTGTGGTTATAATAGCACAGATTAGAAAAGGGTTCTGCGTGAGAAAGATAGAGCACCTCACCCTCAGATCACTCATACTGGCACTAAAGAGAATGTGACCTTCCTAAGCTTTCTTTACCACATACTGGAAAACATTTTATAACAATGAGAAAAAACAACAACATATTATTACCAGCAACATATTTGAAGACCCTCATTTAAGCTTAATTTCATACATATCAGTACAATGAATTTAAATGCGTTATGCTAGAATGTGGCATTATTACTTAAAATCAGTTTTGAATTGTCCTATTTAATTTTAAATCCATGGTAATTTTGCTTAAAAAGAAACTTTTTGCCTTAAGTGGCCCTTGTGAGAGAAGTAAAATTGGTTAGAGAGTTCCTCTCCTCTGCTATGACCCTTCCTTTGAGTCTCCATCATTTCATTAACTTCTTCCTGGTAGCCAGACTAGCTCCCATTATCTTTACACATGCAGAATGGGAACTAAAGCTGGAGGATGGACTGTGTAATTATGCGCTTTTAAAACAAGGTCAGGATGCTGACTCTGAATCTGCGGTCCGATGGTTGCTCCAAAACAGACAGATTTCATTGGTTTAACCACGTGAGCACACACAGTGTGAAGGATGTACTCTTCTTTTTCCACTGAACGCAATTAGGAATCTCATTTGGTGTCGAAAATGTGAAAAAGTGGAAAGAACAAAAACCCAATCAATGAGTTAATGGGTGCTTTTGTTTTTTTTTTTACATTTGAATTTTGTTTCCATTAACTTACAAATGACTTTTTTCTTCATTAGAGTGCAAATGATTCCTCGAAGTTGCTGTATGTCTTCCTCAGACTCAATTAGACATCAAGACTCATCTTAAGCTTTTGAAAAAGCTGGAACTTTTTTTATGTTTTTCATAAGCAGAATATTTTTTCCTCAAACTTCATGGGTGTTGAATTAAATCCACAAATTAAATTAGCTTAGATACAGTTATGGTTAGATTCCTAACATTTCCTCCCGAAACTCAGGCTCTCACCATGAAGAAGATGTCTCTACACAGAGGGTAAAGAATCAATGAATGCAATCTTGCCATTTAATGAATTATTTTTCGTATTATATTCAAAATATGTGATCCTGACCTTTACGTTAATAATTACTTTATACCAAAGGAACAAGTAAACATATTTTATACATGTAGATTTTTTTTTTTTTTTTATGGGATGGGAATTATATTCATGTAAGGTAATTTACCATAACAAAAATTTGGATTTGAAAAGAAGGTTAAAAAAAAACCCCTCATAGTTCTGATTCCACCTTCCCATATTTATCTCAGCTCAATACTTTTTGAAGTAATATGAGTTACAAATCTAAACAACTGTTTTTCAGGAACCATTATCTTGATCTAAAATTAAAGTTAAAATAATGGAATTCAGCTGTAATATTCTTTATTTATTTTTCCTAATCTTTACAAAATTGTTCCCAAACAAATTTGGTTTCCCAAATTTTCCAAGTATCACACCACCTTTTCCAATTCAAATATCTGGGTTGTACAAGTTGTTATTTGAGCTCTTGTCCCATTTCAGTCAACTTGAAGCAACCTTATTGTTATCCTCTGGCAAGAGAAAATCTGTCCACAAATTTTAGGACATTTGTGGACAATTTTCTGCTGAGTGAATCTTAAGGTGGGGTGGATGTTGTTGCCAGATTCGCTGGTCTGAATGTTTCAGATGTTGCACATCTGCTTAGATTTCAAGCATCTAAGGGTTAAAACCCTTCCATCTCTGTTATGAAATAGTGTGAATGGAAAGTCGTTTTCCCACATCTATATAAACTCATTACTATAGAAATGGCTGATGGATTTTATTGTTTGAATTGAACACACCAAACCTACCATAAACAAAGCTGTATTTTCCTTTCAAAGCAGTTCAAAATGGACAGTTGTTATGACCTCTCTTTCATATACAATATCATCTGGTGTAGTTAGAGTAGCTTGTTAAAACCTGTATTAAGTCTTTAACAGGTGGCTGATGGATTTAAAAAAAAGTTTTAATGTTCATCCTCCTGCATCTTATAATGACTTGAGTCTTCTCAAAATTCAGATGGTGGAAAAATGGTAGCGATAATATATATAATATGTTTGCAGAAAACGACCTGACTATTTTGTTGTGATTTTGTATTAAGCCAGACTAACTAAAACCACATCTCACTGCAGTTCAGCTGTACATCTTTAAAGGTATATATCTACCAGTTTTCCCCATCTACAGTCTTAAACTTATTTCCTAAATAAGCAGCAAGTCAAGTTTTCCACACATTTTTAACTGGATTTAAGTGTGAATTATGCCTAGGCCCTTCTAACACAAGAATTAGCTTTCCCATTGTAGCTCCCTCTGTATGTTTAGGTCTTGAGTATTTTGCACCCTAACAGGTGTTGTTTCAGGATTTCCCTGTATCTGGCCATCCTCCCATCAACCACAGTATCCCTGTCCAAAGCTAAAAGGAGATACCCCCACAGCCCATACTGCCATTAAACGTATTCACCTGGGGAAGGTTTGTTCAGTAAAATGTGCATTATTTGTTATCCTCAGCAGATATTTAATGTCTGCTAAGATCCTCAGTTTTCTTATCTTGGAAATGCATTTTAAGATGATACATTTTTTTAAACTGTCGTGTAGCTTTTCCCTTCAACTTTGCATTTATGCACTAAGTTATTCTAGTCAATAGTACAGTGTCTTAATAAAATACCATACAGTTTGAAGTTGTAACATTAAATTAAAGTTCAGAGGATGCAAACATTTGGAATGTGTATTTTATACAGAAATCCTGCTTTATTTAAATACAGTTGAATTTATTTACATAGAACCAATATAAACTTCATGAAAATAAAGTCAATTCAATAATCATGCAGACAGACTCAAAGTGTGTTATATACATTCATCAATTATGTCAAGTTCGTTTTTTTTTTAAACTGGTAAAAAAAAGTTTTCCATCACAGGAAACCCAGCTGATTTGAGTCACTACCCTCGATCATTACTCCTCCTGGTGTCACGTTTTGGTTGTGGTTTGCAGGCATCGCAGGTTTTAGAGGTTTCCTTGCTCCAGCACAGCTGATTTTAATTGAAAGCTGATTAACAGGCTTTTAGTCTACAGCAATCATTATAATCAGCTGTGGTAATGCAGGGAAACCTCTGAAACCTGCAGGACAGCGGGCCTTGAGGACCGAGGTTGGGAATGCCTGGTTTAGAGGACCCAAATGCAGAGGCAGAGAGGCTGAGGTGATTTCTTGTAGTTTCAATGCAAACAATAATAACAGAGGCAAAATCCAAAAATCCAACTACAAATGTAACACAAACCAGAACCATGGAGACATCAGGGGAAAACACGCACAAGGAGCCAGGGAGAGACGAGGTGAGCAGAGAACAGCGACGACAAGACCAGCAACAACAAGGAGTGACTGCAGAGGGAGAGTATATGTAGCTGACTGAGACAATGGCAGGGCTAACGAGCTGACAAGGAGCAGGTGTGAGAGTAGACAACGAGGGAGCCAAGGGGAAAGAAACACACACAAGAGGGCAACAGAGGAAAACAACAGGAAAACCTGCGAACTAACATAAATCTAGAAACTACAACAAAATAGGAATTAAACCAATTAAACTAGGAAACATGGAGCAAAATAAAGGACAACAGAACCAAAACCATGACACCTCGATGAGCATTTTGGTGATGTGGCCTTTTGCTTCCATCATGTCGTTGACTTGTGTTGAAAATTAATGTTCTTCATTAATTTTCTGGAATATTTTCTACTGAAAATATCAGTACAAACATCGGCCTTATTATTGATCAAATGAGATCAAATGAGGGAACACTTTCCCTCAGCATCGACTTGCATATCTGAGCATATCTCTTAATCATTTTTACCTCCTGTATAAAATAACTGTCGTCATCATCGTTATGCTTACGCCTTGAGAGTAAACACAGGCAGGTGTTCACTTCTATAGACCCTCCAGGGCAAAGAAATCCACAACCACAAAATTCATGATGCTGCAGTCTGCCTAATGTGAAATCTAATCATCAACAGCACTCAGCGTTATTTCACACCTGCTTCATTAGTTGCTAAGTTTAAGTTGTTGTTTTTTTATTACAGACAATGGAACTAGAGGGGTGTGATTCCCTTTATAACAATGTTTTTGTTATGACAGCCAAAGTTTAAGGATCTGAAAAAGGATTTGTTCATTTTTTTTACCTCAGAGAGTTATATGTAGGACAAAACCCTTGAGAGCTGTTCTTTAGCTCATTGGGATGGATCCCAAAAATCCCAGCTTTGCCTCGAATGTCTCTGTGATCTATGTTGATGGAAGTTAGATGAACGCATGAAGTTTCTTTAGATCTAAAAGCACCGGAGGTCTCTCCCACACTTTGATGGAAAAGCAAACAAATGTCCCTCTTCAATTCCAGCACTTTCCCTTTTCTCCCCTTTGCATTTCCCTCTAAAACCTCCACTAATAATCTTCTCTGTGCCTCATTAAGGAGCAGAGGAGTGGAGGCGCTGGCTGCTCCAGATGTTTTTCAGGGAACCCCCTGAGGTCCAGAGGGTTTTCTCAAACAGTTTGTGCATATTTGTCTGCTGTAATGTGCTCTGTGAGCCTTGCAAAGGTTTGATACTTCCTGTACAGTTTAAGGCATCACTCTGCTCTACTGCCCTACTTATGAATAAACTCCACCAAAATATCTGATATCACAGTTATTCAGTGGATTAATATCTTAAACTGTTCCTGTCATAGTTTTATTCTAATTATTTTGATCTTTATTAGACTTAATTGCTGGTAAAGTGCAGGGCTCTCTGCAAAGTAAACACAGAGAGCACAAAAGCTTGCAAGATATTCTCATCCTGTATGGATTTTCTTGTATAAACCAACTTGAAGTAACAGATAAATGTGAAGAGGAAGGAAAATTATACACACATTTTAACGTTATTTTAGCTCCTTAAGCTCCTTTTCTATTCAGCCTCATTCACTCTGGCACCCCTAACTAAAATTAACTGCGAACAAATTGCTTCAACGCCCAAATAAACAGCAGTTATTTGAACACTGATTAATCCAGCATTCAAAGCTCCACAAAGTTTGGTAAAAGACAACTTCTATTCAGACATGGTCACCCGAATAAACAGACAGGCTGCTGAAAAAGAGCATCAGTCAGAGATAGTTAATTGACGTTAACTAGAACGACACAGGACAAACAAACATGCACATATCATTCACTAAAAGCAAGGTAGAAAGCTCAGTTGATCGATCAGTAGTGTTTATGGAATATGAATGGATACCCCAGTACCAGGAAGGAACCCCTGTAGAAGGATTGCGAGGATTCAACCCTATATATTCTTGCTGAAAAGCAACGATGCTTCCAACTGTTCCACGATGCTGCCCATATCATTTACAAATCCAAATTAAAATACTCTGAAATTTATGTCTGGGAAGTAAGAAGATTTTTAACGGTTTAATTAGCATTATAACTATAAGTCAAAAGCAATGAGCAGAGCAAAGCTATATTTTCAGTTATTCTGCTTCTGTCAAAATATTAAAATTATGTGGCATCGAATATATTTCTGTCTCTTTTTACAAGCAATTTTCTCAGACTGTGACACCACACATTTTTAGCATGTGGGCTTGAATAATTCAGCACTCCTTTGTGTCATCAAGGTGAATGAAACATAAGTGAAATTGATGAGACTGTTACTGTCCAAGTCCCAGAGCTTCATATTTGTATTCATATAACAAAAGTGTCAGCTAGCATTGCAGGGGCATTGGTTACAAATAAATTATAAATCTTCCTTCTGTGCTTCGGAAACATTAAACTGTCCACAGATCTTACAGTTTCTCAAATAATGTTGATGAATGTGGCTAGCAACAGAAAGAGTTTGGATGATTTTGACAATAAGTCATTATTTCTATAGTGATGGAAAGGTGGAAAAGAATTATTTATTTGTATATTTATTTTGCTGGAATGTTGGAGGACTAGGAGGAGACAAAGTTATAGGTAATGATATAATTAAAATCGAATTTTATGTGCAAACAAAAGGTGATAGTCCACTATGAAGGAAGTGTATGATATGTATTAACTAAGTATGGAGTTTGCAAAACTGCACAAGAAATGTTCCTGAGTTTTCCTGAGCTGTTGCTGCAACCAATAATATATGCTTCTTTGTTTAACTGAAGCATCAAACGCAGCAGCTCCAATTAACTCTGTGTAATCTTTTTTTCTTTTCTAATAAAATAACTCCTGTACCTCTGTTTCTTTTCTTTCATACATCTTCCTTTTCTTTTAATTTCCAGATGAAAGTAGCAGATGGCTGCTCATTATATGCCTGAATCTGCTGCAGGTGTTACCCTGTTAAAAGGGAGTCATTCCTTCTTTTTTTGTTTTCTCACAATGAGAGAATGAACAAAGGATTTGGCATTCCTCAGATATTTCACTTTTTACTAGTTGAAATGGTGGGGTCAGTTAAATATGACTAAAGCAAATCTGAAATTAAATGATATTATTTACAAGTATTTACAATACTTTTTTCTTCAAATTTCAGTTTAAGAGATTTATTCTTTTTAGCAGATATCATGTACTTTCAAAATGAAATGAAAGATGTAACTGTGTTGCCCACAGTAATGTTTGCAAACTTAAAGCATCACAAATATGTATCTAATTTTTAATATAAAATCTTGTTTACAATAAAATTCAAAGATATCTCATATCTATTGTCCTATTTTCCACCTCACTAAATTGACTGTGGCTGTAAGGTGTCTAATTTCACTGCTTGGTTGAAAATTATAAACTGTTATATAATATCATGTCAATAGGTGGCAGCAAAATGCACAACTCAGCAAACTAATGAGTCAAACTGCTCAGGAGAGAATAGGATACAGTTTAGGATTTAAATATCAGCACCCCTACGCACAAACCGTTTAAAAATATAAATAAGATGTAGATATAAATACATTTAAGAACCAAAATAAAAAGATAGATATGGTACTTTTTTTTTTACATATTTTTAGACCTTGCTGCCAAGAATGATATTCTCCCCTTCCACAAAAATCAAGGCTTACAGAAGTTTTTGCTCTGTAAAGTGTTTTTTGAAAGACACATTAAAGAAATTTAAAGCTTAAATTAAACATTAAAGCTAAATGAAAAATTAAGAAAAAAGATTCAGCTTTTTCATTCAATGTTTTAATTGTAATATGATGTTTGTCATTGTATGTTCTCTGATGTAAAAAATATCAATGCACAAGTGAATGATATCTCTGTTACTCCAATTATTCTTTTTAAATGAAATCAGTGCTCAAAAAAATTCTAATTTGGGTGAGATGATAAGATGTCAGCATACATTTTTCTGTAAGAAACTTTGGTCAAATTTTATTCTAAAATATTTCAGTGATGAGACAGTTCTAGCATTCCATGCTCAGATCCTGACCCTGACTTCAGGGTAGGCTATCACAGGATTAAAAAGACATCCTGGATATTTAGAAACTTAAATATTGACTCCAGCCAGTCTCCAGACCTTCGATGTCTTGAAAAGGCTTTGCTACCCTTGGTTAAGTTATAAACTAAGTTTGTTTATTTAGACCAAATAACAGAAAGCTGACCTAGAGAAAGGTTTTCATATTTCATCCATCCATTCATTATCCATCACGTATATTGCTGTTGGGGTTGCGAGGGGTGCTGGTGCCTATCTCCAGCTGTCAATGGACGAGAGGTGGGGTACACCCTGGAAAGGTCACCCTGGAGAGACACACAGGATGAACAACCATTCATGTACTAAGGTGAATTTAGAGAAGCCAATTAACTTAATATTCATGTTTCTGGACTGTTGGAGGAAGCCGGAGTACCCGGAGAGAACCCAGGCATGCTCAGGGAGAACATGCAACCTACATGCAGAAGGACCCCGGGCCGGGAATCAGACCCGCAATCTTCTTGCTGCAAGGCAGCAGTGCTACCCACTGGTCCACTGTGCAGCAAGTTTTCATAGATTGTTACAAAATGTTTTGTTGGAGGGTTGGATGCCCACTTCCATTCATCAAACAGATTATGGAGTTCTGCTCTTTCTGTCACCGGGCCTTCTACTGGACACTGGGATGGTCAAACGGGTTGAATAGGAGGTTCTGGTTGGTCAGAAAGGTTGGGAAATAGAAGAGAGAGATGAAATGGCTGGTTTAATGAGGTATGAAAGGGACACAACTGAGGACAGTAAGACATAGGAAAAGGAAAGTGGTGATTAATAGGGAGGGGAGAGAGAGAGAAGACAGATGTCCCCACTGAGGGTTTAATTCACTCGAGCAGTCGGCTCAGTTGGGTACAAAATAAAGAAAGGCAGACAACTTTATAATATAATGACATCCCCTTGTTTTTTATTTGTTTGTTTGTTTTAAGTTTTTTTTTTTGTTTGTTTGTTTCAATCTAAAAAAAAAATAAAAAAAGATTAAAGAGAAAAGCAGAAAAAGTATCCTGAAGCAAAACTAGGGCGACAGTGGCGTCGGATGTAGGAGTCTGCCCTGAAATCGAAGGATTTACAGTTCAAGCCCCAGCTCCAACTTTCAGTGTCGTTGTGTCCTTGGGCAAGACATTTCACCTGCATTCTACTGATGGTCAGAGGGCCTGGTGGTGCCAGTGTACGGCAGCCCCGCTTCTGTCAGTGAGCCCCAGGGCAGCTGTGGCTACAATGTAGCTTGCCACCATCAGTGTGTGAGTGTGTGTGTGTGAATGGGTGAATGACTGAATGTAGTATAGAGTCTCATGACTTGACCATTTAATGCTTGTTTACAAGGTGAGGCTGAAGTACTGATTGGTTTAGAGCAGAAAAAAAGATCAGCCCATATAAAGGGTTGATGCATAAGCACCATGATGATGATGTCTTTATGACACACAGCAAGAAATTGAAATAGTGAGACACTCAACAATGGAATAAGCCAATTTTCATTTAAAATATGAAAAACCAATTGGATTGTCTTATTTCAAGTGCATATGATCTAGTTATCCTATTTTAAGAGCAAAAACACTCATTGTATTTGCAAATCATCTTATTAACCTACTCAAATTAAAGGTAAATACAGTTCATTTAAGACATTTTCACTTCTTTCTAGATTTGCAGTGCTCTTTTCCCTTCCAATGAAATTTCCTATTAATATTTTTGGATACAGCACCATGCAACCAACGGGTTTCTTTAGTAATGAACTTTGGGTTTTTTCCCCACCACGTGAAACGCTTCAGTGATTGCTCAGAAATGTATTACTGTACAATCATCTCACCTTCAGCAAACATCATGTCTACCAAATACTAATTTATTGAAGGATTATTAAAATTGTGGTAAATGGCTTACATTTATATTTTGATGGGAGATGTCAAAACAACCAAATGTAACTGAGACAAAATGTAAATAACTCATTTAATTAGGAAAGGAATGAACAGATGGGTTTAAGTTGGACATTTTGATGTTTCCAATTTAAATCCAGTCACTGCCGTGTGTATGTGCTTTTGATTAATTGAATGTCATCCGATCTTTAATAATTATATTGTGACACTTAATTGTCTAAATGTGTTCAAACAGTTTTCACTGTAGGCTACAAAACACAGAGAAACAAATTGTTATGCGCTTCAGTTGGGTTAGAGGCCATTCCCAAGTTTTTCAGAATTATACATAGTAGCTACGACATAAATAAATAACCACCAACAGTTGTTTATTGTACAATCTTGGAGCTTCTGAAAGAAAACTGCCCACTTTTAGAGAAATTTCCAATTACATAATGTTGAATGCTTGAATAATTAATCTTTTTGTTGTTGGCGTATATTACCATTTACTCTGTAATCCAAAATTACAAAATGTTCCATGAGTGTCACTACAAACAAAGAGAAACTAAATCTTGTCTTTTCAGTATTTGTAGACTTAGAGAGAATTATTTGTAATTTTGTTTACACAAGTGTAAAACAAAAATAATGTTGTATGTCAATAAATAAAGAAAAATAAACATGAATAATTACTTTATTATCTGAATTGGCAAAAATAAATTGACTTCTTAGAACCTGTTCAGTTTGCTGAAAAGAAACCAACAGTGTCAATATAACAGACAGGGCTTGTCTATCGTGGGCCCTTCCCGGTGGGCGTGCGTAATGGCCACAGCCCTCTCTAAATATAACTCCCCTTCAAAACAGAAGGAGAGAAAAAGACACAGCCGAATTCCTATTCGGTCAATAACAATCTGGGAAGTTGTCAGGAAAGAATTTTCCCGGATATACTGTGAGTCTTATACCTCTTAGATTCATTTCATCGCCCCGGGTGGTGCTGGTGGAGCGCGCAGCAGGGAGGCGCATTGTTTCTATGCAAACTGGACGGCATGGCCATTGTATGCTGTGGGGCATATATGGAGCCGCTGCTGGCTTGGATGACAGGGCCAGTCTGAAGTCTCTAGGAGAGTTGCTCTCGGCTTTTTTTCTCTCTTTCATGCGACTTTCTCTCTTTTTTCGAAAGTGGTTTTCTTTTCCGCTATGAGTTGCCTTGATGTGATGTACCACCAAAGCTATGGAGCGCACTATCTCCCCGCAGCTGCGTACAAGGCGTCATACTATAACCACCATCAGCAGCAACAACAGGTGAGAAGCTGATTGCACAACTTTTATTTTCCTGACAGCGGTTCGAAAAAAAGTTTTTCCCCTACGTTATTGATTATATATTTTTCAAAAGTGCTGTTAATAATTATGTAATAACCGAATATTAAAATTAAGTGTAATAAGTAAAAAAAAAAAAAAACAAGTAATACAGACAGAAGCTTCATATCTGCCGCTTTTAATTTGACTTGTTCTGGATTAAATTCCAATCCAGGGTTCAGTATTCACCTCAGGTCAGGCGTAATGACACCGAGCGATTAATCCTGCGGTCAAACAGTGATGTATTGACAGCCAGTCACTCACACAGGAATGTGGACCACAGTGTGACAAATAGCTGGAATGTAGTTTGTGGAGTAAAAAAAAAAGAACAGTTATTTTTAGACTTTTATTTTGCTTTTATTAAACCGTTTATTAAACAACTTGCCTCTGGCAGCAAGGGGCTCCATGTTTGGGGACATTAAAAGAAGGGGGCACTAAAACCTAAGACCAGCTCAGGAGTTTCATTTTCATGTTTTACTATGGTTGAACCCAAAAACTAAACTCTATCTACTTTAAAAGTTATTAAACACAAGTTTATGTCTTCCAGCGTTTATCTGTAAGAAAACACCTTTCTAACCTCTGCAGATTTTTAGTGTTCATGATTTTAGAATAGTTTAATTCTCCTAACTTTATGGCCTACATATAAAAGTTCAATAGTATGTAACATAAAAAGGAAAACGTATAAATAAATGGGGCTACTGATTTATAATCCTCCTTTAACTTATTTAATCAATGCAAACTTTATATAAAACTGCCTTCCAGTGGGAGGGAACAGCAGAAGTAACAGGTCTTTGCTATTTAAGTTATAAGCACAGGCCGGAAGTTGTAGCTGCACAGTATATTGTAAATATATATTGTCATCATAGTATTAATTTGTCTAATATTGGACACAAAGTTTGTAATTTAAAGTTAAAATTCAGCCTCCCAAAGAAGTCTCACTCCTGTACATCACAGATAACACAAAATATATCACCGGAAATGCTGTTTGTTGTGTAGGAAACATTATAATAACAGATGAGACACAATGGTGTGACAAAAATGTAGATATTTTTTCATGTTAAAAATAATGATGGTTTATCTAGAAATGCTGTATATCACATAGATTCCTAACAGGCTAACGATTTTCGGCTCTGGCATTTTACCATCTACACCGGCCCACTTATGAGCCCCCCACCCCCGGAAAAAAAAAAATAGAACACAGTCAAAGGCGTGCGTCTCAAATGTGAAACACAATATGAATACACATTGTGGATTAATCCATCTATCTTCAAGCATCACATGACAACCATCACCAAGACTTCTATAATGCTGTTTTACTGGCATGGGTTATTAACACGGATGATACAGTGACTGCTGCTGCGTAACGTCCACGCTCATCATATCAGCAGGGTTGCCAGATGTCACTGACTCACGTTTTTCAGCCCAAAAAATTTTCATAAACCGCCTGGATAAACGAAAATCTCGACCAATTTGAACCAAAGTCTGTTGATCTCTTAGACCAACAGAAAAACATTTTTTAACCATAGACGGCCATTCTAAACTGCCAGATTGGGAAACATCCCAACCTGGCAACAATAAACGTAAGACAGAAAACTATAGCCTTTAGATGCAAAAACCCATCATGCGCCGCAACATATTTTTGCAAAATATGATGATAAATTCATCAAATATGAGAAGAACTTTGTAATCTGTTTTAAAGAAAGCATTTTAGTTTTATTATAATTTAGTTTGTTGCGAGGATTTTACAGTTTGAAGAAATAGAAAATTACACCATATGCCAACCGTCACAAGGATGTGCATAACAAGGAAGGGTTATATATATTGCATCCATCTTATAGTTAACATAATATTACGTCTTGAGCTCCTTGAGTTATTTACTGTCACAGGTAGGTGCTTCAGCCGGAGAGTGTATGATTTAAGGAGGGCTGGCTCTCTAAGGGCTGACTCTAATTGACTTATTGACATAGTGATTAATTGGTGGTGCTAATGATTACTACTAATTTTCTTTAGAAGAGATTTGGGTTTGTTTGTCTGCTTATATCAGCTGCACAGAACGCGTGAAATTGCAGCTGTTTGTAGTTTTAAATCTAAATGAGGGTCTGGAACTATTACTGTTACTAGCACATGTTTAATCATTTCTGCTATTTTCTGTTTTCTCCTCCAGAAGAAGCTGAATACATACAACAAGATGCAGGAGTGTTTGGAGCAGCAGCAGCCATCACAAGGAGGAGGAAGAGGGATAGTGCAGAGAAATCAGGGTCTACAATTTGGTCCTGCAACAACAGTTGCTGAAATAAGTCGTAGATCTCCAGCTGAATTGGACTTAAAGGACAGTACTCAACCAGCTGAGGCAGAGTACTTGAGCTCCCGTTGTGTACTGTTCACCTACTTTCAAGGGGACATTGGTGACGTGGTGGATGAGCATTTCTCTCGTGCTCTTAGCCAGGCCAGCTCCTTTAGTATTGAGAACAAACCTATTAGAGGGACTCAGGCAACTGCTGTGGCCACTAATAACCTATGGAAAGGTAAGAATATGAAACTTTTCACCCACCAAAAAAGAAGAACATTATTGATTTGTTTTTTAAACTGTTTTCCTTCTTTTTTTCAGATGGAGGTTCCCATCCTGATGGTCAGGGCAGTTCGCCTTGGAGCAGCCCTTTCCCACCTCATGCCAACTCCTTTCTCCCATCGGTTTCTGTCTCGGTTCACCCAGATTTCCCCGCCAGCCCTGTTTCCTTCAGTCACCCGGATGGAGCCTTGTGGGCCAGCCATGTCCTTTCTCAAGCAAGCATACCGTCTCCAGCTTCCCTTTCTGATAGCTGGACATACAGTCTGAGTCCCCAGAGCACAAGTGGCTACCCCAATGTTCATGATGTCTATCACTCACACCCACGGCCCCATCCCCACATCCACGCAAGGCATCATCACTCTATGCTTCATCCATACCCACCCCACAGCCCAGCTTTGGATCCCAGATTCAATGCATTGCTGCTGCCAGGTGTTAGGAGTCAAAGTCAGGCTGCCACAAGCACTGGTAGCTCCCCACACAGTGAAGGAGGTAAAACAGAAATGGATCTCAGCATCAACAGCCCCGTCTCTGCAGCTTCTGTCACCTGGACCCCTCCAGCTCTCCATGGATCTTTGGAGGCATATGATTCAGGTAGCTTAAACCAGTTACTTTTTAAGGAAGAATTAAAAAGATAGTTTGGCTTCATAACAGTTTTAAGTTTGGCTTTTCCTAGTGAGAGGGCACAGTGCCATTATTAATGAACATTAACATTGTGCTTCACAGTATACTTCCCACAGTTCTCTCAGCTGAACAACATTTGTAATTGAACCATTTTGGTAAGACTTGCTGACTTGTCAGTCTACTGCCAAGAGTTGAGTAGACCTTTGGATTTTGACTCAGACTGTAATTTGTACAGAAACATTGAAGATGGTACATTCCAGGCTCATACAATAGTTGTTCTCTAGGATGACGGACCAATGGATGATTTGCCCTGTTTTAATGTTGGAAGCCAGTAATTGCTCAGCTGAGAATCAGTAACAAGCTTAAAAAAGGGCTCTTTACAAACTTTAGAACTTTATACTTCACAAATCAAGATCTCTAGGAATTAATCAAAATGCCCCAAATCAACTTGAACAGATTGACCCAACTCAGTCATGGTTTCAAATATCTTTCTAAATGATCATTTTCTCATTTTCTTCACAGCTATTGATCAGTCCAAGGTGAAGGCATCAATATGGTTCTAACATGTGGACAGAAGACGGACCATTTGCTCACACCAAAAAAGGACTAAAAATGTGGCTTTTTAAAAGCATGGCTGCATCACCAGCACTGTAATGTAAAGTGAACATGAAGAATATGCAACAGCTTCAAATATGTAATTGTCCTCACAATCCAAATGGAGATGAACTCAGGCTTGGACTGGTCTGATTGTTTCTTTGGCGACCTGTCACGACCACTCAGACTATTGCAAAATACTACTAGTTTTAGGAAAAGAAACAAATCTTCTGTTGGTGCAAATGTCTTTTCTTTACATTTTATGTGAGACCGTGCAGTTCTGTTTAAAGAACTCGATTATGATCCATGTTATTTTTGTATTGTTAATGTTTGATTACTGTAAATTGCTTGCAGTGTGTGTATGTTTGTGTGTACTGTTTTCCCTTGCTTAAGTGTTATGTGCTGAATGATGTATAGAGAATTGTTGCATAAATGGCTTCTATGCTTATTTTCCTTCAGAAATGTGTAGTGTAAATAATGTTGCTTTGAATTACTAAATTAAATAAAAACAGAAAAAGGACACAAACTATTTCTTCCATTCCTTCAAGCTGAAAATTTTAAAACACAACCTGGATAGACTAGACCAAAACAAATCTGCTTAATGCTGCAAACTCCCTAGCAGGAGCAACAACAGTTTGCTACATTCCTAAGGCAGTTATTGTGCTGAAAACATCCACATGCATTTCCAGACTGGACACAGAAGAATGCATTTCCTGTCTGGGCAGGAAGTTTGTGACGCAGAAATAGATCACTTATGTGTTGAGACATAACCGCTAAACTAAGTTTTTACAGTTCGTTTTAGATAAGAGTTTGCTTGATACTGTAAATTGAATTATCACCAAAACCAAAAGGACTGAATGTATTATCTTAATATGAAATAGGAAATAAGACATTCAAGTTTCAAAATCTGCTGCAATGTTGAAAATGTTCCATCAAAAACAATTTCTGAGTAAAATCTTCTCAATCAAAAGTTATCAGCATCTTATATGTGAAATGTTATGTTAAGATCTTATGCAACCCTGCAAAGTCTAATATTAAAAAAGTTAAAAAAAAAGCTTAACTGATATTTTTTCTAAAAACCATGTGAACATATTTTGTTTTTTATATTCATTATTATGTTTGGGTTTATTTAACAAGTGTAAAAATCGATAATATTCTTCTTGTCGTGTAAAACAGTTGATCTAAGTAGAAGTTTTTATTGGGGCTCCCTCATCAGTGAATAGATTATCTTTAAGCATCTCAAAAACTCATGGATTTACAAATCCAACCAGTGCTGTTTATTCATGGTGGCATGCATGCATACTTTCATTAAAACAAATCTTATCCTTAATAAGATGGAAACCTCTAATGCTCCAAAGTCAAAACACCTCAAGGTAAATCAGTGTGAAGTTTCATGGTGTGACTGGAAAACATCTACTGTGTGTTTTCCTTCTTCATGAGTGGCCTGACCAGGTGGTATGACCAGCAGAACCAACCCACTAACATTCCTGCCTCATTCAGCTCCCACATATCTCACTCTCCATTTCCACTAAACAGTGGGACTTTAAATCTGGAGCACAGCAGCTGCATGTCCAGATGGAGAATCAACAAATCCTCATGCTGTGAAGGAAAAGTCACTCAAAACCCATATATACATATAATTAGATTTGAACCTTATTTTGGTTACATAATTTTCTTTGATTCTTAATATGATGTAAAAAAAAAAAATAGCGTTTACAGTACTTGTTCTAACTCTCTCAAATCACAAAATATGAAATTGACAAAGACATTTTTTAGGGAGAGTTTAAAATTTGGAAAATAATTCCTTTTTTAAAACTGAAACAGTGTTCAAGTTAAGTTTCCTGTTTCTATATGCTTCATGATGACATGATTGTTAAAGTGACAAATAAAACCATGACTCAATTGGCACTGGTGAATAATTTAAAAGTAAGTGAAGTATACATCTAATAAAGACTTTACAGCATTGTTCAACACTAGTGAGTAGTTGTGTAAATTATATGGAAAGCACGTGGAAGTAGTTTAAATTTTTATTTTCTGCATGCTTATGCTCATCACACTTTAGTTTTCATCTCCTCAACAATACACTTTTCATATCAACACAGAGATAATTGAATCCATATGAAATTTCAGTCGTCAAATCCAGTGTTGGGAAAGTTCTCTTTCTACTTGAACTAGTTCAAAGTTCAGTTCACACATTTTAAAATGAACTAGTTCAGTTCATAGTTCATAATTCAAAATTTTGAACTAAGTTCACAGTTCCAAAAAATGAACTAGTTCATAGTTCTTTTTTTTTTCATATATTGCTCAATTATACGGAGCCCCTCTGATGACATGGTCAAAAAAAATTTTTTAATTGTGGCCACGAAGTAGTATTTCGTGCGCACGTTATACTTATTGCGTGGCCACGAAGTAGTATTTTGTGCGCACGAAATACTACTTCGTGGCCACAATTAAAATTTTTTTTTGACCATGTCATCAGAGGGGCTCCATACAATTACACCATAGCCTACTGTAGAACCACAGACAGCAATTATTTTATCAGTTGTAACACTGAAACTGTGCATCAGATTTCATCTTCATATCCAGTTTTGAATCCTTATCCAACCAGGGTTTACATTAGCATTGAGGGGACAGCATTTCCACATTGTTGCTTTAACGCTTTGTTGCTGTCCATTCACTTCACACTAGAAGCAGCTGCAGCTTTCACCCCTACAGTATACAGTGGGCACTGGTCGGAAATGGACGGTTTCCTGTGTGATTCCTGTGTGATTCCTGCGTGAATCACGATGTATTTCCTGAGGCCAGTTTTTTTATTTCAAAAATAATTGCAATGTACCTGTCCATTCACTTCACACTAGAAGGAGCTGCAGCTTTCACCCCTACAGTGTATTCTCAAAAACATCAGGAAAAATTTACTGCTTGAATGGTCTTTTTATGAGGAATTATTAAAAGAAAAACAGGAAAGTAGTCTTTAAGGTGCAAATGTTTTTTTAATTTTAATATTTTTTTCAATTTAAAATTCCATTTCAGTACATACTAAAAAGGAATACTGGAATCCTGGAAAATTATACCAGGCAGATTTAACAAACAAGTTACATGAATAGTAAAACCCTCAAGAACATTTTATCAAAACAAACTGAGGGACCAGGCTAAAGTAGGAATTTAAGGTTACTGAAGTGCGGATTTTTTTTACTGAAAGTCGGCGGGCAAAGTTTGCAGAGAAATGTAAGATTGTTGCCATCATCCTCACCAACCACCTGGTCATAAAACTGTTTTAAGTGATCTTACTGCTGCTTTTTCGCCTCCACAGTCGTCTCCATGCTGCTGTGGCTTCCACGCTGCATTTTGTTTTGATGACGCACGCGGCTGTAGGCTACGACACTGGTAGCTGGTGTTGCCAAATTGGGTGTTTTTCCCGCTACATATTAAGGCTTGTTTACGGTGTGATTTAGCCGGGGTTTTGCCTGGAGGGCTCTATAGAAATCTGGCAACCTATTGAACGGAGTTGAACTGAGAGAGCGTGCCGTTCACAGACACCAGAATGAACGAGTTCACAATAACGTTCATCAGGCAGTAATGCAGTACGTTCAGTTCACGTTCGCCCAAAATATGAACGAGTTCATGAACTTTCCTTCAATGAACGCGTTCAGGCACAACACTGGTCAAATCTTACACTTTTCTACAAATTCCTTTGAGTTCAAGCTTTTCCACCAGCACAGAACCAGCATGTTACAATAAAAGATTAGATTAAACCAACAAGCAGAACGCAGTATATTAGAATCACCATCTTACTTTAAGAGATCCCTACTGGCCGTTGCCACCAGTGATTTTAATAAAGTAGATCTTTGAAAGAAAATGAAAGCCATTTAGATTTATGGTGTCGTTTTAACTTTGTTGAGCCATGGTCTTAAAATTTGTGATTTTAAGACCATGACCACCAACAAGACACTTGTTTCAAATTAAATAATGACCATGAGCAAATGAAGCATTTGTTCAATCAGAGGTTTGAAAATCTCAACAGGATGGATCCAGTAGATACACCAGCAGATGACTTGTTTGGGACGGTTACCATCCTAACTTTTCTATTCCAATGATTTTCAGTCAGTCGTCATTAATGGCACTAGCCCTATTTACAGCTATCCTCTGTTAGTCTGTTAAACCTTTTAAAAGTCTTTAAGATTCTAAAAGACAGGAAGTTTAACCCACAGAAGTTCTCCTGTAATTGGCCAAAAGTTCCAACAAGTGGTGACTGAAGACAACCAAAAGTGAAGAGGTTGAAGTGGTTGGTAGTGAAAGGAGTGCAAGTAAAAATGTTGCAACTACCCAGATGTCTTCAAGGCCACATTTCCTCCTATGCTGTAAACTTGCCTATTTTATTGATTCTCACCAAATGGAAAGACAAGAAAAACTTTCTTTTGATGGCACTAATGGCTTCTAATATCATTGGCATTAAGTAGGATTCCTCTTTATTCCTCTGCTGCCCTAGATAATCACTCTGCCAGCACCCACATATTCAGCTGCCCAATCCACAAAATTATTATGTTTACAAATGTGCTTCCATTTAAAGAAGAAAGCAAGTCCTTTCAATAATCCAAGATTTTTTTTTTTATCAGAAAAAGCATTTATATTACAAAGAAAAATATCACATTTCTTACTCCATGATACTTAGATTTGTCAAAATTGTGTGTAGGTTTACTTTTTGTTTTTCACCAATGTTTGGGCTCATTCCATGAGTAAAATAAAAGGCTGCAGTTTTCAGGCAGGCATCTCATTAGCATTAGCCTGTAGTCCCTGCATCTGCATGTAGTCCACTAACATGCTAACAGGCATCCCACTGGCAGCCTTGCAGAATCACCACAGGGACTTCCACAGCAGGAAGAAAACACAAACCCTAATCAAATACACTACTGGAAGTTAAGATAAAAGTGCATCCACATAATTATAAAAATGACCAAGGGGTAATAAGACATTTTGGAAACTGCATGTTTTGGGAAACATTCCAGTAAAATTAAGTAGTCAGCATTTTTGCTGATTCTAAAGTTCCTCATAGCATTTTTAAATGATTGGTTAAGTGGCTTATGATTTAGGGTACAATATTATATTTTTGAAGTACTTTGCAGTCTGACAAACCAGTATTTCAATCCCAACAGATATCCTTTTTTTTCTTGTTTGCAATCAAGTCCAGAAGAAGTCTTAGATTGGAAAAACTAAATTTAAAGCTCAGGCATACACAACCATCTGCATCAATTTTGCACTGAACGTTAACAAAAGAGAGACATACAACCACAGAGCCAATTTCTGGTTCTTGGTCCTCATCTCCTCGTTGACATAATTGCCTTGTCCATCAGGAGCCCTCATTTAATTTATATGTCAAAGAGCTGTATTTATTTCTTTACAACAGGAAATAGGTTTTTCTTTCAAAATTTTTTTCTGCTGCTAACCAGCCATATTTTATACATGTTTGATCGTTTAATAAGAAAAATCTAAAATCATATTTTTCTTATTGCCTAATATAGAATATAATTATTATAATATAATATAATCATATCACACTGATAACACCAATACAAAACTCTGCATATTTGCAGCATACATACAGTATTTAATGCTCTGAACTTCCATATCAATACATTTTTTTTACCAATTTTTTCTCCCACACTGTTTAAATTTGATCACTAGTGCACTTTAAAGAATGGAAAAATTATAAAAGCTGTACAAAACGATATTTTGTTTTGTATACACTGTACACAAAATGACAATATAGACTGTCTAGGTCTCAGTCATAATCTAATCTAATATACTATGATATGATATGATATACAATCACTTTATGAGGATCCAGGTCTCAGCAGAGACTTCCAGACTTCTCTCACCCCAGACATCTCCTATAGCTCTGTTGGCCAACCGAGAGACATAGTCCCTCCAGTATATCCTAGGTTATCCCCTGGGCCTCCTTCCGGTAGGAAGCGCCTGGGATGCCTTCTGAGGGAGACATAAAGGGGGCATCCAAAAAAATGTGGAGGAAAACCAGCTTTACAGAAGCATCTCCTGTATGACCAAGCTCTTCACACTACCTCTAAGGGAGAGCCCAGCGACCATGTGGAGAAAGCTAATCTCAGCCATTCTCTGTCATGAACCAGATTTTCATGACCACAGTTGAGGGTAGGACCATAGACCAAAAGGTAAATCGAGATCTTTGCCTTTTTGTTCAGCTCTCTCTTGACTATTACTTTCAACCTTCACCACCGGGTTGGAAGTTGTTGCTGCAACGGGAACAGCGGACTTTACAGCCACAGGTACTAAAATTGCATCGACAGTAGAGTGAGAGAACATGGCCAATTTAGACTCTATGTCCCCAGCCCTCCACAGTATCTGGGAGAAGCTCTCAGGGAAGTGGGAGTTGAATACATCCCTAGGCTAGGACCCTGACAGAAATTCCCAGCAGACCCTTACAACTGCCAAGTCTGTCTGGCTTCCTCCCCTATCCAACTTACCACTATGTGGAGATCGGTGAACATCTTCACCCCTTTCTTCACCTGAGTGTTTAATAAAAACAGTTGTAGGTCAAAGGAGCTGACTTGGTGCTAAGTGCACTGATGGACATTCTTATTATTGAATATTCATTCATGGACAATCCATGACTTACACAGGAGTCCAATGATGAAACACCATTTGGGTTCAGGGCTGCTTAAGCCCAGCATCTGTTAACCCTCTCATCCCCAACCCCAGAAAACTGTCGCTATTACTTGTTGCTGTTTTCACCTTGTAAACTGAGGGTATGGTATGTTCAGAAGGACGTTTTGGGTTATTATTCCTCTCACATAATGTTTTGTATAAGCTTAATATTGGCCTTATCTGACGATACCACCCTACCTCTCCCACATTACTTTTTGTGTCCCTGACATGGCTTTCGCAAACTAATACTTTTGGCTTTCATTGTGTCAATCTTCTATACAGAGTGGTTTGATGTGTCAATCACTAATAACTGTCCTGCCAACAGATTCTTGCACCTGAGCTGTGGATGTCAGCTGCTAAATTATTGTATGGGATAAGTTGAAAGAATAACATATTGTTCAAAACTCAACCCTAAATTTAAGCATCTGCCACAATATCTCTGAACTTTCTGTCATGTTTTTTGGTAACCAATGTTCTCTAGAAAAACCTCTGAGGTATTTTACAAAACAGCTGTGGAATGTAACTACTGATTACGGTTCAATTACTTCTGATGGCAGTGGGGTGCACAGGATTCAATAGATGATGATGTAGTTAATGAAAGTCCATTTAGATTTTTTAAAAGAAAACAAAAAAAAGAAAAGGGGACATAGTATCCCTTTCCTTCCAACTCACAAGAATGTGTGAATATGTCTTAGTCTGGAGTTTAAATTTCAATGAAAGGTTAGACAAGTTCAATGGGTCTGAGCAATGCAAGTCACTGTGTGCAATTCAGTCAATCTAGTCTAATGCTTTTGAAATCTCTTTACTGCACAACTATGTCTAATTATATCACAATTAACAGACTTCTCTTTGAAATTTTTCATTATTATATTGATATAAATGAAAACAACCAAAATAAAACACATATAACTAATATAATGATTTGCAACGATATGAACGGAACCAAAGGCTGAAGAAACAAGAACTGGTGACAGATATAGAAAACAGATGGTTTGGCCAGCCAAACAAAGTCAGTGTCCAGAAGAAAGAGATGAAAAGCAAGTGTTAAAGAGAGAAAGCTGATCAGTCATAACAAAAAGCTCAGCCTCACATTCCAGAGTAATTGAGCGGATGATTAGTCTAACAATCACCAACACAACTCCAGCTGTCTGAACATTTTCTTTAATAAATTCAGAGATCTGGATGAAAGAAAATATATGATAACCTAGGAAAAAAAATGCACATGGCAGCCATTTCCAGTCAATCACATTCTTCCCAAATCTCATAGGCATGCTCAACCTCTAAAAAACCACTGGGGTAATGAGAGCTAATTTACCTTCCTTATACATGTATTAAGGGTGTTAGGGGTATTAGCAGAAGGCTCAGCTTTCAGCGCTGTTTTAGTCAACAGCCCTGCCTAATGAAGTATGCTGGGACTGTCAGAGAACACTAGTCCTGCTGATTGTGCTTGATTTACCAAATACTCTCTGCCTTTAAATGATACTTTATTCCTCTTAAACTGCTGAGCACACCCAGGGAGTATAGAGTAAAAGATTACCCTTCTCTATTCTTCACAAAAATATTCGGTAGTCAGACAGACAGACAGAACGACAGATAGACAGATAGATAGATAAGTTGTAACAAAATTTCAGCTTAATTATTAGCACACTTGTGCAACCAAGTTATTTTTTTCAGCCTTTTTTTACATAATACTAACACATTTTACTAGAAATAAACTGAACTTATTTGTTGTGCCATGAAATGACATTTGTTGTCATTTGTAACTGTATTATTAACCCAGAATGAATTCAGTAGGAAGAATATGTACGGTGCACATCATTTTCCCACGCTAAGATGCTTTTTTGAGAGTAAGAAAGCTTGCCAGAATACATTAGAGCACGTCTTTGATCATAGCTTCACTTTTATTACTTCAGGATGTCTAGTGAGGGTCCACAGCAAAATGCAAGCATTTCAGCTTCAAATATGGTGTTTATATTTGTGGCCCCTTATGGAATGAGGACTAAATGGCATCCATGAGGTTTGCTGGAGTTTTTGACTTAGAAGACACGGCTGTTAGATGAAAAACCAATACACAGTTAACCTACAATATCAACATTTAGACTGTTTACAATGAGCAGCAAGAACACCCACCCATAACACAGGCCAGCCACATTCCACTGCTTGCCCACATGTGGAGCAGCCAGAAAACACAGTGCCTTCCTTTTTCAGTCCATTATTAAGACGTCAATAGTATCATTAAAAAGAAAGGTACAGTAGGTAGCATTACATACAATAGACTTAGTATTAGAGTTAGTAATAGACTTAAACTAGTCTTGCAGTGTTTGGGTATAAAGCTATTTTTGGGAGGTCAAATTAAGGTAGTAAAAAATGTCTAAAAGCAAAACTACTTAGTTATAGGCCACCCATTCATAAAGGTTGGAAATAGAAGCAGTAGCAATCAGTTGTTTCTGTCAGAGTCAGTCTGGGTAATTTGCCAGTAACTACAGTGGAAATCAGTACATAGCTGTCATTCCTCTGCTCAGTGAAAGCACATTTAGCAGCCAACACCTGTTTCCCTTGCTCAGTTACTACTGAAGGCCTCTTCTAAACAGCTTTCCTTCGAATAAAAGGAGCAAAGATTTAGCCACCAAGATATTTTACGACATCTATACTATATGTGACACTAGCATTTATTGTATAATCAGTGAAGCTGTTTGCAAAAGTAAAGAAACATAATCCAAGTGCTAAAACTGTGAGATCAGGGAGCATTGTGTTGCTGCCAGAATTTAAAAATGAAATTTTTCCTGCTTGCTTGAATGTTGTCATGCTTGTGGAAACGGATCTGTTTCCTTTTTTGTTTTTTATAAAGGCTGACGATTTAGAAGTGCAACTGTTTGTTGTTGAATCTCTATCAATAAGGAGTAAAAACTAAATATTAAACTATAGGAAGAAGAGCATACTAAACATATTAGGAGTAAATGAAAAATTATCGTTGAAATTATAAAAAAATTCAACCAACAAAATATTTTTAAGGAATGCAAAAGACCATAAAAATCCCAATGCATTCAGTTAGCTAATATTCACAGCATGTCACCACAAGGCACTGAAAAACAAAAAACAAAATTCCATTAGTTAATAGATAAATGATGGACAAGAATGTACTGTATAGAAATATATATCACTTCATATGGCTGGCAAAACTTTTATTGATCTGAGGTTGCTAACTTGTTCAGATTCACCAGATTTAAGAATTTTAGTTAGGAGATTTACCAGAGCAACATGTTTCTTTTAAAGTTCTGTGTCCATCTCCAATTTTGAGAAAACAAGAGAACCTAAGAATATTTTAGAGACTCTTTAGGTTTCAGTGTTTCTAATTGGTTGATTACTGTGTGTGTTGAGTTTTACACAAAAAAATCTTTTTGAGAATAAAAGGAGTCAGAGTATCAGCAACTTAAATATTTAGTAGACATGTGGGATTAAAGTTTGTTGGCAGTTCTTTAATAGATGTAAAACATAACATGAAATCAGACTGATAATGTCATTAAAACAAATATACCTGTGGGTCATTGTAGGAAAGTCCAATCAAATCAAGCAAACAGCACTGACTGGTTTCTGTCTCATGTTCAGCGTTAAAGCCAGACTGACTGTTGTTAAATCTCAAATGGAGGTTATTGAAGGAGTTTGTATTGTTTCCCTGCACCCATGAACAGCAGCTTCTAACATGCAGAAAAGAGAAAGAAAATGGTTCAAGTTCCAGGTCTTCAATAGGTTTATTAATGATGTTACATTTGTTTTTTATCAATCTGTGCTGATGTGATGCCTGCATAGGTGCTGTTGGCCCCATAACAGTTATCCTTGATCGTTTAACCCTAAATGTTGGTGTTTGTACTGTATAACAAAGGTGTCAGGACTTAAGGGAGGCCATTCATGAGGAACATGCTGCTTGTGTGAGGCCTTTCATCTTTTTTTTTTTTTTTACCTAACAAAGAAATGCATATTCTTAAGCCAATAAAAGTGATTCTTGTTGCAGTAAAATTTGCTAATCAAGCATTTCTTCTTCACCTCTTATAGTGTAAGTTTAATAAGATATTTAGAACCATTGAAATAGGATTTTTCTATTTGAAGCAGTATGGATAGTAAAGTTGTGGTTACCACTACCCTGCAGTGAGAAGGTTTCAAGTGTGAATCCTAGGGTCTTTTTGTATAGTCCTGGGATCTGTGGTTCCCATTATCAACTCCTGTTTCCTCTCAAAGTCCAAAAAATGTCCATTTAAATCAAATATTATACTGTAGGGTTAATTTCAAACTCTAAAAATGCTCTTAGAAGTGAATCTATGTCTGGTTGTTTGTGCTATGAAACAATAACAATGAGACAATTTTGACATAAAAAAAAAATATATATATATATAAATTTCCTATGTAGGAAGATAAAAACATCAGAGTTGCTTTTTTATTCAAAAATAATACATGCAGCTACTAAATGACTTAAAACCACAACAGTACTGAAATACAGGAAGCTTTGGGTTTTTTCATGGGATGGTTTTGATTGACATCTTTTTGAAAAAATGCTGAAAACACACATAGATCACTCAGAATCCAGGAATCCTTGTTCAGCCTCCTGCTTGTCAATCACTCTGGCCGCTGCTATGTGATGCTACCTGCTGTTACTTTCCCTTGCTGCCTGTAAAGATCATACCATACATACCAGTCATCAAGGGGCACTCCCAGTCCTATTGACCCAGATTGTTCTTGGGCTTTATAGCTGTCAGGAGCCAGGTTTTTACTTACCAATGAAGCAAGTGCCAGATGGTTTATGAGAAGGCTGGAAAACCACAAACTGTAATATGACACATAAAAGCCCTTTACGTTTTTGCTGAAGTTACAGATACTCATGGAAAAAAAACAATTAGAGTACCGGTAAATCAATTTCTTCATTCTCCTCTAGAACTGGGCTCAGTTTCTCTGAAGGATTAAAAATCCAGGAAAAGAAAACCATGTTAGAACACTGATTTAAATCCTGACTTAAGAACAGCTTTAAATAGTAGCTCTCAGATAGCATATGAAACATCCTTTCATATGTTTTTCTGATGTTGGATTGTTGTTGTTAAGTGTAATACTTATAATACAAAAAAACTAATGTAATAATTGTATAAGATTTCAATCCAAGTTAAGGTTGTCAGTATAATGGCTATTTTAATGCTTTTCTTAATCTAATACCATTCAATTCAAACTGCATTCCAAGGAATTAGGATTTAGAAAATATCTTTTAACAGAGATGTTCTGATTGAATATATTATGGCCAAACAGACCAATTGGATTTGATTGGCGTTGTGTTCCTTGACCTAAAGGTTTTGACACAACCATTAACAGCAACTAAATTATCAAAGTTTAATTTTTCATCTCGGCTATTCAGTGGATCATTTCATACTTGTAAAACAGGTAACAATGTCTTAGAATAGATTATGAATATTCTGATGTAGTTCGGAATGAAAGAGAAATACCACAAGGTTCAGTATTGGGCCCATTATTATTGACTTCATATATAACAAGAGTATGGCATTCTGATGCTACTTGTCAGTGATACTGTATGCGGATGATGCAGTAGTCTATTTACGTATGAAAAATTAATAAAAAACTCCAAGCTATCCACATCAATGATTTGTATTTGCTGGCGTCTTAAAAATTCCAATCTTCATCTTAAAGTTAATGGAAGAGTTTGCATATTATTTGCATATAAGAAATTATAAAAAAAGTAAGAAATAAAATGACATTTAATGTATTTAATTTCAAGCACACTGGGCATAACTTCAAATTGGACGCTCCAAATTTATATTTTGATGCTTTAAATCTTTTTGATCTTAATCAATGCTTAAAGAGTTGATCCCAGGTGAGTGGGATGAAACCAGACAACCAATATAAAAGGCTCTATAACTAGAGTATGGAAGACTTCGTAACCTCACCGTTGCTCCTTACCTACTACACTTTAACGTAAAAGTAAATCCACCTGTATATAAGCCATCCGGACCGGATCTCTTGTATTTATATTTTTTATTTCTTATTTCCTTAGTTCCTATTTTTATTTTGTTTTTCATCGTGTGTGATACATGTACACTTGCACCTTAATCCTTATTTATCTTGATATACTGTATATACCTGGATATACTGTATATATATTGTTTATTGTTTATTCCTAATGCACCTTTTCCTTCTTGTTTGCACCCTCTTTGACTTCTATGCCAATATGTGACAAGTGAATCTCTCCGCTGTGAGATCAATAAAGCTCTTCTAATCTAATCTAATCTAAAATAGTATTTAGTTATTTCAGTCAGCTGACATTTTCTGTTCAGCCTTCCAATTTTTTGAAGTTAGACAATTAGAATGGGAAATGATATGTCAGTGGCTTACTAATGAATTACTTAAAGCTATAGAGGACCATCTTTTATTTCCGGGTGGATCATCTAAATAAGTGGCCCTCCTAATTGTCAATCATTCTGGTGATATTTTTACCTACAGTCATTGAAGCTCACCTTTGTCACCGCGGTTCTTTGAAAATGGCAGAGGGTCACAAGAGAAATGTGTCTACTAAGTGTATGAGAAGAAAAGAAAGGCTTTAGAAGAGGCAGATATATCCCGGAATCCTTTGCGCTAAGAGGTCTCTTCGCAAAGCTTTATGGGATTTGCTGTCACAGCGCCATAGGCTGTCGCAACCCGACAGCGGCGACTAATAACTGTGATGGTGCCGGCACTGTGCTGTGGAGGAGGTGTTACATGATCAACGAGGTGCAAAAAGGAGTGATCATCTGTTGAACAGTAAGTTAACAGAGTTCGCTATTAATTCCACTATATAGTCCGCGCTCTATATAGTGATTGAGGACAGTCAGGCACAGTAAGCTTGTATGTGCTATGAGACCTCAACTTTAAAACTGAGCGTGAACGAGGAGAAGTGGGCTTGTGCATGCACTTGCACGAGTTTAATAGGCATTTGCTCTCGGGAAAAGGTACAGGGTTATGCTTGTGCATTTTTTTTAAAGTGGAGAGGGTGGGGTTTAAAAAAAAAATTCTGAAAATCCTCCACAATTCCTTTCAGCAATGCTAGAAAATCAAAATTGTGCTTATTTTTTATTATTTACAGCTAATATTACTTTAAGATGTGATTTTTTTTTTCACTTTCATTTTTATTCTTAAAATACTTTTCTATTTTTTTATCCTCTCCATCAACCTGCTAGTGGACTCAGGGAGTCTGATATATTTCCATGATGTATTCATGTTCATTAACATGCATTGTCCCTTTTATGAAAAATAAATAAATAAACTGTAACTTATTAACAAACATTTATTTTGCTCATTTGCAAAAAACTAAAAATAAAGCTTTTACAAATCAGAGTTAGTGTAAAATATTAAAGTATGGGCTGTGTGTGTATTCCCAATCTGGAGTACATTAAGTTTATACCATCTTAAGTGATTTTAATAATGCGACATCTTCTTTTTATAGTGCTTACAGTTTCATGAAACTATCAAGTAAGCAAAAAAAAATTAACCTGCAGTCTCAATTATATAGATATATTTCTTCAAAGGTTCTTGCCAGTCTTGCTGAATGGCACCCTCGTTGGCAACCAACATAACTACACACTACACTACTTGTGGCTCGAGTGCAAGTTGTTGAGTGTATTATTTGGAATGTGTTGACATAGCAGCGCCATAAATCTGTCGTTCCTAAAAAATTTGCCCAAAAAAAAGCCATTGCTGAAATTACATCATAAATCTCATTCACCGGGGCAACTTAGGGGACTAACTTTATCAACCATAAATTATTCAGCTTTCTATTGTATCCTTTATCACGTAGATAATACTCTAAAGAGACAAACTGTGACATTTCATATGTTATCACCACCACCTCCACATATTTTACTAAGTATATAAACAGATGTCTTCATCATTTGTTTATTTTTTCTTTGTATCCGTAATTTAACTGCAAAAGTCCTTTTGTAACTATTCCATATAAATTGTGCACAAAATGTGATATCTCTGCCCTGCATGCATGAGTGGCTATGAGCATGCGCCTGTGTCTGAGGGATCATGTCAGCGGAGAGTGTAATCTGAGGGATAACATGAAGCTTATCCATCTGATCCCTTCCCTCCCCAGGCTCTGACAGGTTGACACACATCAGTCTTCACATTAACTTTGCCTAATTGGCAGGTAATTCTCATCCCTCCTGCTGACCCTTCGCTGTTGCTGCATTATCCCCCTGCTCAGCTACTACCTCTGTCTGGGTCTTTATCCACCAGTCTCTTTTTAACAAAAAGCGACTCAGTGGGGGATCTTGTCCAGGCTAAGAGACTCAGCGTGCCTTGTCACTGTAAGCATGGGAAGTGAAGTTAGGAGCTTCCTCTGCGATGGTGTCCCCCATGCTGGGAGCTTCTCCACATGGCTGAGAAAAGGGTTGGGAGCACATTTTCAGCAGTTCATCGGTATCACCATTTTTCACACATATATTATCCTTAGAACACATAAGAGTTTGGAAACCCCAAAAGTCTAACATCTTTTCTTACATGTTTTTATTAATGTTAGTGGATGCCAGATATAGGTCAAATTTCTACCCAGAAAGTTCAAAGTTCAACTCTATCTCCCCTCTAGTCCTCATTGCAAAAAGCATTACCTGAAAATCGTAAATCTTCCACATTTTAAGCCTTTCGATAGTTTTCTGAGCCAACCTAACAGTCATTTCAGTTGTACTGTATGCCCCATTCCTTAATGACATTGATTGACAGGTGTTTGCGAAGCTGCTGGTTATTTAGACATGGGACATATGGGAGTCCCAGCCTCCTGTCATGTCCACCTTCACATGAGTCCTTTGTGGATGAGGTGGAGGTGGCAGGAGCAGTGAGGAGCTTGTCAGAGCAACAGGAAGAGGCTAACACAGAATTACAGTAACAAACCTTAAACACTCTCACTGTCAGTACCCCCCATCAGCTGTCATTAACTAACCAAACCTCCACTGATACCGGGGCAGCTTTCTCCATTTCCCACCCCCTTGCAGGTGATTCTCACCGGGGGTTTGATGCTGGGGAAGCCAACCTCTCTGCAAGAAGCAAACATCCTGCCAGCACAGCTGTTTAATGGCTAAAGACAAAATCTGGGAATGATTATGTTAATAAAAAATACTCTAATCTAAAATCATTTTTTTTAAAAAGTCTTTGCACTGGATGATGCACTTAAATATTTATTTTCCAAAAAATGCATTATTTAATGACAATAATAAACATGTTTTTTTGTGTTAATACAAGCCTAGTGCAAACTATCCTCACATGCTGTGCTGTATATACATACTTCTGAATACAGGAATTAGGGTATACCTGCAGCAGAGCATGGAAGGAAGCCCATGCTGCTTTAAAGGATTTACCTTCAGAGCATCTCTTCACAATCCTTCGTAGCTTCTATTCATTGTGCTTCTTATCTTCCCCCAGACCAAAATATAATGAAAACATACTTTAATCTATTATGACGACTTTAAACCAATTGAAACACAGCATTTTTTTTTAACCCTGGTTTAGAAGTGGCTTAACACAAGTAATTAAACAGTTGTTTGCATGTTTCATGGATGTGTCTGCCTTTGCTGGCTCTTGAAGCACTGGCTCCAGCTTTCTGAACCTCTCCAGAACTTTTATTCGCTTTACAATCCTCTCAAGAATGTGCTTATCCCTGTTACGTTCTTTCTTTTCTCTACCTCAATTCACGTGTCAAGTCTGAAGTCTTTTTTTATGATTACATACTGTAGGTCTGTCTCTCTATTGATATACTGTATGTATATATTTTTGAGGATGGATGTATTTGAATTTTCCAGTGTGCATGTGTTTGGTGTTTGTGTGCATGTGCAGTCTGTGTTAATGTCTGTGTTAATGTTGGGGAGCAGTGTGTGTGGAATGTGTATGTGATATAAAGGCTCTTTCCTCATGACACAATGGTGTCTTTGACAGGCGGGAGAAGGGAAGGCTTTGTTTGGTGACACCACACAGTGTTGTGAATGCCCGACATAGCTGCCATTCCTCTCTGTGTGTTGTCCGCCAAGCCACTGGCTTATCAGGGATTCCTTTGCTTTCTGTCGGCCTACGCACACACCCCCCGCACGTGTGTGTGACTAAAAGAAAGAGTTTATGATGCAGGGCAGCGAACACCAAGAGAAATTTTAAAAGGCACTCTGGTGAAAACTGTTGGGCTGATGGGTTTTAATTCCTTCAGCAAGCAGGATAACTTGCCTAAGAAATATTTTGAAGTCTTAAACTCATGTCTTCAATGGATAACTTAAAAATGGTAACATAACTTGATCTTAACTTTTTTATGTTTAAGATAAGAAATCGAAACGATCCTTTTTAGAATGCAATACAATCAAATTCATATTCCACCAAATAAACACATCACATGTTCAAAAGTATTTATGGAGTCGGTTCTTCCATTTAGTGTTAAGATCTGTGCAGGAGCCATAAATGAAAATATACTTTGATGTTGGTTTGTCTAGGTTTATAGGTGCTATCGTTTTGTTTTTATTTGTTTGTAGAGGAACGGGTCAACTAGATGTGGGCGGAGATTTGTAATTGGGCATAACACTCACCTGTTGGAGTGTCACTTGGGTGAGTAGACCACTGTATTTTTTGTTGACCGCTATACAATTCACTTTGATTCACATTTTTCCAGTTATATTTAGGATACATTATCCTACGTTGTTTATTTATTGATTTATTGTTTCGTTAATAAAGTTCAGACATCAGCACTCTGCAGATCCTTTTGTTTCAACAAGCACACCAGACAAGGAACAGTCCGTCTGCCTCTCAGCAGCTTTTTGTATTCCCTGAAGTTACTACAATAATCTGTTTTTCCATGAATCCTCTATATTTCACACCTCAATCTTTGCAGGGTTGCAGAGGTCTGCCTGGTTCCCATCTCCACTGGTAAAAGGGCAAGACGTGGGATACACCATGAACAGGTTGCCAGTCCTTATTATAAGGCAAAACAGGGACATATTTATATTTTTCTGGACTATGAAAGCAAGTCACAGTACGGAGAGACAACCAATGCAAACACAGAGAGATCCTGCAAACTCTACATAAAAGGCCCATGGGTGATCCTTACTTAGGAGGTTCCATCTGGCATCCCAACTGAAATTTCCTCAGCTTAACCATAGTCTACATTCTTACATTCTTGGTCTCCATCTTATTCTCCTCAAACTATTCCCATACCTTTTGTAGTAAATTGAACTGTTACCTCAATCATTACTTCAAAAAAGAAACACCATTGCAATAGTGAGGGTCAGGTCTACTACCACAGGACTTAAAATTTAAGATTTGGGTTGCAATGATTAAAAATCCCCTTTTTGCAGCAAATCGTGTTCAAAATATCACATCCTCTTTGGATATGTGATATTTTTTTCACCTTGGTGATATCAAGGTGTCTGCTCAAACAAAATTCACTGCTAATGTGCGACACTGGTCCTAACATCCCTAATGACCCTGAAGTCATTGCATATGGTATCCTTCCTTAGATAATTTTTGCTAGAGGGTATCATCTCTGGCTGTCTAAAGAACGAGATGGCCTCGGCAGATGGCCGCCCATTAATTGTTTCTGAAATGTTCTCTCCCGGTCTGCCATTGGATACTGGTGTTAGTGAGGGTTTATGTTTATGATTACCCTTATTTTTCTTGATTCCATTAACATTGAGAACTGTACTGAATTATCAATATAATTTTTTCTCTGTTATTGTTATTGGTCCAAAATAACCAAAAGTTCCTCCTCAGTATGTATTAATAATGCATACTCTATCTTCAATCACTTACATCACAATATTAATTCCATTTTGTATCACTGCTTTGTATGTCTGCTTCTGTCTCCTTGAACCCTAGGCGGCCTCAGCAGATTGCCGCTCACACTGAGCCTGGTTCTGCTCAAGTTTTCTCCATGGTAAAAGGGAGTTTTCCTCTCCATTGTTGCCACATATATGCTATGAGTGAGGGATTGCTGAAGAGCCATTGATAAATGGAAGCAAAAATCAACGCAGCAAGCTCATCAGTTGGAGCATCTATAGAAATAAACATTTCATACCTTATTCAGCAATGAAACGGCTTTAACACTAGAGCGTTTCCGCTATATTAGAGGGTGTTATATGAGGTTTTGATCCTGTTCTACTCATCAAGTCAGTTTTAGCTTTATTTATGTGTAACCCTGATTCGATAGGTTACTGGGGATGATTGTAAGTGGAAAAGGAGCTTAAGTCTGTTGGCCTTGGATTAAATGTTCCTTTATGTCTTCCCAATGGAAATGCATCCCATACATTACATCCAGTCCCAGACTGATGAGCATGATGCAAATTGACAAAGCAGTTCAGTTTTTTCCAACTACTGCAAAATTGTGTTTTGAATTGACGCTATATAAATAAAACAAATTGTATTGAATAGAATTTAATAAAAATGTATTTAGTATATGACAGAATTCACTTCTAAATATTTGAAACTTTTCACAAATACATTTGAGAAAAAATATGAAATTATAAGAGTAGCTTTTAGCCAGTTAATAGAAATGATTTTTCTTTGATTTATAAATTAACATTATTTTGGATGTCATACTTTTAAAGCATGCCCTGAGCATGCCTTGAAGTTCTCATTCAATTTCTATAAAGTAGGACACCTGCTGAACCTGTCAGTTGCTTGACATTAATAAAACTTAAGAACAAACACCAATGTAAGGCAAGAATATCAATATCAGGGGAATCATTTGAGCCCCTCTTTTAATCAAAAGAATAAGATCTCATTAAAAGAAATATAAATATGAAATCTTCTCACTCGCTCACTCATCAAAAGCTGCTGTAGAGATCTTTCATAAAGCATCTGGTATTACACAAACTAATTTAATATAAAGGGCATGCTGGACACCTACAGCTGTATAGATTTTTTTTATTCATAAAAAAAATTAAAAATCCATACAAACTCAATCAAAGGACTTTTTTCTGCAATCCTTACCTTAAGTTGACACAGACTTTATACTTGCAAGACAACAAAGCTGTTAACTTACCCTAATTTTTTACCCTCTTAAATAGAGAATGAAAACTTTAGCTTGGTTAAACTTGCAAATAACCGGCCATAAATTTAATCCAGACAAAAGAAATTATATATCTGTAGACCAAAACAACACTTTTGGTCAGCATTTTACACATTTAACAGTTTTTTTTTCTCCTTTGGTTTTGCTCATGTCTTCGAACAAAAATTACATTCTCAAAGCTCTATTTGTCAAAACAGTCTTGCAGATTAACAAAAGACAACAGTTATCTTTGAAATGCTCAAATCTCTTCCAAAGCTGTTCACTTTTTCTTCAAGTATTTCTTCTTTTCCCAAATGAATCGTAAGTGTTACCAATAATGCATGGATTTTTCTAAATTCTTCAATTGATTTCTCAAAACAGACTGGACGTTCTCACCACTCTTGGTGCCATCCATGAACCAACCTGAACGGTTATGTGATTATCTTGGAGCTGATGTCTGGTCTGATTACTCCTTTCATTCACCTGTTTATCTCCACCCAGTTCTTATCACCATTCTTCTGATCCACCTGCTTCAGCTTCTATTTAACCAGTCTTCTAACCAGTCATCAGTGCCAGATTATTCGAGCCTGTGGTGAGAGTTCTCTAGCCTTTCTGAGTATTTCTGATTAGCTGATCCTGACCTGTTCTGCCTCTGGACCTCTGAGCCAGCCTTTTCCCCTTCTTTCCAGTTTGTTTCCCCTGACTTCGGACTCTGCTGGATTTCTGCTGTCTGTGTACCAAACCTGGAAATAATTACTTACTCCGTCCTGGATTTCCCTATGGCACCTTCTCAGACCTTCGATCTCTTATCTCTGAGTCCTGAGTTCTTCTTCGAGACCAGCTTTGGCTTTGCCCTCTGGATGATTCTGCCTTCCTTCATCTTCAGTCTTGTGATCCCCTGCCTGTCCTCTCACCTTTTGTCTCATACAGCTTGTTGATTCCTCAAAAATGCATTGTCCATATCAGTCCTGATAAGTCTTGATAAGCTCTAATGCTACATTCACACCCAATGCTATTTGAGCAGCAAAAAAGTGCCTGCTCCTTCGTTTTTGATGCTTGTCCACATGAAGGTCTGAAGCTCCTCAAGAGCATCCTTGATGCTCCTGAATCATGTCCAGTAAAGTGTGTACAAATGCACCTGATGCTTCTGCTGCTCCTGCGTTCACTGGCAATGAGTGGCTTTGCTATATTTGCTGTTATAAGTGGGTAAAAATAGTTTTGACATGTTGCTAAGGGAGAAAGTCCACCTCAACACTTCATCTGTACAGTCAGTTCATCAAGATTACGATCATGCCTTCAAATATTATTTTGCACCGTTACACCGGTGGTGCACTGTCACTGGAAATCCCCTTCAACAGCAGCCTCTGGCCCGGTTGCCCCTTGGGTGTTTGCCGCTACTGTCCGTGGCAGCTGGAGTAGATGTTAGTGGTTTTCATGTACGTAATCCAAACTGCTGCCACTAGAATAATAAAAGCGAACATATTTTGCCGGCAGGTTTCGAAATTTTAAGTTAATTTAGGTGCTACTAAACTGTTTCAGAGGAACGATCATAGCGATTTGAATCAGCAGTGCTGTGTCTGTCTCCCTGCTAGCTACCAGATCAACTTCTCTGATTGGTGGATGTGGTGCGTAGAGCAGCAAAAGTTAATTTTTTCCATCTCCAGCAGCTGCTGCTTGTGAAACGTGTCACGCATGTCAGATGCTCGGAAGCTCATGAGGCGCTGCTTCAACTACTCAAAATGCTTGCAGGACCTTTTGATGCACCTTGATTCACGTCAACCATTGACTTTATATGTAAACCAGCTGCTTTTGCTGCTGGTGTGACTTAATCTATAGGTCTAGTGGTATCAGATCATACATGATTCTCATGATATCATGTTCTTGGTTTATTTTCAGAATTGAACAAATTATTGTGCACATGATGACAAGATAATGAAACTATGCTGATGTTTTTGAGAACTGTGCTAAAGGCTTTTGCAATTTTAACAGAAAACATCTTTCTAAAACTGTTTATCAATTCTACAGAGAACAAAAGGAAGCAAAAAAGTTATTGATGACTCCATTTTAGAATGCAAATGCTTCTCTAGACTTTGTTTTCAATAAGACATTTCTCAGTTATATCAAATATTAAAACACCACTAAAACCTGAGTCCAGCTAAGTCTTTTAATCCTCACCAGGATTCCCTCTTAAATGTGGGAGGTTTTGTTATCTGTTTTCGATTTCCAAACACTATGCCTTGGGGGAATAATTGGGTTCCTTTTATCTTATTTCTTTAGTCTTCTTTTACTTTGGAAGCTTATTTCACCCCACTTACTCCTCCACATATCCTCTGTTTGAGATTTTATATATATCAACACTCACAACACACACCCACACACACATGAGAAGCTGATAATATGAACACACATGGTCCATTAATTCTTACAGTCTCCAAGGAGTTTCCTTTCGTTTAGTGGCAACCATTCCATCAGAGTCTGCAGCGCTGCTGTGAAAATCACTTCAACTAAAGAGAATTAGTCCCTCTGTGAGCCTCTGTTTCTTTCTTTTATTCACCCATACACACATAGAGTACCATTTGGTAAGTATCCTGTAACTATCTGTATTTTTTGAGAGCAGTACTTCTCGTCTACCCCATTTGAAAATTTGCAGCCTCCTGTTTGAGTGTGCTTTCAAAGGAGCTGTAATTGCTTCTTTTAGGCTGTAAGAGCAAATGGGAATATTTCAGTAAGGTGTGTTTAGAAGCATGCCCCTCCTTGTTTGTGCATGCATGTGTGAGTGCATGTGTTGCATACTGGCGGTCTCATTGCTCCCACGTCCCTGGAAATGAGGCCAACAAGATTGGACAGACAGTTTATTTCCAAATACTAGCGTCTGGCCTGCTGCCTCACACACATTCCATTACTTCCAGACAGACTTTTAGAAGAAGGAATTAAAAAAAAAACATTGGAGTTGTTAAAACACGACATTCCCAAAAAAGGCCTGCTGGGCCCTGAGACTACCCAGAAACATCCCACATGACTTTACTCTGCAGGAATTACAGCATCGCCAGGGTTGCTGATGAAGGTCCTCTCAGAGATATAGTCTCTCGCCAGCCTTCTTCCATCTAGGCACTTCTATCCCTCTGTCTCCTATTGCTGCATGCCTCTTTAAGAACCAAGGCATACTAAAAATATCTTACAATCATTTTATGGATCTTTCTATTTGGCAATAGCAAGGTCAACTTATGCTTCAATTTTGATGAGGATTAGTTAAGGTAATGGTTCAAAATGCATGTGAAGAAGGTAGAATCCGATAAATAGAGTACCCTTTAGAGTATAATGTGTAAAACCAAGGCCCCCAGGCAACATTCGGCCAACCAGAACATTTTATCCGGCTCCTCCAAGGCCATAAAGAGCAATATTATGGCATAAAATAAACTCAAATGTGTTTTAAAGTCTACAGAATGGCTAAAACAGCTACATAATGGGAGAAATTTTGTAATAGCAAAGCAGTCTGTTCTTTGTAAATAAAATGCAGGAATACATTTCTTCATTCATGCAGCTACAACCAGACCCTTTTAGAGACTTAATGAGGCTAAAGCAAACTGATATAAAAATGAAAGCCCTGCCTTAAAGTTTTCAAATCTATCCATAAAGTTTTACAGGACAAAAATATTGAAATCAAAGGAAAAAGCAGAACAAATTGAATCCATAATCAAGAAAACAGAAAATGTGAATGAGCTGCAAATACAAAAAGTACTGCAAACATATACCATTAACATGCTCAATACATGCAAAGTAAAAATGCTTCAAAAGAGAAAAGCTTCAGTTAAATAAAAATATATCATCATAGTGGAAAAGCGGTGCAAATACATATAGGTGTATAGGTGCTGCAAAGACAAACCCACTGCAATCACATAAATGATGTTCACACACAAAACATCAGCAAAAAAAAAAAATTGGTGGCAGGAGGGACTGCAACTGCTGGCAAAACGATAGACAGTGCTCTACCAGTGGGTCATACTAGACGGTGCTCCATATAAAAGCAGGGGTAAATCAGAAAACAGATATTTGTTGGGCTAACAGGCCACCATGTGCTGCTTTTGCTCTTAATGTGGTTCCTTTTAACGTGAGCAAGGAAGGGATTGACATGATCAGATTTTGCAGATTTGTGCTTTGGTTCTCATCTGTTTTAGTCTTCCATCATATATTAGTTGTGGGCTTCTTATATTTGTTGCAGACTTATGCTGATAGTCATGCTGATCATGCTAAAATTGGGCTCTTCCTGCTCTTTTCCACAATGATATGCTGTGTACAAAAGGCTTAATCAGTCTGGCTGTAGAGGCTAGTACATGCTGATACGAACATGCATGCAAAGCTTTGTGCTGTGATTGTGGCCACAAATGACATATTAGTAAACTGACATAAATGGAGTTCTCTATTTCCTGTCATTACAGTATTACTCTCTTGCAGGATTTTTCCTTTGCATGTGTTCATGTATTTGTGCTTTAATCAAACTGTTGTGTTTGTAAGTCTCATTTTTGTGTTTGCATAATCTTTGTATTTCTTGCACATTTGCACCTCAAGGCTACTATATATGATTGGGAAACTTTAAAAGTTTTATGCTTAACATTGAACTCTGCATTCCACAAGCAAAGTTAAAACACAGTGGAGGGAAAGGGTAAGAACACATTTTAAGACATCTTCCATACTGCTAACCTAAACATCTCTCTTCTTGAACCTGAATGCTTTGAAACCTAACTTTCCCCAGGACTGTTTGTTGGTTTAATTATACATACTTTAAAAGGAGATTTGCTGTAGGTAATGATAGACTCATTTATGTTGGATTAAACTGACAATCCTTTGTGCATTAGGTAATGAATATCATTAACTGAAGAAATCAAACTACCAAACTACTATTAGTAATCAATCAGGATGGTACATGCTTGTACTTACTAAATCAGATATCATGAAAAAAATGACAATTTGTATCAAAAAATATTTATTTCTAAGAATTATTAGCAAGTGCCAACTGTTGGAAAAGGTAGTTACACAGTACTTCCTCAGAATCAACCATCTTCTGCTCTGGGTTTAGGATTTCTGATTTTAACCTCCCATACCTAAACATTTCGATAATCAAAGTCAGCTTTTTATAATAAAGACGACAAATTAAATTAAAATGATGACCGTAAGATAAACTTCATATTCATATACTAAATATTCATCTGAATGAATCAAATCCCAAAGGGTTATTCATTCTGAGAATTTTTGGTGTTTTTTGGGGGTCAAAAAAATGCTGAATGGATCTCAATCACACCCTTAAACCAAAGCACACAAAGGAAGAATATTGTGTGATTTCTGAGTGGGAGTTGAGGTCAAGCCTCACTATCGTGACTTTTTATCAATGTATTCAACTACTGAAGTGGCTGACTAAAAGGCTTGTTGTTTAACAGTGCCTTGATTCATACTGACACCAATTGGAGCCATTTGCATTAAGAGGAGAGATGGAACTTTGACGCAACATTGGGGACCCTTTCAAAGATGGTGACGTCCCATTTTTCAAAGCACATTGAGGAAATTATATTTTGGGGAGAGGTTCATTTAGAGTTCCACCCTAAGAAAGATATAACAAACAAGACTGCCCCTTATAGGAATAAATAGTGCTGATCACAGAGGGATAGAATATGCAATTAAGCATCGTTCCCCAATCTATAGCTTTGAACCAATCCAAGATTAGTATTTGGAGTTCGTCTTCAGGTTCAGGATGGAAATCCACACATTCCTCTCCTCTGGTGTTCAGCACAAAGAGCAGCTGACAACACCATGCCATGCGAGGTAGTATAAAACACAGCCGTTTACATCTTTATGGAAGCCTCTTCATGCTGTTCAACATTTCTTCCTGGAGTTTTTCCACAATCTCTTAAGAGTGGTGATATTTCTGAGATAAATCACAGGATGTCTCTAGAAGTTTACATTTGCAAACCCCTTTCCAGCATGAGTTGCTGCTCACGTGGAAGACTAAAATGAAGTAATTTAGCTGCACGGACTAAATAACCAATCTGAATGAAACAATCTACTAGTCGACTTGAGGAAGAATCGGCCTAACCACACTCCACTGCTCATGAACAGCTCAGCTGTAGAGGTGGTCAGTAGCACCAAATTCCTGAGGGTGCACATCATAGACAACCTCACCTATGAACACCACCTCACTGGTCAAGAGGCCACAGAAGTGCTTTTACTTCCTGCAGAGGATGAGGAGAGCCCACCTGTCACCACCCATCCTCATGACCCTCTACAGAGGCACCATAGAGAGCGTTTTGACCAGCTGTCTCACTGTGTGGTGTGGGGGCTGCAGCGCCTTAGACTGGAAGAATGTGAGAAGAGTGGTGAGAAGAGCCGAGAGGATCATTGGGGCTCCTCTTCTCTCCATTAAAAACATTTCATCCTAGCGCTGCATGTCCCGAGCCCGTAACATCATCAGCGACTTCTCACCCCTCCGCCTGGGACTGTTCTTCATGCTGCCACCTTGGAAGAGGCTTTGCAGCATTCTATGCAGGACCAGTAGGTTCTGTAACAGCGTTTTCTCCACTGCCATCAGAATGTTGAAATGTTAAATTAGAAACTGAACTCTTCATCACACTCACATTATTTTGCACCACCAACGTGGCTCAAACTTTTATAATCCTTTTAAATGGGACACAACTCAATGTTATATTGCATTTTGCTCCATATTTATTTTTGCACTGCACTGAACCTTTCATTATTAGTGCCCTTTTGCACATTATTTTTAAACTAGTTTTTCTTTTCTCTCGTACTGTTTACATGATGATTACTGCTGCACTTTATAAGCTGTTGTTAGCTGTAAGCAACGTCATTTCGTTTTTTTTTATATACTCAGTGTATACAAAATGACTATAAAGTTTGTCTAAGTCATTTTAGGCACAACACAACTAGGCAGACAAGGGTACCATTTGAGGTTGGAAGGCAGAAGAAGTTAGGCTTTTAGACTTCAAATTATCACACCACATTTTAAAGTAATCATCCACCAATGGAGAAAACTGCGCCATTAAAATGGTAGAAAAAAAGAAATAAAAAGCTTAAGACTTTAGGGAGAATATTTTACACAAACTGGAGACCCATGTAGAGCTTTTTGAAGGTCTGCTTCGAATCATAACTCTGGTTTAATGAACACAGAATTTCCAAAAGCGTAAAACTGATGGAAGGAAAAATAACAGTGTTTTATGGATGTTTTAGGGATGCTATTTTGCTTTTATGTCTTCTTTAGATTCTGAACAACTTCCCAAACTTAGTGGACAACAATTCTGTGTCTACCAAAAATAAAAATGTTCTGCCATCATCTTGTGACTGTCATGAATCCTAGCAGTACATATGCTACCCAGAAAGATAATACACTGATGTATATCAGCAAATCGAACTCCAAATGCACTAAAATGAAGGTTTAGCTTTATCATAGTGAAGGTATATACTGTACTTTAAGCCAGGTGCATGCTGAGGCTTCGCCTTTGAAAAAAACTGTTGGACTTGTAAAGGCCATTTGGCCAAAAGTCCTCCAAAGACCCATTGACAATTAAAACAAAATGCTTAAAGGCAGCTTTTAAAGGAGTCTAAACCAGCAATCAGGTATCATGCTGTTCGCATAGGATTACTTTGCTCGCATATCATAGTACCCTTCCCAACGTACATTTCTAAAAGTAATTGAAAAACTTAATTAAATCTGGTTACATGCCTCCGATATAGAAACTTTTCTTGACGATCTCATTATTTCACATTATCAAGTGAAGAAGTAAAACTGACTGATATGTTTTATCACTTATCTAAAATTTCCATTTAAACCTTTGCTTCTGAAGGTTGAACTAAAGATACATTTTTTATTATATCAAGCTGCGATAGATCTCCATAAACTATTGCTGTGATATAAAAGGTAAACTTTAAAATGAAATAAAGCAAAATAAAGTAAATAAATTTAGACCTGAATCATGATTAAATATGTAACAAACCTCACAAACCAGATCTCTGAAAAGTATTTTTGGTTCCTCTTTTAGGCTAATGATGCTATCGGCTGTAATGGAGAACCTAATTCACCTACACTTTGACAGACGATTTTATTAATAGAGAGGAAGCTGCATTAAATTCTGAAAAGGAATTTTTATGAGACCAGGATGATTTTCCAGAAGAACGGGTGAGACAGATTGAGAAAGAGAGACAGAGAGAGAGAGCAATTAAGCATTCTGCTTTTTCAAACCAAGGTGTTAAAGAGTATTACCAGGAGAACATTTACTTTTCCTCTACCATTCTACAGCCATAATCAGTAATTCCTTTTTTTCATTTCAGGCCCATAACAATTAGACCATTCTAAAGGTTTAAATTACCTGTGAATCGACTAAATATTTAAAACAGTTTCATGCTTTTCTATTAGCGCAAAAGCAGGTATTTCCAGGGCTTCCCCTGAAGTTCATCTATTCTTATTCTTTTCTGAGCAGTTTCCCTGAGCACCAAAGGCCTTTAACAGCGGATAGGGGCTGAATATTAAAATATTAATGTATCAATTAAATCTAAAGGAATTAATCTAATAAATATCTGATGACAAACCTATTACAGGGTTTTAAGCAGTAAGAGTTATTATGAGGATAAATCCTTCAGGCCTTTTTTGGCCTTAGAGTTTGATTCCATTATGGCAGTTTGGCATATAGAGGAGCTTGTTAAACTGATAAAACATACGGTTTATTTTAGCTTAATTGTCTTATTTATTTGACAGGCGCAGAGTTAAATCATAAGTTTCTTTAGATTCTTAGCATTTTTTCTGTCTGTAGACTGGTTTCGATTTATAAATTTATCCTATTATTCTTCACTGATGGCCAAAGACTCCATGTGCAACTTTAATAAATTATTAATACATTTTCTTTAACTTTTATATACTTTTTAGAGTCCAGTTTCACTGTTCTGCTCCCATGTTGTAGGAAACAACCTGGACAGACCATAAAGCCTCCAGTTTCAGGTCATCAGTCACAGTTGCACTTGTTATTCTTAAAGCTAATTCATTACAATATATCATGCCCCAACGGATTTTTAGCCACTTAATTGTTCTAAATATGATACTCTAAGGTTTGTATGGTTCCATTTATTCTAAATTTGCATTTTGAATAAATTAAATCAGTTTAAAATAGTCCAATTAGGCTAATTAAAAATAAGCACTGCAAATCTCACTCAACCAAATATTAAAAATGTGAAACTCAGTTGATAAATACTGAAGGCAGCAGCAAGTCTCATTTAGTAGAAATAAAACTCTTTAGGCTATGAGGACTATGAAGACAGGAACGTGATAAAAGAGGACTGAAGTATTGGGCTTGATTAACTTTCTATGGAACAAAAAAAGCTAAGAGACAAAACTAAGTTTAATTGAGCAGATCTGATATTTGTTCCAATATGAAAGGAGAATAAAAGCTTATATCAAAATTACAAAGCAATGTTTACTATTACAGATTTAAAACTATTTTTTTCCCAAGGATTATGTAAAGTGACATGAATGTTAGGAATCAATTTTTTGTTTCTCACTTTCTCTTTTAGAGTAGGGGTTTCTTGTTTTGGAAAATTAATTAGGTTTTTACATTTCTATTTACTTACCTTCATGATCTTGTTCTATTCTTTATCCTTCTTATTTGCCATGTTATTCATTTATTTAATTATCTAGGGCCATTCCTACAAAGAAAATCTCCCCCTCATCGTCTCCCCATTCATTCTCTCCTCGAGCTGTTCAACATTCAGTTCATGTTATTGCTCCGTCTTTGTGTGTATTAACTCAGTTCAATTCAGTTTATTTAAATAGCATTAATTCAAAACACATATGTCATCTTAAGGCACTTTAGAGAGAAAATTCATAGGAAAACCATCTGATTGCATCAACTCATTGTATCAAAGGCAATCCCTCACACCAAACATGCTTGTAGCGACAGTGGAGAGGAAGAACTGCCTTTTGAAAGGAAGAAACCTCCAGCAGAACCAGGCTCAGTGTGAGCGGCCATCTGCTAAGGCCGACTGAGGTTCAAGGAGACAGAAGAAGACATACAGAAAGAATGAGAGATACAAAAGGCAACTGTAAAAGGCGGCCCTGTCCAGTAAACACACAGCCAGTCAGATTAGCTCCAAGCCAGCTCCCATGTCAGAGGTTAAAGGGAGCACATCCAGCCAGTCACAGTCAGAGAAACAGGACTACACTGTAAAACCATTAGGTAAACTCATCTGGTTCTTTCTGTCAATCTTGGTTAGAATTAAGAGAAAAGGTTGATATAAATATATTGTTTATATGGGTTCATGTATGGGAAACTGACTTTTTCAAAAACCTCTGTGCTTCCCAGCGCTGCTGCCTGCTTTCTACCTAAATGGCCATTCAGTTATGTTTCCCCCAATTAGAGATTGGTATAAGCCTTTATGAGTATAATGTCCTCCAGGCGAAGCGTAGCCTGGTCACATTATTCCAAGTGACATATTTAAATAACCCATTTTTTCTGTTTGGCAATTTATTCCTAATTTTTATGGACTTTTACATATTGTCAGATCCTGGGTTGCCTTTGTCCTACTATGTTTTCTGCAGCTGCTTTCTTGACTCATTCATTGTTTTAGTCATTCCATTCTGTTCAATAAACTCCCCCTTTGCCATGAATCTTCCCCCCTCCTACCTGACTTCAGATCCTACAACTATGCTGCCCTCACCAGAAATTGGGACTAATATCTTAAACTAGCCAATAGCTTCAGCATCATCTATATTTATACTACTTTAAATGTAGACATAAAGATATCTTCCTACAGAATCTGATCGCAATCCCTTCATTTAAACATTTATGCAAAGCATTCACTGCTTCCTGTGTTTTATCCATGGTTCTGTTATTGAAGTAAACTTCTCACCTAATCCGCACAGTTATTACTGATTATGGAGGACATATAATGAGCGGTGCAGCACTTCTAGACGGGGCATGATGCTGGACAGTTTGCAATTTAAAATCTCTATGCGGAGAAAGCAGTAGTGAGATTATTTATTATCCATTTATGGATTTTTAGCCCTGTGGCAAGCATTAAGGAAAGTAATTATTGAAGTGAGTGTTGCAATATTTTTCTATACTGGCATTTTCTAGAATACTGTTTTAATATTAGAAATTAATTGCCACCAAGAAAAGGTTCCTGCAGCTACCAATCATATGCTGCCAGTGTTGAGACAGATTTGTCTATTAGACGTGATATAGGAGAACTCAGCCACTAATGTAGAACTCCTTAGCATTCTAAATGCTAGAATATGTACTCTTAAAATCAAAAATGCTGAATTTTTTTAATGCTTCACAGTACTAACCTGACATACAGCAGATGATTATGCATATATAGCTATGGAACTTAGCTTATTATTAGATTTGCAGCTCTGCAGCATAGCAGTGACAGTTTAGTTGCACAATTTTGGTCACTATCCCACCCAGAAAAAGACCCTGAAAATGTAATAAGAATGCACCAATCTGGCTTTAGGTCTCATTGCTCCTTGCTAACATTGGAAATCATTTAACAATTAACAAGAACTACTAACTTCTAACATTATCCCAAAAGAACATACAGCTGCCAATGTGTTGATAATTTTCTGGATAACTTTTTAAGTTAGTTTTTATTTTATCTAAATCTATTTTTAATATGTAAAAGCTCATAAAATTACTTTGCACGCATATCTTTTTGTGAGTCTCAGAGGCATAGTAATTGTTTGAGGTTGCCCCACTGAACTGTAGAGCCGTCTTTACAGCTTGCATTAGCATACATAATGCTGCTCTGTGGATACAAGGAGTCATGCCAATTGAAAAGCAATCATTTTCACAGCAGAGCACTGCCACCGCCATGTTAATTGAGTGGAAGAGTACTTGAATGTGTTAGCGCATGGCATTGTATCGGGAGACAGGAGATAATTATCCGTGCAATACAACATGGCAATATGCTGTTAATTCCATGATAGGGCCTGATTACTATTGTCTGTTTTTATCCCATGGGCAGGCACATGTGTTGGTGCAGTTTGTCAGAGGACTGAATGTGAAGACAGTAGCTGCAGACCCCTTCCCTCCCTCCCTCCCTTTTTACTGTTACTGCTGTATCTATAAGTGCTTTTTTTTTTGTGGCACAAGCAAATACACAGAGTGCAAAGAAAACTGTGAAACACAATAATTAGTTGGGCTGCATGCTAAAACAATAGCCTTAAGGGCCCATAAAGTCTGAAACAATAAAAAACTGAATTGCACTCCACATAAATGTCCCACTGTTTAGTGATGATCAGACTTAATTATCTCATCTTGCTTGAATTGCTGTTGTGAAATTACAAAGTAGACAAACAGAGACATTACACATGTAAAAAATACCATGTTTTATTTATGAATTTCTGCTAGTTTGAGCATTTTACAGTCTAAAAATGCAGCTCAAGTTACAGTGCAATTCAAAAGGAAAGCTCTGATCCATAAGCTGAATGTTTAACCTAATGAATCACAATACACTGCAGAGCGGTGATGGTCGTGTTCTGGCTTTAGATGAACACCTATAAATGAAAAAGTAACAAACCAAAGGAATATTTCTAAACAAAATGTGCAGAAGAAAAAAGTCATGTTATGATCATCTGTGTTAATATGCTTCGTGGCTAATTTCTCTGAGTGTCAAGCAAAAGCCTGCAGGGACAAAGTGATCAAATCTAGTAAATGTATATTAATGGCAATGGGTGCTAATTATCCAACTGGGAAGAGAGCACATTAATCTTCAATGCTAGTTGCAGACTATCCAACTATAAAACAAACCTGGCACTTTATGCCGAACTTAATGGCTTAATACATATGCTGTGGGTTAGAGGGACACTCTGGATGCCACAAGGTTAATCTTTTGATAAATTTGGTAACATTAGACTTTAATGTCTTTGTCTATAAGTGCTGGCACCTGACAAAATGTAGCTCATTACCACTTGTATCAACTTTTCTAGTGAGCCATTTTCTTTTGGATTATTCAAATTCTTATTTCAGCTTGATGGCCTAATCATTGGCATATTTATTAATGTGTATTACCATTTTATTACTGTGTAACTTGTACACATTAAAATATTAAACAGTCTTTCCAAAGATGGTGCATAAGCAAGATAATTTTGTCTTTTAAGAAAACAAGTTACAGTATGTGGCAAAGGACCTGGCTTACATCCTCATGGCTTAAATGAGGCAAAGAAGCTGGTGGAATGAATGACTATGATGTTAGGAGGCAGATGTGGTTTTTGATGAAACACTGCCGTCTTGTGGTTCAATGATGTAATTACACGCCAGCTAAAATATCTGCGTTATAAAATGTCACAAATTAAATATGTTATAATTAAATGCATCTATTTGAATATAACATTATAAATACATTAAATTAAGGCAGTAATAAGCAGCTATGATGATATACCCAGATGTCCTCTGGGAATATTTATATGCTGTACAAGTTATGAATATTTTGCAAGACAGAAAAGCATAGAAATTAGAATAACAAGTACTGAGGTATGGAAATGAATGGCGCATAGACGTTTAGGTAGAAATATAGGCAACCAATAGAAATATAGGCAAACCAATACAGTTTCTGTCCACTGGGTGGAGCCAAAATCAACAAAAGCGAAAATTCTTTAGAACTGCTCAATCATGTTATGTTTTTAAATATATAGTTCTCTTATTTTAAGTTGGGGTTTTTTTTTGTCTTATATACAGTGGGGCAAAAAAGTATTTAGTCAGCCACCAATAGTGCAAGTTCTCCCACTCAAAAAGATGAGAGAGAGGTAATTTTCATCATAGATAAACCTCAACTATGAGAGACAAAATGAGAAAAAAAAAAATCCAGAAAATCACATTGTCTGATTTTTAAAGAATTTATTTGCAAAATATGGAGGAAAATAAGTATTTGGTCAATAACAAAAGTTCATCTCAATACTTTGTTATATACTCTTTGTTGGCAATGACACAGATCAAACGTTTTCTGTAAGTCTTCACAAAGTTTTCACACACTGTTGCTGGTATTTTGGCCCATTCCTCCATGCAGATCTCCTCTAGAGCAGTGATGTTCTGGGGCTGTCGCTGGGCAACACGGACTTTCAACTCCCTCCAAAGATTTTCTATGGGGTTGAGATCTGGAGACTGGCTAGGCCACTCCAGGACCTTGAAATGCTTCTTACGAAGCCACTCCTTCGTTACCCGGGGCGGTGTGTTTGGGATCATTGTCATGCTGAAAGACCCAGCCACGTTTCATCTTCAATGCCCTTGCTGATGGAAGGAGGTTTTCACTCAAAATTTGACGATACATGGCCCCATTCATTCTTTCCTTCACACGGATCAGTCGTCCTGGTCCCTTAGCAGAAAAACAGCCCCAAAGCATGATGTTTCCACCCCCATGCTTCACTGTAGGTATGGTGTTCTTTGGATGCAACTCAGCATTCTCTCTCCTCCAAACACGACGAGTAGAGTTTTTACCAAAAAGTTCTATTTTGCTTTCATCTGACCATATGATATTCTCCAAGTCATCGTCTGGATCATCCAAATGCTCTCTAGCAAACTTGAGACGGGCCTTGACATGTACTGGCTTAAGCAGGGGGACACGTCTGGCACTGCAGTATTTGAGTCCCTGGCGGCGTAGTGTGTTACTGATGGTAGCCTTTGTTCCTTTTGTTCCCAGCTCACTAGGTCTCCCCGTGTGGTTCTGGGATTTTTACTCAGCGTTCTTGTGATCATTTTGACCCCACGGGGTGAGATCTTGCGTGGAGCCCCAGATCAAGGAAGATTATCAGTATTGTATGTTTTCCATTTTCTAATAATTGATCCCACAGTTGATTTCTTCACACCAACCTGTTTACCTATTGCAGATTCAGACTTCCCAGCCTGGTGCAGGTCTATAATTTTGTTTCGGGTGTCCTTTGACACCTCTCTAGTTTTGGCCATGGTGGAGTTTAGAGTGTGACTGTTTGAGGTTGTGGACAGGTGTCTTTTATACTGATAACGGGTTCAAACGGGTGCCATTAATGAAGGTAACGAGTGGAGGACAGAGGACCCTCTTACAGAAGAAGTTACAGGTCTGTGAGAACCAGAAATCTTGCTTGTTTGTAACTGACCAAATACTTATTTTCCACCATATTTTGCAAATAAATTCTTTAAAAATCAGACAATGTAATTTTCTGGATTTTTTTTTCTCATTTTGTCTCTCATAGTTGAGGTATATCTATGATGAAAATTATCGGCCTCTCTCATCTTTTTTAGTGGGAGAACTTGCACTATTGGTGGCTGACTAAATACTTTTTTGCCCCACTGTAACTATTTGTGTTGCCTCTATGTAAGTATTTTTTATATAACTCATGAGTAGAGCATGATTTGTTGTACTTCTGTGTTTCTTTCCTCCACTTTGTCTGTATGTTTCCTCTGCTTTCTCTTGCATCCCTTCTGTCCCTCTCCTGACAAATTATATAGATGCATGACATCAAAAATTGGACAATTTGGGGTGCATCAATCCATGTAGATTAGAACTTACACCTTGATTTTTAAAGAAGTCTCTTACGTCTTTGTTTCCTTTTTTAGACATCTTGGCTACCAGTCTAACAACCAAACATGAAACCAAATATTTGTGTAAATTATTAATACATCTGATATTACAACCATTCTAGATTAAATGATCCAGTGAGAAGAACAGTAGCAGATTTCCTCACCATCTGTAGTCTTTTGCAGACCCACATTCATCTTCAAGACCATAGCTTCTGGACTGTTTAAGATATCTCCAAAATCCAAAAAAGTACCAGAAAGAAGAGATAAAGGCTTGTGACCCTATAGTTCTAATTATGGTAGCACATAGGACTTCAATAGTGCTGTGACCATCCAATCACAGACCTGATTCAGGTGCGCATGACATGTTTGTAAAATCAGCTTCTCAGGAGTGACAGGGGTGTCAGTCAACACAAGAAAAGATGGAGGGCCAATCAGGAGCTAGTGGACAGTCTAAATTCAGGGCTAAACTTCCACTTGGTCCTAGCGCCAGTGTCAGTGTACTGTAGCATACTATGGTTTTTGGGCAGTAAAAAGTGCAGGGGACCAAAACGGACTTTTGAAAAAGTTCCCCCCTCCTAGAGATTAACAACGGAATATAACTTCAACTGAATCAAACTTCTAAGAAAATCAAACTGTCCACTTAGGAAGTAAAATTGGTTGTCAATCAATTTCACATACTGTTATCCAAACACACATTTCACACATTTCAGCGAAGTGTCCAGAGGCGCTACCAGGACACAGACCAGTACAGTAGGAGATGTGGAGGAGGCTGTAGGAGGGCAGCCTCTGCCTTTTTGCAATTAAGAACAGGAGGAACACTGCCAGAGCTTTTAAGAATCACCTCCAGCTGGCCACAAATGTGCATGTGTCTGCTGCACAAATGGTTAGAAACTCCGTACTAGGATGATATGAGGGCCTGACATCCTCAGTTGTGCTCACAGCCCAACACCGTGCAGGTCGCTTGGTATTTGTCAGTCTGTGCTCTTCTTGGTATTTGTCAGTCTGTGCTCTTCACAGATGAAAGCACGTTTACACTGAACACATGTGACAGATATGACAGGGTGTGGAAGCACAGTGGAGAATGATCTGCTGCCTGCAACATCCTTCAGCATGTCCGGTTTGGCAGTGAGTCAGTAATGGTGAGGGGTGCCATGTATTTGAAGGGCCACATAGCCCTCCATGCACTCACCGGAGGTAGCATGACGGCCATTAGGTACCGAGATGAGATCCTCAGACCCTATGTGAGACCATTTGATGGTGCAGTTGGCCCTGGGTTCCTCGTAATGCAGGACAATTCTACACTTCATTTGGCTGGAGTGTCAGCAGTTCCTGCAAGATGAAGACATTGAAGCTAAAGACTGGCAGGAGACCATCCGCCACTTCATCAGGAGCATGCCCAGGCTTTTTAGGGAGGTCATACAGGCACATGGAGGCCCCACACAATACTGAGCCTCATTTTTACCTGTGTTAAGGACATTCCATCACGGTTGGATTAGTTTGTAGTGTGTTTTACCACCTTTGTTTTGTGTGTGACCCCATTGAAGATGTTTGTCTGATTTTGTTGTCAGCACATTTAACTTTGCACAGAACAAAGTAATTAATGAGGATATTTCATTCATTCAGATCTAAGATGTGTTATTTGACTGTTCCCTTTATGTTTTTGATTATTTTAGCTGGAATTAAAGTTCTTTTGGAACACCAAACCATGAACAGGTTCCATTTGCTTAGCTGTTTATTGGAATTGTTACACTTTATAATAACTATCATGACAATAAGTTAGAAATGGTAAAGAAATTATTAATGATTACCAGATTTAATAATGTCTGATTCATTTATAAACTCTAAACAATTTATAAAAGGTAAACAGATAATCTATTAAGGTGTTAAGCACATGGATGTTAGGGTAAAGGTAAGTCCAACATGACAGAGCAAGTTAAATTAAAGGCAAAATAAAGGCAATGTTCAGGTCTTACATCGACTTACGTAAAGGTTAGAGCTAAACTAACATAGCAAGAAAATATGATCTGTTTACCTTTATAAATTATTTAGATGCAGTTTTTTGAATGACCATAACTAAAATATCATGACATAAAATATGAATTAACTACATAATGCTAATTGTGAGTAAATTATTACTTTACTATTTATAAATCATGGTTATGATGGGTGCTAAAATCTTACCTCCTTTAATCATTCCCCCAGTCATTTGGACATATGATAAATTTTTTGTCTTATCTGACCCTAAAACTTTTGTTTAGAAGTCCTTTAGTTTTTCATTTGTCAAATTAAGCTGAGCTTATTTTATTGCAGACAGACCAATTTATATGCAGTACTTTCCAGTTTCCAGTTGGTTTCAGCATAGATTATTCTGGAACATTTTGATCAATCCCTTTTTGGTGGTGATTTGAATCAAATTATAAAACTTAGATAAATATGGAAGCTCCAACTGAAAAATGACCCTAAACACACTATAATTGGCATAGGAATAGAAAAAGCAATAGATAAATAAATCATCAAATAAAATCATGTAGTAGGTCTGCTGTTTAAAAGGCATTAACTGAGTGCAGGGTTATTCATATACTGAGCAAAGATATCTATCTAAGTTTTATAGCCAAAATAACAGAGTGACTGAGGAGCAACATGTATAGGGTTTTTACTTACACCCAGTTCTTAGTGTAATTGATGTGAATTACATTTTCAGCAAAATACTTGACTTAAAAGAAAAGAGCTGAACTAATTCTAACAGTAAGTGAAAAATACATCTACTGTATTATTGGTCAATAATATCTGAATAAAAAAAAGGCTTAAGTCATTACATATATTGATGCAAAGCAATGTTTAGTTATATATGGAGATCTGTTGGTCAGAATAAACAGCAATGTCTTCTCAAACACGAAGGTATTGAGCAAATGCTCAGACTCAGCTTTGACATTGGAAATAAGCTAAATGATTAAACAGGTGAGACCTTCCCAAGTATTTGTTTTATACCTCATCTTTACAATAGATTGCCTTTTTATTTGATTCTGTTATCTAAACAAAGGTGATTGTTCCTCTTGTGAATCCAGTATCAAGATACTGATGTATTTGTTTACATGCATTTCAAAGCACAGTCTCCCCTGCATAACAGGATGTGGAGGTAGACAGTGGAAACCTACAGTATTCCACAGGAGGGCACTGCAACATAATGAGTAATCCTCTGCATATAGGAAATTGTTCAAACAGTAAGGTTTTTTTCTCTTTGGTTAGCCTCAAAATAATTTTTTCAAATGTTCACATCTTTGGTGTTTTCTTTTTATTCCATACTAATGCAGTTTTCCCTCTAGTACAGGGGTGCTCAAGTCCAGTCCAAGAGCTACTCTCCTGCAACATTTTGATGCACCCCATTTTTAACACACCTGAATCAAATGAGTGACTCATTATCATGCCTCTGCTGGGCTAAATGAGGGGATTGAGTCTTTCGAGTCAGGTGTGTTAGAGAAGAGCTGCATCTAAAAGTTACAGGATGGTAGCTCTTGAGGACTATACCTGAGCACCCCTGCTCTAGTATGAGATTCTGCAAAACCTGTTTCTTGCTTATTCTGCCAGTGTCAGATATAAAAGTATCATGTACCACGTGAAGGATTTTTTTTCTATTATCTTAACTTTTGAATCACTGAATTTTTTATTTAAAGATTATTTTAGTTGGCCCATTAGACATTTAACCTCTGACTGGGATCTATCTCTGCCAGCTGCATGTAAAAACTGTCATATGATAGATTTTATTTTTTTTACTTTAAAGTAAATTTAAAAAGAAAAAAAAAAAACTCCTGCAGATCACCAGCAGTTGTAGTGCAAACAGAAGACAATCACAGGTTGAATACAATTATCTTTCCAACAACTACAATGCGAGCAAACAAGCAGGTATTGTTCCCTGAATCATACACTGTGCCCAAACTCGTATACAGAGGTGAAAGTATGCCAAATGGAGCTGCCACAGGTTTTTCTGCAGATGAAACAGTCCAGTCATACGATGTAGATGTCTCATTAATAAATACCAATGTACGACAAGCTCAACATTGTGAGTAATATGTTTTAACATTTCCTGCCAGTCTGAGGTAAAGTACAACAACTTGTCTGCTCCGATTTTATGGGAATTTGTTGCAGAAGACATACCGGTATATTAAAGATAACATTTTAAAAAAACTTTAATTTTGGAATCCCCTGCTGTAGAAGATGTTGCAGTTTAAGGCATTTAAAACAGTTACAACTCCTATTATTTTGTTTTGAACACAGGAGCTAATAAAACAAATGCATTACCATTACACTTAAAGGTCAACAGCTACAGCTTTTATCAACAAAACAAAACTTTTAAAAAAACATTAATATAACATCTAAAAAAATTGTATTGTACTGCAAAAAAAAATATAAAGTAAATAAATAACTATTATACATTTTGATGGGTCGAAAATACATCAATATTGAATTTTGGTTATGATGCCATTGTCAACATGAAAGGATTCTGTATAAAGAGAATTTTGTTCAATTACTCGTGCAAGCAAATAATACGTTTTATTAATGATAAAAGCAAAAAAAAACATTCTTGTCAGCTGATTTCATCTTTTTTTATCTTTCAAAGAAAACCAGCCGACTTTGCTATAGTTCTCCCCTTTTAGGACTCTGAGTTTTTTGTTTTCATTTATTAGTTTTTCTGTATTTGTTGATCTTTGGTTTATTTTCCATTATATCAAGCAGTCTTGTTTCCTTTCCACTTGGCTTCCTTCTAGTTAGTTCCGCTCACACCTGCTCCTTATCCGCTCATTAGCCCATCGTTTGTTCTGTTCCGCTTATATACACCATCTCTGCAGTCACTCAGTGCAGGTTCCTTGTTGTTGTTAGTTGCTTCCTTGTCTCTGGTTCCTGACGTGTATTTCCCCTCATGTTTTCTGTTTTTTGGTTCTTTGTATTTTGTGTTTTTGCATTTTTTGGACGTCTGCCTCAGTTGCCCTATTAAATCAACAAGAACTCTTCTCTGCTTCACTCATCTCTGCATTTGGGTCCTCCAGCAACTCCACCCGCATTGTGGACAAAATTTTGCTGATTTTGTGTACCTTTTTTAAAGGCTTGATTTTTTTTTTTTTGCTTTCACACAAAGGTCACAAGCTTTGCCTCAGAGGACGCATCTATGCACACAAAGTATTTACACTTTGTTGTTTCCTAATTCGTTCAGGTTAAAAAAAGTTTCTAAAATATATATGTCTAGTTGTTACTGATAAGAGATCCACACACCATAGTTGGTGAGAAGGCATCAACTTTTTGTGGCATGTTTACATTTTTAATCAAATGCTTTTTAATTTCTGTGCTTTATAAATGACCAAACCAGTGATAAAAAACATTTTTAAAAATACATGTGGGACAGTTATTGCTTTAGTCATCTCTGCAGATCATCTTAAGCTCTGTCTGGTTGGATGAGCAGTTTCCTTACACAGATACTCTGAGGATTCTCTAGAGATGTTTATTTAGATTTATGTCAGCTTCCTGGTTGGGCCACTCAGACATTCTTACCCCGAAATCCCACATACTCCGTCTGCGCTCCGCTCCGCTCCGCTGCGCTCCAGACCGCCTGCACAAAGCAAAGCCTACAGCCGCCGGTGTGGCTCCGTCCCCTCCGCTCTGAGTTCCTTGGAGATCGTAGAGGGCATGCGCGAGATGAACCAGGGTTTCCGGGGATCATTAAAAATAATTTCAATTCATAATTCTTTTTTTAATCAAGGCCTTAATTGGCACTAAAATTAATTAAATATGTTTATCGTTGCATTTATGATTCTTTAATAAAAATGCTTATAAAAACAATTTCGCTTACCACATGGAATGGTTTTGTTTTAGATCATAAGTAGGGCCTGTTTTCACAAAATTTGATTTACTTTTATTTGATCCTTACCTTACAACTGTAGTTGTCCTGCTTTGACAATCTTTAAAAGAAACTAAAGCAGGCTAAAATTAGTCTTTTAATGAGTGTTTTTCTGTTTGGCCGCTACCAGAAACATTTAGTCAAGTACATTAACAGTGGTTGACCTTCTGGGTGAGTCCTAGATGGATCTGTACATTCATATATTTTGTGGTATCTGCTTTGATATGCACAGTCAACTGTTAGTCCTTACTTAAACGGACATAATCCAAACTAAATCATGGTATATTGGTGGACTTTAATGAACTTGCAGTTGCAATTCAAGGATTATTAGTGATATTCCTTTGAAAGCAATAAGTCCAAATTATGTTTAACTGTACATATTTCTTATAAATGCTTAAAATAAATACATTAAAAAAGTCAGTAAACCAGTTTTTGTTTTGTTATAAGATATTCTTGTGGAATTCATTTAATGTTGAAAAAGCAAACGGGTTAAAGAAGTGCTGGAATCGCTGATTGAATTAGAAAATAATTCTCTATAGATTAAATATTGAAGTCCATATTCATTTGATGTCCTTTAGAGGAAATGGGAACATTGATCATCAGTAAAAGGCTGAAAGAAGGGAAAGGTTACCAACACAATGCATTAAACTCCCCGATTAAGAAAAAAATTACAACCAGTGGAAAATCCAGTAATGAGGCACAGCAGCAATTCTGTCTGTGTGTGTTTGTTTTCTCTACAAATCAACAGAATTTCAAGATTTGCTCTAATTACAGACAGTGCATTATTTTACTATTACAGTCTTTACTGAGGAACAGCTCATTTAAGGTGGTTAGATGAACACTAACACTCTGATTTACACATTCACACTGGAGTGTAGACCAGCACCTCTCCACAAACCTCACTCAGAGTGCCAAATCACTGACTGGGACATGGTTAGATTATCACCATGGCGATTGATGAAGATAAATGTACTGATCTGAGATAAAGTGTTTAGTTTTTTGTGATATTTATGACCCAAATTAAAGACAGTAGTCCCAAATATGTGAATAAACTTTAAACCATATGCCCATACCCGTTTTTATGCATTTATGGACAAAAAAATGAGATTAAAACCACTCTGAAAACAGATTTTTTCAGAAGTAATTGTCTTATCTAGAAAACCAAGCTCTTAATTTCCTGCTGTTTGGTTCCCAGTCTGGGACGTTAGCAGTTCCAATGCCTGGACACAAAACACGTCTTCTTCTTTAAATGTATAATAGATGAACATACAGTTTAAACTTACAATGACTGTCTGAACACATGAAATATAGACCTTCAGCCATCTGGTCAGGTTCATTCTTGTGCTCAAAAGTACAAGTCTACAATTCCACTTTTGATGTATGGTGTGTATACTTTACATTTTTACATGGTGCCACACAAGGAAGCAGTATTTTCACATTATTCCCCACCATACATCTTAAAAAAGGTGTATATTTTCCCTGGAGTTAGTTTACCGTGTTCTATCATACATACATTACATACAGTAAGAAATGGTTTCATATTTTTTGCAAAAAATATGGATATTGAGAAGTGTTTCTTCTAAGCGTTTTTTATTGGTATTTATTCTCCACCTATGCCTGAAATACATCTTCAGGTTTGCCACCATTTAGCTAAATGGTTGAATTAACTACATTAGAAGCTTAAAATGTATTCCATATAATATATATACTTCTATTAAATTGTTTTAAATGTATAGTGAAAAATAATTAAAAAAAAATAGGAATTTTTAGAACTCAATAAAAAGTTTATCCCTACAAATATTCTGGCCTTTTTAACAAAAAGGATTAATTGTGACATTGTAATGAACTTTAACAGGAAATACTGAAAGGGTTTCATGTATATTTATATTTTGTATTCAAAATGCAGATTTTTATTGTAAAAATTTTACTTGTTATATTGTTGAGCTAATTTGGAGCAACCTAAAATCCAACAACAGCTTCACTGTTTTGTCTGGAGATTGAACTATGTAATATAGTATTATCTGAATGTTTTCAGTTGACCCTTGTGTTTTCAGGAAAGCTCATTTCCCATCCATCTAAAGCCCTTGGCTTCTGTTAGAATGGCTACATGATGAAAATCTTAAAGCAGGAAATTAAGCAAAAACATGTTAGACGGTGTCTGAAAAGGTTCTACATAACGAAAGCCCCAAAACAGCCGCCAGACTTTTGCTTTTGATGAATACTTTATGGATTCCTTCACCCCTCTTTTTAAACTTGAGAAAATCAGACAGAATTTCTCATGACAAAACATACAGATTTATTTCTAACCTAACAGCACTCTTAGACAAAAAGTGGTTCACCTCAAAGAGAGCAGCATGAAGAGAGCAGCATGAATGCCAGGAGCTGGGGGCAAGATCCAACTGTACACTTACATCTTAGCAGCAAAGGACACACCTTTGATAACCAAAATGATTAGATCTTTGACAGAGAGGACAAATGGTTTTAAAGAGCAGTGAAGAAAGACATCCTTTTTTTTTTCTTTTTTTTTAAAGAGAAAAGCAAACACATGTACCCTCTTTAATGAAACTTTTCTCTAGCTAAATGAGGACAAAAATTAAATAAATCATCTTTGTACCAGGAAAAAAAGTGTATTTGGTACATTTTACATTTAAAGATAAAGCATATCCTTAAGTAAGGCTGAACAATTTTGCCAAAAATCTAAATTGTGATTGTTAATCAAAATTATGATTGTGATTTCATTTCATTTCATTCACTTGTAGATGTTTCTCCCCAGGATTTCCATTTTTGAAAGCTTGCTTATCAGAGTCCATTGTTATAAAACTTAACTGTAACCACTGTGTGAAAAGGTGTTTACTTCTACTTGCATGCTGGGATCTGCTGGCTCCAACTCTCTCTCCATTTCTGTGTGTCAACAAACCGACCTCAAGCGTTTAATCACCACCAAAAGGGCTGCAGGGATAAATTTAGTGTCTCAGTCTTGTTAATTAAATTGTGGTTAAACATCAGTGCCTCTCTGGTTTGAAAATTGTGTTTTGTGAAATTGTGATTATATTACAAATGCAACTAATTGCCCAGCCCTCTCTTTGAACCTCTTGTTTATCTGGCTAAATCTTGTCTCAATCCTTGGGATGACCTGGATGCAGATTCTAGTGTGGAAAATCATGTAAAATCTTTTATTTGTTCCTATTTGTATATCTGCAAAATATTGTTAACTTTAAGCCGTTGTCTTTAGCCCAAAAATGGAAATCTTAATCCACCCATCCTCTACACATCTAACTGCAATTTCCCTAGGTTGGTTGCAGTTTGTGCAGAAAGCTTCTACCTGGCTCCTGACAAGATGTTCAAAGTTCTGTCATCTAACTCCACTTTAATTGTACCTTCATTGACTTCTGGTTCATTATCGAGTGGATTTTAGGGTATTTGTTTTAACTTGCCAAGCATTGTGTGGAGAGGCACCGATTTACATTTCTGAACTTTTCCTTAACCCCCAGGACCTTGAGGTCCTGTGATTAAGACAAAATTAAGACTAAAGCAGACGGAGCATTTATATTTTGCGTCCTCAAGACTCTAGAATTCCCTTCCTCCCGCTCTCAGATCAGCTGACTCAATGGATTCTTTAAAAGGCCAAATAAAAAGGGGAATTATTTTTAAATGAGCTTTTGCTTTTTTGTATTTATCTATTTTTTTGTTAAATCACCATGTCATTTTTATTTAAAATGTGCTAAATAACAACTGATTGACTGATTACTTATTTAGTCACTTACAGTTGTGCTTTAAAATTGACATACCCTCCTGTTAAAGGATTTCTCTGTGTCTACGCCTTGAAGCTTTATCTCTCTGGTTCTTTTCCTGAGAAGAGATCCCTCGCTACAAACTCTTTAAATAACACTTCATAATGTATATGTATTAAATAACCATGAGACATGACAATAGAGTTTAACATAAATTGTAATCTTAGATGGTGTCCTCACCAAACATCAGACTCCAACAATCCAGGACAATGGCAGGTGGGTCAATTGATGCATCTGACTTTAAATATGACTGTTAAAGAATGGGCCTCCATAAAAAGCATTAATGCACCAAGCAGGGGTGTCAAACCCAAGTCCTGGAGAGCATGTATCCTGCAACCAAGACAAGTGCTGAAACGTTCCCCCAAAATAACTGCACAAAAATCTGGTTGCCTCCTATTAAAGGCCTGCTTTGAGGTTGCGGTGACCCAGATGACTGAACATTTTTAGAGGCTACATAATAAAAGATGCCTGAGGGTGGTGTGTTCACCGCAGTTATTCTTTTAATTAAAATTCTATTGTAAAGTGGTTTTATATAGGCTGTGATTTCAGTATTTTTCTCTGTTTATTTGCTGAACAAGAGATATAAATCAAAGGACATAAAACTGATATCACCACCTCGACTTGCAACTGCTTCTTTAGGGAACTGCTGTTATTTAACAGCTTCTTTGTCTAACTGTGCAACAGACAAACCTTGTCAGCCTTTATTGGGCTTTGAGGAAATGAAGCCAATGGTTTAATACTAACAGAAGTATAGTCTAAAAACCTAAATTGCTGGTGAAGATTCTCTGCCATCCAGGTCATAGTCATTCCAAAAAAGATTAAAAAACAATCCACTTCACTTTGTTTGCAAGTTTGAAGATGTTTCGCTTCCCGTATAGGGAGCTTTTTCAGTTCAAAATGTCAGAAATATATCTCTAAATTGGACAAACCAAACAACCTCTCCCCAGACACATGGCCCAACACAGAAGAGCGACCTCCTTGGGACAAGACTCGGCGGTACAACTATACCTTATGGATAAAGGACATTCTTTGAGGACCAGAATGTTCACACTTTGAACCAAGAAGAAAGGTGGTTTGAGAGGGGCATTAAGGAAGCCATCTATGTTAAGAAAGAAAAAACAACTTTAAACAGAAGAAGTGGACTCAGATTTAATCTTTCAAAAACCTACAATGCAGGGATTGAGTTCATCCCTTCTCGCTATCATTGCATTCCCCACCCCCATACAGGTGAACAGGACACCTCGCCTGTTAAGCCAAGCCAACAATTCCCTCTAACGACCCCCCTTTCAGAGAAATAGACAGGTATTGGGTATTGCAGGCTAACAAAGAACCCAAAACGGCACCCATTCCTAAGGGCCAGCGTTTGTCTGGTTCAATTTGCATGTTTCCTAAGCCAAAACATGGCTTTGTTTTTGGGCTACTCTATAAAGCCTCAAACTCAACACTATTTCTGACACTTTGAGTAGACAAAGCTTCCTGGAATCGAAGTGAAACATCTTCAAACTTGGAAACAAAGTCCAGTGGATTGTTTTTGTTATGTGTTTACATTTTTTTTTAATGTGGTCTCCTCCAAAGGTCTGTTATCCCATATCAGCAGTGTTTTAGGTAAATCAATTCAAGTACATATCTCCTTAAAAAATGGAATTTCATATTTTAGCAAATTTAAGATTTTTTTTCTAAATTCTTTGGGTTAGATGGAGTTTAGAAATTAAAACAGTTTTGATTTACGGGGATTTTTGTTGGAGAAATAGATATTTTGTTTAATCATTCGGCATCTGTTAATTGAGGTGTTTATGGTTTTTTAAAATTGCTTCCCAGTTCCCAATTAAATTTTATAGGGTAACATCATAGCTCATGTGCAGTTATGGGGACCAAATGGTAGTATTCAATCTTTAACCTGCACTCTGCACTTGTTATCATCGTTCTAGCCTCTGTCATAGAATAGTGTCCAGATTTCTCCTACTGCCCCAGGCCACTACCTCTGTTTAGTCCTCTTCTGCAATCTGGAGATTGTTTTTTACGTTTTGATATTTCTCCTCAGGCTTAGGGCTAAACCTTTTTCTGCCATTAGTTTCCCTTGATGAAAGCCAAGTTGGAATTGGCTAGTGCGTAAATGGAGAAAGGATGATGATTTTAGGTCAAAGTTGGGGAAAAGGAAGTAGAAGATGAAACATAGAATCTTGTTTATCACAGAACCACCAGCGCCACATTGCTTTGGAAATATAGAGCTCTTTGATAGTAGCCATGGTTCACAGGATTGTTTAATTGCCTCTGACAGCCTGGCAAAGTATACTGTCGGCCTCTTCTCAGGTGAACTTGTATTCCGTGCAGAGATATTTGATGACAACCGAAACAGTCTTGACATTTTTCACAGTTTATGGCATAAGAAACAGAGCATCGGAACTGTTTTCTGTATTTTGCAGTTCTTTTTTTTTTTGTTTTTGGCGCATTTTTGACAGCATGTAAAACATTCTGCCACTTTGAATCGAATTTGAAAAGAAATGTTAAATCCCAGAGCAGAGTTAACATTGCTGTGGTCCAGAGATCAAGATGAAGTTTCTAAACTGTTCATGAGTTATCCACTTTCCCAAACTCAGCAACATATGTAGTATAGTGCAACATTTTAACTGTGAAATAATTAACAGCAAGAATATTTGACTAAAAAGATTTAAGAAATTAAGCTGTACTTATATTATAGAAATAAAAATTTGAGGTCATTTAGGTACTAGTCTTAAAGAAAATTTTAATAGAACAGTTTTAATATCGACTCCACGGTTTCTAAAATAATTTCAATAAATGTTTAGTGGACTTTCATCTACCAGATTTCACACAATCATGGCTTAAGAACTGAAGACTCACAAACTAAGTCCTATTTCAGATAAAGATGAAAATAGCATCCTTCTACAAACCTGGTCCATACAAGTGAACGCTCTACCACTGGCGATATGAGCTAAAGAAGCAGTTGGATGATGTACTCAAATAAACATGATCAATTAGCTAATCATTAGCTAGTGTGACTACCTCTACAGAAGAAGGTTTTTATGAATGTTTCTGCACAGCGTTGTCATTTATAACTGGCTTTAGCATTTTGTATTGCCGTATTCAGTATTGCATGAAAACATCACAGCCTTCTTCCTACTGTAACCAGTTTCAGTACTGATGAGTATTGTTAACATTGCTTGGTAGCGCTAAGTGTGATGATCTTGAAAAAAATCTTATTTTGAGTTTCCAAATAGCTTCTCACTTATGGGGGCTGATACAGCTTACAAATGACATAATGCAGCCTGCCATTCAGTCAGTGGTAGACAAAGTACTGGGCAGTACTTGAGTACAAGTATTGATATTTATGGTCAATGTCAGGGTTCTGCGCTTTGTTTAGGTCTCTTTTTAAGTTTTTAGTTTCACTGTCATTTTTTTGTCTTTGTAGTTGTTTTCTGGCAGTGTCTTTTTGTGTTACTCTCTGTTGCCCCCTTGCGCCAGTCTCCCTTCTAGTTACTTCTATCCAAACCTTCTCCATATCAGCTGATTAGCCCATTCTTTGTTCTGTTCCCCATATATACGCCTCCTCTGCAGTTCCTCATTGCTGGATTCTTGTCATTGCTTTTCTCCATTTGTGTTTTCCCCTGGCTTCTCCTGGTTTTTAGGTTTCCTGTATTTGTCCTTGGATTTTTGCTACTGTTACCTTCCACATTTCTGCCTCCTTCTACTGCATTTGGGTCCACAACAACATCCACTATACCTGACAGTCAAATCTTACAGAACTAAATGTAAAAGTTATTTGGGCAACAATCTACTCTAGTTATAGTACTGAACTACTCACTAAATCAAGTATTCAAAAGTGAGCAGTAATTTGCTTTATAATTTCAGAGTAATGTTACAGAACCTTGTAACTTCAGAACTTCTGCATAAAAATACCTAAAAGAGGACAGCTGGTTAGATTTTTATTTAAAAACAAATAAGAAAAAACACTGGAGTCTTAATGCTCCTCACACATTCACTGTGAAATAGAGGGTTGAAATTGAATATATGACCACACATAAAGTACATCTCTGCTTTGACAACTTATCCTATTTAACAACTTGGCCACATGGCAAGAACTCGCACCTTAATAAAATAAGAATACTGCAAATAATCTGCACTAAATTTTACATGCATGGAATTTTCTTAAATCTCTAAAACAGTTTTGTCCTAATTCAGTCCTCAGGGCTTATATCTCATTTCTTGGTTCTTTTCCCTGGAGGTAGTTACTACAGTACTATACATCCTCAGGATGTCAAAGTTCTGCATATGGCTGCTAAAAAGCAACCAGTTGACCCAGATGTGTGGTTCATTGAGAGTTAGCTAAAATGTCCAGGAAACAGTGTGGAAATATGCATTTCAAAAAAGAAAAAAGCAAGAGCGGATTTCAAAGCTAAACTGAGCCAAGAGGAACAAATAACTAGCGGCTTCCTAGAAATGTAATGGAGTAGAAAGTAGAATATTTGACATTGAAATGTAGTGGAGGGAAAGTTATGTGTTATCCCAGAAAAAAATACTCAAAGTAAAGTAAAGATACTAAAACAGTTACTTAAGTATCACCACTGCATTCAGTGGAGATTGTTTGTAGAAACTGAGCATTGGAGATTGCAACTTGTCCTGAAGTGAAATATACAGCTTACCTACTGAAAATGCAAGTTTTACTCTGTTTTGGTTGTTTTTGAGTTTATGTTTGCTGATGAGGCAGATGTAGCACTGTATTGTACCGCAAACCTTTGGAAAAATAAAAACCTAAATATTCCCACCAGTTATCATGACGTGAATTAAGAAAAAGTCTATAATTTTGACAATGATCCAGTGCCTCACACCTTTGCCAAATGGAAATAACTGACCCTGTAAATACACTATTAAATACAGTACAAACTAGTGTTGCACCGATACCTATACCAGTATAGGGCAGGGCCCCGATCCAGCACTAAAATGGTGGTATTGGTATCGGCGAGTACCAACAAATAGGACACCGATACCATTTTGAGAGCCAAAAGTTTATTCAACTATTGTCACCCATTCCAGGTAGCCAGTAAAAATTTCTATTGGATTAACTTTGTATTAGTCTTTTTCCTGCTTCACAAAGGTAGGCAGCAGCTTGACATGATGACAATTGTTTTACATCCAAGTAGTATGCAGTTCTTCATATATATATATATATATATATATATATATATATATATATATATATATATACACACACAAATCAATTTCAAACAGATGGTATTGGTATGGTATCGGTAACGGCCGATACTGCACAACCGGGTGTCGGATATCGGTATCGGTGCCAAAAAATGGCATCGTTGCAACATTAATACAAACAAATTTGTTATTTTTCATATATTTTTACAAATTATGTTTCTACTTTAAAGTTAAAACAATAAATGTCCCCCAAATGTGTTTGTTTTGCACAAAGAATGTAACATATCCTCACACATAAATATTTAAAAATGCTTAAATATTTGTTTTTCTTTCTTTTAAAAAATTACAGATTTTTTTGGAGATTAGGAAACAAAAGTTAGGATCTACAATGCAAAGAACCCAAGTTGGTATTCATGTGGTTAATTTTGTGATTAAAAAGCTCAATTTAAATCTGAAAAGGCTGTTTTTGCATTTAGGGTCACTTGTCATGCTTTTTATTTTGCTGTTGCAAGCATTCACTAATGTTAATATACACAGCTTATCATTGCCTTTATGTAATTTGGTATGGCTCAACTCATGTGTTGTTCTGTTAGTCATTTTGCTGAAAAGGTCCAAACAGAAAGTTTTCCATAAAAATCTCTACAGACAGGTTACTAAACAAAGCCTAACTAGGACCATCACCATGGTAAACACACATGTTAAACATCAGCATGCTGACACTGTAATTTGGAGCATTTTTGGAACACCCACTGTTGTACTACCACAATGTTTATGCACTCACTATGGATGAACAAAATTAAAGTTTGGAAACTCACTAGCCCAAGAAACACAGTCCGCAACTGCCAATATTAAATGACATTTAAACAGAGGAAAAACGTCAAAAAGTCTGTAATAAGAGGTAAAATTGACATCACTGGGTTTAATTCACAATCAGGCTTAAAGCATTGCACAGCTGCTGGGATGAGTTTAGATTTCTTTCTCTGATGGTGAATATTTAAACATTGCAGAGGTCTTAGTTATGACTTTTCTTTTTTGTACCATGACTGCCTGAAAATCTCAGTAGATTTATTTGATTCACTGTTCTTACACTGACATATTTTATGGAGCCTTTGGCTAAAATAATCTTCCATATGCTTGTAATCGATCCCCTGATAAGTCTATATTAGCTTCTTTTTCCTTAGCCTGGTTTCTAGGTAGCTCCTTTGTTCTCCGTTGAATTTGCAATGTAAGAATTAGGGTTTAACTGGGAAATTTTATATGTTTTTCTCTTACTTATTTTAATCAATGTCAGATAATTTTTTGAAATCAAGCTTCTCCCAGACAAAAGTGCAAAACAGAAAATTATTAAGCTTTGTTTTATTACATGTCATATAATTTCTAAAACGAAAAAAAGTCCTACGGGCAAGATGTAGAGGAGAGGTATAAGTTAGCATGTGAATTAGTGGATTACTGTTAGGGATGAGGCATTTGGAAGTGTTCCCAAGTCCTTGTATACATTTCAAGGCTGGCTACTTTCTGTTATCAAGAGGCTTCTTCCTTTGGAATATACAAAAAAATAAAAAATTAGCTACCGGATACATTGCTTTTACTGATACATTTAGATAGAAGTAACTACTGTATTGTTCTCCTGCAACAGTAAATTTTTGCAAAGATAAATATAGTATGCAGCTGCAGTATAATAGTTCATGAATGAAATCAGTTTAATCAGTAATCTCAATTGATTTCTTGGTTGTAAATTCACAATCTTATTTAGTTTCAATATGGAAATGCACATAACCACCTGCTCCCATGCCCATAGTTAGCCATGTTGTTCTGTGTGGAAGTTCCTACTGCAGGAGGATCCCAGTGTTGGTTATATCAAGATCAATGCGGAGTATAGACTGAAGTCAGTGAATTCACAGTGATGAAGAAGACTAAGGGAGAAATGTTTTTCCACAGTATGTGGAGAGATTTCTGCAGTTAATTTAGGCTGAGAGAGAACTCGACTTTTAGCGAAGAACCAGGAAGACTGAGTGGAGTACAGCATTTTTGCTCTGTTTAATCCTTTGATCGGACCTAGAGCTGCTGTAGAAAAGAAGAATGCAATTAATTAATCTTATCCACACCCATCACAAGCATGAAAGCTAAGGTTTAAAGTAAAACACCTTAATAAAATTCACTCTGCTTTAAAACAGTAAAATACTATTTAGTACATTTTTAAAAATACAGATAATCAATACCAGCTTAAGGCAAGAAAGCCAGAAAATATACTTTTAATGATCGTTTTTACATCCTGGCACCCAAAGAGACCGGGGAGTTTACATCTTCTTTACATGCATGCTTACCTTAAAATCAAGGTGAATTGTCACAAGATTTGTGAATTCATAAACAAATATACGTATATTGCCAGAAGCCAATAGATGCTTTAGCTTCAAAACAGAATTGCGTTGAACCAGTGAAAAGCAGTGTTGTGTATGATGTCACCAGAAACACCAGGCTAAAGCAAAACAAACATGACTCTGTCATTGGACGTAACTGATGGGTCCTCTATTAAGTCTGTTTTAGCTGGATTACCCTTTCTTTTTTTTTTTTTGAAAAGACGATTCAATATGTGCTTTTGTGGATGGGGAAGATGTTTGGGTGTTCCTCCCAAATGGAATTGATTTATCACCTAACTCAACAAATCATGAATATGATATGTAACAGCTTCTACTGCCGCTGCAATTGGCTCAAAGTTCCCCAAGGGAGACAGGTGCCACTGACTGGTTTACCCTATTAGCTGAACTGAAAATTTCTTGAAACAAAAAAGCATTTTCTCAAACTAAACTATAACTACTTGAACCATGTTAAACTTAATAACAGAAATACACCATTATTACTTAGGATGTTATTTGATTGGATAATTGCTTTTGGAACAGTGATGCCCTTTTGGCAATGAAAACGTTAAGCTCATAGCTTATCTGCTTAAATGTTTGTTTCCCAGACAGAGCCATCTATGGAGCTAATTTACAGTTACCTTTACCAACATACATAAAATTTATGAATAATTTTTCTGTGTTCCTTTAACTTGCACTTCAGTCCTTAAACCCTTAGTTGACTTTGGGAGAATTCTGCCCACACTGAGCCTGGTTCTGCTGGAAGTTTCTATCCATTAAAAGTTTTTTTTTCTCCGCTGCTCCTGAATGCATGTGGTGTGAGGGAATGACCCTATCCCAAATCTCCTTAGCACTTACCCTTCAAATATCGGGGAGGATTTTCACATATTTTTGAAAATGTAAATCCCTTTATTGTCCCACAATGGGGAAATTTACCTCTGGATTTAACCCATCCCCTTGGGGAGCAGTGGGCTGGCATTTTGTGGTTAGAGCAGTGTGCTTGTGCACTGAGAGGGTTGCAACTACCCAGTTAAATTCCCACAGCCTGCACAGGGTTCCTGAGCAAGACCCTTAACCTCACACTGCTCCCCAAGGGGATGGGTCACATGCAGAGGTACATTTCTCCAGTGTGAGATCAATGAAGTTAAATTACTATTATTATTATGAATACATGAGAATGGGATGCCCTCTTCGCTCCACCAGAACAGGAAAACAATGATTGCTATGGCAACACAGTGAAGCCCAGTGTGAATAGCTTTAACTCTGCGGCACAGGTTTACAAACATTACCCCTTTGCTTGAAAAATCTATTTATATGGTTGAAAAAGAATATTTCCTAGAGAACTTCCTTTTTAAGGATTAACGATGAATGGTACATGGTAAATGTCATGTACTTATATAGAGCTTTTTTCAAGTCAGGAGACTTGACCAAAGCGCTTTAAACTACATTCAGTCATTCACCCATTCACGCACACACTCACACACTGATGGTGGCAAGCTACATTGTAGCCACAGCTGCCCTGGGGCTACCTGACAGAAGTGGGGCTGTCGTATACTGGCGCCACCGGGCCCTCTGACCACCATCAGTAGAAAATGCAGGTGAAGTGTCTTACCCAAGGACACAACGACATGACACAGTGTCTTTTTTCTTTTTCATAACTTGGGATTTTCTGCCAGTTTGACGAACATGGAGCAAACCGGTAGAACATATATTTCAATGCCAGCGTTTCCTCCACCACTATTTTGCTGTTAATCCCGCTGCCAAATTCCAGCTGATGTTGACTTGCTATTTAAGGTCTTAGTGGTCCACTCGCCCTAGCCACTATGTGGTTTGGGGCGGCCCTTAATGTGGCAGACCCTCCACGGGAATGCACAAACGGATGGTTAGTGTTTAGGGGCGGTTTTGGGATATGTCCATAGACACCCAGTGCAATCAGCAGGGTTTACTTAGATAAATAAATTGTCTCTGTAAAGTGCCTTGAAATTACATGACATCGAATTGGCTTTAAATAAATAAATTAAATTGAAATTGGATTGAATGATAGCAAATTCAAAGCACTGTAGTTAGACTTGGACAGATTTTATTTTGTCATCTTGTACACACAAGTGTATACAAAAAGACATTTCATTTAGTAGATCTATTTAATGTACTATAATAATGTAATTACTAACAGTACTGTCAGCACATGTGCAAAAGTATTAGTCTATCGGTCATTAAGCTGTATTGCAAATCTATGTACAGGCTTATGCTTTATTTTCAAATATATAACTAGACAAATGTAGTAAATATTCCTTTCATAAATCCAAATTTTTGAAGATAATGGTTATTGTCATTCTAAAACAGCCACTGGATATTTTCCAGCTGAGAAAAATGTTTTTATGCAGAGTCATCGCTGTTCCTCCATTTAGATTCCCTCAAATTGTGTGATTCGCTTATCATGAAGAAATTGTCTGTGAGTGACATTGCCAATGTGTTAGCTATTGTAAATCAGATTTATAGAGTGTCCTGAATATCACTATTTACTTCAATCAGTCCCAGCCTCTTTGCTGTTTTAGTGCATATTGTCCCCACATGAAAACCACATGTGATAAGTAAGGGTTTATCCGAAGTCACATAAATCATAAGCACTGGTCAGGGAAGATTTTGATGTTGATGCCTTGAAACCTTGAACCTTTCCCTCTCTCTGCCTGTTTTATGGAGACACCAAAGCTTTGATGGAGGTGTATGAGGTTTAGATAACATCTGCAGTTTGTTTTCATGCAAGTTAGAGTTCTGAAGGGTTATTAACCATATAATTTTAACAGCTATATGTAAATGCAAATTCGAACCATATGGCAGAAACCACTGGGGCAAAATATAATAAAGAGCTTTTGTATTTATTGGGTTTTGCCAGTAGTAGTATAGGGAAACAGAAAGGCTTGAATAACAGAGACAAAAGTTCACACTTAAGAGTTTCCAATGAATCTTCTCTCAAACAAACATATTATAGAAAACTAAATATTAAAACTTTCATTATACATCAGTTTCACAATGTTTTTTGTAAATTCTATATCTTAATTTGAAAAAAAAAATAAAACAAAAAAAACAGGACAACCGCAGGCTAAAACTGTTCTACCATGTTTGATTGATTCTTGGTAAAAATCCTTTCCTGTACTGAGAAACAGCTTCCTGATTGATATTAGACTTCTGGGATCACTGAAACATACTTATGTATCTTTGTTTGCCTTATCCAGCCTTGAAACAGTAAAAATGTCCTTGGTTTATTGCTGCAGACATCCCTGAACTTATCTCAAGCTTTTTAATATTTTGTGTTCTTTTTGATAACTTCCACAACATCTTTTTTTTGCTTGTTTGTCTCTTTAAATCATCACATGTACAATTGCCTTGAATGGGAAGAATGCAATACACATTAGAAGGGCCAAACATGCTATGAGTAGTGGTGATCAGCATTGTTTGGCTGTAAAAGAAAATATATTCAAAGATAGAAAAACATTTTAAAGAAAGTGAATCATGCCTGTCACTGTTTTGTTTTGTTTTTTACACTGTATTAACCCCTAAAGTATGGTATTCTTGAATAAAAAATCACTTACAGATGTAAACTTATATTGGTGCATACAACATTGTGTATCCAGAAAATAAAAGTAACACTTCACATCTCTATGGCCTTTTTCTGCTAAACTAAAGTGAGCTACTATGTTTGTCTGGGCAGTCCAGCTTAAATTTCTCATCCGCGGATTGCAGTAGCATTGGTTGCCCCTGTAAAATTTTTTCAGGGAACACTGAAATTGTGCCTCACTGACTATTTGGCCCCTGCTCACCTGTCTTACTAAGGTAATTCTTTCCTGATAACTCAATTTAGCATGGCAGCAAAATCTATTACAACTGCTATTTCAAGTCATTGAAGACTGGAAGATTGGCTCAGTGCCCTATCACTCCACATCCCTCTCCCTCTCTATGATAGATAACTTTTTTTTTTTGTCCTTAGAGTAGCGTCATACATTTGGACTTATCTTGTAGTTGTAGTTGTTAATTCAATCCCTCCTGTACCAGGACTCATACTTGTCATCTTTCACTTTATCCAGGACCAGGCCTTATACAGCCTGAGGCACTCTTGGGCCAGCCAAGAGATATTGTCCCGCTATTGTTTCCTGGGTCATATTCTTCGGCCTCCTACCAGTGGGACGTCCCCTGAACACCTCCTGAAGGAGGTGCAGGGGTCATCCATAAACGATGACAGAGGCACCTCAGCCTCTCGCAGATGACCAAGCTCTTCCACATATCTCTAAATGAGAGCCCAACCCCCCAGCGTAGAAAGCTGACTTCCTCTGCTTGTAACTTCTAACCAGTTAGGAACCATGGCCTTGGTCTTGGAGGAGGTGATTTACATCCTACCGCGTCACAGCTGCAAACCGTCCTCAGTGCATGCTGTAGGTCTAGGCCAAAGGGAGCCAGCAGAACCTCATCATCTGCAAAAAGCAGGGACGGAATCTGCTGGTCCCCAAACTATACCCCCTTTGGCCCTTGGCTGCACCTAGAAATCCTGTCCATAAAGGTTATGAACAGGTCCAGTGACAGAGGGCAGCTCTGCCAGAGTCCACATGCACCAGAAACAGGTTTGACTTAATGCCAGTAATACAAACCAAACTCCTGCTCAGCCTGCATAGAGACCAGATGGCCCCAAGTAATGAGCACTCCTGGAGCTCCTCCCTCAGAGCATCATGAGGGACATGGTCAAATGCATTCCCCAGGGCCACAAAACACATGTGGAGCACTCCCAAGACCCCTGCAGAGGTTGTAGAGCTTGCCCAGTGTTTCACAATGCCCCTACTGAAGCCAGGGTTCAACAGTCAGCCAGACTCTCCTCTCCAATATTCTAGCATAGGCCTTCCCTGGGAGGCTGCTCTGACATCGAATATAGCAAGTAGTCTTTAATTTGAGCTTCTGTTTTCCTTTTGACTAAACTCAGTCCTGTAAAGCCCCAAGTCGGTCACAGCAGAAGGACCTGTACACCACACCTTGTTCTACTGGAGGTTTATTCTTGTTAAAGAAGAGTGTCCTTTCCCCTGTCACTACATGCAGGCTTGGTGGATTTATGCTTTAGCTGTTGCTGGTTTTAATTTTTATTTTAAGCAATGAAACTGACAGTTATAACATAAAACAAATTTGCACTAGGCCCCTGGGTACAGAGCACCAGCAATCTGTGCCTCAGAAGACTCAAACAAAGTTTCTTAATGGAAGCTCCACCAATAGGATAAATCACAAATTACAGATTTTTACTCACATGAGCAAAAAAAAGAAATGGTTTAGAACATACATAATATGTATCATCTAAATTGATTAAAATAGGTATAGTGTCATTAAAATATTTCCACAAAAAGCCATCTAAGCAGTGTATCACAAATATAACATTCCACATTTTCATATAGGGCTTTAGAGGACTTTACCTCTGATTTGCCATTTTTACCTGAAATGACACCTGAGGTAAGTTAAAAAAAAACAAATACTCCAAATTGTAGCAGCTTTCCTTGCTTGTCTCCCTTTTTCGTTTGTTCGGCTGGTCAAGAGTAAAAGCATTATCATGGAAAGAAAAGGAATCCCCAAATGCTCTACTGAATCCAGACAGCCTTCTGCCTTTCAGACTACATTTTGGGAATCCATTTAGGTCCTAAGTATCAGACAGATGGTCCCTATCGTAAATTCACTTATGATACAAGGCATCCTGCTACTTTTTACCTCCTTCCATACTGCCAGCATTATTCACCCAACCACTGAAGCATTTCTGTTTTGGCTTAAAGCTACAGTGTGTAATAATTACAGGGATATACAGTCAGAAATGTAATATATTATACATAACTATGTTATTTATCATCATCTACGAGCTCAGCCTCTTAACCTTAATATTTGCGTTGCCTTAGAATTTGTTATTTATAATTACATAGGAGCGGGTCTCGCAGCCATGGAGGCAGACATCTTTGCGCTACGGCAGCGCAGAGCCAACAAACTAGCGATTGCGAGATCGCCCATTACGCTCGAAAGTAACTACGGCAAGTTGAGAGAGATGAACTGAGACGGTACTGAACAATAGATACTAAATACTACTATAGATACTAATAAATACTATCTGTAAAATTATCTATGTAAACAAACCTCATCACTTGAGAAGGTAGGTGATGCGGACGTCGTGGAAGACATTTTGTCCCGTAACGCTCGCCGTACTGTTGGGGGGGAGATGTTCATGTTGCTGTGGTCTGCAGTCTGGACGTTAGATGTCGCTGAAAATTACACACTGTAGCTTTAAGAATATGAAACATTTTGAAATATTGTGAAGGAGCCCTGGTAGTGAGTCAAAGCCTCACGAACCAATGAGCCACTTTTGTGCCTTTTCCATACTGCTTCACACAAACAGTCACCCTGTGTCCTTTCACTTCAACATAACACACTCATACAGCAACATTGTGGATCTATTTTATAACCTATAGTCTATAGTTTGACCTATTTAGATGTGAATAAATATCTCCTGTAAATTAAACAGTGGTGCTTGCAAGGAGAGGCTTTGACTAATGCCAATGATGAAGTTGCTAGCAATCTTCTTCTCCCAAAACCCCAGAATACAAAGAATACAAGCACACTATAAAATATATGTACAGTTTAGTTAAAGGCGTCTTTGATTGATAGGTGATTGTTTGATTTTTTCAAACAGTAGCTGTGATCAGAAAATTGATACATTTAAGAGAGTCTAAAAGAAAAATAAAGTTAAATATCAATATAGAGATAACGAGAGACATACTTTTAGCTTCTCAAGATCTGGAACAATAAAGAATGTACAGTAAAAAGAGAATAGGCCTTAACTCATATCCTGGGGATACCCCACAAGAAAAAATATAATCTAGATTTATTTTACCTGATGTAGTCTATGAACTCAAATTAGTGCTTTAAATTCTCCAGGGTTCTAGAATCTCTGCACATGAGGGAAGACAGCAAGGTCATGGGGCATGATCTTGCAGTAAGCAGTCGGCTATTTGCATGTGTATGAGGAATGGTTTAGATATAATCAATTTCACTTATTTGATTTCCTGCAAACACCCCTGAATTTTCACACTTGAGACAACAAACTGTATTTCTGCTCTATTCAGTAAATCAGAGAGTTTAAATCAAAAATATATCACCCCACTGTTTTTATCATCTTTGTTCAGGGAGTACACTTTAGTACTTTAAAATGCAGTTTTATCATAAAATTCTTTTCATTTACTAAAATGAAAATTTAATCCCATGAAAAGTTTGGAAACTCCAAACTCCAAAAACTCGCTTTTTTATCTTAGATTTTTGACCTTTACTCGACTGGCCAATTTTGTCAGTTATGATTTAATGCTTACTAAGCTGCTTTACCAAAATAAAAAAAGAGTCCCTCAGTTCCTCTGAGTTTATTTGATCCCTGTCAGGCCTGCTTTGAAGCACCACTAATTTACTTCTTAAAAAGCAGGAATGTGACTTTAGCAGAAACAAATGTTTGTTTATGAGTAACTGTATTTAAGGGCTTCATGATCTCCACTGTAGCCAAAACTGATTTTAACAAAAACTTGCAGATACCGTCTGTGTAGAATTAGGATGCTGTTCTGCTTTTTTTTTAAACCTATGCACACATTTTTAAAATCATGTGTTGACGACAGGGGGGTCAATGTTAAAAATGACAGGATGGAATAACTTTCAATCCAGTCATCACAGTAGGGAGCTGACCAGCATCCGTAGCACTTTCTTGCTTAGTTTTGTACTTTTTCATGTTTTTGATGGCTCTTTTTTGTTTTTATTTTCAGGAAAAGCCAATGATGCCAAGATCCAGTGGGATATATCAAATTCGACAAATTTTGCCTCCCTGAGAAAACAGGGATCATTAGAATGGCTATCAACCAGTTGGGGTCAGCGCTTAGTGTTCCCACCAGACCCCAGACTGTGAGAAGAGGTTCCTTCCAAAGATGCTGGCAATAAACCTGCAACCCGCTGCAGTTTACCCTTTAATAAACTGTCTTTAAACATCACTGGCTGAATTCTAGGTCCTTACTCTGTGAGCATAACAGATTCTTACGACGGAGTATTAGGGCCACACATGAAGAGAAAAAATATTTTTGCCATGACGAGATTAAACTCGACATGTCGACTTTAAACTCGCCATTTCGAGAATAAAGTTGAAATGTCATGTTAAGTTTAATCATGTCGACTTTAAAGTCGACATGTCGAGTTTAATCTCGTCATGGCAAAAATATTTTTTCTCTTCATGTGTGGCCCTAATACTCCGTCGTAGATTCTAGTCCCAGTTGGTGTTATTCTATTTTTTCATTAATCTATTAGTTCACAAGTATTTTTTCTACTTATCTAAAAATACGGTCAGGATAATTAGGTAAATGGTACTGACACTTTACTAAATGTCTAAACATATACCTTATCTTTTTTTTTTATACCTATAAGTATCCACAGAAAAACTGTCCATTGTCTTCCGTACACCTTCATACAAGAGCTGGGTCCAAAAAATTTAACCCCCACACACATTTCTCTGCCTCAAACTCCAATCTTTGCTTCACAGCCTTGGATGAAACATGTGTTCCCGCTTTGTGGTCAATCCATTTCCGCTTTAAATGCATTGCTGGTTTTGTACAAAAGGAAAAAAGTAGGAATATTGTTAGAAAAATAAATAATAAGATGAACATTTAAATGATTTCTTGTTTTTAGTTCCCATTTAAACACTAATTTCTTTGAATGAAAATTTTTCTGATGTCTCTGATAAAAATGCTTAGAAAATGTCAGATTTTCAGCAGGAGCAGTTATGTCTGTGAATCCATAGTTTAGAAGTTTGGGATGGATTACTGTAGTATATTCCTGTTTTTTTATATCGAAAGTCTTATTTGTTTCTTACAGAGCTTAGTTGATGGTAGTAATCTCCTCAGTATGAGAGATGGAGTTTCTGGATGGATGAGATTAGATGGACAGGAGTAATTATAGATGATATTTAAAATGTACTTGTTAAAAACCACTTGGATTGTTCACTGATGGCAGAGATTTAAAACAGATGAATTTAGGTTTTTTTAAGGTTCCAGCAGGAAGTAAATTTCCAAATTAAATGCACATTATTGAGCTTCTGCTTAAAGAAAAGTCTGAGGACAATTAACTTTTTTTCAAGTACTTCATAGAAAAATATAGGTTAAGTCTTTAAAAGTTAAGTGACTTAATAATTTGTTTATATTAAACAAATTTATTAAATTTACAAATGTCTGTTTTTCTAATGCATGAAAAAGTTCCAATAAAATAAATTAGTAAGAAGCACTTAAAAGTTTTGATAATTTTCACGTTTATCAAAACTAGGAGTTTTATTCATCAAATGGATCCATCTATTTATGAGTTTGTGTGTCTATGATGTGTAACTAAAACACATAGAGGCCCATTTGTCTTAGCTTCCAGCTACTTGCATGGATCCTATTTATCTTGCTTTAACACATAAGACGAATGGTAAGTGTTACAGTTAACTGTAAGACAAATGCTGACAGATTGACATCTTAGGCTAAATGGTAGAAAACTGTTTAGTTTTGAGGAAAATAAAAAATAGAAAAGAAAAATATTTTTTACTATGACAAATGTAACAATTTAATTTTTTATAAATTTTACCTGGTCCTTAACTGGAATCATGTGTTTTAGTCAAAGTGGAATAGGATTATGTCATGATTTTAGTGCTGATGGCATTCTTAATTACTCATTCCATTCCCTTGTCTGGCTCTGTCCAGTTTCTCATCACTTCTCATCTGATCCACCTTCTCCTGCCTCTATTTAATTTGCTTGGTCTTTATTTGGTCCCAGCCATCAATGCCAGATTATTAATCTTGAGCCTTTGGTGTTAAGAGTTCTCTAGCATTTCTATAGTGTTTTGATTGTCTGATCCTGACCAGTTTCTGTAGTTGGACCTTTGAGCCTGCCTGCCCCTGTCTGATCTGTTTGCCTGGCCTGTTTTAAGACTCATGTTTGACTCTTCTGTGGACTGAATCTGGATCTGCCTCTTGACTTTGCCCTGTGGATTATCCTGCCTTCCTTCGTCATGCTCGGATCTTGTCTCCTGTAAGCTCTGCAGCCTTCTGGCCTTTGGCGTCTGGAAGTTTCTGGAACCATCTTTTGCGTCTTGTCAGTCGTCCGGCTGCAATCATCCTCGTCCTCTGGGCACAGACCGAAATGTCAAACCAGGTTAGTGACTCACGCGCTCAGAATCATCCTCCATCAGATTATTGTAGTCACTAATCTGTGTTTCTCTCTAATAGATGTTCCTGCGTCAGACACCCTAGCTGCTGCAGCCGCTGCCACTGCAGATCCGTTCTGCACTTCTTTTTTTGAATAAGTGCTTTGAAGTATTCCACTGTCTGTCTTGCCTGAAATCTGAGTCATACTTTCTGAGCTGGTACAGATTTAGCTTTTCTACAAAAAAACACTTCAGTTAGTTCTGCTGTTGATACATTTTCCCACTGTACAAAAAGTGGTTGAAAAGACCTTGAAAAGATTAGATGATTTACGTCCAAATGGCGTGTATAATTGGTTGAAAAGTGAAAGGCAAAAGTCTGAAAATTGAGTTTTCAAAGTCAAATAATGGATGAAAGTGAAAGAAAATCAGACTGACCAAACACAGCCCAATTTTCAGCAACTGTTTCTGGACTAAATCAAGACCTTGCAGGACCAACTAGATTTAGCCTAAAAACCAAAAGCTAAATGACATCTGGTGAAAAATGACATTTGGAGGAAATAAATGAGTGAGGAACTTTTTCAAACCCGCTGTATATTAGAGGATCTATGATGCACAGGTCTGTTTCTCTTCCAAACATTTTGTGCATTAGATCATAAATGCTTTAAAATACCATGTGATTTAAATACATTCTGATCATCTCAGCCAGAAAACTAAAAATAGGTCTTCACTCGGTCCTGCATATACTTATCCAAATCATATTGCCTTATCAACATAGAGAAAAATCACTACAAGAAATCAACTTTCAATCAATTAAACAATCATTTAATAGATATAGTTATTCCATACCAAATATAGGGTGAGCAAACATTAGAATAGGTTTGCACACATTTGCAATGGAAACACAGATAGTGATAAGCAGCACAGAATGACTTTGTGATTGATATGGCCATAACAAGGGCTGAGGGAATAACTGGAAGGAGTTTGTCAGGTATCGCAACCATATTGCCCGTGATCAATGGTGCGCTCAGGACAGTGGAGAAGTAAACATCTTTGTTCAGAAGATTGCAGTCCTAGAAACAGGTAAAATACCTCAAAGAACACTCAAGCTCCCCTCCCCGCAACTTGCCGAGAAGTACAGGGGATAGATATTTCTTATATATACACTTTTATTAAGAAGAGCATAATAGCAAAAGCTGCAATGGTTAACTTCTGAAAGACAAATTGGTTGGGCTTTTCCTTTGATGCAAAAGAAAAACAATTCTGATGAGATTTCTGTAATGTACATGGAAAAATGGGTTTTAGATTTACTGCAAAGAAAATAATGAAAGCATTAACAGTTATTTAGCCAAATACTTCCAATTGTGATCCTTAACAGCGCTTCAAATGAGCTAAGTGCAATCTCAAATGCACAGAATATTTCATATTGTTCTGCTCTATGTTTCGCTCAGCAAGGTCTAAGTAATAAAGACTTGGGAAATGAAAGATTAAGTACCAACCACAAATCAACTGCACTTCATAAAGTGATCAAGTGTAACAGCCTCCACCAACTTCTAGTTTAATTGTTCTCTGTAGACCTTTGAAACAGACCTGTCTGTGTTGTGTCACCTAAATGAGGCCTTTTACTAATGTGCCTGCTGCAGGAAATTAAATCAGATGATTTATTTACTTTCACTGCTAAACTTATGTTCTGACTGCAGCTTGCATGTAGGTGTCTGGTATGTGGCTCTTAATTGACTTAAATCTGTCATTGTGTTCTGGATAGCATCACAACACAGTGTATTTTATGCTTATGTCGACTTATTCTTGGGTTCCCAGAGTCGACCAGATATTCAGAAAATTACTCTAAGGGTCCCCTCAATCTGGTCTGGCTAGTACCTTATTAAAATGTTATTAGGTAGTTAGGAGGAGGCTGGCGGCTGGAAACATCAACGCTTCCAGTTCAATGAAACCATAAAGTCAAGTCAATCAGCAATCCCATGTGGCAGACCACCAAATGTATTTTATTTACGCCAGCCACAATAGGGATAAATACTCCAGTTGAGTAATGAAATAAACACGCAAAGGGTCTGGTAAAATACCTGGTTGTATATGAGCAATTCACTGATGGCGCTGAGTGGAAGCAGCTGTCCGCGGTTTTATAGGGCACAGAGGCCGGGAATACAACAGTTTACATCTTCAAGTTTGTTTTAACTCAGTTTTCTCTGCTTTTTTCTGATTTGCAGTTGTTAAACCAAAGTGTCAGTCTTGATTTTACCCAGAGCATGTCCCTCATAATGTATGCTATATGGTCCACAGATTTCTTGGGATATAGGACATTTATTTTCCTCTTTCCCAAGAGCGTCAGTGTTTGATTTCAATAATAGTCGGGAGCTGATTTTGTTATTTTTACTCATTTGTAGTCGATTAACGAGATGAATAATTTGGAGCATATACATCAATTCATATAAAAGTACTTTCAAGGGTTTCAGAAACAGTGCATTTTATTACTTTTTTGCATGTTAAAATTCATATTTATTGTATGTTTATATAATATACCAACACAAAGTGATGTTCAACTGATCAGTATTCAGTTAACAAATAAATAGATTTTGCCACATAATTTGAAGAAGCAGATGTTTTTCTTTAAAGCATAACTAATAAGCATATGATCTTTTAAAGTGTAATTTCAGTAATTTTCCTTGAAGTAATTAGAATATGGAAATGGATGCATAATTTTTTCCTGATTTAGTAAGTGAAGTTATTAATAATCTTACACAGCTGTATTCTCACCAACTAAACATATGTATGTGTTTTAAGTGACTAGCTCCTATATGAATCAGATTTTTCCTCCTTTTATTTTATTTTTGTCTTTTTCATAGGAGTTACAGACCGGTGGCAATTATCATTTTCCAGGTCGGTGTTCTTTGCCCAAAGGAGAATGTAACTCCATCCTAATTGTGTAAAAGGAAAGAAAAAGAAGAAAAAACATGCCAGATTCTCAGGAAGCAAAAAGTAGACCCTGAAGATGTGTAATTTTGCTTTGTGTGTGTTTGCCAAGACTGATAAGCAAGTTCAAAGAGAACAGCTACTTGTGGGCAATCCGGAGTGTTTAAAATTTGATGATCATTATGCTGATTCAATGCCTCACAGCAGCATCAGCGATTGTTTTTGATTAGCAGAGAGAGCTTTTCTGAAGTAACCTTACGATCCCCAGCTACTGCTCACACACTTCATTGTTTAGCTAATGCTTTGGGAATTCTGGCACAACTACAGCACACACCCTGCAGAGCATAAAAGATGGATTAAAAAGGTGATCGCTGCCATTGGATGAGCCTTTGACAAAGAGATTACTGAGGGCGGGAGAAATGTCTCTCAGAATCAGAGGGATTTGTATTTTTCATTACTTTGAAACAGTAAGTCGTACACCTTTGAATCAATTGTAACAGATTCTTTTTGCAATTAAGTCGATTAAATAAAGATTTTATGCAGTAGCAAGTCAGTCAAAGAGATCAAACTGTGTTTGAAGGGAAGGATAATGGGTATATACAAATTGTATTCTAATTTTCACCTACACCATTTTCATTATGAGGTCATCTTTAATTGACAAACTATAAAACTTAAGATGTCACATTCAATACCCTTTAATTAAATGTATGAATAAGTAGAGTTTCTAGCCTTTACTACTTTCCTTACTAACAGTAATCACATAAAAATGTCTGTGAAGGCAATTGAATGCCTATACCATTAAAAAATATGCATGTGTTGCTGTTTGATTACATCTTGCTAGCAAATAATTAATTAATATAATCCAAACGTTTGCTTTTTAGAATAATGAGTGAAATGTATAAAAAGTAAACCAATTTAAGAAAAACTGCAGTAAGAATATAAATGTCTCTATTTTAGAGTTTATTTACTGGATGACTCAAATCAAGTACTAAGTTAAAAAAAATTATGACCCAAATTAATCCTCATTTTACACAGGTGTCAAGATATACTGACATTAGTTTCACAATAAAATGAATTGATTTACTGATGTCATCCTGTTTATTTTTGGTGAAAGTACTCATTACACAGTTATTCTGTGTTCAGCTGCATCAATAATGAACTGCTGCGGCCATAAATTAGTTGTACACAGTTTTTTCGCTTATAAAGCTCCTCTGGATTATTCCTTCTGTGTTTACTTTATTTTCCTAAGCAAAGTCATTGTTGGAGCTCCCTCTGCTATTAATCATGTGTGCATTGATTTTTTTATTATCCTTTCAGATAGCACCGACACAGTTTTAATTTTTCTTTTGCCTTTGTGTTTAACTGTGGCTCTTTTTTTGGATAAAGCACTTGATGGAGCTGCTTCTCATATATTCCAACTTTTTACTCTTTCTTTTATATTGGAAATATCCCTTGCATATTGCTTCCATTTTTAGCTTTTTTTCCAGAGCAAACATATTTCCAGAAAACAAACAACAACTACAGACTGAGTTCTTCTAAGCATTAACTGTTGGTACTCTCACACAGAAAGCCCCCTTGGGTCAGTGCTTCTGTGTTTGGCTTAAACATCTTTCCAGAAAGCAGCAATTAATGATACAGTATATTAAAAAAAAGACAAAGAAGGAAACAATACATATTCCACCATACATCTTTATTAAGGTATGCTTTATGTACAATAATAATTTATATATACACAGTTACAATTTGATTCTGTGACAAGATTGTGTTTCTATACATTGTATTATACTTTATGTGCTACTGAGGTAAGATATTCAGGAATGGCTTCTTTATAATATATCAGAATAAAATATGTGAGGCAAAATTTATGAGAATAAACTAACAGGTATTGCTTTCGAAAAAAGCATTACAAAATATTAAAAGATTATCAGTTTTCCACCAAAATGCTGTCCTGAAGGAATAGAATATGTAATTTTGGAGCTTTACTGTAGATCACTACAAAATACAACATATTTAACGATTATGTGCATTCATATGTAAGTACAGGAGTCCAGCCCCAGGTTGTATTATAAGATGTAGCCTGAAAGGATTTGAAATATTGGAAACCTCTGTTCAGAAGAGTAATGAGGGTGTTTTGTGGGCGCAACAGGGATCAGATTAAGATCAGCACCATTCCACAAAGAGATCAAAGAAATGTTTAGCTTGGACTTTGGAGCTTTTCGATGGATTTCTGACACAAAATTTCTGAATAAATTAGAAGACATAATTTACGACTTCCCAACCGGTGGACACTTTGCCTGTTAGGTGTTTCAAAGACAACTGAAGTCTGGCCTGAGTCTGGTACAGTATGATGTTTATCAAAAGCACAGTTTCTGGACGGTGCACGCAACACCTAACCATCTTCATCTGCTTCTCAGAACTCACACAACTGCATATTGTTCTTGTTTAGTCTATTGGTCCCATAGGGGCAAGGGGAGAGAGAATCCTGTCTCAGCATGACTGAGCCAGCCACATAAGCTGAATAAGAGCAGGCAGTCAAAGACAAATGTAGAGCTACCTCTTTCAGAAGGATCTGAACGCTAGAACCCTGGGGGGAGTGAGGCCATTCAAGTCATTCCTGTCCTGGCATTGCTTTGCAAGATTTTTATAGCTAATCTCCAGGGTGTTTCAGCAGTTAAGTGGCCCTAAATGCTTAATTAGGTGCTGGAAATCACAGGCACTTTTCACCCGCTCTGTAAACCGCAACACTTCAGCTTATTAGGGGCATGGGAAGCCACACGCCAAATAATTAGGAATGGCGGCAATGCTAGACCACAAGATTGGGCTATAAGTGGACTTACAGGCAGTTGCGCTGGGGGTGGTGTTGGTGGGGGGTGGAATCTTACAGCTCGGGACACTGTTGAGGAAGTAACTGCTGCAAGTTTGTATGTGTGTCAAGACTCTGGACTGTGTTTTGGGGACATGTGGTCTCATGCAAAAATGCTGTGTTCATCAAGGTTACTTGAGCATTAAGCTCTACCTAAAATGAATGTACATTTGAGTTTTTTGGCATTTTGTTGTGAGGACGGTGGTTTGACTTTTCCATTTGCTACATCTGCGTGTCATCAGCGCCTCCAAACTTACCACACATATTGTATTTTAATCAGAGGCAAAATCCACAGTTGTTGTTTTGACATAAACATCATCTCAAACTACTTGCAAGGTCATAAAGCTGAAAATATCTCACCATGTTGTTGATTTTTTTTTTTTTTGTGTGTGTAAAAACAAATTCAACAGACACCACTGGCATCAACACATGCCCCGAATGACACTATTGAGCAAATTTTGAGCTGAGTGATGCTTAAGTGTTTCCATCTGGCCCTGATATTGTGTCCTAAGAAAGGAAGTCATATGATCTGACCTCCTTATGCGATGAAAGTACGGTCAATGGAGCAGTTTTGAATGCTAACTAACACTGTGGTCAAACTAGGTCGCTTTCATTATGCAGACAAAAGCATCAAGTTACATAAACTGCTGGATGCAGCTTATGGTCTGGGAAGAAATCCACAAGTTCAAAAACAGTACAACTACGGCCCGGTCCCAAAATCACTCATAAAATCAAAATAGCATAAAAAAATAACCCATTACTGGCTATAGGAGAACGAGGTGAAAAGAAAAATAATGAGTACCTCAATCTTAACTGACAATTAAATTTGAACATCATAAACATGTTCTAAGACTTAGCAATTCAAGTTCAGAACTAAAACCTATGTATTTTCCAGTTTCATAAGTGTTATATTTCAAGAGTTTGTGTAAATTGTGAGTATGGCTTATATTATCCTCTCAAACGGTGACCCGTTTTAAAACGTTTAATAATAATAACTCAGAATGCATGAGAATTACACAGGTAAATATAGACATGTTAGACATCGTTGGAAAGCTTAGATTATCAACCACCTAGTTCACTGAACTTGAATTTAACTCATGCAGCTTGGGTTTATTGCAGCTTGGGTGTTTTACTCACCCAATTTTCATGTATATATTCAGACACTAGAAGTTGTTAGTCTTCAAGGGCTTACAGTTCCTCAGTTATTAGCTTTTCCATTTGGGAATGCAAATTAGGCGCATTTCCCAAAAATGAGGTGGATATTAAGAGATTAAAAAAAGGTAAAAACTTTTATTAAGTTGAGGTTTGATGATCAGTCATTGGTAACGAGGGACTCTGTTCTCATAACGTAGTAACAAAGCCTGGTGCAGGAAAGTTGAGTGTCAGGAAAAAGTGTATTTTAGGCAAAAGATTGACCAACAGAAATAAATACAGTATTGTTAAGACAATGATCGTCTTTGAATTGACCTTTCCGGGTTTAGGAAAAAAAAATGACAAGACTGTTACTGTGTCTTTTCATATTCTTTTTATCTAAATAAATTTTTGGAAAGTCTGGAGAAGGAGAAAAGAAACAGAATCCAAACTGCAAGTCACTGGTGATCTGCAAAGCAACCTTTTTTGCTGGTGTTGACAGCATTTTCTCGAGTCCAAATATATATTTATCCTCAAGAAAATGGTAGAGTCTGTTTTTGTTTCCCTGCTGATCTTTGTGGAAATGTTGAAGGAGGACTATCTAGGGCTATCTAGGAGGACTTGGCAACTGCCCACACTGCCAAAAGTACCAACAACTGCTTAAACTGTAGCACTGTGCTTGGCTGACCAGCAAACTGGCCTGACCTAAATCCCATTATAAATCTACAGGTGTAAAGAGATGGATGGATGGATGGATGGATGGATGGATGGATGGATGGATGGATGGATGGATGGATGGATGGATGGATGAAAATAGTATGTCAAGGTGCGTCCGGCGCAGAGGCTTTCACCTATTTCAAGGAACACATCAAGGTAAATTATAAAGACAGAAATTGAGTTTGATCATTAAATTCTTGCAGAGCAGAACCAAATGGAAATTGGAGACATTTTTGTACTAATCAATAGATTATATTGATAGGTACTCCCTCATACTTTCCAACAAAAATATAAAATACAAACATTTATTTCATGTTATTTGGACTCTTAGCTTTTTTAAAATTAAGGAATGTGGACAAGACACCCACAGGCATTCTTCATGTGATGGGGGTAAAATGTACACTCATATGCAGTGTCCTCCGAGTCAGTGACAACTCTGTCCTTACATAAATGTGTACTTAAAGATCCCCCTGTCTCAAGTCTTTGCTGCACCAAATCTTTAGACACTGGCACAGCGCTGGGAGGGAGACATGCACTGGGAAGAACACACCAACTGGCTGTGGAAGCTGTTGATACTTTGTCGGCCAGCGACTGCCACCACCTCGCTGGTTCCAAGCACGTCCACGCAGAGCGACTCCACAGCGTCCAGCCTCTCGATCTGCACCAGCCGAGTGAGGAGGTCAGGGATACTGTAGCCAGCCGTGCTCACTCTTTCAAAAAGCTGTAGACCATCACTCATGCCGCCGATCTCATCACGCTTCAGGCCAAAACTCTCTGCCAGGTGCCTCCATGTCTTCACCACGGCTGCCTCACTGCTGTAGGAGGAGCTCAGCATGCGACTGGCCTTCTCTAGGCAGTCAAAAGGAAGCTCTGTAGGGCTCAGTCCTGAGGAGATGACATAGGTAATGAGTTGTGGAGTTTTACCAAAAGGTTTATGTGAAGTAAGAGGCTGTAACTTGACTCAAATTGAGTAAATTCAAATGGTATTAAACATTTTACTACAGCAATGCAAGTTTTAGTTATAAGACTTAGTAGATAGCTTACCCTCAGTCACATGGCAGGCTCTAGCATACAACTCTAATATCTTTTTTCTTCGACTCTGTAGCATCTGTGTAGGATTCAAGAAATAAAAAACATCTTTATGAGATTAAGAAAGGATCCTCAGTTGTAAATCTGTTCATAATCATATTCTGACTTTAGTACAGTCTTTAGAAAGCTCTGTCTTCCTACCCCTGGGGTTTTATTATTGTTGATCCCGTTCATGCTGCTGATGTGGTTGCTGGAAGCAACATGGTTGACACTGTTGATGTGGCTGGGACTCTGGATGTTGATGGCGTGGCTGGCTGCGACCACCGGGGCACCATTGGATGTGCGGCCACGGTCCAGGAGTCCCAGAGAGAGCAGGGAGAGGTCAGATTTGTTGCCCAGGTCCACCAGGCAACAGCTGGGGTTGGGGGACGTGCTCTCGACCGATCCTTGCTTGTCTGATGCTTCTTCGTCACTGTCGATGCTGCGACTCAACAGCTGCTCATTCTCTGACGATGCATCATTCTCACTACACAAACAGAAACCACACAAATCGGTCTTATATTCATCTTTAGATATAGAATAAGAGTAAATTATTGTTGCATTATTTAATGATAAATTAATGATAATTGTTTGTAATAAGAAAATATTTGAATAGCAGGTAGATGTTTTATGGGATCTTTACATTTGACCTAAAAATGCAGCAAGAGATCGACTTGGGAGAAAAAAAATACAGGCGCTAACAGGTTTAGCAAATAACAACACTCTAGTTTGGACATTATACTATAGCAGAGGTTATCTAAGCATCGCTCTGATGTTGGAAAAGGAAAAGCACAAAAGTATAGGAAGCTTCTTGAACACAAACTGTTATTTTCTCTGGAGGACTCCTCTTTTATTGAAATAGAGAGACTACAGCTGAGAACAGAACGGCTAAAAGTATAACAGCAATGCATTAATTTGAACCTTGAGTCCATCGATAACTTAGAAATATTGGCACATTTTGGAAGTTCCACAGTGAAGCAGAATTATACACAGAAAACGTTTACAGTTAGTGATGTTAGTAGGGCTACTCAGTCTTGTAAAGATACTATTTGATGCTAAAGACAGTTTAAAAATATCAAATCTGTTATACTTCTTTTTTTGTTTGGAAATATTAGTAAAAATCTATTTAGTTGAAAACTGTATAACAATCAAAGTTTAAAATTCAGACAGTGTGACGTCCAATATGCTAACATGAATAATGATCGGTAGCGATACAACAGTTGTTTAATAAACTCCTTTATTTCAATAAATAAATAATTTACCATCTGAAAGGAGTAATTATTTTCCTTGGTTTTATGTTCAGTTTTTAATTTATCCAATAAGTAGAAACATTCTTTCTACTTAACATTCTTTATTATTAGAACTTACTAATAAACCAGAATCAATACTGTAGCAAGCTTGAACTTCTCAAAAATCTGAACTTGGCCATGAATGTGGCTCTTCAACTTTTACAACACATCTGTAAAACCCATTCTAAGAACAAATATCAGAGGATGATGTTTAAAAAAAAATTAAGCTGCTTAAAAACCTTTCCTTGTACAACACAACCCCATATGTTATAATTTTACCAACAATCCTCTATCTCTTACTGCCCAACATCCTTCTGGATTTTCTTGTAAAAGCACCTTGTTGACAGCGATGCACACTGCATGCTATTGTTTCCATGTCCAAGGCTCTTTCTTCCCAAACACACATCCACACAAAATGCCATTGTTTCTCAGATATCTAACACCCTCTCTGGCAACTAATGTGGTGAGTTAAAATATCCTCTGGCATGCTGGTTTACAGCACTATTGCCTGCTGTTGATGAAAAAGCTAAGATGTGTGTGTGCATCATCTTCAATTAATCACATTTTAAAGCATTCATCCTAAAAGCATTTGCATAATGAAACATATTGCTATGCAGACATAAAAGGTCTCCAGATGTTCACCATCCTCTCTGCGCATTCACTTTCAGCACCTATAAAGCAGCATTGTCCTAAAAATGAGGGTTTGATGGATGTGTAGAGAAGGTAAGAAAACCATCACTCTTTTGTTGTCTGCAAGACATGCTTTCACCTGATGGTGGTTTTATGTGAAGCTTGGAATAAATACCCCTATGCACCCTGGCAGCTACCCCTCTTTCTCAGCGTTTTTATGCTTCAGGGCTTAAACGTGCCGTCTTACCTCATAGCCTGCACCAAAGCCACATAATGGAGCTGTCTGCTTTATTACTTAATTTAAAAAAAGTCAACTGATATTATTTCACGACACACTTCACTTCTTTACCAGCAGACAGAGGAAGAAACGCCAGGGGGGCAACAGCCAAATTGCTGCAAAGGCTTGTTTTCTGGCAGTTTAATTATGGGCAAATTGGGATAAATTATGGTTTTGTGCTTAGTCCCATGTCAGGATTATAAATTTAGCATGTACTGTATGTGATCTGTAAGCTCTAGATGTACATTTTCTTTGTTCTCGTTGGGTAAATCTGTATCTAAAAGGTGAAAACAAAGATTTGTAAAAATCAGAAATGAATAACTTTAAAGTTTTGTACTTATTTTGACAAATCATAATAATTTGAGTCTTCTTTTAAAGTGAATGTAAATTGTGTCTGCACTTTCCCTCTAGTTTTACCAAAGGACCACATGCAAACTATGATCATTACGGAGATTGTCCCGTGCAAATCAGTCATGTCAGAAGTTTGCACAATAAAAATCTGCTGTTAATTACCTACTTTATATTGCAGAATTAAGAGGTATTGTGATAACAGTAAAGAATGGGGACGGCCATGGAGAGTTTGGAAAACCTTTCGGTTGCCCAGACTGTGTGAAAAGGGCTCTATTTATCAAGGTGAGCAGTATATTATAGTAGCTAATTGATGCCACGTGGACAATATCTACATGTTTATCGTTGCTCTGTATACCTGAGCAGAATAAATAAAACTTGCAGATTATTTTAGAGAACTAGGCAAAAAAAGCTTTCCAGCATGGAGCACTACAGTAGATAAAGGTTTTCTCTCATTAGGTTTGTACTAAACCATGTAGGAACACAGACCTTCATTTTCTTTTAATATGTTCTGGGGTTTTATTAAACTAAGTCTGAAGTGTTTGGAAATAATGACTAAGTTACATTTGAAGGGAATAGGGGGAAGCCTGTAAGCTTGACAGCACTATCTCCCATGAGAAGCATTGGTTTGTTTTGCTGACAAAAAAGACTATTGCACTAAGATGATATCATGGACAAATTAAATTATGTAGAAATATTGAAGTAGCATCTCAGGAAAACAGATCAGTTAAGTTAAAGCTTGGACATACAGTAAGTGGGCCCTAAATGTGTAAATGACCCTTAGCATACACAATAGTTTGATTGAAATTTATCCCATAAATGTAAAATGACCTAAATGTAAAATGACCCTTAGCATACCATTATGTTTGGTACAGTGGTTTACAGTGGTTTGACATCACAAAGCTCTGATCTCAGTCCCAGAAAAACCTGTTAACATCAGTTCTGACATGAGGGCCCGATGGCGCCAGTGTACGGCAGCCTCGCTTCTGTCAGGGAGCCCCAGGGCAGCTGTGGGTACAACACAGCTTGCCAACGTCAGAATGTGAGTGTATGCGTGAATGGGTGAATGACTGAATGCAGTGTAAAGCGCATTGGTCAAGTCCTCTGACTTGAAAAAACGCTATATACAGTACAGGACATTTACTATTTATGAGGAATGGGCTAAATTTCAATCAAACTATTGTGGAAAAGCTCGTGGAAGGAGATCAAAATATTTAACTGGCACAGTTCTGCTACGTAAATACTCATGATGACTGTAAGATGATAACTGTAATGGCAATGAGGACAATAGAAGAAATGTTTGTATTCATAACTGACTTAAAACGACAGTTTAGTTTGATTTAATGGTAAACAATGTCAAAAAAGAAGAATAAAAATTAAAATGTGATTTCAAATAAAAATACTTGTTTTGACCCATCTCATTGAGTTTTGACCCGATGACATGCTAAATATTGAGAAAAATAATCAAATTTCATACAGACGGTGAAAAATAATCTCTCTTTAGACATTAGACAATTCTCTCACCTTTTCACTGTCTTCTGAGGAGCCGCTTTCAGTTTGTCATACTCGTCCTTCTCCGAGAAGATCACCACATTGTCTGTGAGATGGAAAAAAGGATAAGGAAATGAGAAAATAAATATAGCTAAAATACATGCAACTAACAAAAAAGAGCAGATTTCTTAGGGTTAACTTTCTTGCACTGAATAATGCCAGTAGAATAAACATATAAAATGATTACGGTAAGGATTATGATAAATTGCACTGACATCATGGCTACTGATAGGGACAGACAGCCTAATGAGCGAGTATCTGTGAAGGAACAAAGGGTCTCTGTTTGTATGTGTAAGTGTGTGTAATTTAAGTTTAAGTGTCTGTGTCTTTCATCTCACAGGCTGATTATGTCCGTGCCTACATGAGTGACAGCTAGCTCTAGTAGAGCTCCCAGAAATAGGCTGCACTCCCACATGCAGTCACCAGACATCCAAATTCACCCACATATACACAGCCATGTACAACAATGCAATGCTACCTAACCATGTAACCATTCAGCCCTTCTAAAGCTGATAAACTAACCACACCATTGTGTTCCTTCAGCTCTTTCATTTTTGAGTTATATTAAGTTTGTAGTGGGGGTAATTAAAATGTGTGTGTGTAAGTGTTTTTCCCTCACACCACATTGAGGTGGTTAGTCAGTAAATCTGGGAGTGAAATTGAACAGAGCATCATTGTGAGAAGAAATGGCGCCTAAAGCAACATATGGCTTTAGCTTTGGAAACTTCACATTCCATCACGATACACTCATCACCCCGCATGTCTGTCAGCCTACAGCACACACAGACAAGCACACATGCAAAAGGAAAGCGCAAACCGGCACACAAGCATTGGCAAACACAATGAGAGAAACAACCAATAAAAGCACCATAAAAAGGAAACTCTTAATTTTTAGGCACTAAAATGATTCAAATGTGAATCAGACACCAAATATGATGTTAAATGCTTTAATTTGGTGTCAGATTTTGATTTGATGGTTTTTCAGTCACACTTAGTCGACATTCCTCAAATGCACTGTCCAGCAGATAACAGTAAGGCTGTCTTTATGTTACTCTTAATAAATAGATCAACTCAGTCATAGACAGAAACACAAAGCCTGTCTCTATACCAGTTACCATGTCTGAGTTTGTATTTAATGACTCCTGGTTTGTATTTTGTTAAACTATCTTAGCAAAAGCCCTAATTCCAAAGCCAAACATGGCAGAAGATTAACAACGAGTCAATCATTAATATGCTTCAATAGGCTGAATTAGTAATCAAAATATAATCTAAATAGAAGTAAATATCTGTGATGATAATTGTAGTTGAGGAGGTTTTCATGTTCATGCAAAAGTTTAGGATGGATCCAGATATATTTCTAAAGCTACAGTAAAGAATGCTAACAAGCTAAGCTTTTTAATCTTGAGGGAGTGGCGGCTATTAAAGGTTTATTTTGACTGTTGGCAGGAACAACGACCTCATGGGAATGGATCTGAAACTTGTGCTGCAACATTTTAAGCCATATCTAGCTAAACAACAGCATCCATGCTAAAATTATACTTGAAACCCAGCTGGACTTCTTAGTCAGTTACTGTAAAAAAAAATAAATGTATGCCTTGATTATAAACCAATTCTATAATTTAAATGATGATATTGATCAAAAATAGTTTACTAAAATTTAAGAAAGTCTATTCAACAGTGTCATACCAGCACACTTTTTAACAATCCTATTGTCTTAATCAAGAGTGTCAATTATATTTGATGAAAATACTCCCCTCATTGCACCAATCCTATCATGCTCCTTTTTACCGGTAGATGTTAGTTAGTTAAGGAGAAATAGGTTTTAACTATAAGCACTAATGCAGACCATTAAATGTTCAACTTTCATAACTTAATCTCCTGCAAAAATAAAAATAAAAACTACAAGAGTGAAACAGAGCAAATAAATGTGGTCACATTTAAAAAAAGGAAATAAAACAAATCCAGCAAAATGTTCTGTCAGTTAAATCAGTGAAAGGTTATTTTAGAAAGCCAGATCAGATCACTTAAAAGGGTTTTGAGACGATGCTGTAATGAGTTCAAAATTGACCATATGGGCAAAAATGTGGAAAAAGTTCAAATTATGTATACTTGTATGTAATAGAATTACTAGGTTTTTTCGTGTTAGCATGGCAAAGGGTAATCAAAGCCAGGATGAGGTTTTTACCACAATACATGTTTTTATGTAGACAAACTTTTTTTGTTGTTTTTACAACTAAAGACTTCCGATCATGACAAAGGAAAAACATTAAAACTAGTAAAAACAGTGTCTGCCTTTCATTCATAGGGATATTTGTGCAGCGTGTCTCACCAGGGACATCTTTCTTGTCTTCCTGTTTGATGGTTTGGGCCTCCACGGCTTTCACAACTTTGCCAGAACAACATGCTGAACAGATAAACATAGACAGAGGGAAAATGAACGCCATAAAATAAAAAGCCTTCAAAGTGAAACTGCAATTTTTTCTTTTGCGCTCCACTCACCTTGGCCACCCGGCTTTGCCTTCAGGATATAAAACATTATTATAAGAACTATGGCGATAGCCATGATGAAAATGGTTGACATGGCGATAATGAGTGCTGTGGCTAGATGCCCTTGTCCAGGTATTTCTAAAGAAGGCAGACAACAATGTATTTAAACATGTGGTGGACAAAGAGGCACCTTTTACCAAAGTGATTGGACCCATACCTTTTTTTTGATGGGGGAAGACAGTGGTGCTTCTGGAATCAATCAGTGGATTTGATTTTGGTTCGTCGGTTTGCATACCTGTAAAAAAAAAAAAAAAAAAAAAAAGAAAACATTCACACACAGATTCATGTTATATTTCCTGTCAACTGGCTGTTTTTTCACTACTTTAAATCTTCTAGGAATCAAGAAGCTACCCGGAACTTTTATAAAACCGGGACAGATTTTTGTTACAAGCATCAAGGAAGACTAATTATTATATATGTTATTGTAGGTGTTAAAATGTTACATTTTGTTATATACACTGATCCTGAAAAAAAGTTGAAAATACTTGCTTAATAAATGTTTTGTGGCCATCAAAATGCTTCAGTGTTATTCTATGGGTCAAATAGTTGAGTAAAAGCATTATGCACAATTTGGCACATTTGGAGAGATTTGAAGGTGCTGGTGACACCAAAAGTTCAAAGTTCCGCAGCTCTGAACTGTTGTAGCTAGAGGTCTGAAATTTTCTGCATTTGCGGTTGACATGATGTAGAACAAAGACAATACAATGAAACATGCCTATTCTAAAGCATGTTTTATTACTGCTGTTCAAAATTTTCAAGAATAAAAAAAACACCAAATCTGAGTCATGTTCAAACTGATGCAGCTTTGGCTGTGTTTTACTCACCCACCTAATTTGAGCTTACCTAAGTTATTTGTTTTTTCATTAGAGTATGCAAAATAGGCGAGGATCACTTCAAATTAGGGGGTTTAAAGAGGTTCACAAGCTCTGTGAGAAAATACTCTCTGGGCTAAGGTGTTGAATCTGAGGCTCAAACTTAGGAGTTTCGACTCATCCAGGCTGTAGTGCCATTCACCAGTTTATAGAGGACTGGTTTTTCTTTCTAAGTTCAGAGTTGAATTTGTTTCCCAGTACATATTAGACTCCGCCAGAGCTACTCTTTGGATCTTAAAGATGTCCTAATCTCAAGGTCTCCTCTATGCTATTTGCAGGTAATATTGTTCTTTTGGTGTGCATTATAGCTGACTGTGACGCACCCTGAACATACATACTTCTGAAAAAGCCAAATGCTGAAATATATATAAATATATATATATATATATATTTAAAATATATTTGAAAATAACTTTGTATATTTGATAATAACTACAGCAAAAATTATGAAACCCATAATTAGGTAAAGGTATGCATTTCATACGTTTTCATCACTGTAATCAGAAGACAACTGTAACACTGAGGATGCAATAATCAAGATTGTTTTGGAGAGACACTGGCTCATTATACACATATAATACACTGATCCCAATTAAAAATGCATTCAGAAACACAAGGATAAATATCCTTTGAGAAGATCTTCAAAAGCCACCACTTGTTAACATCATTGGAATAAAACATGTTGAGTTCTGAGGCTGGCTCAGAGCTTGTCTGCCTGGCTGTGTGTTTCCTGGACGGGGCCATCTGTGGAGCTGGTTGAGAGTTGCCTTTTGTATCTCTGCTTCTTTCTCTATGTCTGCTTCTGTCTCCTTGAACCCCAGGCGGCCTCAGCAGATGGATGCTCACACTGAGCCTGGTTCTGTTGGAGATTTCTTCCTGTTAAAGGGACTTTTTCCTCTCCACTGTCGCTACAATCATGCTTGTAGTGAGGGATTGCATTCCAGTCAATGAGTCAATGCAATCAACTGGTTTTCCTTCGATAAAAAACTTTGGATTAATTTGACTATACGATCTGGTTGAATTGTAAAGTGCTTGAAAAGACATGTGTTGTGAAATGGCACTAAATAAATAAACAGAATTTAATTGAATTGAAACATGTGGCCTACATCAACATAATACAACATACTACAAGGGATGTGGTATTTACAAAACATAACTAAAGAAGGTTTTAAAAGTCTACATCTAGATGTATATCCTGTTAAAAACAAAATAATGTATTTGTCCATGAATAAAATCCCTTTCCTAATTAAGAAAGCATCTATTGTAGTTTAACATTCTTTGTAATAAAAATTTTTTTGGCTTGCAGAACAAAAAGAAAGAGAAGATAAAGAAATTCCCTTTCAGTCCAAATCTTGGCCAATGCTCTATTTTATTGGGTCTTCAGTGGCCTCCATCCCTCTCTCTAAACAATTAATTTCAGGAGATTGTGTATAATTTAGCTGACAATCAGACTAATGCCTTTGTGCAAGAGGTGTCATCATGGCCAGATCAGGGATCGGGAAGAATGCGAACTGAGAGAAGGATGTGGAAAGGCGGACTCAGGCCAGAACTCATGGGTCAGAGCACACCCGCCTCCAAGGTCTGCCTTTGGTTTCCAGCTGTGTTTATTAACATTTGCAACTGCATTCAGACAATCAGCAATGTTTCAATACTAACAGCTGGCATTTATGAATCCAGTTTGCAATGACATTAACAAAGTCTGTTTGTGATGGTGTTTATAAACTGCAGTTGGAAATGGAATTTACAAACACTGATCTCATTTTATACACCTTCTAAATTATACATAAAAGAAGTTTATAGGAGCAGTTATCTTGTTGGCTTAACTCTGCTTCTTTATTCTTGCTGATTAAACTAAACACTGGAACATTTTATTTTATTTCATATAACTTATAATGGTAAGGTTCTGTTGGATTTTAGTTTCTTCTATACATTAGGGAACTTCTCTGAGTGTGTGGTGTGTTTATTAGAGTCTTGGTTGCTTATTTCTGATAAGCTGTAGTCTTTAACAATGAATTACTCTGAGAATATATAACAGACTGATACTGATATTGACCCAATGTTATATCAGTGCATATCATACATAAATTCATAATTTATTTTATATTGTGGAATGTCAGAAAAGGTTTATTAAAGTGTTATTACCAAACGGTGGACCATAGTCAACAAAAATAGAACAATAGTAAACAATATTGACCAGGAAAAACCTAATAATTACTAATCTTTTTTCCCTTTACTTATAAATTCTCTCTTATGCTGATTTTTTTGGTGATGTTTTACAAATCTCTGATTCGGTTTGAAATATATAACATAAACCAAAATCGTTGAAAACAAAAGTTTGTGCGGGTGTGTAAATGAAATAAGCTTGAGTTGTTATTTAAGTTAATTTTTCATTATTTTAAAGTTTTTTAAGTTTAAAACTTTTAACTACTGCTATATGGAGAGCTTTAGGCACAAGATTATTTCTTGTAGCAATTCTCTTTGTTTCGAAGCTCATGACATATATCTGCCTTGCTTTACTGCCAACTTTTCTTGTCTTTCTCATTGAAAGGAACCAATAAGAGAAATTGGGCTGAGTTTAATGGATTCGTTATACGTCTAGCCTGATAAACCAGACTAAATGTGAGATTAAACGTGTAATTTAGTCTGGCCTCAATGAATGAGACATCGGAAGATTGTTGATGAGAACAACCTGTTGTTTTTCCAAACCATATCTGTGCCTATTGGCCAACGCTCTGACCAATGAGCGCAACTGACTGTGACATAGTAAGTGCGACAGAAAGCTGGTGGGGGAGTGTAAACAAACAGCCTGTCGGTAAAACAACAAAAACCCCAAGCCTAATCCTTCCAAAACTAAGTCAGACGAGAACTGTTCAATAGTTGTTGAACAGTCGTCACACCATCAAAACCCCTGCTCGCTTTGCATCCAAAAACACAAAACACATCTCTGCGTTGTGATTGGCCAGCCAGTTCTAGGGCCTGGAGCATTGATCGAGGCTAGACCACTCACAGGGAAAAATGATTTTGGCCGCTGGCGGGTGGGGCTAGTTTACTAGGCTATTATACCTCACCATAAAGAAACTATGGATAACTGGTTACAAGGTGTTAAAATCAAAGATTTTCCATGCGGGAAAACTGACTTAAAAGTAGTTTTTTTGCTTTATATTCCAATGGGACATTCTGAACAGATAATCCACTTAATCTCAATCCCTTTTCCACATCTTGTCCTGGATTCCAATATTTATAAACACCAAACAAAATAGCATATTAAGATCCCAAACACTAAGGTTGAGTGGTGTTTAGAAATGATATACATTAAGTTTGTTCAACACGTAAACTCAGAGATGTTGACAGGCAGAGACAATAAGACAGACACAATAAGGACAAAGCTGGCAAAAAGTGAACGACCCTCAAACTAATTTTTAAATTCCTAGTGCAACAATAATATGATCAGCCTTCGGGTATAGAGAAGTTGGAAAAAACAGTTTTCTCTTGAGTCATCATTCTTTCCTAAAACCAATTTATTTAAAGGGAAGTTGCTTTTACAGACAGGGGCAGCAGATCTGTCATTTCCATTAATATAAGTAAGACATTTAACCCACAATAGTTCACATGCCAAAATTCCCAAAAGACGGTATGTTAGCTTTGGCACTGCATCTAATTGACATTAATTCCAAAATACCACTGCCTGACATCATTTCACAACCAATAACATTTCACAGAAGCAAATTATTGGCACTGGCAGCATTGTGATACAGATTCCCATTGCAGTACAAAAACTTTTTTATTGGCAGTGTGGATAAACTGCAGACATCACTACTCCATCTGTCCATATATTGCTCCCAGTCCTCCCTTTTTCTTTGGCCTTCTGGAGTTTTCATCAGCTCTCCTTCCTCTTTCCTAATGGAGCTGTAAACTCCCAGAAGCTCATAAATCACACCTTTTAATCAGTCTTTTATTTCACTGAGCTGATATACTGTTAGCCTCTTTGACATGTGCCTCTCTGCTTCCCGTGGTTTCAGGGTCTTGTGTCACCACATTTGCACACACAATCTTATGCACAAGCGCCCTGTGGCTAGAGGCATCAACTCAGGGTATGTGTTTACACGACGCTGAGTGAAGAAATAAGTCTGAGCTGAAATTCTGTTTAGCATCTTGTGGTTTAATCTCTTAACCGCATTCACCCAGGGTGAAAAAAGACTGCAAAATGACAACTCTGCCAGGTATGCCAAGCTTAGCAACCTGAAAGAAAGTAGGTTTGAAGAATAGAGCTAAAACCTAAAATGTTGGAAAAAATCTGAAACTCCTAATTCTTTCCTACTTAAAAAAATGTTCAAAGTAGAAGGTCTGTCAGTTCCATTAATTTAAGTCACACATTTAACACACAAAAGATTGCAAAATGTTAATTCTTCCAGGCAATGCAGGTAGTTCAATAACCTGAAAGCAACTCAGTAGGACTGAAGGAAATAGTAAAAAAAAAAAAGTTAAAGGAAATATACTATTTAGAGCCAGAAAACCTGAGACAAGTTTTAAAAATTTGAAATTTGAATAAATCAAAGCCTTCAAAGATAGAACTAACTTCCGTATGTTGTAGCTCTGTCTTGAGGTATCTCTTTCTAAATCTGACGTTTTAAGGTAAGATCCCACACAAAAGATGATATTCAAGCTTTACTTGCTTCTCTCGCCTGGATTTTTCTGAAGATAAAGGATCTCCTTTCATTGTTCTTGGATAATACCCAGCTCTATGCCCTGCCATAAAAAAACAAACTTTCACTGTCTGAGTCGCCTACTTTGATGTATAGATGATATAAAAAGCATGGATGGATCTGAATCTATTTTATTTCAATTATAAAAAAGACTGAGAGGTTGGTTTATGGAAGTGCCAAATGTCACCAGGCTCTAAACATGAAGACAACTATATCAAATGTAGGAGGTGAAAGAGAATACTGGATATAAGTCTGAAAATGAAACCAGAGCAGTGGTTCCAGATTAATGCCTTTATTACCACTGAGTATGAACACTGTAAACCACTTGGAGATGAAATTAGGGGTTCCTGTGTCTCGCAGCTTCAGAAGGTACAGAGTGATGCTTCACATCTTTTAACTAGTTCAAACACCTTTATTGTTAGAATCCCTACACTGGCTGGCAATAAACTTTAGGGTTTCATTTTAAAATAGTTTAATTTGCTGTTAAATGTCTTAAGGGCCTTGCATCAACCGACCTGCCCAAGTTGCTGCAACCCCACATACTCTACCTCAACTTCATATCAGCTGATTAGCTGCTCCTAAACGCTTCGAGTGGTCTGTGGTTTTGATTTTGTAAGTCAAAATTATGGAACGGCCTTACTTTATATATCCATCCATCATCATCTGACATGCCTGTCCCAATTGGAGTTGTGAGGGGTGCTGGTGCCTATCTCCAGCTGTCAATGGGCGAGAGGCGGGGTACACCCTGGACAGGTCGCCAGTCATTCGCAGGGCACTTTATATATCATACAGGCCTATTTTTTTCTTTCTTTCTCTTTACTTTAAGGCCATTTTCAAGCCCACCTCTTCTTCATAGTCTTTCAAAACCACCCCAGTCTTTAAGGTTCTTTTAATTTCAGGATGTAAATATGTCAAAGGAAAGTGTGGCCACTTATTGGTGAGACTGAAAAGGGATGTACTAAGGACTTTTCCAACAAATATCTACTCAGGAAACATGGCAAGGCTCTGTGCCATGTTGCATTTCTGAACTCTGACTAAAGACAGTCTGTCCATTGGAAACAGGTTTTGCCCCAGGACTATTTAACAACTAAATTCTTGGCTGAGGCTTAAGCACATGGCTTAGTTTACGCCATGGTTAAAACCAATCGCTTAATCAAGGAGTGATCAGACAGAGCAATGAGACGACCAAAGGAGTTGTTTTAGGAGCATAGAGTTGATCAAGTTTCTTTTACCAGAGTTTTGACTGGATGCATAGCCAAACTAATTTGTTTTTGCAGCAATATAGAGAGAACATTTCCCCTAAGCTGAAAACTTCCTTTCCATCTGCCACATGTGTGCAGCATTACTTTGGAGTGACTTTTTAGGGTCAAACAGCATGTTGTTATTGGAAAAGTGACTGCAGATGGATTGATAGAGTTTGAGTGGTGCAACACATGGTGTCCTTGATGTAACGGTTTGACAGCTACGTCAACATAACGCAGTTTTATCTTCACAAGTTAAACAAAAACTAATAATGAGGTTTATTTTGCACAACTGCTGCAAAACACTCTAATATAAAGTGTTGTCATGACCTAGTTTTTTTTCGGTCACCAATGGTGACTTCTGTGTAGACTGAGATTGTGACAGAACGCTTTAAATCCCCACCTAAGTTAGGTCCTCAAGCTGCACAGTATTGCAATGGTTGAGGTAACATACCTACCTACTCCCCATCACAAACAAAATCACCATTAAACCTTTTATATGAACTGAAAGATGAGCTTTCGTCTTTGCGTTACCTTAAAGTTACAGTATATGATTTTCAGAGACATCTAATGGTTAGACTGCTGCAACATGAACCGCTTCCCCCACCTATTTTCCCCCTCCTACAATAGGGAGGCTCTCATGGTACAAAATGACTTACACTGCATCACCTTCCTTTTCACATGATGACAAGGTTTGTTTACATATATAATTTTATAAAAAGTATTTTATCATTATAAATATATAGATTTTATATACGCCTTAATTGCTGCAGTCCTATTTGAGCCTAATGGTGATCTCTACAGTAACTAGTTTGTCAGCTCTGCGCTGCCATAGCACAAAGAAGTCTGCCTCCATAAATGCGCAACTTATATATATAATAAATGACAATTTATAAGGAAACAAAACAAAAAGATTGAGACTTTGTGTGTAGGTTATAATAAAAAACATATTCTTGTATAATAAGTACATCTCTGTCATTTAATTCCTGTAATTAATGCACAGTGCAGCTTTAATGTTAAAGTTAAGAGTTTCTGAGTTTTTCAGCTAGTAAAAAAACATTAGTTAAATTTGTGTAATGAGTCTCTGTTTGCTGCGATGGACTGGCGACCTGTCCAGGGATTACCTCGCCTCTCACCCGTCGACAGCTGGAGATAGGCACCAGCACCCCTCGCGACACCACTTGAAATAAGTCTCTCTGTTTGAAACTAATGCCTCATTTATGTGCATTAAGCTACAGATTCGGATGTTGAAAGCTTATAGAAATCAGAAGGAGAACGAGGAAAACGAGCTGTGCCTACAGCTTTATATCACAACCTGCCAAAGAGTAGCATTACGGCAAGCACAAACACGCTAATCATCCGTCTTCCTCATAACCACCCAATTTTAATTAGCACACAAGCAATCCTAGGTAGGAGCCAGGGTAATTTGCAGATTACATGGCAAGTGTCAGCCTGCCATCACCCAAAAAAAATAAAACTCAGATCTCAGACATTTCTGTATTCTCTTTTTAGGGAAACTGACTATGACTAAGAGGATTTTACTTTGGAAGAAAACAGTTTTTTTTTATTTCAGCAAGAAATAGTTAAAGCCTTACTTATATCATTTAATGAAATACTGAACTCTGTAACTTTGGTTTATCTGTCTCATAAATTTACACGCAGCTGGTGTGTGATTGAAATAATATTTATAGACATTATTCATTTGTCCCTCAGCTCTGCTGCTACTGCTTCAAACCCTCCTTCTCTGCAGGCTCAGGCCACTTTTTGGGGTCTACATCTTTCAAAACACACTAATTAAATATGACACAATAACAACACAGTAATTTCCGGATTCTTTAATTATTGCTTTGGGGGGATTTTGAGCAATTGCAAGTCCATAAATATAATTGCCAAAACAATTTGAAAAAAAAAAGCAAACGTCAAAAAAATGTGCTGCTTAAATACATGATTAATTTGGATTTTGCATACGTGTAAACAGGATAACAGACAGGGAGGGTAGAAGAATAATGCAACTGTTGGGATCTGGAGAAATTCCACCTGTCTCCAGCACAGTTCGCTGTGGATCCTCCTGAGCTGAGCCTTCAACACACCTGAAGCCCATCTCATCATCAGGAGGATCCTCCACTATATAAGCAGCCTTCAGATCTCACATCAACGCCGCAGTGTTTATCCAGTTTGGTTAGCACCTGAGCCTCTCTTCCTCTGTGAAATACTTGTCGTGTTAAATCTCCTAGTTGGATTCTTATTCCCTTTGTCTCTGTTTACAGGAAACCTGTTTTTGCCTTGTAAGCTCTGGATGAGCTTAACCTGCCGAGCCTGCCCTCTGAGCCCAAACCTGAAGACCTTCCTCTGGATTCCCATGCTGCTCTGGACTAAGAGCTGGAAAACCAAGGTCTGTCCAAACGCTTGATGCAAGACGCTGAAACTGACTTTGAACTCTGCTGAAACAAACAGTCTCTGGACCCAACAGTGCCTCTCTCAAAGTCAAACCCGGACTCTTCAAGGTAGATCTCTGAAGATAACAATTCCACATTCATCTGCTACGTGGCTAACTGAACTGTCATCCCTACAGTCTCCTGTGAACCTGTCCTCCAGAAGCGAACCAGTTCCAGACTCATTTCCATATGCTTATTAATAAACTCATTTAAACCTTTTCCCTGTTTCCCGTGGTGTTCTGCATATTGGGCCTCTCTGAACCAATCATGACAGAACACTGCGGCCAAACACAAGGCCCAGCAGACCAACTTCATCGTCGGTTGGAGGAACAAGATGCCCAAATTCATGGACAAACCCGAACCCTCCGTGAGTTGCACAGAATGGTTCTTTACCAGAATCAAGTTATTCAAGGCTTCGCTAACAATTTGAGCAGCGCTAACGCCACGCCGCTTTCACAACCATTTCCGGGTCCAGTTCCTCCTCCGAGGTCACCGGCGGTGACGTCATCATATGAGTTCCGACCTAGTCTCCCTGAAAAGTTTTCAGGTAACATGAAAGACTGCAAAGGATTTTTGTTTCAATGTCGATTAATCTTTCAAAATTCTCCAGGCAGTTTTTCAACGGATTACAAGAAAATATCATTTATTTTGTCTCAATTGACTGGAAGAGCTCTTGAGTGGGCGCAGGCTAGGTTTTCCTCCGAAGAAAGCCTTAGTTGCCAATACTCCGACTTTATTTCTGAGTTTTCACAAGTTTTTAACCAGGAAACAGATCAAACTGTAGATTCTCGGACTCTTTTGAAACTTAAACAAGGAAATTCTTCAGTTGCTGATTTCTCAATTAACTTCCGGGTCAAAGCCGCAGCTTCCGGTTGGAATCAATGTGCTTTAAAGACTGCATTTTTTGAGGCTCTCAACGAAAATATAAAAGATGAGCTTGCAACCCTCGACGAACCTGCTACTCTCGAGAAATTAATCCGCCTGACAATTAGGCTGGATAATAGGATTCGAGCCAGAAATAGCATGAAACCAAGGAATTATGGTCCTTTCAACTCAGTCCCTGCTTCTAACAATGTGCCTGCCATCTCTTCTTCCACAGAACCTTTTTCTAAGCCAAGGTCTAAGACCCAATCTCTCCCTTTGCCAGTTCAGGCCTCTCATGCGGTTGAAGTGGAGGCCGAACCCATGCAGGTTGGACATACGAGGCTAACTCCTGAGGAAAGGTTGAGGCGTGTCAGGAGCAAGCTGTGCATGTACTGTGGTGAGAGTGGCCATTTCATTGCCTCATGCCCAGCTAAATCAAAAGCCGAGGCCCGTCAGAGGATCTGAGGAGTCTGACGGGCCATGTTATCTCTGAGAAATCTCCTCGCCTGTTGCTTCCAGCCACATTGTTCTTCGCTGATCAAAACCTCACTTTATCTGCCTTCATCGATTCAGGTTGTGAAAGGAATCTAATTGACTCTAACCTGGTTCAGCAGTTACAGATTCAAACTATTCCCCTAATCCAGCCTCTCTGTGTCTCCGCGATCAATGGAAAGAAGCTCCACCAAGTTACCCACCAAACACAACCCCTCGAGCTGTTGGTCTCAGGTAACCATCGTGAAACCCTATCATTCTTTGTTTTTCCTTCTGCATGTTCTCCTTTGGTATTGGGGTTTGAGTGGCTGGAACGACATAACCCCCATATAAACTGGACTGATCGTCATATTGAGTCTTGGTCGACCTCTTGCCATGAGTCGTGTCTTCGTTCAGCAGCCCCCGCTGTAAGATCTCCTAGAGGTGGGGGGGAGATGGACTCTGCTGACCTTACTTCTGTCCCTCCAGAGTACCATGATCTGGCTCCTGTCTTCAGTAAGGTCAGTGCTACGTCCCTTCCACCTCACAGACCATACGACTGTGCTATCGAGCTATTACCAGGAGCACCTCTACCCGGCAGTAGACTTTATAATATCTCCAAAACGGGAGACGATGGAAAAATATATTAATGAGTCATTAGCTGCTGGAATAATCCGCCCCTCTTCGTCTCCATTGGGAGCTGGTTTCTTTTTTGTGGGCAAAAAGGATGGTTCACTTAGACCGTGTATCGACTACAGAGGGTTGAACCAAATCACTGTTAAAAATAAGTACCCACTTCCTCTACTCGCTTCTGCTTTCGAACCAGTTCAAGGTGCAACTGTCTTCACTAAGCTCGATTTAAGGAACGCCTATCACCTTCTCAGAATCAGAGATGGCGATGAATGGAAGACAGCCTTTAAGACACATCTAGGCCAGTTCGAGTATTTAGTCATGCCTTTTGGTCTAACAAACGCCCCTGCGTGTTTTCAAGCCTTAGTCAACGACGTTCTCAGAGACTTTTTGAACGTGTTTGTTTTTGTCTACATTGATGACATACTCATTTACTCCAAGGATCTTTCCAAGCACAAGAAACATGTTCGCCTGGTCTTACAAAGACTACTAGAGAATAAACTTTTCGTCAAAGCCGAGAAATGCGAGTTTCACCAATCTTCAGTCACCTTTTTGGGGTTTGTGCTCGAGGGCGGGCAGGTTAAGCCATCTGAAGATAAGATAAAGGCAGTTTTGGAGTGGCCGGTTCCCGAGAACCGCAAACAGCTGCAGAGATTCCTGGGTTTCGCTAACTTCTATCGACGATTCATCAGGAATTATAGTCAGACAGCTCTACCTTTAACTTCTCTAACTTCAGTCAAAAGAACCTTCAATGGACCCCCGAGGCACAAACCGCATTTGACAAACTTAAGATGTTGTTTTCCAGAGCTCCAGTGTTAATCCAGCCTGATTCATCAAAACAATTCATCCTCGAAGTCGACGCTTCCGACTCTGGAGTTGGTGCTGTCTTATCCCAAAGACTTGATTCAGATCAAAGAGTTCACCCATGTGCCTTTTTCTCCCGTAGACTTTCCCCTGCTGAGCAAAACTACAATGTTGGTGACCGCGAACTATTGGCCATCAAATTGGCATTAGAGGAATGGAGACACTGGCTTGAGGGGGCAGAACACCCGGTTCTTGTTTGGACAGATCACAAGAACCTTGCCTACATCCAATCCGCCAAACAGGCCAATCCTCGGCAATCAAGGTGGTCACTATTTTTCTCTCGTTTCAATCTCATCATCTCTTACAGACCCGGATCCAAGAACATCAAACCCGATTCTCTCTCTCGTCTTTATTCCACTGATCAATCCGAGACGCCTGAACCAGTCCTACCCGCTTCCTGCACTGTTGGGGTGGTTACCTGGGAGATCACCGACCTCATAAATTCTGCCCTGGCTTCTGAACCTGACCCAGGTAACGGTCCCCCAAACAGATCTTATGTTCCCTCTTCGGTCAGATCACGCCTAATTCATTGGATGCACACTGCCAAATTTTCCGCTCATCCGGGGGTGAGTAGAACCATCAACCTTATCTCGAGACGTTTCTGGTGGCCTACCCTGCACAGGGATGTTAAACAATATGTTCTGGCCTGTCCAACCTGCGCCAGAAACAAGACCACACATCAACCTCCATCTGGGCTGTTGCATCCACTTCCTGTTCCTTCTCGCCCCTGGTCTCACATCGCTATTGACTTCGTTACTGGTCTTCCCATCTCTCGAGGTATGTCCACAATCCTCACCATTGTTGACCGATTTTCCAAGTCCTCCCATCTTGTTCCCCTCAGGAAGCTTCCCACGGCTTTTCAAACTGCCCAGCTCCTTATTAAACACGTCTTCCGTCTACATGGCATCCCTCAGGAGATTCTTTCTGACCGTGGACCACAATTCATCTCTCAGGTTTGGAAGGCTTTTTGCTCTGCACTCAACTGTAAATCATCTCTCACCTCAGGTTATCACCCACAGTCAAATGGCCAAACAGAAAGAATGAATCAGCAGCTTGAATCTTCCCTTCGTTGTCTGACCTCCAGTAATCCCACCGACTGGAGCCAACATCTCCCATGGATCGAATATGCCCACAATTCTCTCAAGTCAGCTTCCACCGGCCAGTCCTCATTCCAGGTCAGTCTTGGTTACCAACCTCCACTTTTTCCCGCAGATGAGAGAGAAATTTCGGTCCAATCAGTCAACCACCACATCCGCCGCTGTCGTCGTATCTGGAGAGACACCATAGCCACCCTCAACCGTTCCCTGGAAACCACCAAACGTTTTGCCGACTCTAAGAGACGTCCTGCCCCAGATTACTCCGTCGGTCAGGAGGTATGGCTCTCCACTCGGGACATTCCCCTCAAGGGGATGTCCCGTAAACTCTCTCCGAGATACATTGGCCCCTACAGGATTTCCCAGGTCATAAACCCGTCAGCCATACGCCTACAACTTCATCCCACGTTCCACGTTTCCCAGATCAAGCCTGTCATCTCCAGCCCTTTGTGCCCTCTGTCCGACTCCCCTCCACCCGCCCTGGAAGTCGATGGACATCCGGCCTTCACCGTCCGCCGGATCGTGGACTCCCGTCGGCGAGGTCGCGGCTGGCAGTACCTCATCGATTTGGAGGGCTACGGTCCGGAGGATCGCCAGTGGGTTCCTGGCTCCTACATCCTCGACCCATCCCTCATCGAGGAGTACGAGTGATCCCTCCCGTCGACGTCTTCTGGACCGCCGAGAGGCGGTCGTTGAGGGGGGGGGTACTGTTGGGATCTGGAGAAATTCCACCTGTCTCCAGCAGAGTTCGCTGTGGATCCTCCTGAGCTGAGCCTTCAACACACCTGAAGCCCATCTCATCATCAGGAGGATCCTCCACTATATAAGCAGCCTTCAGACCTCGCATCAACGCCGCAGTGTTTATCCAGTTTGGTTAGCACCTGAGCCTCTCTTCCTCTGTGAAATCCTTGTCATGTTAAATCTCCTAGTTGGATTCTTATTCCCTTTGTCTCTGTTTACAGGAAACCTGTTTTTGCCTTGTAAGCTCTGGATGAGCTTAACCTGCCGAGCCTGCCCTCTGAGCCCAAACCTGAAGACCTTCCTCTGGATTCCCATGCTGCTCTGGACTAAGAGCTGGAAAACCAAGGTCTGTCCAAACGCTTGATGCAAGACGCTGAAACTGACTTTGAACTCTGCTGAAACAAACAGTCTCTGGACCCAACAGTGCCTCTCTCAAAGTCAAACCCTGACTCTTCAAGGTAGATCTCTGAAGATAACAATTCCACATTCATCTGCTACGTGGCTAACTGAACTGTCATCCCTACAGTCTCCTGTGAACCTGTCCTCCAGAAGCGAACCAGTTCCAGACTCATTTCCATATGCTTATTAATAAACTCATTTAAACCTTTTCCCTGTTTCCCGTGATGTTCTGCATATTGGGCCTCTCTGAACCAATCATGACAGCAACTACCGAACACTTTTTCTCATTGGAAACAATCTTACTCAGCAGAAGAAGTTTTGAAATGCTCAGCCATATGTAATCAAAAACTTTAATGTATTTTACTCAGACTTTCCTTGAAAAAAGGAATTTGAACTACAGATACTCAAAGTAGAAATGAAATGTGCTTTTAAGCAACTTTAAAATAAAGATTATTTTTCCAATGCCCTTAAATTAATTCATTTATATGTCCTCAGCATTTATTTAATTAAGAAAGCATGTTTAAATGTTTATAATTTTATCTTATCATAAAAGCAGCCAAAAGAACAGCTATTTTTTTTAGGGAAGCTGGTTGTAGAGCTGTTTATTGTGGATTCTTTAAGTCTTTCTTTTGTTGAAAGACAGATGAGGAAAAGAAAACAATATAATTATTAAAAACGCAACAGGAATCAATGTCTTATGTTTGCAACCAGCAGTGCAGAGGACATAAAAAATTTAAACATGGGAGATCTAGTTGCACTTTTTTTTTCTATATGCAAAACTCTTTAATGGATGACATACAGTGCACACTTAAAAGTGAAACATGGTGGTGGCACTATAATGCTGAGGGGGTGTTTCTCTTTGGCAAGCTAATAAGAGATATTTGGAAAAAAAGAATGTAGTTAAGTAACTCACAATCCTTAAAGGATATCTTTGGAGCCACCAACAAAGCTCTTCATCAGATTGCTTAAACTACTTTTTGTAGAGAGGGGAAGGGAATTACAGTCTCTACATGTGCAGCATATCTGCTGCTGCAGTTGCTTAGTGTATATTCATGGGGCCAATGAGAATTTATTTCTATAAGGTTGACTTTTCTTCCACCATGCAATTGAAGAAGAACTTGTTCATCTAGGATACAAAATCCAAAAGAATCAAACTCACATTTGGACTCGTATCATAACATGATTTTAAACTGTTCATAAAATAAATTAATAAGTGGAAAAACGTGAAGATTTTACCAAACAATACAATAAATAGTTTATAGACACAATCTAACCTACAGGAGGCAGTGTAATGAACTGGTAAAATGTTATGTAAGTGGAAAATGGTCATAAACTACCATTGGAAATGAAGACTTGTTGAGAAGTAAAGGAAAAATAATTCCATCTTGGAAGCTTTTTGCAAGTGAGTGCAACTTTCTTTCAAAATCTGCAACAGTGTTTGAGCTGGATTTGCAGTGATGGACATATGCATAGATCCATGTGCTGACAGTGCAGAGGAATTTTGAATAATTGGTGTGACAGTGATGTTCAATCAATGAGCTGCAAAACACTTATGAGGAAAGAACTAGAAAAACAACAAAACTAGAAGGGAAGTGGGTCTAAAAATTCTGGGCTTTGACAGTGAAGTTCACCCAAAAGATAGAATTGTGACTACAGGGTCTAAGTGGCTCAGTGAAAATTGCAACCCCCACCACAATCCAGGAGCTGAACATCTGCCTTTTACATAAGCTGTTTGGTTTATTTTCTTTCCACGATGGAAAAGAGCATCACATTCAGTAGATCTTATATAGATGAAGACGTATTTGTTCTTCAATTTATTGCATATAAAAAAAAAACATGCCTGATAGATTATGGTGGTAAATTTGTAGACACAAAAGAAATGGAAGGGAAAGAAAAGGAGATCTTACATTCTTTTGTGTTGCTCGGTGCATTCTGGCAGGAGTGGCAAACCATCCCATAAGCGTTCCTAGGTTTGTTCTCCAACATATAATACCTATAAAAGATAAAAATTTTACCACATCAACTGATAACGTCTGGCTGATTCTTTGTTTTTCTAAAAAAAAAAAAAGACCTTTTGTTACCAAAGAAAAAGACAGAATTAAGAAAAGTTATGTTTTTAAAAGTGCAAATATGCTATTATAATATGCTATAATATGCTATAATATACTATTATAACCTTCCAACCTCATGAGCGAACTCAGTGCAGACGTATGGAGAAGCAACTCAGGTGGAAAAATTTGACTGTGTAGAAGAGTCCTTAATTCATGCCCTGCAGGCACCAAACAGTTCTTTGGTACAAATATGCCATCAGTCATAAAAAGGCCAAGCTGTACAGGAGGAAAAAAGGTGAGAGACGCTGAGGCATTGAACAGATGGACCTTATTAGAGCTGTTAACGCTCTAAGGCATGAGGACGGCTCAGTTCCTACACAGCAGGCACACAGCCTGCAGGTAATCTAGAGTGAGCTGCAGATGCACCATATATCAAATGGAAAGTCATCACCCAGCATTAAACAGTGTATAACATTTGAACCAGCCAAGTGAGAGAACCCTTTGCAGCAACTAATGGTAACCAGTCCTTTGCAAAGGTCTTTATATCGCATTTTGTACAGTTCTGTTAAATGATTAAATTTTTACACCTAATCTGATAAACGGTAAAAGAGCACATTAAATACGGAGCTACTGTAAAATATAAATATAGATCAGTGAAATTGGTTTATTACATAAATCCAAATAAAAAAAAAATACATTTGGAATATTTTAAGATCATTACTACTTTTTCAAGCAGCTTTCTTACTTTCTTCTACATTCAGAATGTTTATCTTTATTTTGAAGGATAAACTTTGACCTTTTTGGCAGTTAAAATTTGGTTGCATTCGTTTTATTGTCCCCCCCAAAAAATGTTCTGTTATAATCATAAAGCTACGCAGCTGGCAAATAAAAAAATACAAACAAAATAAAAAACTTTTCATTAATGAGTACTATAACTTAGAGTTGTTATTATAAACTTTTTATCATCCTGAATCTATATTTTTTTCAAGTCAAACCTATAAATAGACGGAATCAGTTAGCACTTTGATCAAACATTCTTGGCCAAATTTAGAACAGGCATGATCTGAACTCTTTGCAATTAGAATAGATGGATGTTAAAGATTTTACTTCCGTCAACCATCCATCCATGCTGCCTCCAATCGTTATATTTACTCAAACATTTTGGGAGGAAGATGCATTTTATTTTTTTGTCCATTAACGATAAAGCTCAAATTTTCCATAAAGAATATTTTAATAAATGTAACCATACCGATTCATAATCTAAACTATTTACCAACCAGATATTGAGATCCATGATATGTAAAGACTTAACAGACCACCGTATTTTAGAGGCAGCGCCCCTGCCATTTTTTTTTTACCGGGGCCCTTTAACTGGAGTTGCAAGCTTCTTTCCTGAAGCCACTTTGAAGTCTGATAATCACATTTTTATGTTCCCCTGGGAATCATTTTCTGCATGAGAAAAGGATGAAGCCATGCGGATGGACATCATCCAAGCAAGTCATCCAGAAACATTTGGCACATAATGAAAAATATCTGATGATTTTCAACTAAAACTTAAGGGGAAAAAAATCCATATGGCTTCAGTCTGTCAGATTTACCAAGTCATGTTTATGCATGAGCCTCTTTTTAAATCTTCCTTGCTTTTGCTTCCCAATGACAGTTAACCTCATTCAAAGCAACAGATTCTGGGCAAAGGTAAAGGCTGCAAATAAAACAAAAGCAGGATTATTAGATGGAGCCAGATCACCATCATAGGAGCCTGGTTATATTCTTGGCTTTTTACAGCACCATATTTAATATAGTCCTCATGGGCATCTGTGATTAATGTTATTGCTGCCCATAGTGTCATCTTCGACGATCCTATCTGGATATTTATGCCGTTGTGACAAACTCTTTCCTTTCTGGGGGATAATGGATTGAGCAGTGTTCTGTGAGATGTCCAAAGCTCTAACTTGAAACTTCTCCACAACGTTGTCCTTGATTGTTATTAACAAATTGTCTCTAATGACTAATAAACTCAGTGGCCTTCCAGCAACAGATGTTTTTATCACCCACAAGGTACTTTACTAAAATGACCTGTGAGGGAAGTTGATTGCAAGAGATTTAATGTTTGCTATATCAGCATAAAAGGCGCCAAAAACATATGAAACATGCCACACTTTTCACACTCATTTTTTCTTTTTCTAGTGTGAAACCCCCGCATCAATGTTTTTATACTAGTTTGGGTTAGTTAAAAAAAAAAAATTGACACCAACTGTCAAGTGTAAGTTTGAACAGACATTACGCTAAAAAGTTTAGGGGTAGAAATCTGAATTTGAAGACATTTAGGGTAGAATAGGAATTTGTTGGAAGGAATACAGCATGAATGTTAGTGTTCTCAGAAGCAGAAGTTATAACTGAAGTTAGTTGTTCATGCAGAACTTGTGGATTAATGAGTATGAATACCGATACTAGCAACTTTATTTAAAGTTTATAGCCTTATTCTGTCATGGTCAAATCATTTTTGATCAGTATTGTAAAGGCATATAATGTGACAAGACCCTTTAAAGACACATTTAATCATGAAATCTAGCACATTGTTTCACCCTTGTTTCTTATCTAACATACAAAAAATAAACTTATCACATGGAAATTGAGATTAATACCAATGCTTTACTCATCAGTAAGCCTTTACCCTGGTAAACATTGTCCACACTCAGCGTCACTTTCAGCAGTTCCTGGTACACGGACAATGGCTCTATAAAGAGCATCACAGTCCTTGTGGCGCCTGCAGATCTCATACTTTCCTTTGGAGTATTTCCCCTGTGGGCAGGGCACGCAGGAAAAGTCTTCATCCTTTACACCATAACCGCATGTCTGCAAAACACATATGCATTTTAAATACACATAGACATTCTAAATAATTTAACAATAAAAAAATGTAGCTATAACATCATTCTAAACGTGCTTTTCTGATCAGAGATATCAATTGTTTCTATTATTTGGACAGAAACTCAAAAGCAAACTGTAAACACTTAAAGACACCCATCTGTTTCCAGAACTTTTAGCCCAAATCTGGCTTTGCTCTTCTAAGATGACAGGAGAGAAATCTGATTGGTCACAGAGGTCTTCTGTATGTGTTCAGGCTGTGTCTGTGTGTGTGTGTGTGCACAGTTTTCCATGCATGGTAGTGTTTAAGATGACCAACTCATCATATTGTTTTCTTGCATCCATCTTCTTCAGATGCTGCTTCCTGTCAGTGGGGAGGCCGGATGGGCCACACACAAAATCACACATGCTTGCATTTACAAAAACATACTCTTTCTCTCTTCTTTGCCCCCTCTTTCATCTTTAATTTCCCTCTTACTTTCATCTGTCTATTAAACAAGCCTGTGCCTCCTAGCTGTTGGCTACAGTAGGGTGACTGTAAAAGAAATTCAATATTCTCGCCCTTTCTGTTTGACATCCACTACTTTTAGTCTGATTGTTTGATGGAAAAGTGCGCGGAGCTATCATCAGGATTGTGTCAGTTTGGGTTAAAGCTGAACTTGGATCTTTTGTCTGCAGGCTTACTGTGACTCTGCTTCTGTTTGTTGCCTTAAAGCAGATCCAGAGTGATTGAAAGCCTCCATCTTTTCAAAGCAAATCTGTAGGCATTTTGAATGTTCCTTTAAGCTTAGGAGAGGAACAAAACGTAAAAAGCAGATCCTTCTCTGAAATTCTCACACATGTTTTCAAAGCTGCCAGTAAAGGGATATGAGATAAAATCACCACGAGGGAAACTGCTTATAACTTTTAAGCAAGGTCACAGGGGTCATCAACCACAAGCTGCTCAAAGTTTCAAGTAAAATGAGAATAAACTGAACCTTATGACAATAAGATCCACCTATGCCTTTAAATTTTTTCCATTTCACAAATATTAACTTTAATGTATTTATTGAGATTTTATCCGACCACCCCAGAGGAAGGACACAATTAGGAAATGGAAGGTTATGCAATTATCATAACATTTTACAAAATCTAAAGCCATTAAAACAAATATGCATTGATCATACTGGACTGTGATACCCTAGATAAAATACAGTATAAAGATCAGCTTGAACATACCATCCTAATGGTAAAACACGGTGGCAGAAGTATTATACTGTGGGTAAACATTTTTATTAGGAATAGTTTAGAAACTGATAAAAGACTTGAAGCTGAGACGAAGGTTCATCTTTCTGCTGATTTTTAGAACAATAATATTTTTCTATCAATGTTACTGTATGTGCATTTTGAAGAGTCAGATTAGAAGAGCTTGACTGAAACAGTAAAATTAAAATACAGCGACTAAATTTTGCACCAAAAAAAAACAACTTTTGCTTGAGATGGAATGGAAAGATATTTGCAGAATAAGTTCTGACGTAGTGAATATTTATCTCACATGACTGATCAGCTTTTTCACTACTGATTCATAATTGTTAGAGTAAGGCTTAATCCATTTTTTGGGGGGTAAAATAGTCTAAAATCAATCTACAGTATCTTGCTCCACATTTCTCGTCAAAGTAGGCAATTAAATACAATGAGATTTGCAGTTACAACTTCAACAACAAGAGGATTTACAGTTCTGCTTAGGAGCTTTACCATTCATAAGCTGGCATTTGTCATTATCTTAAGAGAAGAAGACATGTTGGTTTGACTTAAATGTGTTTCAATTCATCAAAGAAAAAACATTAAAATGTGATGCAGGCAAGGGAGGGTTGAACGGCCTTGTCACTGATGTATCTGAGTATGTGGGAACATGTTCTCTGTGAGGTTTCTGCTGTGAGAATGGTTGTCCCTTGATTAAAAGCATGTCAAGACACACTCTTACCCACATGCAGGGAAACTTCAGGGAAATGAAAGAACATGTGAATTACAGACTGTGGCACAAAGAGGATCAGAGCAGCTGGGAAAAGTGCAATGAGGAGGTGGGGGGGGGGGTGTCATAATTTGGCTGTTTTAGAAGAAAAGAAATGCCAACAAATGGCTACATTACTTTTTATCAAAGGCTTCTCAGCTCAAAAAACTTCTTTCACTAATGTCTTCAAAAAAAGAAGCGGATTGTTTTCTCCGAAGTTATTGAGGGCAGCCAACGTTAAGTACGTAAGCAAAGATAAGCAACAGAGAAAGGTTTAAGGTTTGATTGACATATGATTGTATGATTAAAGACAAGAGAAGTTCAGGTTCAAAGAGAAACAATTTTCTATCTCATTTTAAAGCATGCGGGGTGTGCAAATCCAAGAAACAGTCATTGTGTGGTTGCAGAACATTCTATAGTTATAAAAATTGATGGTGTTTAGATCTGTGCCAGGACTTGATTATTCAGTAAGAATCAAAAGAGACATGGACATAAAAGAACCTAAAAGACTTAGTGGGGACAATAAACATGACTACATATGGCAGGTTAAGGTTTATTTAAAGGATTCTTGCTCAATAACTCATTTTACATTCATGCTTTTAATTTTAAGGCTTTGGAGAGTAAAAACTTGTCAAACTCTTTTAGGAATATTTAGGCAAACTTGTCTCTATAAGTGATATGGGATGTCTATGAGTGACCGCTTTGACGACATAACATTAATATGTAATTATTATTGTAAAGATGTTTTTGCTGTTAAAAATTACAAAATGTCCCTTCAATAGATAAAAAGCAAAAATTTGTTTGAAAGAAAATCAAAAGAAAATATTTTATTGAGATAGTAACTAGGGCTGCAACTAAAGATTATTTTGCAAATCGATTAATCTGTCAATTATTTTTTCCACTAATAATCGGATAGCCAAATATTTTTAAAGAAGAATTTTTATTAAATTAAAGCAGGTATCTAAATCTTTTCCACTTTAGTAATTCTGGATGGAGAATATTGACAGAAGAAAAAGTTTTTCATCTTAAATGCATTTTTTTTTTTACAATTTTGGTATAATTTCTCCCTTAAGTGAGTTTCTCTTTCAGCTAAATGCACGTTTTAGAGCCTCTACAGTATACTCTAGTTAACAATTAATATATTACTAAATTAGTTGATGGTTAATTCAATAATATATTAATCACGATTCATCCGATTAATTTTTTCAGCCCTAGTGGAAACCTGATAAACTGCAATGCAAACTAAAAAAGAAATCAATCCACAAAATTAGGTATTTTTTGGGATTTCTCCTTGAAAATGAAATATTTAAAGAATTGTTCTGATAGTTGCCTCACTGTGGACTTGCCCTGCCATGCAGAAGAAATAAAGAAAAAAACATGGGGGAATTGTGCCTCTTTTTTTTTTCAAGCTGAAATTAGATGGAAATCCTGGCCATTATCATTTTGATGAAACGGAACAGTGCATGAAAGTGTGAATATGACACTAAAGTATGATTCTGACAATGATCGTATCCAACTGACAGCAATACTAATGAATTATAAAATATCAAAGTCAGAATTTCTGAGTTCTGAGACTGAAAAAGTTAATTTAGAAAACAAAAAAATTAGTTCAGATTAAGTAAAGAGACTTTGTTTATAACATTAATGATAAATTGAAAAATGATTGCCTATTTATTCTTACAGATAAGTTCAACCCACATCAAATAATTATTTCTACATTTAGTTTGTAATTGTAAAAAAAAAATTGTAAAAAAAATTTGCACATGCATTTAATTGTGAAGAAATGTAACTACATTTAAAAACTGAAATAATAAAATTATGAAAAGTTCCCAAATAGTTATACTCCTCTTGGGTGCCTGATTAAGGAGGGTGTGGGAGCCTGGGGTGCCCAGTGAAGCATTTACCTGCTTTGTGTTTACTTTGGCTGTCTGCAGACTGACTGACGAGCCCTAAATCACTGTTTGACTACTGCAAATCATTCAGAGTAATGCATGCCTTCACATCGGAGTAAATGAAAGCAATAAACCATGAAGAAATTGTGCATTTGAATTAAGGCACCCTTCACTGTGCAGCTCCGAGGGGGAGCATGCTTGTCTGTATGTCTATTGTGGGTGGTCTGAGTGAAACTGACACATGCTAGGATCACAATTTCCATTTTTCTGGTATTTATGAGTCTAAATCTGGTTATTTTCCCAGCTTCCTGCCCCCAGCCTATATAAATACTTTAGGATTATACAAAACACAGTAAAAGCAGTGCAGAGGATGATTCCCTAAATCATATTTGAATGCCCTCACCATATGCGGTTCTTGCCCTGGCTGGCACTGAGGACAGGCCTGGCAGCTGTTGCTGGTCTGGTTGAAAAACTCGTACTCTCCACAGTTGAAGTACTCGGCACTAACAAACAGATGAGACACCTGAGGGGACACAGAGACAGGCAGGTGGAGAACACGGTAAGCAGAGACAAATGTAAAGCTGAAAAACAGCTTGTGGAGACACAATTAGGACATTCCTATTAATGCAATTATACCAGAAAAAAATCAAAGACAGACAAGCGTCACCTAAGGGGGAATGAAGAGGTAAATTGGTTAGAGTAGCACTCCTTTGACATTTTTATCACTCAAGTAAAACTAGAAAGAAATCCTCCAAGAAAAAAGTCATGTAAGAGTGAAAAAGTACTTATTTACTTACTTATTTAAATTAAAGTTATTACGTATTATGAAAAAATAAACAATAATAAAAAAAAACTAAATAAAGTAATCCGATAATTATTTTTGCAAATTCTGATATTTCAAAGTAATGAAATAAACCCAAACATTAGAAATAAATAATATGATTACAAAACAACAAATACAGGCAAAGAAAAAACTTTTTTTCAACATAAACTTATTACCTAATCCTAGCAGTAGGTTATTTATACATGTCAGGAAGAAAATAAAGATAAAGAACCTCCAGCTTCATGCAATATCTACTGTTTTCACTTTATTTTCACCTAATCTCCAAGTAGATCAAGTTATTCATAGTGGATACTATGATTACTCATAGAGTACCCAGAAAACATACTCAGTATGAGTAGCAATTTTCTCATAAGGATATTACTCAAGTAAAAGTAAAAGTAAATGGTATGGTACAGTGCAGCTACTCTAAAAAGTATACCTCTAAAATGTACTCAAATTAATGTAACTGAGTAAATGTAACTAGTTACTACCTTTGGATGGGTAAAAAAACTAAACAGGAAGACTGCATTTAACAGTATTTGATCAAACCACTTAGAACATAGTATTATTTTATCAACTAAATTTGACGTTTTTGTATCATAATTGTAAATAAATGGACTGCAATAAAAGGAGCTTGAATCTACCTGTGGTACATAAGTGGACAGTATTATTATGAATACAATAAGTTTGATTTAATAATGCTATGTAACTGGATATAGTCTTGACTATTTAGTTGTATTTTTGTTTTTTGTTTTTTTACTATTGCTTCAGATCCTTTTATTATAAAAGGGTGCTGCAAGAAAAAAGTCAACAAAATACAATGGGAATATAAAAAAAAACTGTCTTTGTTCTCATTAGACAAATGTATATTTTGAAAAACAAATAAAAAGAAATATGTTAATACATCTATCTATTGATCGATAGATAGATGAAGATTTCTTGAAATAACTTTACAATCAAAACATATTTCATTTTCTCTTATTTCAAATGCAACACAACTAAGAATCCTACCATTTAAACTCTATAACTACATCAAGTGTGAGCACGTTTTTATGTTTATGTTTTATTCTTTTTGTTTTTGTTTCTTGTTTAATAAATATTAACGAAAGATAAGCCACATAAGTTTTGATCCATAAATTGAACTGATACTGCAAGCCCTTTATTTTCTGGTGGATTTAAAATGACTGTCTCTGTTCGAGAAAAACAACAAGACCCAGAGTGTTAACAAAAAAAACAAAAAAAAAACATTTAAATGGCATTTTAATTAGAAGAGAAAGTAAACTATATAAAATATAGCAATGTTATATTCTTTTAATTTAAAGTTCACCATCTGCTTTGTGAGTTCTACACCAAAAATTGCACAATAAAAGCATTAAGTTGTGTGAACAGAGTCTGTTGGCATGTTTTGCTCCTGTTGTGGGGAAATTGATGTATTCATGCTGTTTTATGATGGGAATGTACCTCACTTTTGGATGCAAAAAGTCCCCTTAAACAATTATCTTTAATTTTCTTGTGAAGATTGGATAAAAAAGGTGTGGTTTGGGGTTAAGGTTGTGGTAACAATAGGTTCCTTCAAGCTGTGGTATTGGTTAGAGTCGGGATACATTTTCAGAAAATGTAAGTTAATGAAATGTCCCCTGCTGTAATGGACACGTGACGGAGTGTGTATATGTGTGCTATGTGTGGGATTGTGTCATTGTGGCTCAATGTAATAAGTAGCAGCTGGAATTTATAGCTTTTCCAGAATACTGTGTCCATTTCCAAACAAACTAACTGACTTTTAACAATCATCTGCAGTCCAGAAAATGATAGAGGGAAAATAAATGAGTGTATGACTAAGCCTCTCCATCTCTTCTCTGTTGTTTTAATAACATCCTCCTGTTTTTTTCTGCTTTTCCACACAACCATATCCTGTCAGTGAGCTGAGAACAAGTGCTCATTTATGTATAAGATCCCATTCTTCTCTTGCTAAATAACCTGATATATTATAAATAAAAAACCCAAACAGACTGACCCATGCTATACATATCTGAAATGAAGTTGGTGTGACACGGATTCATGAAGAATGACAACAGAGTTAGAGTGAGATTTGGTGGGAACTAGTGGTGAAGCTGCAGATTTCTACTGAATGATTTTACAACAATTTATCAAAGCTAAAAATGCAATAGATACTACGTGTAAAAGAGATTATATGGGAAATAGTAAATGTTGTTAAATAAACAACAAAAATTTATTTTGTAACGATGCACTGAAGTGATTCTTTTTTTTTTCTTTATAAAATGCCTTGTGTCACTCATGAACATCACGATAAAACCATTATATTTAGGTGGTATGTAATAAAAAATAGTGATATGATTTACATAAGAGCAAGTGGACTTATTATTAGGCTGGATTCAATTTCAACCTTTCTTTTTTTTACTGTTTGCTCTGAAATTAGTTCAAATTTGAATTTGATCTTAATACAGCTGTGGTGGCCATCTACTACTTCACCAGAGAACAAAGCAAAGGACTCGGGAAAGCTGTATGCCATCATACGTTTTTCTCCTTAACCCACAGACAGTCTGGATATTGTGATGCCGGTAAAAAAAAAATGAGGCTGATTTTGTGTCTTGTGGAAAGTTTCTGTTTGAATTTGAATCTGTAGGATTTAAATTAATATTCTGATGAAAAAACCGGTAAGAACTCCAACTATAATTTTGGCCTTTGGATTTTTTTAGTAAAACTGATGTAGTATTTTGAAATTGTTTTCATGAATGTCGAGCATTATAAAGAAAAGTTCCCAAAGCCTTTAGCAGAGAGAAAAAGCCCACAGCGTCACAGAGGCTCCAACTTATCTAAAAGTTGCCATAACGCGGTTCTTCTACATATTATTATACTTTGTGTTACCAGAATGATCTGAAGTGTCGATTATGAAGGCTGCGCCTGCACCTGCATATTTGTACCACATATATTAATGCTGTGAACTTCCATATCAATTCGGTTTTTTGCACCATGTTTTTTTTGTTCTCCCAAACAGTTTACATTTGATCACTGCTGCACTTTGTAGAATGGAAATGTTAATTTACTATCTGAAAGCTGTACTAAACTAAATTTACATTTAAATTTTGTACACTCTCTGTATACAAAATGACAATAAAAGGTGTCTAAGTCTAAAGTGGTTGTTGCTGAGAGCCAATCTTAGTCTCATCAGGCCATAGGATGGATTTCTAGTTAAAGGACGTGTCAAGTAAAAATAAATGGGTTCTCAGTTTATCACACCATAGATATGTATTATTAGTCATCCATCAGTTTGAATGTTAAAAAAATGTAATTTAAAACTCTGCATGTAAAATTAGGTCTCGAAATTAATGAAAAAGCATAAATTTTCTCTGCATTGAGGGCATCGGTGGAAGCTTCGCCCATGTGTTACTCATGTTCATTGGGGAAATAGAGGAGAGTCTCTCTGCTCTCTGACTGCAGCTACAGGCTGCAGCTGCTGCATCTGAGTCCCTGCCAGTGTTTTGGAGGAGGAATGGCCTGGCTTAGTAACTATTCGCTGAAGAATGAGTGATTGTTGAAAAAAACACATAAAGCACCAAAGTCAGCAACAAGACGGGAAAAAGCTACTAGACTTTCCGCTAGTCACTTTTTTGAATTTTTTTTTTTTTTCTAACTGGCTGAAGGAGTCGGAAAAGGCCCTGAATTAGCAATAATGTAGAGGCAGCCTCGCTTAGCCCACCCCCTCTGCTGGACCAGCAGAGGGGGTGGGCTTATGCTGAAGGCAGCAGCATGACGAAATTAAACTACACCCAAACAATCCTGAAACACAGGAAAGTACATGCCATTGAAATGGTAAATGTCATGTACTTATATAGCGCCTTTTTTCAAGTCAGGAGACTTGACCAAAGCGCCTTGCACTTCATTCATTCACCCATTCACACACACACTCACACACTAATGGTGGCAAGCTACATTGTAGCCACAGCTGCCCTGGGGCTCACTGACAGAAGCGGGCCTGCCGTACACTGGCGCCACCGGGCCCTCTGACCACCATCAGTAGACAATACAGGTGAAGTATATTGCCCAAGGACACAACGACACTGTCGCCCACAGTGGCATGTGCCATAGTGCCATCATAATATGTTTTTTTTTTATTTATGACATTTATCTTGGGTTTAGAAAAAAATTGGGGATTCTCTTTACACAGGATTTAATTAACTCCACATTAGTGTTTGTGACTGTAAGACAGAAATGTTTTTTCATACATGCTGCCGAGAATATAGACGTCTCATATTTCTCAAGGAGACAGTGACTCTGAGATACCACAGTGAGCAGTGAATTTTTTTATTTTCTACTCTTGTTTCATCACCCATTTGACGAAGTTAACATGAGTCCTTTCAAGCATTTGCTGTCATATTCAAACTTTTTTATTGGTACATAAATCAGGGCAAGTTGAGGTTAGTAACTATATTCTAGTAGCCATAATCTGACACAAGGATGAACATAAATATTCCTCCTTTGAATGGCATCTTCACCAAGAGATGCTGTCCTTTGTATCATGCCATCTTTTTTTTTTTTTAGTTAGTAAAAACTCATAACAAGGTTATATACGCTGTGATCAACCCAACATATCAAATATATATATATATATATATATATATATATATATATATATATATTTATTTATTTATTTTTTTTTTTTTCAATACATGTTTCAGTATTATTTATTGTGCAAGAATAGTTAAGAACAATGATAAGTGATGAGAGGTGACTTTGGTAATATAGATTCTGGGTTTTTATTCTAAGGAAAGAACACTACAATAAAAAGTTATATTTTTTTTGAAAATCTTTCAACCAAACATAAATTTATCTCAATTGTGGAACACTTTTTATGCTTTTATTATTTATGTTTCTGAAGTCAATGAAGACCTAACAAGAGCATTTGAAAATTGTGATGTTACATTTGAATTTTTACATTTAGGAATATATCCCTTTAGAAACAGTGACTACATTGCTGCATGTAAGAAACCTGTATTGTGGCAAAAAAAAAAAAACTGACTTGGTTCTGTCTGCAAAATGAGAGAGGATCAAAAAAGGGAGCATGAATGGAAGGGGCGTTGCCAATAGGTTTCAACATCTAAACAAGCCCAGCATCGCAGGTTTCAGAGACAGAAGCTTTTGACAAAACTCCAAGATGTAGTTATTACTACAGCTTATTGTGACTGCCGTAGGGACAAAACTCCACAAAGTCTGGATGATGCAGTGCCAACTGTGGAATCAACTGTGGGTATGATCAGACATGTTTCGGAGGACCAAAGTGAAAAATGTAAGATGCAGGTGCACAGACGGGTAAAAGGATCACATTTAGCTAAGCAGGAGAAATGGTTATTTCCATGGTAACTGCATCACGTTCAAAGACCCCAAAGCATTTCATGCTACATTCACAGTTCGCACCAGCTGTTTATCTGACCACCAACAGAAGTGTGAGATGGATAGGGTGGAGGCTCGACATGGTCACCCACTAGTTACAGAACGTACTGTACCTCCTGAGCCACCATCATCCCGGAGACAGGTTTTATGCAAGAGATGAGGTGCGGAAACAACTTACCAATATCAAGGACAGGAAGATGAACTTCGTCTGACCTCCGCTCTGTGACATTTTTGGGTTTGCGTTTTCTCCCTAAAAGACAAGAGTAATGCTTGAAATGACAGCAAATGTTCATTCTTTTCACTCACTTCTAATGAACTTTTGGCGCCTGCAGCTTCCTGGGCTTTAACTACTATTATCAATCAGTGAAGTCATGAATTGAAACATTCCAGCCAACAGTAATGCTGTCAGTGGGAGTGTTGTGCATGTGTGTGGCCAAATACACTGAGCAGCCGACTAGCACCACGTCACTGCCAATAAACAAGTAATAGCAGTAGAGCCGCCCGTGGCATTTTCCTGAGTCATAAATGTGAACAAATATCAACAGTGTTCAAAAACTCCTGCCAAGTCAACATTATGTTATGTGGCTAATCTTGTTTTTTTTTCTGCCAAAATTCATGTTTTAGTTTTCTTTATCAAAAAAAAGAAGATCTATTTCTTGTATCCTATGCTCAGTCATGCACATACATGTTTTAACAGCTAATTCTGTTTCCTGCACATCAGCAGGAAGAATTAGGGGGAAAAAAGGTTAAAATGCATCTGTCATAAGCTTAAATAAATCAAAAAAATGTATGCAAACTTTCAGGAATCTATATTACTCGCCTGCTTTCACTATCGATGAGTTATTATGGTACTAATACAAATATAGCTGCTTTATCATCAATTTACAGAAGAAATTACTATCATGAAGCTTTATGTTTAATATATCACAGTAAATATTATTCAGAAATTTATGGAAGTAGTTCAAGTCTGAAAAAGGAAAATAAGGAGTCAAATGGAACAATTCATCACTGACTTGTAGCAGATATGTAAAAAAATTTTTTTATGCAATTTGTGTTGCCCCCTGGTGGTTATGACATACAAGGCAATGCAGGGTTAAACCCGACTTAAGTTAGTTTAATTTTCTTAAACAATCTCTGGTTTCCTGCTGTTTCTAAATGATAGGAAGTAACTACGTAAAGCAAATAACAATGATCGGTTGACACAATGGTTGTGCTGTTCTGTTACATATGATATTGGAAAAATGTGCAATGTTTCTACTTTAGATGTCGGATGATGATTATTGCCTCTTTCACGTCTCTCATTAAATTCATGTGATGTTATTCCCTGATAGCTGTTTAAGTGTAAAACTCTGCTGCTTTGTGAAAGTTGTACGTCTCTAAAAAGAAAGACCTTGACAAATACACAAAATGATTATCGAATATTTTCAAAATAATCAGAGGAGGTTCTGTTTTTTGGTCAAATCTGGATCTACAAATGCATGTCCAGAACTGTTGAATGTTTCTTAGGTTTATACCTAGGTCAAATTAGTTCACATCAATGGCTGAACTCTAAATCCATGTGAGGTTGTAACGCACACATGTGCTTGTGTGTGTGTTTAAGACACAAAAAGGAGGAAGCTGCAATTATTTCCAATCTGAGGTCAAAATCTGTCTGTCTGGCTCCAGCCCTCGGATTTCACTCTTCCATGTCGGAAACTTCAGAGCTTCACTGATGGCTAATTCTCCAACTCTAGTGGTTTGATCTTGCTTAATTGCAGCATAGACACACTCACACAAGCACACATCTCAACACAAAGATCAATTAACTGTAAACGCAAACAGCATTCACATTTGAGAGTAAAATAGGCCTAATTGTGTAAAACCTTGTGGTAAGACCACAACCGGTCTGCACTCTGTGGGTGCGTGCCTGTGTATGTATTTTTGTGTCACTGTTGAGGAGATAAAAGGCTGGATAATGCTTTTCTTTTCTCCAAATCAGGAAATGAAGAGCAGCCAAATGGCTATGGACCCCCTCAAGGCTACTCATTATGGGGTTATAGTGATGAACGCAGAAACCCGTGCACACACAAACACACACATAACACTTAACTGTGTTTGAAGACTCTGTGTCTTCTGACAGTCTGCTTACCTCTTTCAACCCTGTCTCTCTAACCTCAGCTTTCTCTGTTGGGGCAGGTCTGAGATGAAAGCCAGCCTGAGCCTTTTTAGCCCCCCCTAGGGTATTAATCTTCTAACGATTGTATAATCTGCAATAAATAACCTGTCTGTTTTTAGCTGTGCCTTTAACAAGTTTGTGTGTGTCACTGCGGGTGTACTGCACAGTTCCTAGTATAGTACTTGGTTTGTTTTGAATCCTGTTTTTAGTTTACAATCATTGGACTAAATCAAATCACAGCCTACTTTGGAACCTCGCTTTCTTCATTAGCTGTGGCCTTGTATCTGTTTTTCATTTGCTTGGGTTTAATTACAGCAGAATAAATCCAGAATGAAATGGTGCATAGCAATGGGGTGACAATTTACTTTTTTAATCACAAAAAATACACAGGAAAAGCTTGCTGACCACAAAAATGTAAACAATCCCCCCTAAAAAAGACTGAGAAAGCCCTAAAATCATCTTTGCTTGCCGCGTCAGTAATTTCACAATGTGTTACACTGTACTTTAGGAACCTGGTTTTATTATCTTAAACGCATGAAAAAACAAAAAAAGCAAGCTTTGTTGGGACAGTAAATAATCCCCCCAGCCCCGACCCTACACACACACACAACCAAGCAATAGAGGATATAATGAATGAGAAAAGTTTCCTGAAATGTTTTGCAGTAAACTGCATAACCCTGCAAATGCTGAAAATCAGATTAAATATAGAAGAGCACAGATTAAAATTTAAAGTTTATAGTTAAAAAAGGGCACTCAAACAAATACTTAAAAATGATTGTGTTTGTGTGTATACATATATATATATATATATATATATATATATATATATATATATATATATATATATATATATATATACACACACAAAATTATTTCTAAACATTTGTTTGGGCAGCCCAATCAACATTATTGGGCTGCTGAGTGGATCAGTGAGTAGCACTGTTGCCTTGCAGCAAGAAGGTTCCGGGTTCTATTCCCAACCCGGGGTCTTTCTGCGTGGAATTTGCATGTTCTCCCTGAGCATGTGTGGGTTCTCTCCGGGTACTCTGAATTGGCTTATGTAAACCCTCCTTAGGTGCACTGCAAAAATGATCTGAAATTAAGTAAAAAATGTCTTAAATCAAGTGTATTTACCCTTAATTTGAGCAGGTAAATAAGATAGTTTGCCAATGGAATGAGTATTTTTACACTTAAAATAAGTCAATTAGATAATATGCACTTGAAATAAGATAATGCAATTGATTTTTCTTATTTCAAATGTAAATTGTCTTGTTTTATTGGCAAAGTGTCTCATTTACCTCCTCAAATCAGGATAAAATGCACTTATTTTAAGAAAAAATGACTCATTTAGATTTACATTTTTTGCAGTGTGTGAGTGTATGTGTGAATGGTTGCTTGCCTCTTTGTCTCTGTGTTGCCATGCAATGGGCTGGCAACCTGTTCAGGGTGTACCCACCTCTCTCCAGTAGACAGCTGGAGATAAGTACCAGCACCCCTTGCAACCCCACTTGGGATAAGCGTGAAAGAAAATGGATGGATTTTCATCTAACATTGACATAAAATCAACAACTAGTTAAAGCTAGTAGCTACTGCTGCTAAACGATTATAACTACTCCTAGCTCTAAGTTTAATTGTTGGCTAAGTCTTTTCAGATCGTTCTTTGCATTCTGTGATCTAAACATAATTTATCCTTTAACTGCAAGGTCCCAACACCGATTGGGGGGGTTACAGTTGATCCGGGAAGCTTTCAACAACTATATTCTGAAATGTTGGAACAAGTGTAATGTGAGATTCATTTACCATTAGGAGTCTAGGGAAAAAAAAGAACATTGGTTCTAATGTAGATAACATATTGAGGGTAATGTGTGACATGTGTGCTTGTATTTAAAGCTATTAATCAAGTTGCACAGAGCAGATGATGAGCTGGACACAGAGCTCCATCCTGTGGAGAAGTCCACATGCTGTCCCCTCACCTTATGCAGCTATTTCAGAGTTGTTGACTGCACAGTTAAATGTTCACAACTTATTTTAGTTGTTTTACATCTTTTCTACCCCTAACATCTCAACGTCAAAGCTAAACTCCAGACTCATTGGATGTGCAAGTGTTTTTTCTCTATTATCTCTTCTTGTCAAACAATGTTGAATCATTGGAAAATGGAGGGTCCGTTTCCATGGAAATCCTGGTAAATAAGGGGTGTCTAAAACACTCAGATGGACCCATCTGGCTTCTTACTTTCCTTCCCTGATCAATTTCAGTTTCAGCATGACATCATTTCTAGATACAAAGATGCAATCATCAGTTTCTAATAATATAACAAACAGGTGTAAATAATAAGGTGTTTCTACACATGGCACTGGTTTAAATAAGTAGCCTCAGATTGGGAATCTGTATCCTCAAATGCCACATCTTAAAAATATATAGTAATCTTTCAATCCTTTTTAAATCCGTTTTCACCAAAACATTTAATTAAAATATCAGCACCCGTCTTCTGGCACATTTTTTTCTTTCATACACATTTGAAATCCCAGGCTAGATTTCTGTTCGGAGTCTTTTGAATTAGATTTTTACCATTTTACCCAATAAGTGGATTATTTTCAATATAAATTTCAGATCCTGCAAATAATTTAAGAACAGCACTGTAGCTTTCTTCGTGTATTTCTCCCAGGCATCAAGCTCTAATTCACTCCATCAATTCTTGTGGGAAACTATATTCTATGCAGCTCGGCCTATATATCATTAAGCATACAGAGGAATTGTTAGGAAGATGGCTTTTCCCCTTTGTGGCTTAATTTTATAAAGAGTATTTATTACAGAGCTCGGTAATGATAGCTTGACTAGGTATTAGGCCAATTAGTGGTCAGGAAAGCCGTCCAAAAAAGAAAAGTGTATGCAGTCAAAATTGTGGTTAGAGGAGGCTCATGAAAGCATTTAATTTCTGATGACAATTCCATTAGCAGAGAAGAAAGTCAGAGCTTTTTAATCACTTTGGATTTTTTTCCAACATTTTTTGGTTTTATTGCTTTACTCCTTACTTTTTCTTTCCACTGGTCTTTATTCTTTAAGCTTGTAAACATGCTGCAACAGAAAACGCACAATAGTGCTGAATTAAAATGTCATAAAGCACTAACCTGACCAAAGCAGTAAATACATCGCTTTTCTATGTTTAAATGTGCAACTCCTGTATGCAGCTTATCCAAAAAGGATGGCCCTGTCATTGTGATCATTGGTCTTCCTACTTCAGTGGATGAACATGAGTCTACCCTGCCATAAACACAATCATACACACATGCAAACATAATCCGTTCCAGCCGTACACAGGTCCTGAAGTTAATCAGTGCACTGGTAAGAAGCTCAAACCCTAAAAAGGCAATTACTCTATCCCTTTACAGACCAGGGCTCAACCTGCTAAATCTACACAAGATCTCAAACAGATGTTACGCAGTTTGAGAAAAAATTAAGTCCTTCTTGTTTCTTTATACATGCAAAAAGCAATAACTTTGAGATAGTGACAAAAGACAAGATGTCACTATCGCCACTCAACACATATCTAAGAAAACATTTTGGTACTATTCACGATTCAGTGTCTGTTTACTTAAGTAAATCCCACTACATTCAAGCTAAACCCTGCACAATGTTGTAAGAGCATAAAGTATAAACTGCAGTCATGAAATATTACACAGGTTAATTATCTGAATTTTCACCGGCAATACAACTTCAATGAAGTGGGTTTGAAGATATAAAGGAGAGAAGCCGCAAACTTCATGGATTTCCCCTCTTTTAAGTTCCTGTAGTCTCTCATTTAAACCTCCACCAGTGCTGGGAAAACAACACATCAGTAAAGGCAGAAAAAAAAGGGTTTTAATATTCTAGATTTATAGACTTCAAAGAAATATATCAACAATCAAACATGACAGTCGTACATAACTAGGTTTGCAATAAAAGTCTTTATTTGTAGTTCTGACCATTCTATACAACATTATTAAGCTAACATGATCCACAAGTAAAAAATCCACAGAAATACATTAACTTGTATCTATAGCCATTTTTTTATCCAGTCAATATGAAAACAAAAAGAATTTTGAAAGTGGAACACAGAATAACACAGAACACTACATTATTTTTCTATTGTTTGCTGCTTTAACTTACCTTTCCAGAAGTTCGTAATGGAGCAAAAACTAACTGTTGGTGTCTCTGTGCGAGCAATTTCTGTTATTAATTTAAATGCTCAATACAAATATTTGTTCTTTATTTCACCACAGCCTGTGCAAGTACCTACCACTGCATTTTTAACGTTTAATGGATGAAAGTTTCACTACTCTTCCCAGTTTAATACCATGTCATTACCTCCATAATGGTGATAATCTTCTCACCATCCTTCTAAAGACTAATATGTTCCAAATATGATCCACATTATCCAATGAGGGGAAGAATTTAGCCAGTCGGATCTCATTCCCGCTGCCCTGGCTGTCTTTTTTTTGATGTGACAGATGTAAAGGAGGAATGTGCTGCAGGCTCTTTGTCTCTCGACTATGATTTGGAGGCAGTTCGATTGTAAATGCAGGGCTGGTGGGATGGCAGGCCTGTCAGTCAATTCGGACCGGCTGCTTTCACCTTCGCAGACTCAAATTACAAACTCACCTAAAAAGCTGACTTCAATAGAACTTACTGATTGGAAAAAGATCTAAAGAGGGACTGGGTTGTGTATTTTTCTGCAAAGCCTTCCTGTGTGTTTGAAAGGCCCACAGGAAGTCGAAGCTCACTGAGCAAAGAAGCCACCAAGGCTCACTTATGAGGAGCTTAATGAGCTGTAAATAAATAGAACTGACTTGCTACATGAAGTTTAATGTGAAAATAAACCCACAATTAAGGTGATTTCCAGCACCGAAGACAGACGCAAACCTCAGAACAGCTGGCCTTCGTCTCCTAAATCTCATTTTACTCCAAAGCCACCCAGCTTCTTCCCCATGTTTTGAAAGCAAGCTCAACTCTTGCTCAAATAATACACTAATGAAACTTAAGTTTGCACCAACAGATCCCTGTGGTACATGAGTCTGAAGGCTTTTTTTTTGTATATTTAGTCTTTTTAGTATACCAACTCTATACCAACTGGCATTTTAAAATAGCAAAACAAGACAAATGCTCTTTTAAATGAAGCCAAAAGAGTACTTTGCCACGTATAATTTGGAAAAATTAAGCAAAAATTTAAATCAATAAAAATCAGGAAAACATCACATGATGTTGCAAGAAAATGTGGTTAAGTCAATAAGCTCTAACCCTGGAATGTAAAACGGCTGAAACCTGTTTAAAACCAAGGGATAGTTAAGGTATTAGGCTGTTTGTTTGCGCTTCTGACACTTTGTATCTCCACAGTGGTTAGCATTATACTGGTTTCACAACTTGTAACATGTTTAAGCTCTGCTTGCTTTTATTCGGAGATCAAAGTTATAACTTCAGTTATAACAAAAAAAAAGCTGCACAAACAAATTACTGGTGACCAAAATCTAACCATTTTTGGTTACCAGCATGTGACCAAAAGCGGCCTGCTCGGTCAGCCCCGACCCGCAACTGGCCGGCAGAAAACCAAACATTTGTTTCTGTGGTTTTTTTTTCTGGAAGAAGTCTCCTTTACTCTGGTATGATTGAATATCAGGATTAAAGAACTTTATGTGACTTCGTTGGGAATGATAAAAAAATTATTCCACCTGCATTTTATTTGCTCTACTTTTATCCTGCACTTTTAAAAGTAGACCACACTAAAATTACAGTAGCTCCTCATTTGAAGTGAAAAAATTAGAGAATCTTGAGGTTAGAGAAAAACAATGACAATAAAAGCTTTGATTTCTTCTCATAAATATCATTTTTTATTCATTCACATCAAGGCACCGGTTCTTTTTTTTTCTTACTAGAGAAAAATGCAACCTATAATAATTTCATTGCCCTAAATGAAATACGTTTTTGTGTAAGCCTGTGTGATGTTTTCTTCGTCTCTTTTTATCTTTTAATTGCTTTAATTACAGACTTACTGTCAGCTTTTCACTCAGGGCACCAGAAAAAAAAAAAACTTTTAAGGGGTATGAAAAGAAAAAGCAAGTGCCTACGCAGCCTGCCTCTCTTTCTGTCTCACATCACACACCTATGGCAGTTCCAGTCAGTCAGCAGGCTCTTTGATTCTCTGCCTGCCGGTGATCAGTCTTTCATCGTCTCCTCTCCATGATCCCTTGTTACCTCTTTAGCTCAGCTGGGCCAGAACGTCTCTCTCTCCCCGTCTCTGAGTCTGTCTCTGTTTGTTTTGCATTGAATGTAGGTGGGAAGCCTAATCTGCAACCTGGAATTCATCTGGATCATTATTCTTTCTCCCTGCCTGACGCCTACAGGACAGTCATTGGAGAAATAACGAAGATATTTCAAACATATTTTCCTTATAACCAAAAAGTATATTTTAAAGTAAGTTGTGTATAAAACCATCAAGTTTCGACATTATTTGCTCCCATTTGTTTAAGCTGGACAGATGATGCATGATATATCACAAGTATGCATTCTCATACCTCCTATAACACACCTGAAGGGTATCCAATCGCTTGTCATTGGGGTTATAATTTAAGTTTTCTAAGCGTTCCTGATGGATTGAAAGGTAAGGAGAATCTTCAAAGCTGAACTCTATCTCAATCCATTAAAAAAACAACTCAGAGACTTTAGGCTGAAAACCATTAGAATACAGCCACAGCCACAAAGACATGAAAACCTTTGTTGAGAAACCAAATTTCACATCTGCTCATATCCTTCATCTAGGAGCAGCAATAACTTTGCCCCTCAATTACTTCCGACTCACTAACTGCCTAAACACATGATGGATTAAATGTTGTCTTATCCACTGATCTCACCAATAACTCCACTGCTTAATCTAGAGATGATACATCAGCGGGTGTTTTTTTTTTGCATACGTTGATTGATGCAAACAGCAGACATGAGATCAGGTGAAGTGAGTTGCCCTGGTGGCTGGCCTGATTGCTCATTTCATACAACAGTCTAACTCTGCCCGGTTTCGAATTTTCTTTCATCTAATCCACCTGCTCCTCTCTCTATATAAAAAAGGGGAGTGGTGGCCTAGTGGTTAGGGCATAAATCTTAGGTTTTGAGTTCGAGCCCCACTCCCACAGACTGCAACTCTGGGTCACTGAGCAAAGACTCTTAACCCCAGCCATCGGGGCCAGATCATCATCAGGTTTAGAGCATTGCTGATGCCATAGTTGATGTTCTCATTCTCGGGGGGCCAGTGGTGAGAGAGGGTTTTAGCGTTTTCATAGAGTTTCTGATTTCCTGACCATGTTCTGCCTCTCATTCACTAAGCGTGCCCTGTTCCTTTTTTTTTGGCTCAGTCAACAGAGTGGTTTTTTGTGTTACTGATATCCTATCCTATTCTTCCTCTCAACCACTGAGCCTGCCAGTTCCCATCTGAACGTTCTACCTGAACTTTCTGTGGACTCCTGGAACCCTGGACCAACCTGTTTCTGTTCTGATCGGTTTCCCTGATCTGGTTCGGATTCCTGCTTGTTCTCTGGGACTGCAGCATCTGGGACACTCTGTTGGGTGCCTGCTGCATCTAGTTTGCAGCCCTCTGGTTGGATCCTACCATCTTAAATGGAGATCAACTGAACTGATAAACCAGGTAAGTGACTCACATAATCCTTTTCCATCAGATTATTATGGTCACTTACCTGTGTTTTTTCTCCCCTAGAGTTTCCAGTGAAGGGAGGTGCCCCACCCTAGTCGCAGCCGCTACAGATCCACAGCTGTTTCAATAAATGCCTTTTAATTAAAAGCTGTCTCTCTTGCTTTAATTCTGGGTCCTACATTCTTGGCTTATTATATATTTTTTTGTTTGATTTGTTGATCATTGTTTCTATATGTTTAAATTGAGAAATGTGTAATAGTTATTATAACTGTCATAGAAAGAAATATGGGCCTAAAATAATAGGTATGGAAATGGGCCTTAGACAACTTGGATCTCTTCATCATTTTTTTTTATATTTTAAGCTATACTTTTAAAATAGGATTTTAGCGTTATTTTAAAATAAAGACAAAATGATTAAAGAGTTGATGTTTAAAATGTTTCTCATACAAGTGATTAGCCAGAATCCTGTTGTTGTAATAATGGAAAGAAGAAAATCAGCCGAATGGGATCTCTGATGGCCAACATTTTCAGTCTAGCATATTTTACAACAGATAGAAGTCAGAAAAACCTGTGTGGTTTGTATTTTATATATTTAAGAAAGAGATTTTTCTTTACAATAAGAAATAAATCTGCATACATGTTAGATTTAAATCTAAAAACCTGGAATATCATTGCCTCACTGGTTTTACAACATTAAGTTGTGAAGATGAAGACACCAAAATGAAGAAAAAAAAATCTGTGTATGACTAAAGCAGTGCTGGGCCAAATAATCTACCAAAATTTATGTTTTCCTAGTCAGTGTTTGCCCCCCATCGGTCATTGATCTGTAGTGCATTTATTGCCTCAGTGAGATAGTCGGCAAAAAGTGAAATGTGACATAATTCATTAGAAACTGCTCCTGTTGTTGGAGTTTGCAGCACAAAAAATGAAATTAACAAGGCAAACCATGCCTGAGTTTTATCATTTATTATGTCTAGACATCCTGTACAAGAATACTTTCTTTTTCCTAAGCACCTTATTAACTTGCAGACATATTGTTCAAACAGCTCAGAAAATATTGGTTTGCAAAAATAAATAAATAATGTACATGTATGATTTAATGTACACCATAATCTATAGAGTCATCCTGTTTTTATTTGTATCTATTTATTTTTAATCAATTTATTTAAGGTATGCTTGAATTAAAATCTTTTGGCAGATGACGTAAACTTTAAATTCATAAAATGATGGAGTCTTTTCATAAGTTCTCCCCAAAATCTACAGTAGATCTCTAATGAGCAGCAAAATGCTTGCATAGAGAAAACAACTTCAAATTTTAACACCTTTAACATTTCCTCTGATTCTACACCTCATTAACTCTGAAATTTTTCACAGACGAGTCTTGTATTGTAACTTGCTAACGTTTGGTGCTTTGATTTTTGAGTTTCCAGGCCATTAGGGCTTTTCAACAGATTATTTCTCAGTGCATCTCCACTAAATCCTGAAAGATGTTGCCAAAAATCGAAATTGTGACTACTTTCAACTAATATTGGGATTTTATTGTGACCTTCTTTTACAATAACAAGCATGTGGATGTTTCCAAGCTTTTAAATTTTTTTTCGTCACCATGACAGCTTGTTTCTCCAGAGTTTGTTGTTGCAGGACTTTACTGTAAATTTTGCGTGAAAAAAGATCTTATTTCTACCCTTGTGCATGGATCTGCATTCTAGCTGCAACTTTCTCTTCCTTTTCATGCGGCTGCAGACCCACTTTAATTGTATTATCACCACCTAAAGGGTTGGAGGGAAACAATTAGTGTCTTAAACTTAATAATAACTGAATTTTATTGATCCAACATTGGAGAAATTTACTTCTGCATTTAACCCATTCCCTTAGGGAGCAGTGGGCTGCCATTGTGGGGCGCCTGGGGAGCAATTGGGGGTTAGGGGTTAATTTTCAGAGAGCCAGAGTGGCAGTCTGTGGGAGTGGGTTACGAATTCAGGATTCCAAGCTCTACGCCTTAACCACTAAGCCGTCACTCCCCTTAATTGTTAAATGTAATGTGACAAAAATGTTGTGCTTCTGCAATTTAAAAATTAGCATGTATATTCATAGACAAAGGCTCCGTGTCTCCATATGGAAATGGTTGTTTGTTCAAATGGAACTAACGCTTAGATGTTTTTAAGCGATTGCACAGCTGCCATCAGTGGTACTGCACTTTAGGAAGCTTTGGTTTGGACTTCATGTCTGACATCAGAGGAGTGCGCATATCTTTAATGCATCCAGCCTGTGTTTAAAGTTGCTGCGCAACAGTCATGAAGCATAAATCAGAAAATAATGAAATGCAGCTATCCTCCAATGTTTTCCTAAGTCTTCCCGGAAGCCCCTGAGGGAGCTCAGCGAAGAATCACTGCTCTATCTGAAGCTGTTACCGACAGGAGACTGGGAATACTGAGTGTTTGGTGAGGCAGCCAAGAAAACAAAAGCATCCGAGTGGATTTTTGACAGCTTCAGCTACACATTCATTCATATAATAATATACGACCAATAAAAAACATTTTAAGGTTTTTTTAAATTCAGTCACCAAATAAAAGCCTAAAAAAAATCCTGGGATGATGATACTTTATACAAGAATCTCTGTAATAAAGACATGCTTAAGATGGAATTTTGTGCAAGTAGTTTCCGTCACTCTTAAAACTGGAGAAAGAAATCATTTGATAAAAGAAAAGTCTATAAAGTAAAAAAATAAGCTTCACAAAGCAGCTCATTAAGGACTATGTAGATATTGAATTATAAACCTGCAACCTTGAATGTAGCCTACATTTTCAACCAAAAAGACATAAAATAAAAACGATTCCCTTTCTTTCAAAATAGTCCAAGTAACAGCAAACTTAAAGGCACAGGACAAAAAAAACAAAACAAAAAATAAACAAGGTTTTAGTTGTTTTTTAGCTCTTACTTCTCCTTTATAGAATTCCCATCCTGGTCCTACAGGTTATTGTTAGAGGCTCAGTTTCAAAAAGCCAAAGTTTCATGCTTAACAAACCAATCCTGCTGCTGCACAGGATGAGGCTCGTCACAACTTGCAATCGGATACAAATTAACAGCAACACAACATTATTATCTGATTGCTTAGAGCTTAAGCATAAAAGATAGAGAGGGGAGTGGATAATTGCAGCCAAATGAGAAGCTGAACACTGATCACTGTTCAGGTCCTTAGAAATAAGGCTGATTTCTTTAATTTCTAAATACGAAAAAGAAAAACTATGTGTGATGATTATTAATTAGAAAGGATTTGAGCTCATTTTCAACTGCTAGTTTAAACACATTATCAGTTTCATAAATTGAAATATTGGTTCATTGCGGGAAATGTTTGTTGATCATATAATATTTGTAATACAGGAAGAGAGCTGCAGGCTATCAGTTTATTTATTCCATGCAATTATATCTCAAGATGTAAACAGCAACTTGCAAAAGCGTTCACAGTAACTGAACTTTTCTTGTCACTTTGCAAAAACAGACTTCAATGTATCCTATTTGGATTTTATGGAAAAAATTAAGAACATCTTGAGTGCATATTTGCGCTCATGCATTTTTTGCGGTAATACCCATCAATAAATCCGAAACAGTTGTCTTTAGTATTTGCTTATAGAGAATTAAAGAGAGTCCACCTGTCACTGAGAATTCAGCTTTTCCATGAAGGCCTCTGAAGTTTTTAGGAACATTTAGAGAACAGTCAACATCATGAGGTCCACCTCATGATGTTGACAGAGCAAAGGGGAAAAGGTCAAGGATAGAGTTGTGGACCAGTTTAAAGCAGGTTTGGGGCAGAAAGGAGTGGGGTGCATCAGAAGAGGTCACTGTTCAATTAATTATGTAAAAAGATTATAAAAGTTAATCTATTTTTAAACATGATCCTCCTTCAAGGTAAGACAAAAGCAGCCATTATGGCAACTGAAGGGATAGAGGAACTTGGAGATACACAACTCAGTTGGAATTTTTTCACCCCGAATCTGTCCCACATGAAAGATACCATCACTTGAAGAAAACTAAGAATCCTCTAACACAGAGGTCTTCAACAGGGGGTCCGCGACCCCTAGGGGGTCCGCGGAGGTACTGCATGGGGGTCGCGAAAGTCTTGGTTGATTACTTTTTTTATATTCCCTCCTGCAATTTTTTGCACTAATTAAAATGTCTTTAAATACACATTAACATGAATTCAACACACTGTAGTAAACATATAAATGGAGGCAGAAGATGTCCTTCAGTCATCAATGCACACATTTAGCGACACACAGGAGCTCTTTCAAGCTGGGCACCATTTCATTCACAACACCTGTACTATCAACCAGGAATCAGAATCAGAAATACTTTAATAATCCCAGGGAGAAATTACTTTTGTTACATGACTCCATATGTAATAGAGTGACTATAGGACCAGTTTGATATAACACAATTTCATACAATATATATAATTAGGGGGTCCCCGCTCCATCTCGGAATCAGTTTGGGGGTCCTTGGCTTTCAAAACGTTGAAGACCCCTGCTCTAACATGTTAAATACAGCTAAATGCTGTAATTAAAATATTATTTAAATTTAAACATTGTTTTTACCTGCATAAAAACAAATACATATAAAAACTGATAAAGTATTTAGAGTTTAGGATAAAAATTAAAACTAAATAAATATGAGGCAATATCTTCAGCAACAGCACTACATTTATTATCATTATCAGTTACCAAGAGGAAGGCTTCAGGTCAGAGATTAAACAAGATAGAAATGTTAAAATAACAAGCCACTGTAACTGATCCTGAACATTAATATAACATGTCCAGATCATGTAGGACTCAACAGTATATTCATAAAGTATATAATCACAACATGGAAAACGGCTACAACCAAAGACTATCAGATGGAATTAAATGATTTCATTGATCTGAAATAACTTTACACTGCAAAAACGATCAAGAAATAAGTAAACATTTCTTAAATTAAGTGTATTCACCCTTAATTTGAGCAGGTAAATGAGATAGTTTGCCAATGGAATGAGTAATTTTACTCTTAAAATAAGATAATTAGATAATACTGCATGCACTTTTCTTATTTTAATATAAATTGTCTTGTTCCATTGGCAAAGTGTCTCTTTTACCTCCTCAGTTCAAGAACAAATGCACTTATTTTAAGAAAAAATGACTTATCTAGATTCCGATTTTTTGCAGTGTAACTACATAACTGAACGTGGCATAATATGCAGAGCTGAAGTCTCCTTTGAGATACATTAAGAATTACAAAATATTCAACCCCAGCATGCCTCAAGAGCTCGTTTTTATTTTTCTATGGGGTAAATGGACATGCTGAGTTGGATTAAAGTCAGCTGTGATTTCACATAAATCTTACCATCCACTTTCACAGGAAAAACACACAAGATCTCCCCCTTCCTATTGAATCACTCCAAAACAAATATAACTTTGAACTCAAATACAGCATTTAGTTACAGAGTGGCAAGTAAGTAAACACATGATCAGTTCATACATATGACTGTAGGCACCAGCTTTGTTAGCTGTCCAGCCTTCATCCTTTTAATCCCCAGAAACCATATTACCACCTTTTAAAGATAAGTTACCCTTCCTTCTGTGACTTTCTTTCTTTCCTCTGTCTCCTTTTGACTTTCTACTTGCAAACTTGAAAGATCATAGTGGCAGCAGTGACGGGCAGCGGGGGGGGGGGGGGGGGGGGGGGGGGGGGGGGGGGTCTAGAGCAAGGGGAGCCAGTGAGACTGTGTGGATAGAGACGGATTGATTTCCTCCTCCTCGAGCTCCAGTTCAAAGCAAAGCAACCCAGCAGACTTCAGAAGCGCAGCAGGACCTGACATGTCCCCCAGCCGGCTTGAGCTGCCTGTCTGCGGGCAGGACTTCCCCCGGGGGGCTCCGGGGCCCGGGACAGTCAGGCGGCACCAAGAAAACAATTATGCAGAAAGCGCACAAAGCTGTGCAACATTCACAAGGACACATTTTTTAATAATTGTTAATTTAAAAAAATCTCACAGCCTCAAACAAAAATGTATAAAAATAAAAAATAACCTAACAAACCAAGAAACAGATAACATCTAGCTCTATGTTCTCCAATCCTAAATCACAGCCTTGTCACAAAGTCAATGAGGCCTATAAAATATAGAAATAGTGATGTGAAAATTACTCTATCTCCTTGGGCTAAAACTTTTGTACCAACATGCACTCTTCACATACTTTAGAAGTGTTTAGAATGATTGCTTCACACTCAAATAATCACATTCAAATGTTATTTAGAGATTACATTTGTGCAGAAAGAAAAAATAAATAAAAAAGCAAGTAATGTCCGCATAGCCTTTAAACAAAGTACTTTTTTATTATTATTTCTAAACAGACATAGACTTTAGGTAAATAAACCAGGAGCTATTTTATGTCTTTGTAGATCAATATTCTCAATGACTTCTAACTTTTCTGCTTTAACATATGAATTGGATTTCTATGTGGTCATCTTACAGTAAAGCACATGTTTATCTGGCATTAAGAAGTGTTGCTCAGGAATTTCCCCCAAGTCTTGCAGCAATCTGTCCGTGCATTCCTCAGAGTGAAGTTCTTACCTGGATCTTCCTGGCTGTCGGTGCAATGCTGCGGTCTCCCTGCTGCTCTGCGCAATCAGCGGACTTGGTGATCGGAGTTCAATCCCCTGCTTGGCGTCGGGTGAGCATCGCCCACGGACTGGCTGTGATCAGGGGAGTCTGAAGGCAATGTCTCAGCCTCCACTGTGGTGCATGTCGGCCTGTCTCCAGGCTCCTCCTTGGTGAGTAAAAAGATTTGTTTTCTCCGCCTTGAAAGAGAAACGGATTAACGTGTGCCAGGTAGACTGTCAATTAACAGGCTGCAGGTTATGAGTCGACTCTGCCATCTAGCGTTCATTTGGATGAACTTTTTTTGTTTTTTGTTTTTGTTAAGGGATAAAATCCCTTTTTTTTGCATCTGTTTAAAAATGTTTTAAACGTGACTGAAGTGGACTAATTTCTACTTGCAATTTTGAAAGATTTTCCTAGAATTTACAGAAAGAAGTTAATAAACCCGCAGCTCAGGTGCATCTCAGTCTAAAAACTCCATAACAAATATAATACCAGTTTCCCTTGAAGTAGGCTATGTGGAAAAACAAGAGCAATTTCTTTTTTACTGATTCCATTTAGTTTTACTCTGCACATAGTTGTTACTATGTTATTCATGGAATATGAACAGGTTGTTGCACTGCGTTACCCAGGATGCTTTAAGCATGACCTAAACTGCATGAATGGTATCTCTGTCTTCCTCTTGACCAAAGTATAAATAGTTTTGACAATTTGGTTCAGGTCAGTGGTATATGTTGGGTTAGTTAAGCTCAGTAAAAAACAATGTCATTAAAGCAGGCTTTGGCTCTTTTGGCAGTGTGAGCAAGTCATGCTAAATAAATAATTTCATCATCAAGTTGCTTTAATTTGTCCCACTGAACAGATCCACTAACATAGACTTGCTAAAGCATAGCATAGTTCATCCATTTACACTACCCCCTTGCAAATGAAAGGGTCTATGCACAACTATTAAAATGTTTTATTTCTTTTCATACTGTTGTTATTGTGGATTTTTAATATGAAATCTGCCATGTTGCTTTTAATGTTTCACTATTTTCCTTCTATTCCCATAATGTATTTATGATACATATTAAACTGATTTATTACACATTATATATATTTTATGTTGAATATGTTTGTCTCTGTGCAGAACCTTTATGCCAAAGCAAAAACCTCACATGTGTAAAACATTACGTGGCAATAAAGCTTTTTCTGATTATGATTCTGGATGGACACAAGCTAATGATGTAACTCTTTATACATACTAAAAGAAACTGGTTTTCTTTTTTCTTTCTTTCTTTTTTGTTTTTTTGTTGTACATCTTCATAAAAAATAATGTCTTGTAAAACATAATATCATCAACATAGATTTCAGCAGACTTGTTTTTTTAATGAAAAAACAGAAGTCATCAATAGCAGATTTTAAATCTGCCCTTTAATATTAAAACACACAATATTTTTACAGGTGTTTGAACAGTGGGTAGCACTGCTGCCTTGCAACAACAAGGTTCTGGGTTCAATTCCTGGCCTGGGCCTCTTTCTGCATGGAGTTTGCATGTTCTGCCTGAGCATGCCTGGCTTCTCTCCGGATACTCCAGCTTCCTCCCACAGTCCAGAAATAAGACTGATTTGAAACAGTAAAATTTTTCTTAGGTGTGAATGGTTGTTTGTACTGTTTGTCTCTGTGTTGCTCTGTGTGACCAGGATGTACCCTGCCTCTTGCCCGTAGACAGCTGGAGATAGGCACCAGCACCCCTCACGACACCGCTTGGGATAAGCATAATGGAAAATGGGTGGATAACATTGTTTCTATAGTTTGTACACTTTTCTTTTTTTTGGGGGGGGGTCTCCAAAAAGGGTATGCTTAGTAGACTTACTAAAGTGTGGAAAATTGTAAACAACCAATTACTGATTGTAATTTAAGAGCCATTAAGAATGCAGTTCGGTCCCAGTTACTTTATTTGCCTCCACCAGTAATGTTAGATCCTGAGTTTATTACTGTTTATACTCAGCAGACCGTGACAGAAAACAAACTGCACCCCAGCTGTGTGTCACAAGATAAACAATAATCACAACATTTCTCATGCATTATCACCATTTAAGTGCTTTGCATGAATCGCCTTCCCATACACTTAAAGACTCACCTTCAGATGATGAATGTCTTTGAAACAGAAGGCGTCAATTAGTCTGACAGAGACTTTGATGTTGCTGGCGGGTGCATGGTTTCTGAATTGGACTAAAGCTTGGACTTTAGTCTACCTCCTCCTCCTCCTCTCCCTTCACACCACTTCCCCTTTTCTCATCCACAGGAAGAATTAGATAAAAGAGGGGCTTTGAAAAGACTGGGAGTCCTGTAATTAGTTACTCTCGCGCTCTCTCGCTCTGTCCCCTTCTTCTTTTACTCCAACTATTTGTTGTTATATATATTTTTTTTTTTCATTTCTTAAACACTTCTGTTTTTTCCGTCAATCTCCCTGTCTCATTTTTAATCAGGTCCTCATTCCCCGCCCCTCTTCTCTTTTCAGTCTTCTCTTCACTTCTTCCTTTTCCCCCTCCTGTCGAGACCCATTGAAGTCAACCCAGGGCTTCCTGACTAAAGAGGAGGATGAGAAGAGACAAGACAGGATAAAAAGAGAGGATGAGCAGAGAATAAAACAGGAGATGAGTTCCTCTTAAGGAATTTCAGAAGCAAAAACACCTTTATTGGGCTTTGCAAATGATTGTAAAATACAGTGTTTGTATGTAGACAAAGTTAAAGAAGATTCACAATAAACAACTAAACAGATATAAGACTTTTTAGTTGTTTTTGATGGTCTACTGCTGCCTCTATTCTGCACTGACCAATAGAAAAACTACACTGCTTTGTAAAAGTAAAATGACACTTCAGACAATATTTTTGGCTGATATTTTCCTTCTTTTTGTTGTGTCGTTATGGCCCAATATGTGCATGTGTTCACCTGTTCATGTGTGCATTCAGCAGCCATGCTTCGAGATCATGTGGAGAGCCGCTCGCTGTATCTGCTATCCATTGTTTAGTGTTTTGTTTGATTTGTTGATGACTGTTTATTTTTGTTAAACGTGAGACTTGTTATAAAATATATAAATATTTTTTAATTAGTTAGATGCAATAATCTGGTTTTCCTTAAATAGAACCAATTTGAACCAATCGGAATGTCTGATCTGGTTGAACTGTCTCTCTAAAAGGCGTTGAGATGGCATGTTGTCATTTAGAGCAATGTAAATAAATTTAATTGAATTGCAGGAAGAGAAATTAATGGTGGCCTGAAAATCTTCCCCAGAATATTGGCAGCCCATACAGGGTATCAGCTAGACTAAAATCAAAATAAACTGTCAGCATCTGCTTTAAAATACTTTTACCAGTCGATCTTTACTCACTGGTATTAGCATTTATGACCTTTTTGCTTTTTAACAATTTTTTATTTTGAACCAGAAACATTACTGATGCTTTTTCAAATTTCTGCTCACGGTTTTAAAATGGATGGAAATGGATGCAAGGTTTTAAAATGATACAGTAACTACAAAAAGATTAAAAAGGTGTGGCATAAATTTGTATTGCGCTCCTTGATCCTATAATTTCCACCTTTGGCTTAAATTAGAGCTGCAGAACTTCTGGGTATGTCACAACAAGCTTTGCATATCATGTTTGCAGTTTTTCTTTGCCCAAAAGGCTTACCTCGTATTTCCAAGTGAAATTACATCTAGACTTGATTGGATCTTTAAAGATGTAAATATGATTTGATTTTAAACACAGCTTGAATTCAAAAGTGCTTTGTGATATAAGCAGAGTTTGAAATTTTTATAATCCGCCTCTGCTTTCCTTGGTTCTTATGATGCTGTTTGTACTCAAATTTTACCTGAAATCACTGAGGTCTTCACGGAAAACCTGAATTAATAATAAGTTAGATTAAATACAGAAGAATAATAAGTTAGATTAAATACAGAATAAAGAAGAAGAACTGGACAACTGGACTTCTTAATTATTTGCAGAGGATTTTATCTAGATTTGTTTAAAAATTCACATCACCTTTTCCAATTTTATCTGCATTTTGAAAATTTGTAAAACCTGGTTTCCCATTTCTTCACATACTCACAACTATTAGCCGAATTTTGTTGATCTCTCTTGTAAAATCACAATTAAATGCCTTGAAATTTGTGGCTGTAACAAAAGAAACAGTGGAATGCTATTAACACTTCTGTAAAGCACCAATAACAATGGAGAATACTTTTCAAAAGCTGGCCCTTGTTTTCCCAGGTACTTCACAGATAGGAATTAAACTTTATTTTTTTAAATGACAGATAGTGTGTAAAAGGTTGTGAATAAAAATTATTCTATAGAATTTAACAATTTTTTCGTTGTTTTATGGCCGACCCAAGATTCAATGGGGCCCTATAGGCAGAATTTTATATTGGGGCCCTTTACTTCTACCAATATTATCTGATTGCCCAATCAACAGTTAGATAATAAGATCATTCACACATATTCTATAAACTCATTAGAGCTCTGGAAGTGCTATCTACAGTATTTTAAAAAAAATAGTACACAGTTTATCTACATTATAAGGGTCATGTGCAAGCACAATCATGTTATTTTCAATCAAGGTACCATATTTACAGTAAAAAAAGGTAAAAAGTTTGTCAAAACAGCTTTAGAAATCAAAATAATAAATTCATTTTTTTAATAAGAGACATGGTTAAATCAGATGAATGATAAAATTCAACCATGCTTTTAAATAAAAGAAATAAAAAGTTACCTTAAAGCAGGTTGAATATGAAATGAAGTTTTAAGTAGAATAATTAGTTTTAATTAGTTTTAATTAATAATCAATTTTTGAAAACCCTGTAAATAATAGTCTAGTTGAAAGCATAGCCTTTCTAATTAGGCAAACAGACATTATAAAATGTCTAATAATCCCAATCTCCAGGTTCCATGGAAACCATCCAATAGATTTAAAACAGGTATAATTATGGCATGGATATGATTACATAGTATTTACATAGTTTATACCATCATGGGATGAATTTCAAACAATACCTGATATAAAGCAGATATATGTAACTTTTGTTCTCTCCTGACACGATGAGATGTTTTTTTATTTTTACAGAAAACATCCCTGATGATCCAGCCCTCCACAGACTCTGTGACCTTGTTATTACCCCCTTTAAGTCTGGGCCACAGAGATGCTGTCTGTGAGAGCACACACACACACACACACACGCACACACATTACACACACACACATAGCCTCTAACTACCCTTCAATGTGGAAGCAAAAAAGTGGTTACCATGGAAACTGTCGTGTCAGCTAACCTATTTTTGCATGAAGGAAAGACATTGGCAGATGAAGGAGAAAGAGGTGTGTGGTTTTGGCACCTGAAAATGGAGGTCCAAACCCCCCCATCCCCCTCCTTATTTATCATTCAAACACACATTTTATCAACTGATTAGTTGTTCATTTTCACGGTGATGAGTATCAAAATGATAGGGTAATACGAATCATTGGATGCACAACAGTTAACATGGACAGATTAAACAAAAAGTGTAGTTTTGAAGAAATATTAACTTTTGCCTTTATTGATGGTTGATATTGCCAATTTTGTCACTTGAAGTATTCTATTCTATAAAAAATAAAGATTTCTGTCTTTGCCTAAGCTACTGACAGGCATTTCATGTTCTTGTTCATTTTCATAGCTTTTTAGCACCGATTTCCCAAAGGAAAGGGTGCATCTGCTGAATAATGAGCAGTTGTTCCAGCAATCATACCACCACAGTTCATTATGTAACAAAATTTGAAATTAAAACTCATGGGATTTCAAATGGAAATTCTCCCCACTAGAGGGATATGTGCACAACTCACTAATCACTCAATCAGGGGGCAAGAGGAAGAAATATTAAATCAAGCAGGCGATATTTCAGAACTTCAGGCAGCAGGATTGATGCTCATGCATGACTTAAATAATAGGACGTGCAGATATTTCTGCAGTGCCTTCCAAAATAGTTATATACTGGAACCTTTTCAAGTTTTTTTTTCAGCCTATAAGCACATGCCTAATTGTAAATCATTGAGGTTTTATGTGTTATACTAAAAAAGCTGCATGATTGACACATGAGACATGAGAACAGTTTGACCTGTATGACTGCAACAAATATTTAGCCTTATGTTCTGAATCTTGTCCTGATAAAATTTGATTTTTTTGTGTCTATTTTGTAGCCTTTAACCTGGAGCATTTTATTTTTGCAACAGTATTATGCAACAGTATTACTACCATTACAATGTTTGGTGTAATCAGAGCAACATGCAACTTAAGTTTTCTGTCACGCAAAGCATTTAACATGCTTGATGCAGAAAAAGTTTGATTTCAGTTTGATCTAACCAATGAAAACTTATCTACATATTAGCTATGTGTCCTTATGATTTATTCCCAGCTTTAAAAAGGATCTCCTTTGACTTTCCCTGAAAAATGTATCATATCTTAGTGCTGTCTCTATAAACATTGGATATAATCTTACCTGGCCTGTTAGGCCAGACTGCTTTAAACTTCTAAACAACGTTATCCCTGAGCTTTCTGGTGTGCTCCTTCACCCTAACGATACTGTTATTCATTAATTTTGTCTTGCAAACCTCCAATGCCTTCACATAACAGATGAGATCATATTCCATATGTGGGTGTTTCCTATGAACTAATAATGTGGCTTCTGAATGAGGACACTTTGCATATAATTTTATTTGGACATATCAGATTTGTATGTGTTTGTATGCCTACATTTTCAGGGTTTTATTGTAAAAGATTCCTTCTTCTCCATCTTAATGCGTCAGTCTGTGTTTCTCTATCATACAAAATCCAAATAAGATACATAAAGCATTCTGGTTCAAACTGGATAGAATTTTAACAGGTTAAAGGGTGTGATCACCCCTGAAGACACAGTTTATGTTTTACAGAAAAATAAATAAATCAAGCCTTAATGATGCATATGTATAATTAAAGCATAATATGTACCATAGTAATTAATTTTGGTTTAAACAGCGTCCATCTTTTTTAAAAAAATCAATAAGGATGCATCCCTCTGGAATTCTTGTGCCTGCTTATTGAAACAGACTGAGGACATTTTCATCTGGTAATATTTTTTTTTTGTTCACCTCTCATCATGGCTGCACTCTAATTCTGAATCACTGGCTGTGGAGAATTACATTAGGTGGATGAAACCTGCTGAGCGCAAAGACATGAGTGGGAATGATAAAGAGAGTGAAGAGAGTAATGCTCACCATGAGTGTGGGCTTTCTGCCAGAGCTTGTGGGCCGTCGCAGCAGTGAGCATTCAGCAGCGAGGTCTGACAAAGACAAAACTCTCACGCTTTTAATGGCTGATTGGCCATCACGGTGCAATGTTCTGCTGCTACAAAGATAAATAACCCAACAAGAAATGACAAGTTTCTGCGAAAAAAAAATGCAAGAGGTGCTCCTTCTTTCAGTTGAACAGGGAAAGTGCATGGAATGTTAAAGTCACCCCTCGTCCATTAGCACCAACACTTCACTACAGTCTTACTCTCTCTGTATTTTTCCTTAAAACATTTATAAATCTTTTTTGTTTATTCTGATCACAGTGTGGCTGCTTTATAATTAAACCTCCTGAGTTACAGCTGAGAACTTAGATCACTTTACACCTGAAATATGAGTAAAGTAACTATACCAGCATCTCCATCAGCTTCAGCTGCAGACTTTAATTAACCCACTCTAAAATCTCCCCCTGCATGTCACTGTAGCTATCTACAGTCTGCTAGATGCATATGACCCTGTGGCTCCTACAGTGTTTTAGCCACCCTCATTATGTCAGATTTTATTGAAGTAATTTGATTCCATGAGTCAGACGGTAAATAAGCCTGGGTGTGGCAATAAGAATGTGCAAATATAAGTTTATATGAGGTAAACTGCAACATGTTTTCACATAGGACACAGTTGGTTTGGATTGTCATTTTAATAAATTAACCTTCATTTGAAAGCTTCAGCTTGGTTATCTTTCTGTTGAATATAAATAAGTTTAATTATCTAAAACACTGGAGAGGTATAACATAAAAAGAGAAGAAATCTGTGAGGAGGAAGACTGCTTTTTGATGGAGTTATAATTGGGAAAAGCGTCATTATAGTATATATATCAACAGAAATTTAAAAACACTTGGCTTCAGTGTAGACGGTCGCCTCTTGTGTATACATAAGCTTAGGCAGCTAATCAACAGACAAGCTCACACGCTCCCTTCTCACTGTCTTCCTAAAGCGGTTCACCCTTGGATTTTCATCGTGGGTGGTAAAAAGCGGGCCCACCCCTCAACCAGGAAGGCGTCTATATAAGTCCTTCTCATCCGCACACACACACACTCACATACTTGCAGACATTTGCCCTAATTATTCCCTACCCCTCCTAAATGTGGGAGCCCTGCGAGTCTGAACAGGTGGAGGAGCAGAGCAGGGATATAGTCATGACTGTAAACCAAGCAACACACACGCCGCCTTCATCCAAACACATCAGAGCACATTACTTGGACTTAATACCACTCTCATCATTTGCCAACAATACCTTCCTAATTCTAACAGCAACACGGCTACATTATGAAATGTAGAGCTTCAACATACTGAGACTTATGAAAATCCTCCTTACTGGTATTAATAGCAAATCTAGTGTTTATTTTTACTATCTTATTAATTGTTTGAGCGTCGCCATTTATTTTTGGTTTGACATACTTGTTATTTTGTTAGTCTCTCTCTCATTGCCTTTAATTAGGGTGTGAGTTTCTCTTTTTCTTGCCGTTATATTTTGATCCACAACATTATCACATACACAGATAAGTGTTAAAGTGTGTTTTTTTTTTTTATTGAAAGCCAGCCAAAACAAAAAGACGGAAATGGCGTCATGATAATTGTCTCATTTCATGATAATACTCTGTGGAAAAAGTAAGATTAGGGTTAGCAAAGATCTTTTAGACTGACTGTATAGTCATGGATGCCAACAGTTGTAACACCAGACGTTTTAGGACAAATAAACAAACAGTAAATACTTTAAACCTATCCCTAAATTATGCTGCTACAATAAGAGGTGCAATAATGTTGTAAACTGTTATTGATTTTCTAATTCGTCTTTTTTGGTAATCATAGAAAGGCTTTAAGTCATTGGGGAACTTTAATTAAGATTCAGTTTATAGATTTTTTTTGTCTGAATGCATCCTTTTTTCCCTTTAAAATTGCCTTTCAAACAGTGGAAACTATCACCTTCTTTTTTTTTTTTTTTTTTTTTGTGTGCTTCTTGGACAGTTATTCAAAGCAGGTAGCTGGTAGTGGATCTATCTGTCTGTGAATCTATGTATCTGTCTACAAACATTTTTTTCTGACCTACAGCCCAGCCCCACTACAATGAATATTGTTAGTATTGTATGAAGAGTAAATTACAGAATTATACAATAATCACCAGGCTTGAATTCAGTGTTAAATATGTAGGCTTATTATTATTGTACTTTCATTAAATTGAGAAATTTTATTTTTATGATTAGTCTTTGTTTTTCATGTTTAGACAATTGTAAAAATTGTGGGGAGTTGTTAACAATGTGGAAGTGAACAATAAATAAAATAATACTTTTTACCCCACAGAGGGAAAAAACAGCAACAAATTATAGGCTTAACAACAGAAAAGACTACTGTACATTTATCAGAAATATGGAACACTTACATAAAAATGAAATGTGCAGCTGAGGAGGACAAATTAAAAAAAGATAGGAAAAGAATCAGGTAGCAATGGTGAATAAAAAACAGCAACAGATGCTTTGAAGGACAACTGTAAAACTGAGATGCAACAGAAATGTAAAAAACTTAGACTTTGTTCAGAGTAATGATGCTTATAAAGCCTAACTGCTGATCTTTGATGACGCTGCTTGGTGCACAGAGGGTGCAGCATGCTGAATAAGCTCTTCAGCTCTGCAACATAGTCATGTAAAGAGAGGGTAACATTGACATACAGTGATGTTGTTCTCCTATAACACTGCTGTTCCCCACCCAATGCACTGGGTCCAGGATGCCTCCTAGACCAGAGGAGGCCTTCCTAATGAGCTAATGAGCTTCCTCTCCGCTGTAGATAACAAACTGCAGCACAGAAGTTGGCTTGTGTCACCCCAAACTCTCAAATACATTTATACAAATAAACAGTATTTTGCATTATATTTGGTATATTAGAATATGCATTGTTTGCATAAATGTGTCTATTAATTGGTGGCGTAGTTGAAATTGCTTTGCAAGAACCTCCATCATGTTTGGACTGGCAGGAAATAATTTAGGAAATTCACACAATGGAGAGGATGATTTTCTCATTAAGACTTGGCGTTTATAAATATAATAAATACTGGAAAATTGGAACACTCATCGGAACTTGACATCTACTCTATAAGTAATGTAATTACTTTTATTATTATTATTATTATAATTATGCAGCTGCTTCTGTCAAATTAGTTGCTCTGTAACTGTTGTTGGGGGGGGGGGGGGGGGGGTCTAACTGTTCATTTGTTCAGTGTACGTATTTGTATTTCTATAACAAATATAACTACAAAAAAAAACATATTAAACAAACAAAAAAACCCGCATTTTTTGCCTAAATGCGCCTATTAATTGATGACGTAGTTAAAATTGCTTTGCATCGTGTGTGAGTTCACACTATGTTATAGTGTTAGATTACTGCACAAATTATTCTATTCCATCCATCCATCCATCCATCCAGGGGAAAATTTTGTGATGAAGCATGCGGGAGACCGTTTTGAAATCTTCAGGAATGACCACCAGGTGGCGCCAAAAGTCGTTTTTTTTTTTCGCCGAAGACGTCAGCTGGTTGTGGTTACTAAGGTAATCAATAGGATGTCAGCTTCTGTCACACACCAGATAGAAAGACGACTTACCCAGAAATTGAAACTCAATCCGTTTCTTTTAATTGTGTTTTAAGACGCTTGTGCACACAAAAAGAAACCAAACTGTGCAAAAAAACCCTGCACATTTCTTTCTTTCTTCTAACCAAAGAATGCATGTGTTATTGTTTTATTGTAAGCAGGTGGCAATGGTGCGAAACCATACGGGTTTTTTTGATCATTTGTGTACAGAAAGCATTAATAACTGATGGGCTGTTGGAGATCTGCCCCCTGGATGCGCGCATGTGGTGGTTTTACAGCTTTCTGCTTGGGGCGCGCACGCCGAAATTGTTGATGGGCGCGCGGAGAAATGATGATGAGAGCGTGACCTCACCGCTTTCTGCACAGCTGCTGGAGAGAAGAGGAGGAGGAGGAGGCAGTGAGAAACAGAAACACGCTGAGGGAGACAGACGGAGACCCAGAACAGTGAAGCGCACTCAAAACACACCAGGAGCTTTGTGTTTATAAAAAAAAGCAGTGGAGAGCAGCGCGGTGACGCAGCGGGGACCCTCCAAACCACCCGGGTTCACCTCCCAGAATGTTCTGTTTTTCTCTGAAAAAGTCCCTGCGGCGCATCAACGCACACTGAAGCCCAGATGCTCACTCTCTCCGCCGACATGGACGACTCTTCGTCGCTGCTGGATCTGTTGGAGTGCTCGGTGTGCCTGGAGCGCCTGGACACCACGGCCAAGGTGCTGCCGTGCCAGCACACCTTCTGCCGCCGCTGCCTGGAGAACATCGTCAGCTCCAGGAACGAGCTCCGCTGCCCGGAGTGCCGCATCCTGGTGGACTGCGGGGTAGACGACCTGCCTGCCAACATCCTCCTGGTTCGCCTCCTGGACGGGATTAAGCAGCGGCCGCAGCGAGGAGGAGGCAGACAGTCTCTGGCAGGAGGCGCGCTGCATGGGTACGCAGCAGGGATATCCGCCTCCCCTCCGGGGACAGCAATCAGAGAGCTGCCGGTGGCCACAAGGAGCTCCCCTGTCAAGGTGAGTCCCACTCTGTTCATGCGGATTGTGAGGAGCAGGGGGTCCTTTACACTTCATCATTTCAACATGATCAAAAACTAAACACAACTTTATAAACTTTCAGCGACACAAAGTTTTGTTCCTCGGAGTTAAAGCATTAACTTCAGCACTAAATGTCTCTCAGGTAGGTAAATCAAGAGTGCAGCAATGTGATCAGAAGAACAATGTCTGACAAAACAAATCAGACTTCTGTAAGATGTTCATATTTTACAAACTGCAATGGGTGTTATTGGTGTATTTAATGAATTTGAATGGAGGGATTCAAACTTTTTGACCCTAACCCTGTTCCACAAGGTGAGGCATGGTGGCAGAAGCATCATGCTGTGGAAATGCTTTCATTCAAAAAAGAAAGAGAAGCAGCCTAAAGTTAACATGATGATGGATGCTGATGGGTACATCTGGAAGAAAACCTGTTGTAGATGCAAAACACTTGGCACTGGAGTGGAGATTCATCTTCCAGCATGAAAGAAAGAAAAACAAAAAACAGAGATAGAACATAGTGTGTTAGTCTCCAGTCCTCGGTGCAACTTTTAGATCGTCCATGGTCCAAAACATGTCAATTTTATGATTGTATTAAGGGATGTTAAAACAGGGATACATCTATAAGCCAGAAAGCAAAACTTTATTTTCACATTCCAATACATAGATCAGGAAGAGCTGTAATATTAAACATGATTACAGACTACTGTTTAATTAAAATTAATTAGAAAAAGGTGAGTTTTCAGTTGCATTTTAAAAGCGTTCAAAGGAGTCTACAAAACACTGACTAAATGGGAGAGAGTTGCTCCTACCTCCTAACCCAGTTCTAGCTCCTATCCTGCTCCTATCGTATCATGCTTCCTATCCTGCCTTTAGTTCCTATCCTGCTCCTACCTCCTATCCTGCTTCTAGCTCCTATCCTGCTTCTAGCTCCTATCTAGCTTCTAGCCCCTATCTTGCTTCTAGCTCCTATCCTGCTTCTAGCTCCTATCCTGCTTCTAGCTCCTATCTAGCTTCTACCTCCTACCTTGCTTCTAGCTCCTATCTTGCTTCTAGCTCCTATACCACTTAAAGCTCCTATCCTGTTTCTAGATCCTATCTTCCTCCTTCTTCCAGTCCTATCCTGATCCTAGCTCCTATCTTGCCTCTTGCACCTATCATATCCTGCTTCTAGCTCCTATCCTGCTTCTAGCGCCTATCCTGCTTCTAGCTCCTATCCTGCTTCTAGCGCCTATCCTGCTTCTAGCTCATATCCTGCTCATAGCTCCTATCCTGCTTCTAGTTCCTCTCATACTCCTAACTTCTATCCTGCCTCTACCTCCTACCCTGCTTCTAGCTCGTGTCCCACTTCTAGTTCCTATCCTGTTTCTATCTCCTATCATCCTCCTTCTTCCAGTCCTATCCTGCTCCTAGCTCCTATCCTGCTTCATGCTCCTGTCCTATCCTGCTTCTAGCTTATATTGCAAGCTCAACTGTAGGAAGCTCATGCAGATTTACATGCAACACATACTGCATGTAAAAGTTCTGTGCTGTGTTCAGGTACTTGATCATTGATAGCTCCAAAGGTGCAGGACACCAGCCTTCAAGGACTAAAGTATATTATTCTTGGTTTAGATTGATCATATTCATGTGTAAGCATGTCCCACTAAGAGTCCAGAGCTTATTTATAACAAGACATGGAGATTAGATCCTATCTAATCTGTTTGGGTTTAACTTAACTTGCAAAGAGAGGAACAAGATTTCTGTTTTTTTTGTTTTTTTAAATGCAAAGCCTCAAAAGACTCAGAGCTGTAAGTGAAAAAGGCTTGACTTGTGGAAGCCGACTGGGGATGCAAGGCAATTATTTTAACATTGACCCATTTTCCTTCCATTTTACAATTACTGTATAACACTACCTTGTGTGGATGAAATACATTTCATACATAAGTCAAAATTGGTCACATCAAAAAAGGTTGAAATGCTCAAATGGCATTAAGACTTCTCCATGACACTGTATAAAAATGGTTTCTTTGCTGCTTTCAAGTGGAGGTATATGAAACTGAACTCATCTGAAAGATGAGAATAGGGCTTTTCTGTGAGGACAGACAGGAAAGGTCAGTGTCAGTGTGAGGTTACATTTCCCACACTCAGACAGAGTGGAGTGGGAGTCATGTTTACTCCCTCTGCAGTGCATCCATTGCATTGTCTTGTGGCTTTGGCATGTTGAAGAATGTGGCTGTGAGAAGGCACAATGGGATGAGAGCAGCACAGGGAAGATTGTTGTGGTGAGGTAGAAAAAACTCAAGCCTATTGCTTGTTTGTCAGTTACAATAATGGCTTCTGATGTAAATTTAAAACACGATGAAGATGATGAAGTCATTAGTTCCAATGTTGCATTGCCTGGAAATTTGTTAGTCAAAGCCTGAATTAGCAGCTACCTAAAGGAAAATATGTTTTTTTCCAGAATAAGACTGATCTGTACATCTTTAGTTTAATCTTGAGGGAAAAAAAAAAAAACTAGATCTACAGCAGTGCAGAAAGCCTATTAGGTTTTAGAGCGTGCGGGTTGCAATGGATTCCTTATCCAAGTAAAGGCATTGTCTTTAGCTTTCTTACCCCCAGCTCCAGCTCTGTAGCTGACTTGTCAGGCATGCCAGCCATTGATTGAAGCAGTGTAGCGCTTTTGTGTGATGAGGTGCAGCAACAGTAAGAGTCGTGCATTTATCCCAACAAACAGAATTACAAACCCACTTTTAGCTTTATTTACAGACAGAAAATAGAAGCTGAAAAATTATGTTTGACTAGGTTGTAACCGTTAACAGATTTGTGTTGAGAATAGTTTTTTTTTTTTGTATTTACAGTTATACAATATCAAATAAACTGGTAATTAGCTTTTTGTGATCTTTGGGAGCTAATTTAATTTTAAAAGGGTAGGGGTGTTTTGTCAAAAGATTAAAGCCCATTAATATTTTAGCCATGGTATTTAATGCTCTTGGCATCTTGATTAAGAACAAATTCAGATTAGTTCATTTTTGGAGGCGCCAAAAGCTAAAATAATCTTCTACTGTCATAAAACAGCTCATTTAAACCTTTTTTATTGTTGTACTGGGTGTTAATTTGACATATGCCTATGATTATTTTAGAGCTAAGGTAGTGTGATGGCGATTCCTCTCATCTTCCTGACTGAAACATATTGATGAGGATGGAACATGTAGTGTTCCAGTAAAAATAACTGTCTGGCAGAAATTTAGAGCTGTGCAAAAAGCTAAAGGTCATCAGTAGCAATAACTCTATTTTACTGTGTTTTAAACTGCCTTACTTTTTTATTGGGAAATTACTAGAGGCATGTTTTTTCCACAATGGTAAAGTGTAGAAATGTATTTTCTTTATTAGAAACAGAATAAAAGTTAGTGCTGAATTGTGTGTAGTAGGTTTGATCATGATCAAATGCTTTCTAGATTCGTCAATTGAAGAAATTCCCTTTTTTGTAACACTAATATAAAGCTTGATGCAGAAACTAACTTTAGCCAGCAAGTGGCAAGCAGTGTGCCTTGATCCGATATTCATACATCCTCCTTCTTCCGCTTATTCTGTCATGGTGGGGCTGCTGACTATCTGCAGCAGTCTCTTGTCGAAAGGCTGGTAGCACTCCGGATAGCTTGGAAGTCTGTCGCAAGGCAACATAGAGGCATAAAACCATGTGCACACATTGAGAGATGCCAATCAACCTAAAAAAGATGTCTTTGGACTGTTGGAGGGAGCTGGAGTACCCAGAGAGAACCCACGCATGCACAGGGAGAACATACAAACCTGCCGAAACATCCTAGCCTGGTAATCATACCCAGGAAAATCTTGCTGGAAGGAAATAGCGCTACAAAGTGCACCACTGTGCAGCCCCGTGTTCTTGCAGTGCTTACAAAATGTCACTTATTTTTATTTTTTTTACTTTATATTGTAGTTTGACATCAACACAGGAACTTGATAAGTACTACCCTTCTTGCATAAAATCAGACTCTTAAACAAAAACAGCGTGATCACAAAGCGCTAATGTTAATATTAAAGATGCACCGATCTGATACTGGGATGAGAGATTGACTCCAATAATACGTAATTAGCTGGATGTGATATTGTATGATTGATGCCGATCCAGCATTCCCATCTGTTTTATGATTGCATCCTTGATTACATCATCCCGCAGAACACACACAGCAGTTAGTAATGGTTTATATCTGTGCTAATTTGTTAGCTTTTTGAACACGTTTATGTCAAGCATGATGCCTTCACTCCCATGGCAAGAAATACGGTTAATTCATTCAACAGTGGTATCGGATCAGTATCGGGAATTGTTCTATGTGCTCATATTGTTATATATTGTTATCGGATTGCATCTATAACAAAAAAATGGATTCTTGCATTTCAACTTTAAATCTTTGGATAATATTAATGAACTTACTTTACATGACATTGTCCTGTAATATGATGAACTTGTTTAAGTTTTCTGCCATGGTTTCCTTTCACAGGAAAAATTGTGGCATGTTAATTTTGGCCATTCTCTTACCCAAATATCTAATGACATCCCTTTACACGTAAATGATTATTTCTTTTGCACCATTAATATTTTATGCATAGTAGATAACTCTTTTGGAGCTTAAGCAAGATTGCTTAAGTTTTGACCAAAGTGTTAACTTAAATAAATCTATATTAAAAGATTGTTCAGGTCAGTATGCAGCACTTGGCACCTATTGATGCTCCATGCAGTTTGCTTTTCTTAAAACCCTGTCAAAACTGATACAACGCATAAATGATCAGATATAATTTAGGTTCTCCAATGTAGGATTTATTGTAGAGGGGGTGAAAGTACCCTCATGACTTCTCTGTCTGCTCGTCTAAAGGGGTCTGCTATCAGATTCCAAAACACCAGGTGGGAATTTTTCCTTTTGCCTCACTGCAGTGTCTAGAAGTTTTCATGGCGCTAAACCAGGAAGTTACAGATCTAGCTCCCCTAGTGGCTAAAAGTTACATTGTTGCTTTTATAAAAATCGAGGTACGATGGTCACATCGGCTGAAGCTAACATCTCACTGGATCTACTACTATAATCTTTAAAGAGCTCCAATATTAAAAAAGCTTAACCCAAACACTATTTTAACAAAGTTTCTACTTAGACTATTTATGTTACCCGCATTTTGTAAGTTGTAAACTATCTCCATCATGCATGCATGCAGTGAAAGGTACACATTGCAGACTGAACCTTCATTGTGGCTGATCAGTTCTTGCTTTAGGGCCTCTTTGGAAAGCACTCCAGTGCGGAATAAGCTTTTATTGCCTCACACAAGTGTACACAGTTGCCTATTGCCCAATAACCCCCCTGCAATGGCCTGCAGTCCATTTGCCCAAGTCTGCTCTAGGCACCCTTGGGACCAAGGCTTTGTGATAAAGGTGTAAATTAATCTCTTCTAAATGTGGAGAGGACGTGTGTGTCCATGTGTCCTGGTTTGTAGATCCATTTGCACACAAAGAGCAGGGGCTGTGTTTAAAGGATATACTTCTGTCTTTGTGTAGAAAAAAAAAAATTCTTAAATGACTGCAGTTTTTGTAATAGTCAAACAAGTATAAAACAGAGCACTCTGAATCAAGTATGAAGGTGTGTAGATGGGAATGGATGTGTTGCCATGGGAAGGAAAGCAGTGGAAACGCATGCTGAGTCAGCAGTGTGATCTGCTAGTCCTCCAGCTGTGCTCTTTTACCCTCTACTGCAGGCACTGGGCTTAGACCATTTAAAGTCTATTAATGAGCAATAACAAAAAAAAAACGAAAAAAAAAAAAAACACGGGTTATACATAGTTTATGTTGAATTTGGTCTTTTCATGGATAGTTATCATGTTCTATTAGATTATTGGTGCTTTTCTTAGTTGGCTTTTTAATCTTGAGCAATATCGTATCCCTATTAACCTTATTTTATTAAAAAAAATCTAATTTAATTTGAGTATGAGCTTTTTATGTCAAAATTAGCTTTAAAAAGCCAATTAAAAAACTGAAAAGCCATAGTTATGGCCCTTTTGATCAGATAAAACTCTCATGGTGATGCATTTAGCAGTTTTCTTCCCACTGATCATTCACATACTGGTCCCCCTGACAGGATGCTGTTTATCATCGATGTGAGCAGAAACTGACAGCAACACACAAACCTTACAGCACAAGGCAGAAGGGCGAAAATTACAAGAGCATCCAGTTGAGGTGGGATGCTGGGGCTTCATTCCAAGGCAATGCTCCTGGGTGCAGTGGGGTCAGAGAGCTGTAGGCCCTACTGTGTGGAAAGCAATCACAGAAGCTGCTAATGCAGCTGAGAAAATCAGGTTTGGGATAAATGGGATAGATATCAGAGCTTTTGTGGACGGGCAAGATTCCTACCAAAAGGTAGGAATGGTACTGCTGATTAACTCATTCTGGGCTTTCTTTATACCAGAATGTCTTGTTGTAAAAGGTTAAGTGCCATTTCCTCGGTATATACCAAAATTAATCCTTATACAGTGACTTGCAAATATATTTAGCTGCTATTTCGTCAAATTGCAACCTCAAACAAATTTATTTTATTGAGAATTTACTGACAACACAGACTTTATTTTTACAGTCATACTTGTTGCAGTTTTCTATCATTGTCTTTTGTCTTATTTGTTAACACAGAATTCTACTTTCCCTTCTAAGTTTTTTTTTCTCCTTTGCTGTGTTGTTTAACTGAAAAAAAAAAATCTTTTTATATTACTTAGTGCAGTAAGTACTGTAGCTGTAAGCCTTCCCCTATCTACCTGATTTGCCACTGTCCCAATTTTGGGACAAAGGATGTTTCTATTCTATTCTTTCCTGTGGGCTGTTTGTTCAGTTATCTCTCTAAAAAAACCTTAAGACACGGGTCTCATACTTATATCCTTGAGGACCAGTGTTCACCAGCTTTTAGATGTGTTCCTTCTTTGGCACACCCGAATTCCGTCTTAGCTCATTAGCGGAGCTTGAATCCCGCTAGTGAGAAAGTTTAGCCATTTGATTCAGGTGTATAGGAAGGGAAACATCTAAAAGTTGCAGCATGCTGACTGCTCCTTGATGATCTGAGTTTAAGACCCCTGCTTTAGGAAGAGGCAGCTGTGAAACAAATTAATACTTAAATCTACAGAGTCAAGTAGTCATCTGTCTCATTATTTAGTTAGCTAATATTTACTGTTTCCATATAGTTCTTTGTGATACTGTTACCAGGCACACCCTTATTAAATCCAAATCCACTTGCCACATTGTTTGTTGCATCAAAATCTTCAGAATTCACCAGTCTACGAAAACTGTTAACATACAGTATCTTCCACTTTGTCTGTATGAAGGGATGTTCTAGGGTCCAAATTGATTCTAAACTGTTTAAAGAAACCTCTTTGCAAACAGCAGCCGAGACATTCCCAGTTAGACAGGGATCACTACCATCGAGCCGATGGGCATGAGGTAGCTCCCAAGAACCCCACGAGGCATCCACGGGCATGTTCTAAAAACAGCCTAACCCACTGGTGAACTGCATCTAAAATTGGTCTTGCTCTAGAGTCCAATGTGAAGTATGACAATTATTAATACCTTTTATAAGTACGTTGGTAACATCGTGTGGCTGTTTCTTCAAAGTGTTTTCCACGACTGAAGTAATTCCTTGCTAAATAAACTTTTCCTAATAACCAGTAATTCAATGCAGGCTGTTTTGTTTGTCTCGGTTTTCCCAGGAAACCTGTGCAACATCAGTACAAGGCTCAGCTTTTTTGGCAGATGGGGCTTTGTTTAAAGTCGATGGCAGCAGTTTATGTGTTCATTTCTTAGCTGGCAATCATAATGTCATTAGGTTTTAGCTCACAGTTCTGTGATTAAGTTATTTTAAGGTACTACATGTTTTTTTTTCTATAGTACTGTAACCTCTGAGCCCACTGCTTACATGTTTTCTGTCAGCAAACTGTGAAACAGTTAGCACTGACATTACACATTTCATGGCCAATAACCTCTTGAGAGGTTGATAGTATCAAAGCTTTTTCTGGTCAATGCGTTTGTTGACCATAACTAAAGCTGTCATTGCCTGGCCTTCCATGGAACAAATACAGTCTTATGGATTTAAAGAATTCCTCTGTATTGTGATGATATAATGTTGTTATACTTGGATGAGGCAGATATAATGTTTTAACAGTGTGTTGCAGTTCTACTTACCTACAGTCTGACTAAAAAAATCTACAGACAATAAAAGCATTCACCTGACAAACTTCTTTGTAAGTATGTGTCCTTGTGGAGTCTGTTGAGTGGGAGGGTTAGGGATTAGATAATCCATCTTTCATACCTATATGACTATAACAGATTCCTCCAGGGCAGGGGCTCTCGGAGTCCTTTATCCCAACTATCACCTCGGTGAATAGCTTTTCAAGTACTACCATACTGTCAGACAGTTTAAAAAGGAGACCATAGGGTTTCAGAGGCAAATTCCAACTGAAAATACACAACTGCATTAGAGTTATCAGGTCTAAATGCAGCCCTTTAGTACAAGTGGAAAGGCAAGGCATAAAGAATATTTCACCATTATTGCAACAGTTATTATGTCTGACTGAATAGGTAATTGTTTTAAATGAGTTGAGTGAAAAACACCATCATTTTTATTTTTTAATGAAAACCAAGGAGACACCTCTGGTTGTATTTCTCTACATCTTTGCTATAACTGCAGCAGATTCTGACTGAATCAGGGGAAGTGTATTTGATCCACAATAGTTTTAACAATTCATTGTCCCAGGCAAAGCCGTTATTGTGTTAGAGTTTAGCCAAATTTGCTGAAACTGTTAGATGTGTTTATTCCCTAATAAAAGAAAAATCTGATTATATAAAACTGCCTTGTCATATGTAGAAAGAGTCCTTCTACATATGACGCAGACTTTGATCATCTTATATGCGCTGTATATCATTGACCATGCTTGATGCATTTCATAAAGTGAGATTATCAAACGCCATTATGCAATAAAACTGCATCACCTGACAATATCTAAAGAAAATGTCTGATAGGTTGTTGGAAAGGTATGACAGTCTCCAAGGATACCAGCCATGATGGGTGGAGCTACAATATCTGACCCCCGAAGTATTTTTTTCTGAAGAGTCCATCATATATGAAAGACCTTTAAATTACATCTATTTTGTTTCAATTGCTGTAACCCAATTGTATTTGTGAAGATAACAATTTCAGCCACTTGTTTTACAAACATTTAAGCCTCCTCATATTAGGGATTCAGGAAAAATTGGAGCTAATTTTGCAGAACATATGAAAAAAATTACACTCCTTTGGCCTTGATGACTGAGACAGTTTACATAAAGTGGTTAAAACAGTAATTCACCCTTAGCTAGACCTTTTTACCATCCAAAAATTTCCTGGAAATTTTTCTCTAAATCAAACATTAGATTTCATTATAATAGCTGCATCATTAAACCTATAGTGATAAATGAATGATAAACAGTTACCTTGCACTTAGGGTTTATATTTATTTAATCAGCCATGCACAGGGAACTGTACAATTTCAGGCCTGCACAGACGTAGATAATGTAGCAAGAGAATGTATTTTTCATGATATGTTGATATGTGTCTGCAATTCATGGAGGCTGCAAAACAGCTATACTGTAAATATGTCTGGCTATGTACTTCGAGCAGATAACTACTATCAATGAGCCTCTATTCAAATGGCTATATATCATTTTGGTTTGAAAACTGCAAACATGTTAAAGATTACAGCAGGTCTAAGATTTATTGAGACTAGAGATCAGATATTGTCTACAAAACTCTTTGTAGCCTTTACCTTTTAGGGCAACATACAGTAACATAATGTATAGAGATGAAAAACGTTTTCACACCGCTCCATAATTTCAAAATTTTTTTGATTGTAGCGGTTAATGTGATAAATAAGCAGTAAATTCCATGGAGTTTTGTGCCAGTTCGATAAAGACCAGCTTAAAGTGCTTTGTCTGCTGTGACAGACAAAATCTTTTTCTTTTGAGCCCCCCATTGGTACCTAAAAGTACAAACTTACTAGCATTTCATCTTCAAGCAACCATGTCAGCCTAGTTTCAGGTTTAGAGAGGAAAATAAAGGGATCCCTTCCTGAGACTTGAACAGTTTCCCCAACCAAAGTGTTACTGCAGTGCTCAACCCGTTCCTCTGTATATTTTGAGATGAAGCAGTTTGTCACATCCCTTTCCCCTTGATCTTCTCCCATACCTGTATTTACCTGAGGTCGACATGGCAACGGCGAGGTAGCCACGGCAGCGATGACGCCACCTGCTTTCATCTCCAGAGTTACACATGGCTTTGCGCTGTCATTCCCAGTGATTAGGCGGGGGCCGTAAAGTGGACCGACTCTGCTACAGATCCCTGTAATAATCCTTTGAACTCAAGTCTTTTGTACCTTGGTGTAGACTCAACACAGGAGACAGAACGCCTATTCTCCACCCCTGATTAGCTCTACCCTCATAAGACATTCATTAAATATCAACATCTTTAAAACCATCACCATGGTACTTGGGTTTTGTATGTCTACATCTATGCAGACACCCATTCTCATTTAAAATCTGCTTCTACATTAATTCACCTTCATTAGTGTCACAATCAGTAGATCTCTTTAGTAAATAATCTTTTTCTAGTCACCTGCATTCTTTGCTCACTATATAATTAGCAACACATGTATACTGTACTTGGAAGCAAACCTAGCTAAACGGTTGCACATAACTCATCTTCAGTTTCAGAGCTTTGTATTCTGACCCCCACCCTTTTTTTTAGGTCTCTATGTAGGCAGGCCGACACAAATGGTTATAAATGAGCTCACACTCTTGTAAACTCCAGCTTTTCTCTTACTTTTCATATCTTCTTGCTTTTTTTAAGTGCAGAAATGTTTTTAATTTCAGTTTGACCACATAATGACCTCCCCCAACACACATCTCACTCTCAAATGAATTTGTGTGCGCTGCCATTTAAAACTTATGCTTTGTGCCTTTTGGGACTTTTGTGTTGTTTTCTTTTATGTGAGTCTGTAAAGTCAGTACGTGTTAGTGTTCAAGTCTACTTTCCTCTATTTCCACGCTCACACATTTGTTTGTGTCTTAAACGTTTCCATATGAAGCTGCTCATGAACAACAATTATATTTTGCTTTATAATAAAAAAGATATACGAGAATGACTGGTTTAGAGATGTTTTGGTAAGATAGGCTGGAAATGTTTCTAATAAAAAAGGTTTTTGTTAAGATTTGAACTGCCAGTACAGACTTTTGCCAATCCCCACATTTCTTGAGTATCTGTACTTGATAATGTTATTTCTTTCCTTTCTTGTCTGCTCTCATCAACTTCTCTTAAAGATTAGCAAAGTTGGCACAGCTAGCATTGTTAAAACATTTGCCTTCTTGTGTATTCCACAGTGAATATAGTCACTTGCATTAACTTTGGGATTCCAACATTTCTAAATGTTTCAAGATGTTCCACAACAGACTCTGGTCGGGCTTTAGAAAAAGCAGAGATAAAACAGAGAAACCTTTCCATCATAGATTCAGTCCTCCAGGAATATGCTGAACCCAGAGGTGACTTAATTTGCCCATTTACCATTTGTCTAAACTTTCCTTGTCGGGTTTCTACCTAAAAAAGCTAGAAAACCAGAGTCTGGTTTATGTCATTATCCTCTGTCGATAAATTGTTTTCCTTTTGGGCCTTTCTTGCTTTCTCTGAATGAATTTCTTAACACCAGTGATTGAAAGATAGCTAATTTGCAAGTCTTCTTTATCCAAAAACAACTTCAACATTATCGCTATTAGAGTTATGTGTTGGTGCTTATTTGAGGTGCATTCATTGACTGGGAAAAGATCACCTTGTTCTCCTTTGGTTGGTCAGAGTGAATCAAGGTGAAAAAATGCTTTGTTTTGTTTTTCAATGGATTTACTATTAAGCATATTTCTTGTTAGGAAAAATCTGAAGACATCTTATACTATTGCAGTGAATTGCCATTTCTCCAAAAACATCACTCCAAGTATTGGTCTCCCTGTAATGTTTTTTTTCTCATTGCACTGTCCAGTCTGTTTCTATACATACTACTCCCATCTGCCTAAATTAATCAGGAGGAGGTCTTGGGATCCCATTCAAAAATTAGTAATTTATGTTAAGGTGTGTTAATTTATAAGGCCTCACAAACTGACAAAGCCAGCAGCTTTGGTTATTGATGCCAATTTTAAAATTGTTACATCTGTGTAGTAAATTGATTTTGAAGAAATTTCCAAAAACACTGCATCTTTTGAATCTACTTAAGCTTATTTAGTTGAATTGCCTCAACACAATTTTAATGTTGGACAGGGTTGGACAAGAAACAGTTGTGTTAAAAAAACTAAATAGGCTTAAGTATATGCTTGATTTTTTTCTACAAGCCATCTCTGGTACCATATGGTGAGTCAGAGGCAGAAACGTTTGGGAACCTGTGGTCTAACTAATACAGATTTGACGAGGTTGACCAGATAGGGTGGATCAGATAGTCGGCTGGTAGATGGATGATTTCAGGACGCAATGCTGGCCATTTAAATTCCTCCACACAAATTGCAGGGTTATCAATTGACCATTTTAAATGTGTGCCAAATGGCTCTACAAAATCAGTAGCCAAAACTGAACCAAATGGTTGGCATCAACAGCTCAATAGAAATAAAGGGCTTTAGCCAGCTTCTGAAAAAACTCCCTATCCACCATTAGTTGACAAACAGAGAGAAATAAAATTCCACCACTGGGAAAACTTCTCGCTTGAAGGCCATGTCAAGTGTGGAGGTTATGTAAATCTCAATTTAGGTACTGCTGATGGCCCTTTGTGATTCTACATACAATTTAAGGCTACCTTTCTTTTATTACCAACTACTTATAATTTGTTAAAACATCACCAACAATTGGCTGTGGAATATATAAAAGCAAAGTAAAAACAAGTTGGCCTCGTGAGACCATCCTGATCTCACGAGCTTTCAAGGTTTCACTCGCAGAGCAGTCTGGCTACTCTCCGTTAATGAAAATTTGGAGCCGTTCACCAAACGAACGTCGAATCAGCGTTGGCTTTGAGGCGGGTTGCGGTGTGACGCAACAAGAAGTGCGACAGTTCAGTCTAAAGAACATGGCGGCTTCAGCCGATGAAACTAGCGTTAGCGTGGCTATCGAGCAAGTTTTATCGGAATTACAGAGTATTTCTTCACTGAAAGAAGAGCAAACACTGCTCTGGAGGCTTTTCTCAGAGGAAAATATGTTTTTGCTCTTCTCCCGACTGGTTTCGGCAAGAGTTTGATCCATCAATTGGCTCCTCTTCATCGTCGCTCTGTTAGTACGTCATATGCTTCGTTGATCTGATTTGTTTGGCCTGTATATCACCAACGTAGGCCAATCAGCTAACCAGTATTTTCGCCCCTTGCCAAAATTACTTCAACAGAAGGTTTCCAGATGGATATGCGGAGCAAATCCATCTGGCGGAGTCAGGTTAAAAACAAGTGGCCTTATTGACCAGATGGCATCCAATCATGATACCGAACTAGAATTCACTGAGCTCCTGAGATTTACTTTTTCCTCTAACAATGATTTCAGAGGCAGTCTGAAATCTAAGGTACTGGATTCTCCCCACCTGTGTCCGTAGGATTGAATTTAACCCCTGAACAAAACATCTTAGATGGATGACACAATGATTTTGGCAGTGTAGTGGAAGTGATGAGGCAAAAACATAGATTCATACACGACAGGAGAAGGCATGCTGTGTCTCTTATTGTGTGTTGCAGCATCGATTACAGCACCATCTAGAATTTTGTCTTGATGATATACTGTATGGTCAGAGGGCATACATTACATGGTTTCTGGATGATAAAACTGTCATCCATACGGCTAGATCATTTCCTCCTCTTTCCATCAGAGGCTGTCACAGTGTGGAATTACCACAGTTGTTCTGAAAACTGTGTTTTACAGCGAGGGGAAGGAGTTATGAGTTATACTTTTGACCAGAGTTTTTTTTTTCCCCAACGCTGCAAAGACTTTTGTAACCTTTAAAGCAGCATGCAGCAAAATTTGTGCATAAGAACAGATGAAGTTCCACTAGTGAAGTGCTTGAAGAAGTGGAACGGTTCTCTCGGGAGCAGAGTGTCGTATAAACTCAAGGTGTTTCTCCAGGTGTCACACAGTGCAGCAGCCCTGTGTGTCTGTGTTTGTGCAATTGTACACCTCTCTGGTAATATATTTCAATTCTTTTGGTTCATATTGAAGAAATGTCTCCTCCGCCTCCTCCTCCTCATCTTTCTGTGCTATGGAGAGATGTTGAAATGCGCCCACTGTAGATTTGGCAGGAAACAGACTCTTGGCTTGAACTGAGTAGAGATATCGCTGTGCACACAGAGACACACATGTCTATACACACATATGAAGAGAATTACAACATGGCAGCAAATACAGGTCCTCTGTTTCATCAACCTGCTTTTCACACTCATAAATCCAAACTTGAATTCGTAAAGTGTTTTTGTTGGGTGTTTTGCAATAATCTGTTGCCCCTTTTTTGAATGAAAACCTGTCGTCGGAAAAAATGAACTGATAAAGTACAATATGATGAAAGCACGTTCTCTAAGCTGCAAAATTATTGATTGCATTGTAATAATTCTCAAGTTGAATCAGTGAAGAAATGTTAAAAAAACAGCCTATCTAAGGGTAATAGAGGGCATTTTATGTGGCTATGGTATAATTCTAGCTTATTTTGAGGGGATGAATGGTGATATTCTTCTAAAATGTTTGTTGCATTCATAAAAAAAATTACCTCTGGCTTGAGTGAAACCATCTGCAGTTATTTCAGGACACTGATTCACAGTGTTTGTTGCTGCAGCACAGCTGTGATCACTTTCATTCCTCTGACTTGTCCGTGTCTTTTTGTATACACATAAATATTACGGGTGCATATCTTCGCCGACACATAACTGCGTGCATGTGTGGTGGTTGGTGGTGCTGGTGGTATGTGTGCGCACAAAGGAGGATGTATATATATTTAAATGTTTGTGTGCAAGGGTGTGTGAATTTTCTGGATTTTAGAACCACGAATCCGTGTGGCTAAAATCATAAAAACATATATTTCCGGGAAAGGAAACGATGAAAGAACTCTTGTTTTTATGTGGTGAGTTTTTTGGCTTTGGCTCTACAATGGGTGTGTGTTTCTGTGTTAGAGGGATCTGGCAATTTTCTCCCTCCAGAATACGGATTATGTAAGCAGAGGGAAGTAAGGTCAAAACACTAACCTCAGTACGGCTGCGCTCTGTTTAGATTGGGAACAATGGGAACAAGGGTATGAGCAACCTCCTCTGTTCCTTAAATATATATATATATATATACACTATATTGCCAAAAGTATTTGCTCACCTGCCTTGACTCACATATGAGCTTAAGTGACATCCCGTTCCTAATCCATAGGGTTCAATATGACGTCGGTCAACCCTTTGTAGCTAGAACATCTTCAGCTCTTCTGGGAAGGCTGTCCACAAGGTTTAGGAGTGTGTTTATGGGAATTTTTGACCATTCTTCCAGAAGCGCATTTGTGAGGTCGCACACTGATGTTGGACGAGAAGGCCTGGCTCTCAGTCTCCGCTCTAATTCATCCCAAAGGTGTTCTATCGGGTTGAGGTCAGGACTCTGTGCAGGCCAGTCAAGTTCATCCACACCAGACTCTGTCATCCATGTCTTTATGGACCTTGCTTTGTGCACTGGTGCACAGTCATGTTGGAAGAGGAAGGGGCCAGCTCCAAACTGTTCCCACAAAGTTGGGAGCATGGAATTGTCCAAAATGTCTTGGTATGCTGAAGCATTCAGAGTTCCTTTCACTGGAACTAAGGGGCCAAGCCCAGCTCCTGAAAAACAACCCCACACCATAATCCCCCCTCCACCAAACTTTACACTTGGCACAATGCAGTCAGACAAGTACCGTTCTCCTGGCAACCGCCAAACCCAGACCCGTCCATCAGATTGCCAGATGGAGAAGCGCGATTCGTCACTCCAGAGAACGCGTCTCCACTGCTCTAGAGTCCAGTGGCGGCGTGCTTTACACCACCGCATCCGACGCTTTGCATTGCACTTGGTTATGTATGGCTTGGATGCAGCTGCTCGACCATGGAAACCCATTCCATGAAGCTCTCTGCGCACTGTTCTTGAGCTAATCTGAAGGCCACATGAAGTTTGGAGGTCTGTAGTGATTGACTCTGCAGAAAGTTGGCGACCTCTTCGCACTATGCGCTTCAGCATCCGCTGACCCCGCTCCGTCAGTTTACGTGGCCTACCACTTCGTGGCTGAGTTGCTGTCGTTCCCAAACACTTCCATTTTCTTATAATACAGCTGACAGTTGACTGTGGAATATTTAGGAGCGAGGAAATTTCACGACTGGATTTGTTGCACAGGTGGCATCCTATCACAGTTCCACGCTGGAATTCACTGAGCTCCTGAGAGCGACCCATTCTTTCACAAATGTTTGTAAAAACAGTCTGCATGCCTAGGTGCTTGAATTTATACACCTGTGGCCATGGAAGTGATTGGAACACCTGATTCCAATAATTTGGATGGGTGAGCAAATACTTTTGGCAATATAGTGTATATATATATATATATATATATATATATATATATATATATATAAAACTAGTACACCCTCAAGAGACTCTAATCTGACGGTTGTTTTTTTTCCAGCCAGTAAAAAGATTTCTCTTTTTTTTTTTTTTTCTGTCACATAGATCTGACATTTAACATCCTTATTAAGCTTTGCTTTATCAAACAGAGGCAGAGAGAGACAAGTGAAGAAACAGGACATGACTCACTGTGCCGTGTATAAAATTAGAATGTCATAAAAAAGCACTGTTTTCTGTAAAGAAATAAAAAGTATCCACATTCATTGAAAAATTAAGTTTCTATCTCAGAATCCTTGCTTGTAGCTAATTTAAATCCAAAATTCAAACAAGTATGGACTTATGAAATTATAGTTTTTTTTTTTAGAAAAGGAGAGTAATAAGTTTAAAGAAGTAATTTAAACAGACTAATGTCATGGCCTACAGAATCATCAGGAAGAATAAATGTATAGACTGATTTAAATTAGTCAATGGTAACCTCCACAGGAAACATTAACAACAAAAAGGTGATAGTTGAATCCAGGCACCTTAATGGAAAGTTAGGGGGACGGAAAAAGTTAGCAAGAAAACCGTTACAAAGCAACTGAAATGAGGGCAGCATTGAAAGGACTGGGAAGTTTCCATTCATCGTCCCAATGGTTCTTGGTCCGGATTCTTTTAAGAGGAGCGATCATCAAAGTTTATCTCTGTTTGAATGTTTAATCAGTATAAGAACATTAATATGATCTGGTTGAACTGTAAAGTGCCTTGAGATGATTTGTGTTGTGAATTGGCGTTATATAAATAAAATGAATTGAAATTGAATTGAATTAATTTAATTTGATGAATTTTCTTTTCATGATGTTGCATTTTCACATTGAGATTTCAATTTGAAAACATAAATAAAACACATTTACACATATCCCATATCTGATCCTTCAGGTACTTATTGTCATGGTTTAGGTTCTGTTTAAGTTTTGTTTTTGAGTTTTCAGTTTCCCTTTGATCCATGTTTTTCTTTTTTTTTTTAGTTTTATTTGTTTAATTCCTATTTTGTGATGTTTTTCTGGATGTATATTCAGTATTCAGTAAAATACTTTTTATTGTATTCTAATTTTTTTCTGTTAAAAGGGAATTTTTCCACTCCACCATCGCTACAAGCATGCTTACTGTGAGGGATTGCATTTGAGTCAATGAATCGATGCAAACAGCTGGTTTTCCTTAGAAAGAAAACTTTGAATCAATTTGACTGTATGATCTAGTGAACTGTAAAGTGCCTTGAGAAGACATGTGTTGAAAATTGGCGCTATATAAATAAAATAATTGACTTGACAACTGAATTATTACTTCTAATATCTAGTCTCTTCTAGAAAAAATATTCAAATAAGTCATATTTTTTATCATAGTAGTTTATGTAATTGAGCCTCTTTCACTGAATAACAAATACTTCAGAGTGTAAAGAAAAGGGAACCATTTCTGGTTGGTTACATTGACTCATTTCAAAATCAGGCTAAAAACTTAACATTTTTATGCTCCTTTTCATTCAGAGAAAGTTATGCATTTTTTTACAACATAAGGTCACGAGTTACAAATTTTATGTGGGGGAAAAACATATTGCTATAGTAACAATAATTTTTCAATGGGCAGCTCTGGAAAACGTATTTGTCTTTTACTGTGACTCATTCATCAATTTCACCTGCTTGAAACACTTAAGTTATTATATGTGGGCATTATGAACAGCACTACTGAACACTGGCTGTGGTTCTGTGGGTGATTTCTTTTTTATTGGTGCAGGTCTTAAAATACATCGTTTATACTAGGGCTGGGCGATATAGAAAAAAAGCTTATCGATAAAAAAAATGCATATTGATCGATATCGATAATTATTGAAAAGATTTGAAACCATATTTTATGTGCAGCTCTGCCTGGACTTTTTATAATATTGCTAAATTATTTAATTTTAATAAAAAACACAAACACAGACTTCGAATTAAATCTTTATTTAACCAACTTTTTTAACCATAACAGAATTGTTTTAAAGAAAAATAACTAAAGTGACCAGAAAAGTGACCAAAATAAATATAACAAATAAATAACATTTATTATTAAATAAAATTAAAAAATTTATTTATTTAAATTAAATAAATAAATGGACCCCCCCCCACTGCCGCCGCCGCTCCCGTTTACTGCTTTAACCTGAGTTATTACTTTGAAGTTTCTGGCCCCTCATCATTTTTATCTCAATTGTTAGAACTACGTGGGAAACTGCCCAGAACTGAAAATATATATATATTTTCCCGAAATTCCCGAAGATTCCTCGGAGGAGAGCCGCGCCGGGGATTACACAGCTCGTACTCCTGCGGGTGTGAGCGGCTGAGATGATAAAAAAAAAAAAAAAGTTGGTTGTGTTATCAGACTTGGTTTTCACTGGTTCCCGACACATTTTACAGATGACTGTGGTTTGTTTTTTGTCCGACTTGCCATAACCGAAATACTGCCAAACTGGCGAACTACAAAAACCCTTCTTTGAAACAATTTCCTCCGCCTCTCCTTGCTGCGACATCTTCATGTGCTCTGTGTTGTGGTTTGAGAGGGCGGCGCTTGGTGACGGTGTGCCTGGGTCCGCGATTGTGATTGGTTGGGAGGAAGCAGTGACTAGCATAAACATACATGCTAGGCTACAATGAGAAGGAAGGAAAACTGCGTTTCTTTTTTATCAAACTTTTATCGACCCTCTTTTTTTCTATTGCGCCACACGTCTATCGATCGATATATATCGTTATTGAATTATCGCCCAGCCCTAGTTTATACTATGCCTTTTAGCTGAAGGTGACTCAGACTTCATCATGGTGAATGCTGGTTTCTTTTCTTCATTTTGGTATAATTGATCCAGAAAAGGTAATATCAGTTTTATTCATGTCTATCAGGCATGATAAAAACATTGAGAAATGTAAAACTGCAGCAGGGTGGTTGGAAGCACTACGTTGTATCATAAGCATGCTGCCTCATCAATTCTGTGCTGTATGAATGTATTGGTGCTTCTGGTGCATAAACTCTGAGGGAATTAGGATGAATGGTGTAAAAGTTTTAGTGTGATTTTTCTTCAGTGCAGGGTGAGTCACCTCAAGCTAAACACTCAAAGCTCCATGCATAGTTCATGGGTGTCCCTAATAGGTAGAACCATCATAAAAATACTATCTGCTATGCTCTACCACAAACATTCGGAATAATGTGGTATGTAGAGATGCTCCTTATAAATGATTTTCAGTTTGCTAAGGTTGGACCTGCAGATTATGATTTTATCATATTTCTGATTTCGGTTTCAAAGGTATAAGTAGAACTAACAACAGTTCAAATTTATTTTATTTTACTTTGATTTGTCATTGATTACTGATATCATGGATATATGGGATTATAAGAATGAACTAACTGGAACTTCATTAACTTTTATTTTTGCTGTCATGCTCTTTTCTTAATTTTTCTATTTTTTGTATTTTTTTCTAGAATTACTCCGTTTGTATTACTTTGCTTCATTTGCCAGACGAATATTGTTGACATTATGCTTGAAAAAACTACAGAGTTCTTCTTATAGAGCAGTAAGCAGATTTTTCATGAGGTAATTTTAAGCCAGATTTTCAGCCTACTTTTGAACTCCTAATCAATTTCCCATAGAACTGTCCCTTTGTCCATCCTTTAGGAAAATAAACTCTTTTTGGTTATTAATGATCAGCTCCTTCCTAATAAAAGACTTATTCAGCTCATAAGGTGTGGCTTTTAATGATAAACTCAAACTTATCCATCCCATCTCTCGGGAGCTGACTTTATATTAACCTATAAGGCATGAATAATTGGAACTTACAAGTAAAAAAGATCTGGGTTTATACTCCAGACTTCAAAAACACCAACTGCTGTGGAAACACACGTTACACACTCTGGCCTGTTTTTTAGGGTGGAATGTTTGAGGAGAATCGCTTAAGATTTATAAATGGAAAAGCAGGAGAAAATGTTAGTTTATTCTAATTGCAACAAGAACCTTCTCCTAAAGGATATATTAATGCTGTTCTTAAGACCAGAACACATGGAATCCAATTTTGCGTCCGATCAGACAGAAAATCGCAGTGGACGAGGTTGTGGCAGCTTGTGTATAGGTCTGACTGGGATAGACCCAGGTCTATTTTAGTCAGGCTACAAAGTAATTCCGCTGCATTGTCATGGGTCTGAAAGGAAGAGAGACACGGTTACAAAGTAAAACACATTTGCTTTGGGGAAAATACAAAATAGAACTGGTTAAAGATAGAAAAACAAAAAACTTCAATACTTCACAGACTTGTTAAGTTGGGCTTTGTAAGATGTGGGAAATTGTTTTAATTTGTCTATAGCAGTGACCGAAGTGAAAAAAATCCATGCAGATCTACCAACGCTGCCTAGTCGCAGCCTCTCTATAGTATGACATGGAAAAAAATCTGACCTGAGATTGAAAAGTCGTACGCAATCAGTGTGTTCATGTTCAGGCCTTTACTATGTTCTACATATTGAAGAGTAAATGGTTCTAATGCCCTCAGTGTATCTCCACAAAATGTAAACTAATGAAACTTTTTATGCAGAAAATACAGGACTTCAACTAATTGTTCATGTGGTAATTTTATAGATAAATGGAAGTTATTATATTTTTTTATCTCAAGTAAAAATATCAACTTTTTTTCTTTTTTTTACCTTTTCTCTGGCCTTTTTTGATCTTATAGTCTTTTTATGCTCCGCATTAAATCCCTACCAGAGCACACAGTTGGACAGAACTAGGACTATCATCGCCTGAAGAGGAACTTGAATAAATAGCTTAGTAATTAATTAGTCACAAAATACTCGGCAAGTGAAATATTGTTAGTGAAGCACCTTATATGCTGAATTATTTATAAACCCCATTGGACAAAGTGTGCATGTATCCAGGAGTGCCCATTACAAGTAGACGCTAATGCTTTAAGAAACACTGCTTTCCCATGAAATCTCAATGCATGTATAGTGATAATTTATCACATTGGGAGTAATATTGACAATGTTTAAGTTAAAAGTAAAGGCTCTTTGTGCATGCTGAAGCTCTTCTCTGTCCCTGTTCATCACTGTCACATCTTTGATGTTTCAGTCTCTTTTTTCTGAACTCACTCTATCATTTCTCTAATAGTTGTCTTTTGACTGATGTTTGTCCACTTGGAGACGGACTTCCTCAGAATAATTGCAGCCACTTCTCCTCTCATCTCACCAATCATTCCTTTCAGCCTTCCTTTGAGAGTTTGGCTGCAGCCCAGTCTCATCTCTGGCGTCCTTTGCTAAGTCCAGCCAAGTCTATTAAAACACTGTAGGTCATCATGTGGTTCTCTGGCAAAAGCTGCACATTGCTACAAATGAAAAACCACTTAGTATGTCCAGTGTCACCCCCTATGTTCATAGTCTTGTAATGTGGCTACTTTTAATTATAATCAAATATTTTTATTTTAAATATGATAGAAATTATACTTGTTCTTGTAATTTGTTAGGCAGTGAGTGCACTGGCTACGCAACCTTTGAAATAGTCGTTTTTGTATTATTAAGAGACGTGACTCATCACGACTGTGACTTTGTTGCTGTACTACTATACTGTATATAATGATGCATTTCTCTGCTTTGTTTGTTTTGCCATATTCTAGCTGAATGCGGCTATGTTTTAACCATTGACTGGAAATATGGGAGAAATGGTTCTGGTTTGATGAAATGTTTGAGTGTCAAACACCTTAAATCCAAAGATTTACAAAGCAATACAACTTTGTTTATGTCCTTTTGACATAAACAAAGTTATGACTGTTGCTATAAGGTCCTGCTTGGTTATTGTATATGAAATTTTATTGAAACAGATTTCAAAAGTAAGTAAATGGAGGTGAGAAACAAAGAGGGGATTAAAACTGAGAGGAGAAATAAAAAGATGGAGCTAGGAAAGACTCATGAAAAAAAGATAAAAACAAAAAGGCAAAAATAGACAACATAGAACATATACAGTAGCTCCTAGAAGTCTGCTTTCACATCTGCATGAGACAAAATGAAACAGAGAACATAACAACAGCAGAAAGAAGACAACAAACATAGTAAACATCCAGAAAAACCTTCATGAGCTGTTTGATCCCTTAGATATCCATGTGTGGAAGGCAAAACCTGTGTTAATTACACAACATCATTCAGGCTAGTATATATCTAGCTGCAGCTTAGTATTAAGAATTGCTGTGTATCTGAGAATACATGGAACCAAACTCCCTTGGTAAGTATACATGGGCATGCTTGTGTATAAAAGATTTACAAAGCTTCCTTTGAAGGAATGTATGTTTAATGTCCAGACTCCAGACTCACTATACAGGGCCTTGCATAGAAAAAGAGGCGATGCGAGCCCCAGATACTCTGGATCAGGCATCCCCAATCTCTGTCCTCGAGGCCCGCTGTCCTGCAGGTTTTAGAGGTTTCCCTGCTTTAGTACAGCTGATTATAATGATTTCAGTAGACTAAAAGCCTGTTAATCAGCTTTCAATTAAAATCAGCTGTGCTGGAGCAAGGAAACCTCTAAAACCTGCAGGACAGCGGGCCTTGAGGACTGAGGTTGGGGATGCCTGCCCTAGATCACTGGTACACAAAACTGGGGGGAGGATAGGTTTGTCCCCCCACCACTCCCACCCTAAATTCTAAGTGTCTAAATACATTCCAACAACCACAAGGCATGAGCATTGGAAGCAAAGCCAAAAAGGCTCACCCACCTTCAGTGCCCCAAATATGCCCACCCTGACGCCCTACATATGCATGTTTTGGAAATGTTAGAAATTATGCTGATTACTGTAGGATGTTCATTAAAAATGGGGCATAGACCACCACCAGCATGGGAGGACGAACCCTGACTATTATCTCTTCCCCAAGATCCTGTGTGTGGTAGTTTGATAGATAAGCAATAAAACTTTTAAAAATTGTATATGTAAAGGCATATATGAACTTTTTAGCGGCATTGTTTTTAATTCTTTCATGCTTTAAACTCATTGTTTTATGATTTTTTTAAGTGTGAAATGGAGAAATATGTATAAAAAACATGAGATAGAATAACAGTGAGCACAAAGCTGCCTCTAACAGATGTGCACACCCTGTAGAATAATAGACCTGTTTGACCAGCATCCTACCCAGTGATTTAAAAGCTCTCTGATGAACCCAGTCCCTTTTATTCACTGCACTGATGCAAAAGCCCATGATAAAAACTTTGATTGAACAAAAACAATCTCTAAAACTTGTGCAGCGCTTAGATAGAACAGAGTTCTGCTCCTATTCCTGTGAAGCATTGCTGCTCTTACACATTAATTACTGTTTCTGGAATAGCCTACATTACATTAAGGAGCTATGCAGGACTTGTATAAGTCTTTTCGCAGAAACGTGCCATCAGAAACTGAATTTGATTTAGCCAGAGTTAATTTGTATACGGAAATTAAGTGGTTTGCTTTAAAAGAGAATTGTACCTAATTTAACTGTATTTAATAATGTTAAACTTAATGAAAATTCTGTTTGACTAACTCTAAGTCCTGGAGTTCAATTTCAATTCTTAATTTCAGATCTTTTTCTTGCCACACATCCAGGTCTTCAAAACAATCAGAGTAACGAGCACAGATTGACGTTGTGCACATGTTAAAGCCATGCTGGTTCATTTAGACCTAAAGTTGGCAGATGCCCTGCAGTAGGTGATATGAGCAGCAGCAAAACTCCCACATTTGTATTAAATTTATTGCATAGATAACAAGTGTCAGGTAAATGAGTGATAGGCTAAATGTAACAGCTATTTTACTTGTGGCTGTTAGCTTAGTTTAGCATAGTGTGCAACAGGTCAGTGTTTCCCTTATGTCTGCCAACCATGGGAGCCCAGGGCAGACTCAGTCTCAGTGTCATCATTGGCAGCTGTCAGTGTTGCCAGATGGAGTCGAGGTTTTTTAGCCCAAACATCTGTTAAAAATCGCCACATCACACAAGTGGGAGTTGTTTGGCCACCACCTAGTGGTTAAGGCTTAGAGCTTGGATTCCTGAGGTTCTGAAATCGAGCTCCACTCCCACAGACTTCCACTCTGGGTCTCTGAGCAAGACCCTTAACCCCACAGTATTCCCCGGGTGCCCCACGATGGCAGCCTACTGCTCCCCAAGGGGGATGGGTAAAATGCAGAGGTAAAATTCTCCAATGTGAGATCAATAAAAAAAAAAAGTCCAATTAACAACCCGCCCAATTAATATGTTGTTATATTCACTCTGTGAACATGAACGCACTTTCAGTACAACTTGATTTAACACTATATGTCAAAACAAAATGCTACAGCTCAACAAAATCTGCCAAGAGTTGTTCTTCATAAACAACTCTGCCCCAGCCATGTCAGATCCAGTGAGTGTCATGTGACATCACATACCAATAGTAACATGTTTGCAAATGGATTCATAACCATGTAGACTACTCCTCTTTTTACATTAAGTAGACAAACTACAATCAGTGCACACACACAGATATGCTGAGCTTATTTTTACACAACTGAACTAATTACATTTATTATGGTTGAATTTGAATTCCTACCTGTAATGCTTATTATATTGTTGGCTGGAACATTGAATATCTGAACACTGAACTTTTACTCTGATGAACTGATGAACAGTCCACTGTGATTTGTGATCAGTACGTGGTTGAATGAAATCTCCCCAATAAATGTCGGGGAGGACTGAATGTTGCTGATGTCCATCCATTTAGTGTTAGTCTAGTTCACACATCCATCAAACTTGACTGGATCAGCAGGGCCATGTGATTTCTGGAGTCATCTTTAAGCAGAGCAACATGCGAAAAAGCTCTTTCAACTGGTGCATTTGACATAGGGAGGGTGAGGAGTTTAATTGCACCAAGTCCTAAATCCTGAAAGCAGTGGCTTCCTCCAGAATCTTTAAGAGATTCCTCCTACAACCAGAACACATCCATCGTCAATGCGAGGTTTATCACTCCAGATTGATCTTCTGCTAAAACTAGTATGATTATTTCACCACTACACTAGTCACCCTGGCAGATGACGTGGGCTAATCAGTGATGGAGAAAGGTCAGGGAGGCTTTGATATGAACCAGTAATGATGAATGATAGGTGGACATGTGTTTGCAGATCTGACTCTGAAACAGCCCAAATTATCTCCATCCACCCAAAGCAATATTTACCATCAAAATGAAAACGGCCCAATCAGGCAACACTGGCAGCTGGTGATATTAATGGAAAGGACAACTACTATTCAGTGGTATAGACTGTAACATGCAGTGATCTTTTTCTTACCTAATGCTTCATATGCATGTACTAATTTGATACAAACCTCAGATTTTTGCTGCTAAACCTTACATTTACCTTCACAGTTCAAATTAACTTTCATGTATTCAAATTCATTCAAGTTTCTGTCCATGCAAGTCACATGTTTCTCCACATAATTTGTCCATTGTTTACTATATAGGATTTAATTGCACTCTTATTTCAATTTTGTTTATTTTTATAGGGGTTTTCCTTTGTGCTATATCTTGCATTCCATTGAGACTGAAGCTTTAAAAGGCCATTTAGTTTTTAAACATGTTTTGTGACCATGCAATGTAGGAATGTGAAAACTAAAACACTGATATGCAATCAAACTAAAGCCACAGTCAATATTTCAGTTAACCTTTCTGTCAAAAAAAATGATTTTTATAGGAATTGACTAAACGGATGAATTGACTAAGAGGCAAAAAAACCCAACTAATTCCTAAAAATGTTGAAAACTAATAAACTTTAAAAAATACAGTGATATATGCCATTAAGCAAATGTTTTTGACAAATAGTTTCTGATGGTATAATCTAGTATTATTGTTTTGTCTTCTGCGCTGAACAATGCCCTTGTTTCACCAAGTGCCATTGTCCCAGAACTTTCATTCCAGGCAATCAAGAGAAAAACTAGGCTAAAACTGTGAGCAGTGATGAACAAAATTGTAATGTAGATCATCCTAGCTCCTATGCATTTTTCCCCTCATCTTCAAAGAGACTGGTGGTGGTTGTGATGGTGGCATTAATCAACTAGGGAAAAATGTGCTCAAGAGCCACAGGAGATAGCAGCATTGCAGAAAAACTGGGACAGTTTTCGACCCCGCAGCCATGGCTTTCCCCCCGTTCCCCCATAAAGACACATTCTCTTGTACATTAACCCCATTTCACTCCTCATCAACACTCTCTGCCTTTCTTTCACACCCTCGTTTACATTTCTGTTTTCCATCTTTTTCTCCAGTGTACCCAGTGCAGCAGCTAAGCTTGCCTGGTCTCTCCAGTGCTGCTTGGTAACGTCACTGCTATTGAAGTGTTAATTGCACATTATATTGGCAAACCTCTTGGAATGGATTTTTAAGAAAGGGTTGCACAGACAGCAGAGGGAAAAAGCAGAGGCAATTTATAAGTAATTAATGGGAAGATTACATGGTAGAAGACAATTCAGCATCGTAATACAATATGACAGCGTAATCCAAAATGTGATCCAATCTTATTAAAATTGTGATATTTATTAACAAATTATAGGTATTGTAGAGAGAGCTGTGGCCACTTTATGTCAAAAATACCACTAAAATAACATATCACACACTAGTAGAAATAAAGCTTGCCTTTTGTATAATAAATTGCAATTGCTTGAATTACATTTGAGGGCAGCGCTGGTATAATTATGCTATATTTCTACTGTAACACATGGGAACTAGGCAGGGTTATGAGTAAGTTTCATTAGGGGTGGGAATTGGCTTGGAGTAGGTAATTGGAATCTGTTATTTGTGATTGATGCTGCTAGTTTTTCTCTGTGCTTCTTGAAGATCTTTGTTGTGGATGTTAAAAGTGGCAAGTGTAGACTCTGCGGCAGCTTAACTCAGTGAAAAATTGTTGCCATTGTGGTTAAGCGGTTTGCGCCGTCGCCATGCCACATGAAGATCTTATTTGAATCTTGGCTTTGCAGGCCTTTTACATCGGGGAGTTTTGCATGCTTTCCATGTGAAAGCATATAATTAGACTAACTACTCTGAAAACATGCATGTTTGATTGACCAGTGATTATAAATTCACCTTTGGTTCTCCAATCCCTGACCTTTATTACACATAGTAATTTGCTTGTTAAAGGAAATGAGAGTTTAAAAAAATCTGTGCTCAAAGTAAAGTAACTGTTTCATTCAGATAATATCAGGTCAGTTAAACCTCCAGATTTTTTAAGATATAGAGGAGATTGTTAATCATGTCAGCTGTTTTGGTGTTAAAGAAATTAACAACAGGTGTTTCAAATAATGAGACAATCCCAAAAACAAGAATTCTTTTTTTCATGTGAAGGGAGCAGGATTTGTACTAATTTCTTCTTTTTTGGTTGTCAGTAATATATTAAGTAGGGTCACTGTCATTATTAGTAGCATTAGGCAATATCCGTATAATACAGGAGTTTCACAATTGGTCAAAATTCCACCTGTATGGAACATCATAGGGATGTCCTGATCTGATATTTATATTGGTTACGCCATAGATGTTGAGCAAAAGAACACAAAATGCAAAGTTTGTCTGAAAACTATCGAGACTACCCAAAGTAACACATCCAACCTCCACATCCTAAAGCACAACCATGCTGTTGAGTTCAAAGATGTGCAAAAGGCTCCATTACCTTTGTGCTACATGTTCACAAGAGAGGTAACATTTTCCTCCTTTTCAATGAGACATTGTTGAATGTTTAAACATGAATTGTTAAAAGACTTTGGTCAATAGATAAATGAAAAATAGGTCTGTTGAATTCCCTGCACATGCCGTTTTATTTTTAGATAGATGAGCCAGAGTATTTATTGTTATCATGGTAAAACTGTCCAATTTATCATGATATTGATTTGAGATCATATCGCCCAGACCTATTGGAGATTATTGCAAAAGATAGGGAGTAACTCCAGGTCTAGGAGAACCGTTTTAGGTCCTTAACCAATCAGTAAAACTCACTGTACTCCTATGTGCAAGGATGAAAAGCATTATTTTTTCTAGAGCCTTATTTAGTGACATCCAGAGAAACACTGGAGTTACCATTGAAACATTAGAAACAAACTACAGCACATAAGGGTAGCTTTCGGGTGCAGAGCCCTCTAGCCGTCCCTCGCCTCACTGTCCAGCACCTCAGAGCTTGACTTGCACTTGTTCGAGAATACCAGTATTGTTTTCACAGTTGAGAGCTTTCACTCTGCGTTCATTTGAGGGTCTTGACAACACCCAGTGCATTTTATCGGCAGAACATTTTCAGCATTGTCTGTTTATCTTGGGAGCCATATCCATGGAGGGACGCACATGCCTGTTCCGGACAAACAATGGCACTCTAACTGCCATTAGGGTTTGGGGTTAAACACTTAGACCTATTGTTGGACACATTGCCTTTGCAATGGAGGCTGAATTTCTCCTGGTGAGTAATAATGCTCATCATCATGTAGCAAAAACAAGAAGACAGTTCTGGAGTTCATTACATTGATCCCTTTGACTGGCCTCCACACTTACCTGACCAAAACCTAATAGAACATTCCGTAAAAATTCAAAAAATATCCACTGGACTTGGTTTCCAAGATTTGAAGACGTTTCGCCACCTCTCCAGGAAGCTTTCTCAATTCAAATGTCTGGATCCGCAGTGAGTTTGAGTCTTATATAGATATATATAAACTCACTGCGGATCCAGACATTTGAATTGAGAAAGCTTCCTGGAGAGGTGGCGAAACGTCTTCAAATCTTGGAAACCAAGTCCAGTGGATATTTTTTTGAATTTTTACGGAATGACTATGACCTGGATGACAGAGAATCTTCATCAACTAATAGAACATTCATGGAGCATAATTGTTAGGCCCATCGGACACCACCATGTTGGATATCAGAATGTCTACAAGTGCATCAATGTCCTGGTTAGTTTATCCTATTTATTCATTATAAAAGTTTTCACTTGCAAGGCCACACAATTCTCCTGAGTGAGGGTGTTTGTAAACCAGACATAGCTTCTGCCCAAAAAAAGCCATATTCTTTCTCAAGGTTTATTCATAACATGTTATTGTTAATCAAAGTGTTTTGACTTTGACCACTTTCCATTATTGTAAGTAAGGAGGAATGAATCCTGCCCAAGCAGAACGGAGCTGAATACTGTGCCATTCAGTATGATGAACTGTTCTTTCTTTTCAAAAATATGACAAAGTGCCGGCTGAATTGAATACTTTTTTCCCTCTACAGAAACTAATGCTAAAATTTACAAATGCTGACCAAAAACAAAACAAAAACAAATTGGAAAAATGTTGCCTGTTCCAAAGAGTCACAATTTCAGGTGGAGCCTTTAGATATTAGGGCCACATTAGATGCAATCATCACAAAATGACCAAAAGATCCTGCTTAATTTTGACATTCCAGGCAGATGGTGGCTGTTCAGGTGTGAATGATGATAGTTTATCAGCATACCTTTGGTCCTTCAGCAACAAAGGTGTATTGGGGTAAATTCAAAATGGCCTCTTGAACCTGCCTGTGAGTTTTACTGTTTTCACATACTGTTGTGTCCACACTTAATACTTTTGGTTGGTGCTAGAATGAAGATTCTTAACATCAACATGGGGCTAACATGTGTGGTACCTGTATTGTATGGACCAAGGTTTCATTTCTCTGACACTTTGTTATAATCTTTGCTATTAAAAATGAGGATAAAATTTGTTCAGATACTAGCAAGGTGTCCATAATAAACTGCTCTGTTAAAGCATTATGAATGCTTAGTTGTCCTGTCCGTCTGTATTAGCTGTCAAGGGTTTTTCTTGTCCCCTTCCCATTGACAGCTAATACATCCAGTTCTAAGAAGAGCACAGCAGGTTAAATAAAAGATTTTTAAATATCACTTTAGAGCAAAAAGACATTTATAAGGGAGTATTTCTTTTTCTCAGTCCTTGCAGCCTGGTCAAGGTTACTTTTAACAGTTCTCTAGGGAAACTGTGCTACTTTTCATATCCTTTGTTCAACTGGCAAGAAAAAGTTCCCAGTGCTGTACTTGCATCTGTGTCATGAGTGATGCAACATTTAAGACCCTAGAGAGGTGAATCTCACCTTCTGGCATTTATCCTGGAAATGTTTTAAGGACTAACAAGTCCAGCTGTCCATCTAAATCACTAAGGATTGCCTCATAACAGCTCTTTCTTGCAGAATCTAGTACATTCAGCTAAACCACAGCAACACAACAAAAAAGGTCTGGTGACAGAATTAGGTTTAAAATCATATTTTCTTCGCGCTTTATAATCATGTGTTTCATATGCAACATTTCTCAACAATTTAAAAACTAAATTTAGAGCATCCTACTCTTGTGTGGCAGATATTGTGTTCGTCCATCCATTCATCCATTTTCCATCATGCTTTATCCCTGCTGGGGTAACAAGGGGTGCTGGTGCATATCTCCAGCTATCTAAGGCCGAGAGGCAGGGGACACACTGGACAGGTCGCCAATCCACTGCAGGGCAACACAGAGACAAACAGAAGGAACAACCATTGATACTGGGTTTAGTATTATTTAACTGTACTCATTTTTTTTCTATTGGAACCACAGATTTCACTGTACACATTTCAATGTACAAAGCCGTCTATAATTGATTCATTCATTTTCTCACTTTATACATCACCTAAATAAATGCCCAGAGACATGACTTTCATAACAATGACTTGGGACTTGAATTGGATTTAAACCTATTTGCTTATTATTTAAAAAAGTATGCACCATTAATGTGTGAGTGTGATCTAATTAAGCTAACCCATCCATCCATCCATCCATCCACCCATCCATCCATCCATCCATCCATCCATCCATCCATCCATCTATCCATCCATCCATCCATCCATCCATCCATCCATCCATCCATCCATCCATCCATTTTCTTTCTCTTTATCTGGGACTAGGTTGTGAAGGCAATAGTCTAAGCAGAGATACAGTACCTAGACTTCCCATTAGAAAATGTTCAGTTGCGTTAGTTTCATCACGTTTTTAAGTAAATATAGATTTTTAAAAAGAAAATTTTTTCAATTATTTATATTTAACATATAATTCAACTTTGTTTAAAGTAAAAATATATCCCAGAGGGCTTGAAATTTGAAATATCAGACTTAGGACTTGACTTGAGAGTAACCTGTCTCAGCTTGAGACGCAAATTTAATTTGGGGATCAAAATTTGAGATTTTCTTGAGACTTGCAAAACAAAGACTTTGTCCCTCCTTTTACAATCCAGTGTAACCAGTGATCTTTGGAGTTCATATAGTGTTATTATTACCCAAATATATGTATGTCTAATTTTTTTCTCTGTACTGTACATAGCCTTAAAGTCATAATTCGAAGTTGGAAATTGCATAGTAATAATGCAAGACTGTCATGACAGGGTGTTCCACCTGGACAGATGGGCAAGGCAAAGAAAACATTCATCATAGAAGCAGCTATGAGTTTTATGCTGACTTTGGAGGAGATGCTAAAATCCACAACTCAGGTGAAATCATTTATAAATAGGACAACTGTTATTATACATTATAAATCTGATAATAATGAGCGGCAAAGAGGAGAGCAATGCTGAAGGAAACCATTTTTTGCAGTATGCAAGAAGCCATTCAGGGGAAACAGCAAGAAGAAGGTGCTCTGAACAAAATGGTTTATTGACTCTTGGGAATTTGGGGTTGGGGAGAAAGGGTCTGGTGCCAGAAAGCCACAATTAGTTTTAATACACTTTAGACACATTGCAACAGTTAGGTCTGTATAGAGCCTCATGAGGATTTCCCTTCTCTCCATCTAGGACTTGTATGGGTGTTGGGACAGTAAAGCAGCATCAGTAACATATCATCCAAGACACAAACAGTTAGGATTGTTTTCCTTTAGTTTGGCACTACAAAGCACTATTTACAAAAATCTGCCACGGAAGAGACAGTTTCTTCCTTCCTAGTGTCTCTCTGATTAACACCATGAACTCCTCTCAGCCTTGTCAGCCACTGAGCTGTGAAAAAATAAACAGAGCCTGTCTTTTTTATAGAGGTACATACTCTACTGTAGGGATATGGATGTTTTATCTGCTGTTTGGTTGCAATTAAAGTTGTTATATTTTACATAATGTCTGTAAGCTGTGCTGTTTTCTGACATTCCTTCCCAGTGATTCTAATCTAGATTCTGATTCTGAAAAAGGACCTTTAAAAGGAAACAAAAGTGTTGATTTGTGACTCTCCAAAAGCAAGTAGAAAACTCAAGTAGGGGGAAATAAAAACTACACAAACAATGCTAGGGTTCTCATGTTGCAGAGCCAGCTATTTCGATATTGGACGACTGACAGTAATCCAGGATCCAATCTTAAAGGAGAACCCTGGCACTCTGTGGAGGTTGGATGTTTATGGCAACGCCAAGTAGACAGTTCCCAAAAAGGCTTGTTCTTCAGCTACCAGGGTAGAGAAAGACAATATTTCCCTTTGTTAGTATATAAACCCCCCTACAAAAACCATAATTTGGCCAAATCTGTGTCAGTCTATTACTTTATGGCAGAGATACTTTGTAGGGGTTTTAATGTCTAACTGTAGAAAAGTAGAGGTATGAATACTTTTGCACCCATCGCTGTTTTGTTTCTCGTTTTGGAACTTAATGAGTATATCAAGTAGAGGGGTTGGACGCATGCCATACAGCTGCCATCTCCGACTTTACATAATTCACTCGTAAATATTCCACTGAGGATGCTTCAACTGGCAGGTCTGCCGCCTGCATCCACATGCAGCTGTCTTGATGTAGAACTGTGGGCTTCGAGTAAAGCTTGTTTTAATGTAATTAGTAATGCTACCTGTAGAGTTCTATTTAAGTAGCCAGTCCAGCAACAGTTTGGTGTCTTTATGAGAGATTATTAGAAGAATACAAACGAATAAAAAGGAGTTCGTGAATGACTTTCCTGCCGTTAATCCCCTTTTGATTTACTTCTTCTCTCTTCATTTTCTGTCCTCTTTCTTCTCTGCACTTCTTTGCTCGGTATCCTCTTTCTCTCAGGTTTTGAGTGACACTACAGTCCTCCTTTTATATCTGCTGAATTCAGCTGCTGCAGCTCGACACACACACACACACAAATACACACACTTTTTAAGACATACAGTAAAACAATGTCAGCAAGAAGGATTTTCCTGGCGGCCTGCTCTACTGTGTATTGTATGATCTTGGATGCATTAAAGGCAAACCTCTGCAGTCACACCTATTTAGTCGCGCTCTCACTCCCTTTCTATCAGCACCAGAAAATTGAATTTCTATCGCTGGTTGTTCCCTGTGATGTCCCTGTCCCAGATAAGTCACTCATGTCCCTCTGTGCATGTAGGCAAAGGCAAACACCGGCAAGACTGTTTGTTGGTAATTGTTATTGGCTATTTCTTTGTGTTTTTCAAGCTGTATTTTATTATTTTTTTATGATTTTGATTGTAAATCTAAAATAGATTTGATTTATTAACAAAGAACATGGAAAATGTCAATACTTTTCTACTATGCTTGTCTAAATCACTCGTATTGAACAGTTTGTCTTTATTGCCTAAAATAGAACGTATTGTTGAGAGCTGCTGTGCTGCCATCCAACTAGTTATCCCAACAACCAGTACTGTATGTAAACCAGATAACCAAAATGTGTTCAGTAATGTGTCCAGTGGGTTGTTTTTTAAATTTTACGGAATGACCTGGATGACTGAGAATCTTCATCAGCATAACTTAACAGTTACACAACTTGCCATCTGGCTGCTATAACCCCCGGCTCACACCGACGCCAGTCTTACCGTTGCGGTGCGGTGGGTGCGGCGCCGCAGTGATTCCAAGTCATTAAAAAGACGTAAACCTCTCTCACCGGCTGCTGAGCTGTCCGGTTGCGGTTACCGAGACACTCCGGCGCTGCAGAAAATTCCGCAAGAAAGCTATCCTTGCGGCGTGCCGGAGCCCTCCGCAACAAGCTCTCGCAAATATCCTTATTTGGGCCGTGTTATCGCGTGAAGTTACGTGAACTGAAGTGAACTTCTGTTCTCGCGAGTTAAATCTCCGGACCTGTTGCCGGAGCCGCAGAGCCGCACCGCACCGTAGTCAAAAGGGCGGTGTGAGAGGGGGTGTGCGGGAGTTGCGGTCTCCGTCGGCTCGGTAACCGCACCGGAGCCAGTGTGAGCAAGGGGTAAGAACTATTTGTATTAATTAATTATTTTAATGACTAATTTACCTGCAATGATTTAAATTATTTTCTATAGATTGACCATTTAATACCCAATATTTATATGTACCACAAAATGAAACAGATCACATATTGATGAATTGAATATACTAAGAAAAAGTGCTGAGCTTTTTGAATGTTGAATCTGTTTACATAGAATTGGAAAAAAACAGAAACAAATTACTCTTTATTACAGCTCCAAAACAAAGAAGATTCAGCTGGTGTACAAACTGACTCTAAGCAGTACACAAACCAAGTGTATATGCTGTTATAACCAGAGGCGGCTGGTCAGAAGAGGGCAAAACGGTCGCCGCCTCACACACCCAATGACCTTCATTAAGACATGAAAAAATAAAAAAAATAAAAATTAAATTATAAAATTAAAATATTTCTACAAAATATTAATATATTTTTTAGATGTCCAAGATAAAAACGTTATTTTTAATGACAAGTAAAGCTGTTTCGTTCGTCGTCGGATTGGTAACATATCTCCGCCCTGGGCCGCAAAAATGTTTGGCCATAAGCTCTCGTTAAAACTTGCGCAGTAGATCCTCTGCAATACAAAAGGATAGAAGATCTCGGGGCGCAGCACCTCCTGAGCTGACAGGACGTCACAGACGTAGTGTGGCTGATGGACAGGTTGAGTCGCGGAAGCGAAATTCCTCAAGCAAACTTATCAAGAGGTGAAAGCATTTGGACCTGATCAGCCAAACGTAAAAATTAATCAGCAGTCCAAAGACAGATGGAGACGCTTCACACTGTCTTTTTCCAGGTCCTGGTTTAACTACAAGGCTTGGCTAACTGCATATAGCGAGGCTAATGCTTTATTCTTCTTTCCCAGCTTTTTTCTAATCAGGATGAATATAAAGCACTTTTTAGAAAAGACAAAGAAGCATGAAGAATCTGGGATTCACATGGAATATAATATAGTGTACTTTTTCTAGGTGTTTGTTAATTTGCATAGTTGCTTTTAAATAAATGCATTCTCAAAAAAATAAATAGTTTTTATATATTTAAACAATATAAGCTGACTAATAGCTTCTCCATTATTAAACTGGTACATTACTTTTTATAGGATTGTGAAACCATATTGGACAATGCAAAACACAGATGTGCATTCATAAAGCCTCAGAAGGGCAACATTTATGTACATTAATAAACATATACATAAAATCAAGTTTTGTTTTTATGAAGTATTTTAATAATGTTTATTGATTTTGGTGTTCATATAAATATACTGCTGTGATAACTTAGTATACGTATGATTGGTTTTTGGTTTACATCTATTTTGAATTTATATTCCTCCCTGGAGAAAACTCCACCAGCCTCCACTCGTTATAAACCTATATAACTTATAGGTTTGGATAAAATGTTTTTATTTTAAGTGTTATTTGGATCTGCAGCAATCACGGTGGAATAAGCGGGCAGTTGTCCATGTTTCACAAAAACCTTGCAGAGTGTCCAAACCTTCATTTTTGTATCACTTAACTTTAACTTTAGACCCATATATCTTCATCCTCTAAAAACCCTCAGAGGTTGGCTGATTATGAGCATTAAATGATAAATTCATAAAATGCATAACTAATTTAAACCTATGGATGTTTACTGATTATTATTTTTCACATCAGGCCTGAAATCAGCCTTGCCATCTATATCGTCCACCTATATCCTGTTTACGGTTGAAGGGCTATTTTTCTTCCCTGCTGTCATTACCTGATACATGAAGAAGACCCAGAATAAGTCATTACCCTGTCACAGAGCTGCAGCTCGACGGTGTTGTTTGTGTGCTTTCTAAATCTCTCCAAATTAATTGATTTCTTTATCCCTGTTTGGGTTAAACACCTTGCAGACTTTGTGAACATCTGATTACTGACTGAGTAAAAGTGCTACCACAAAACTGCACACACTCTGGGAAAACAATGACTTAACTCATGTCATCCACACTCACACGCGTCAGGCGAATCGAGCAGTGCGTGACAGATGGCTCTAAACCCTGCAGATGTTTATGTGGGTGTAGTTAATGTCATTTTTGAAATAAAGATCTCTTGTTTTTTTCTAATTGAATCTTATGATGTGCATGGCTCATGGGACAGAGCGACACTTGCAGGCAGGCACTGATTTGTATTTTTTTTCTATGATGTATTGGGGTTTCAGTAAACGATGCTCTGAGAGACACTGATCCATTAGCTGTTGGTGGTCTGTCAGTGGGCAGGTGGGGCTGTCTGGTGCCTCACTGGTGGTGCACAGACATCTGTGCGCCTGAGCGAGTTAGAGTGAGAGACATTTGGAGCCAGTACACTGTAAGCCAGGAGGACTCAGCCATCCCTATATTTGGTATCTGAGCCCCGTGTGTGTTTGAGTGTGCTCATGTGTTCCTCTACGTTTGTTGCCTTGATTATCTTTGACCTTCCATCTGAATGAGGAATTTCACGGAATCGCTCTAAAAGAGCACAGTGGAGCATAATGCACTGAACTAATTAATGTGAGATAATAATTAGCTGCTTTGTTTATCCCTGTGGGGAACTTCTGAGCTCTTCAGAGGTGAGAGAGAAAAAAAAACCTGGGGTTAACGATCCTGCTCTTGAACTCCTGCAAACAGAGAGGACTCTAAATGGGTGTATTTGTAAGTCAGAAACATTCCAACAAAACGAACATAATCCGTCTGGCTTTGGCTCCACATTTAATTCTTACCAAGGAATGAAAGACATTTACTGGAGTTTCATGTTACGGCTCATGATCCAGTATTTGATTCATTGCTTCAAAGATGAGCTCACCATTTGATATGATACGCCTGTGGCTGTGTGATTATGTTCTGTTATTGCATGAAGTCAGGCAAAAGCAAAGTCCAAGGTACACCCAGAAAATCTGGGTGTACCTGATCAAAGATTACCACAACTTGGCCGTAGTGTATTTTGCTTGTAAAAGGAAATTTTCCCAAAATACATAATTAAGGACAAAGACTCATTTCCACACCAATAATATGTTAGAGTACATCCAAAACCTCTTTCCAAAAGGAAACACATTTATTTGCAGTGCTTGCACCACACAGTAGTTTTGTGGTAAACCGAAAAAGGCAGAACAAAAATCCTGGTGCACAAGAACTTTGGTGTGTTTGAGACTGATTCTATGATCAAAGTTTATGTATGACTATGCTTGCAAAGCCAGTAGATAACATAGCTTAAAGGTATAGTGGAGGATTTTCACAAATTTTTGAAAAGACCTGCCCTCTCCGAAAATCGCAATGCGCAACCCTGTACCTGTTCCCAAGAGGAAACGCATATTGAACCTGTGCGAGAGCATGCACAAGCCCATTTCTCCTCATGCATACTTTGTTTAAAAGTTGCTGTTTACATCGCTCATATAAGCTTACTTTCCAAACATAAGTACTCACCACCGATAATTGGAAATGGGGACAAGCACGTAGAACAGCCTTACGTAAACATTTCACTACAATGATTGACAATTAGGAGGACCGCTTATTTTGATGATCAACCCAGGAAAAGAACACCCTCAACTATACCTTTAAAGTAACGTATCAACAAAAAAAGCCCTACATTAATCTGGGGATAATCTCCACTCTTTTTTTTTGTTCCCTTCTCTATAAAACTGATGTCGGTTTTAACATGAGCCAAATACATCATCATTTCTGATCACACTGCAGCCTTTGATAAGGAAAAGTTGTCATTTACATATTAGTTTGAAGATCTCTCTTCTTTTTTAATCTAGCCTAGAAAACAAACATCGAACTTGGCTGTTGGGTAAAGGATTCAACTCTGAACCTCACAGGTGAGGGCAAGCCCCAAAGGACTCAATGTTGATTTAGCCATTATTCTCAAAGACTCATCCAACGTAAGGTATGCAGAAAGTTAGATATTTTTTCCTTCTAATCTCTTAACTTTGCTGTGGTTTGTTTTTAAAAAAGGGTTAACTTTTCGTCCTTTATTCCAGTTCAGTAATTGAAAATGCTTCTTGAGTAATTCCCCCTAAATTATCAGAGTAGATTCGTTTTTTAATCCAGCTAATTATTCATTTTCTAACAATATTAACTATCACAATTCTAGTCACAGGACAAATACATTGCAAACCATCCAATGTAACCTTACCCTTAAATAGCTTTATATGCAATAAAAAACAAGCATATTAGTAGATGAGGTGGTATTGGTAGTGATGTGACCTAAATAATCAATTTCCAAACTGATACAATTCAAGCACATCATCCTCCTCGTGTTACTCAGACAGGACAGTCAGATAATCTGGTTTTGTCTACTTAAATCTGAAGATTCATCCCTATTACTTCCTCTATAATCTTTATCTGTTTAGTTTAATCCAGTTTCCAATAACCTACTAATTCAGTATAAGCTGTTTTAAACTCACATGATTCAGTTCACTGCAGTATAATCCCATTTCAATCTGGTATTATCAGGTCTCAAACAGCTCAGTTCACACTGAGAGTGAATTTGTTTTTAGTCGCAGTCGGAGACTTGACTATGCATCTTCATCGTTCTCTGCAGGAAGGCTGTTACGATTGACCCATAAAGTGGACAGATGGAGTCGGGTTGGTCTGTGACTGCGTGAGTCTGTCTCTACCAGCAGTAGCCTCCTTTGGCCTTGTAATTTTGGCCAGATATCCATCTTGGAGACACACAAACACATGGAAGCACACATCCACACACACATAGAAATGCTGGCACCTTACATACAAAAAGAACCGCTCAAACTATTATTACCTTAATTTAAATTGGAATGTACCTGTATGGTACTAACACGTCTTTGTGCTGATATCAAAAAAGCATTTTCTTAGATGCTAATGCTTTTCTTTCAGCTTATTTATATATTAATAACCATCATAACTAAAGTGCACCTCAGAATATATTAAACCACAATGATTTGCACTGTTTGTCTCAAAGTAGTAATGTGCCAATGGCATAGAATACATGCAGTCTTCTTGTTTCTTAAAGTGGTGGTAGACCCTACAAAGAGCCCTAAAGTAAGATATGCAACAAAGTGGCCGAGATAAGCAGGAGGACTTGGCAGTTTGGTTTGATGACCTAAACTTCCCTCTGTCTCCGGAGCCATGCAGCTGCTCTCGCCGTCCTGTGTGTGATGATGTCAATAAGCAGCTGCAGTTTAATAATGATACTGACAACCCACCCAGACTGTCCAACAAGGACACCTACACCCACTGACCCACATACGTTTATATATATCAGTCTTGTTTTGTTCGGTTCAGTGCAACAAATTAATTTAGGCCAATTGATTAAAGGTGATGCATACAGAAAGTGTCTTGTTTTTCTTTTGTGTAAAAACTGTTGAGTGTTGCCAAAAGATAAAAGCATACAGTTTTTTCACAAATTCTGTAATCAACAGAATGTAAATGTATGCACTATTATAGGCTCTCACAGTGCCTTGCAAAGTTTCTGTATGAGACAGGTAAACTATGTAACACAATAAGACAGGTCAGGAATGAAGTTGTTGGAAACATAGACGTAGTAAAATGAAAATTGAATGCCAAAAACTAAGCAAATCAAGTCATGAATCTACATCAAAACTTTGGGAAATCCTGATAGGCTGCACAGATCCTGATCTCAGGCTGAAGAAACTTTCAAAAAGACAACTATTAAAGGCTGCAAAATACTGTAGCCTGGGTCAGATATCTCTCTTCTCTCAATTCTCTAAACATACTGCTAAAGCAGTTTTGGATAGCTATATACCAATGTGCCAGAATTTCTCTTGTCAAACTCTAGATCTTAATCTAATTGAGAATTTGTGGCAAGACTAGAAAATCAATGATTGTGGATGTTTTCCCTGTATTCTGACTGAGATCAAGATCTTTGATTTAAAAAAAGAGCCAATAAATGTCTGTCTCTAATGTGTGAAGCTTGTGGAGACAAATATAATAAAGATAGGGTGAATTTAGTGATTACTGTAGCCTCATTACAAACACTTAAGCAAATGTAAATTGCATCACATTTTGAAAAGTTGAGTCATCCTATGGATCCCTTAGACATTCTTCCTTTTTTGTTCCTTTTCCAGTGGCTTCAGACGTCATCACGCTCTAATATGGGAAATGCTGAGTTCATGTCTGGCATGGAAATTTCCTGCTCTTCACAATGATTTGTTTTGGTACCAAATTGAGGCACTTTTAACAAACTTTTCCAGAAACGTAATGCCATTCTTGAGTGTGCTGAAAATCATGCATTTATACTGCTTGTTGACCTGCTCTTTGAAATCTCTTTCCTTTTTTCCCATGGATCCCTTTCATCTTCATAGAATTCCCTCTTAGCCCACACAGGGAGTCACATTTTCTAATTCCCTTAAAATCCATCATAGTAAATCATCTGCAAACAATTCTTTGTAATAACTTACAGAATTCCTGTTCCACAAGTCAAAGCCACCCTCGTTTAAGACCTCTGTCATCGGGTCCACAGCTGTTCTTGTGATCATAGAGATTATTCAGTCAAGAAGGAACCTTGAGTTCGGGGAGCTGGTTTGAATCAGTGTCACAATCCTCACAGTCATCACCTTGTTCACTAAACGTACATTTTGGTACTTCTTTGCAAGCGCAGGTCTGCCTGATCTGCTTGTGATCAAGATTTGAACCGAAACTGTGGGATCTGAGGCTGATGCAACACAGCTGAATAGACTTCAGAGTTAAGAAGAAGCCAAAGACTTCAAAGATTTGAGGAGTATTGAATTATCTACTTCGATATCTGGCTCCTTCTTGTTTTTTTCTCACAGTTAGTGATTACTGCCTTATCGGTATATTTTACGATTTGATCTAAACCTATATCCTATGATGCATTGAATATGCTTCAAACAAGGTAGGGTAAACAAGACATTTAAGCACAATTCCCACTTTTGTTTTAGACTTACTTGAAAAAGTATTGTGTAAAAGAAAAGTAAAAATAAAGATTTACTAGGGTAACAAAGCAAAGCACACAAGAACAGCAACTGTTTCTTTTGGAAACCAAATCACTTTGAAGAGTGTTGTCAAGTAGAGGGTACTATACTCTCTTGACTGGTCTTTAGAGGGGATATGCATGTTTTTTTTTTTGGCTCTAGTCTTTGAAGATCCAGCCCTATAACGACACTGATTTGAGCTACACTCTCTAACCATCTGCCTTTCCATCTGACACCACAGTGGGTTCTTTCCGTTTCCTTTTTAATGATTTTATTCTTCGCTTATGTACCTCCCAGCCCCCTCTGTATCACCAAACTCTATCCCTCCTGCAGCGATCTCTTCTCTGTAAGATGTCTCTATATTGTGCTGAAGTTGAAATACATTCTGGAGTGTTATTCATTGTTGCCTGAGTTCCATAGCAAATGCACTTATTTTTAGTTTCCCATGGAGAAGAACATTTTCTCATTAGCTCATTTTTGACCATTACTGAGGTAATGGAGGATGAAAGAGGTTCTGAGCCTCACTGTATGTTTCTTTTTGTGAACCAGAAAAAGTCAGAAAGGAAAGCCGAACAGTTCTGCTCTAACACCGCAGTCTATTACTAATTGTCAAGTTTTTCTTTGTTTTCTTAAAAACAGAGTTTGACCGAATAAGTTTGTATTCAAATAAGTGGCTTTTTTTTGTATTTTATTCTTATAATGTATTGTTTTTTAAATGGTTTCCATCTTTCAAAAAGAGCAGAAAAAAATCATTGAATAAAGTTTTAAGCCTAAATCAAAATTATGTTTATAAATGCTGTTCTCTATCAAGACATTTTAAGAAACAGAAATCCAATTTATTTTAAGTTTTTTTACTGGCATTGATTTGTTTGTTGCTATGTACTTCTGTGCACGTTTTCCCACAAATGGAAACAATTATCCTGCATTTGACTGCTCAAATGATGAAATTTGACAGGCATAGAGGATGTATAGCTGCAGTTTTTGTCACGGAGCAAATTTTACCTTCAATCAAAACACAAAGCAGCATTTTTGTGAAGTTTGAAGATGTAAAAAGAAAGCCAAATATGCACCGAATTGTCCCTCATAAGTATCGTTGTATATCACTATTTTTTATTTTTTATTTTTTTAGTATAGTCACAATAATCTTATTTGATTTAACAAATGTAATTCAATGATTCTTTTAGGACTTTGCATAAAACCAAAAAACCCAAAATCTTTGAAAGATTTTTAAAAATATTTTCATAAATTAATGTAGTTAGCTTTAGCAAAATCATATAATGAAAATTAAGGAGTTCTTTCTGCCGAGCAGGAGACAGAAAACTAATAGAATATGCTCTTATTTTGTAATGTCCTCACGCTGCTGGATGCATCTGTCTCCTTTGGAAGCTACTGTAAACCAATTTTATCCCAAGGTAGATTTATATTCACAATATTAGTTTAAAAAAAGGTTTCTTTTTATTAAATAAAATGTACCGGTTAATTTTTGGTAACTTCTTCTACTGAAAACATTTGGCAGCTGGTGAATGCACTTTTTCTTTATATGCTCAGGGCTTTTGCATCCATCCTAACGATCTTACAGGTGGGTGATTTCTCACTCATCATTCTCTGGACGCAGATACCGCTTATCTCTTTAGTTCTCAACATCAAATTGTATTTGTTCTGTAATGGAGCTGTCCTAATTCCTTCTTCCCGCACCGTGTAATTTGACCTTTACTTTGCAGATTAGTGTGTGTATTGTAAAACTGTTTTATGTCATTAGTATTAGTAGAAAGAAGCTATTTAGGATACATTTGTTTATTAGAAAAATGTAGCTCAAGGCTTTTTACGGATCTCCGCTAGTAGTGCCATTAGATATTAAGGATGCTGTAAATGTACTACATAAGTGCTGCATATTGACCTGATTATCTTCTCTTGAAATGAACAATCATGTAGATTGCAGTTTTTTTTTGTTTTGTTACATCAATCTGCCGTTTTCAATTCAACTGGAACATTGCATTTTAGTTGCACAGCATTTTTTCCTTTTAAAGTTCTTTCTCTTGTGCTTTACATTTTAATTAGCTTTGTAGTCATAATATCTGTCTCTTATGTCTAAAGGTTTCCCAACTGTGCAACGATAAAGGTATTTCCATCTATATATTTATAGTTACACACGGTACGGACATGGAGGTCAGCAGCAGTAATGTGATACAAATGGAATCTGTTTTATTTAAAGCTTTATTTAGTTGATTTTCATATCAATAACAACACAATAAAACAGTTATGATTAAAACAAAAAGCCTCAGTCCATACAGTCAAAAACATTTGGTACTGCAGCCAATGGTGACAGGCTGTTGCTTGAGGCAAGCAAAGTGGGAGTGTTTAATGTCTCTAGCCTGCTGTTGCATTGCATCCTACAGCTCAATCCAACTATCACTGTTTTAATCCTATTCTTTTTCACTTATCCAAATGTTTCTTATCTCGTTCTTTTTATGCTGTCGTGATCCATTTTTTCCTAATTATAAACTCTTATCTAGTTGATTTCACAAACAATGACTCTTATAATCATTTCTTATAATATTGGCTCCTTCTAGGGAAATCAAAAGATACCAAATATCAAAGATCTGCAGCCTACAACCCCCGGGGTTCAGGCCCTGCTGCCAAAGCTCCGCCATACGTGCATCTGTCTTTTTTATGTACTTGCGCTGTTACAGGGTTTACAAGCTCCACTTGAGCTGGAATTATTGACTACACTGGTGAAGTTGCTCCCACAAATGATATTTGGCCCTCCGGGACTACATGGAGTTACAAACTGTGAAAAATGTGAAAATAGAGCGAGAACTGACTGGCTTTGAACACGATGACGTGAAAATGCACCTCTAATACATGGGGTGGTTTCCCCTGTGATGGAGGGGTTTTGTATTGCTGACCTGCCAGAGGACGGCTGACAGCTCCATGCATGACTGGAAGATTCAATGAAGAGAGAGAGAGAGAGAGGAAGCTAGAAAAACATTTGAAAACCATCTTTTAATGCTTACATTGTATTTATGGAGACATAAATGGGAACACAGATTCCCTGTATAGTTTCTTCAACATAATCTCAGTGGTCCTTGTCAACTTTAACTGTCATTGGAAGCTGTTTTTAGATTACAGATGCCCTGCCAGTTGCTACTCCATACCAGGGTCCCACTCCCCTTTAAGTGAACATTCTTATTTATGATTTTTGGCACCTAATGCAGTTGAGAGAACCAACAGAGTTTAAATGATAAGATAACTTCGTTCTTCTGCTTTGATAGCTAAGACAAATCAGCGTATATTGCACAATAAGTCTGTGTTTTTTTATTGAGCTAATTTGTTTTTATTGTGTTTTAGCTCTCAAACTAGTGTTTAAGTTAATATATTTGATGTATAGTTATGTTCACAAAGAAGCAACAGAAATTTTAATTATGAACTGGTGTACATAAATTACACGTCTATAGCTATGGAGGGATTTGATAGTTTCACTTTTCACTCGAAAATAATCAAATCCAACAACCTTGACAGGCTCTAATTGACAACTTGAGCAGCTCAGTCACTAAACTGTCTCCCAGAGTGGTATTTATTTCTGACACTAAACACAACTGGTTCAGTCTAAGATAGCATCATTTTACTATAAATTTAGCAACGATTTGGTGAATCTTAGCCCTGTGATGGACTGGCGACCTGTCCAGGGTGTACCCCGCCTCTCGCCCATTGACTGCTGTAGATAGGTACCAGCACCCCTCGAGACCCCACTCGGGACAAGCGTGTCAGATAAGTGATGGATGGATGGATGGTGAATCTTAGTATTAGAATCGGATTAGTCCATCCGTTCAATCTGTCCGTCTATCCGTCCAGTTTCTTCCTCCGAGTCGAGGAGGCGGCAGTCTTGTCAGAGATGTCTTCCTGATCCACACACACCTCCTCCAGATGCTCTAGGGGGAGTCTGAGGTGACACCAGGCCAGCTCAGAGACACAGTTCCTCCAGTGTGTCCTAGGCCTTCCGCAAGGCCTTCTCCCAAAAGGACATGCCTAGAACACCTCCCGAGGATGGTGACCAGGATGCATCCAGAAAAGATGCCCAAGCCATCTCAGCTGGCTCCTTTCCAAATGGAGGAGCAACGACTCGACTCCAAGCTCGTCCCGGGTAACTGAGCTCCTCACCCGATCTCGGAGGGTACGCCCAGCTGCTCTGCAAAAGAAACTCATTTCGGCCGTTTGTCTTCGCGATCTTGTCCTTTTTGTCAACTGCCACTTTCCAAATGCAAACCATGAATGTGGGGGAACCTTCTTCGTCCAATCCGCTGCCATCCGTCTTTTTGCAGTAAGTCAAACAACCATGTGCTTTTTCAAATTTGTGAATGCTGATAATCCTTGTTCTATGTCCCTTTTGGCCTCCAGAACATCCGCTTTGATAATGGTTCTGACCATTTTGGATTATCAGTTCAGAGTAGCATTTGAAAAGTGTTTATCTAGTATTCACCTTCCTTATTCTTGTGGAACAAATTTTCTTGGATTTTTCTTTTTTTATGTAAAATGTCTTAATTCTGGCCCAATTCTTCTTGATGAATAAAAAAAGAACATTCTCCTTTAGTCATATATTGTCTTTTCTTTATTCCAATTATGAGACTTAATCAGTGTAGGTGTTTCAGAAGGCTGCTTTTCTCTTAGTCTCTTTCTCCATTATCTGACCCACTATGGTTTGTTACATCTGTCCTATTTGCTCATTCCCCACAGTAGGTGTCATTCCTTCATCCCTCCCATGTGGCCCACTTCCCAGTTCCACTTCACTTTAGCATATGTGTGTGTATGTAAGGCGAATCATTTCTAAATAAGATGTTTGCCAGAATGGAGGCTTAATCTTCTTTATAGAGAATGAACCCAGGCAGTTGCACACAGAGGTAATCTGCATCTTTTTTTTTTTTTACAAAAAAGATAAAAAAATATTTAGGAGAGGTAAATCTACCATTCTTTTCTGGCAATTTTAGCAAAGACCAGCAAAACTAAAGACATTGTCTTATGAAGAATTTCTTGTTTTTTTTTTTCAGAGACTTGGGATGGAGGGTTTGTTGGACTGAAATATTATTTATACCGAGCTCCATTGCTCTTCTTCTTCTCTGATCTTTTGGTTGTAAATCGGAACAGATATAGCAGATCTGCTGTTTCCCATTAGGGTAAGGATGACAAGTGAGTGCATATCTCTGACAGATTCAAAAGAGCTAAACCCTTGCTGGTAAGACCCCTGCTCTGGTTTTTGTAGTATCTGAATTTGTGTCCAGTCTGCTTAGGGATTTTGAAACTTGATTCCTTCTTAGACATTTAAATCACTTTGTTGGTTCTTGGCAGAACAGCTTTAATTTACCCACATTGGATGATTTACCAGGATAAACAATCTGTTGGTGGGGGTCAGACCCCCCCCCAAACCTGTGCCTTTAGAAACTACATTTCAGATTCTCAGAGAAATTTATGAAATTAAATACCTTGTTATGATTTTTTTTTTATTAATTGAAACAGAATTTAGGGTTTAAAGGAGTTAATTTGCTTTGGAAACATATTCCGTAGCATTAAAATTCAATTAGTCTATTTTCACTTTTAATCTAACATTCAGTTTCAGTTTGGAAGTCATTCAGTTCAATTCAGTTTTTTTATATTGAGCCAATTCACAAGTTATAGCTACTTTACTGAGACTACATTTTGATTTGTAAAAAGGTCCTGTTTAAGAAAAAACTGCTGATTGCATGGAGTTATTTACTGGTTCCAGGGTTATTAGCCATTCAGTATTTAACCACCGATTCATTATTTTGGTTTCACATCAGGTTCAACCTCTATTTAGGCATTTTGAGCTAAAGCAGTGGAGGCTGAGTTTAGGTAAGAATGCAAAAAGACCATTTATAACAAGTGTCATTAAAAAATTGTCAGTTATCCAATCTTTAGCTACATTATATGTTAACGATGATAAATTAGCTTTGCGTCCTGCCTTTATTTCATCGTTCTGAGTTTCTTCATTGATCCCTTTGTCTTAGTGAAGCTTTTGAACACTAAGTTCTTTTTTTATTTTTCAGAGGTGCAGTTACTGTTCTGTTTCTGATCACTAGATGCATGATTCAAGAATTCTTGATTTGTTTTTCTCCTGTTGACTCTGTGGTTGTTAGGAGTCCAAAGGCCTTCAGCGGGGCTGTTGTCTACTAAAGGCTGTTTCCTACTTCATGTTCCCAGATTGGCTCTGTTAAAGTGATTTATTGATTCCATAGAGTGGTAGTAATCAAGCATTGCTGTAACAAGTGTCTGAGAGATTCTTGTTGATTAAATGACAGTTAATTCTTACTTTTCATTGTTAGTTTGGATAAATTTTTCTTTTCTTTTCATCATTTGAAATCCATAATTCTATCTATTCAGGTTATGTTTGATGTTAATATTGACTTATTGATTTGAAATATCGTTAATGTCTAAGGGAATCTTTTTTCATAGCACTGCAGATTCAATGTACACATAAAAGCTATTTTGAGTAATATATGAATATTTCTGCTTAGATTAAAACTTAAATATGAATGTAAATTAACATGTTGAGGTATGATATTAAGATTTATTTATGAACCGAGGAAAGCATCAAGCTCAATTTGGTATTTTTCTGTAGCAAGTATTAAACTATAACCATGTCTTCCTCCAAGTCACTGAGCCAGTGCTGAAAAAGAGCTATCCGAACCACTTTCTTGAAAAAAAGCAAATACTCTAAATATTTCATGTTAAATATATATAATTCACATCCCTATGTGATGAATTATTCATGGTCTTGTGGGATTTTGTGGATACTTGTCTTTGTTACTGATAGCCTGCTGTTTTATCACAGTGACAGCCTGTACTGTATGTATACATGTGATTTTTCTTCTTCCCCCTGGAGGTGGCAGGTCTCGCACTCATCAGTTTGATAATCATCAATCATATATTTTGTGGTGAGACTTGCCTTCCGCACCTCTTATTGGCAGGGAGGAGAAGCCATCTTTAATGAGAACATTAAAAGTTGAATAAAGCGCAGTTGGTGAGTGCGAGGGAATGACCTCTAAGCTGAGTCATCGATTGATGCTGAGACTATGTTCTGTGGTGAGTCAGCCGGGAAGAACTTAAAAAGCAAAACAGATGAGGAAAAGAGCATTTTTGCACAAATAAACTGCTTTCTAATGGCTAAGGTTACCAGATCCATATGAAGCAGCAGAGTGTCATGAGAAAACCACTTTGGAGAGAAATTTATGGCCATCCTTATTTTGAGGTTTGTGTTTGAGTGACAGAATACCTGAGCCTCTCCCTGGTCACGTCACTTTGTCCGATTGTGAAAACTGTCAGCGTTAGCCTCGAATGTTTACGTGCACGTCTGTGTGCTCACAGCAGACTAGTTGCCCACCCACAGAATATAGCACCTGATCCAGCTAACCCGTCTGCCCCAGAGCCATTACATGCTGCTACCCAATCCCTCAACGTGTCCCTCTCAGCTCTCTGGGGTCTCAAAGAAGTGCAGAAACAACAACTACACACATGTGCCGTGTCACTGTGGGTTTGATAATTTTCTACACCAATGGAAAACTTATGGAGGAAATTTTGTTACATTGTTTTTGCAACAACAATGTAAAATGGAAATTTTGAAAAAAAAAAAAAAAAAAAAGCAATACAGAAATGACCTGTTGCTGCTTTCTCAGGTTAATTTTTTTTTTCAATTGTCTGTTAAGTTAACTTTTCATGTTTAATTTGTTTTAATTTCTCCTTTTCAGATCAAGTTTCACTCATTGCATTTGTTATCAATTTGCATTTTAGAAATCGCATTCTCCTCCTTTCAGGGGAGGGGCTTTTCTCTAGACTAAGGTTTATAGACGCATTTCTCTTGTTTTGCATGGATGTTAGCAACGTTTTTAGCAGACAATGTGTGCATCAAAAACAAGTATTTGTGTTGAGTTTGAAGTCAAAAAAGATGTTTTCTGTAAAACACAATTTGAATATAATTCAGTTCATGGTAAAAGAGAAATTTCTAAAATATAAAAACCCTCCCAAATTCTACATTTCTTATTATATAATTACAATAACCGATTATAATATATAATATATTATTATTACTATATAATATATATTTATTATTAATCAAAAAAAAAACAAAGTAACCTTTTTTTTATTTCTGCACTGCTGTTTTTTCAAATTTTTATTTACAAAACATGTTCTCTGCTTGCAAAACAAAATTCACATCTCAACATCCCATCCTTTATATATTCTGTTTGTCATGTCATAGCCAATATAAACATTTACATGCTGCACCGTGGAGTATGTTGAGCTCACAAGATAAGCTAATGTACAATATCTTTTTTACAGGAACAAGACAAGGTTATAGCTGTATTTGGTTAATATTATCTCACTGTTTGGAAATTCTGGTGTGCAGCAGTAGACAGAAGAAAGCTTACAGATTGACATGAAAAAGTATCACATTTTTGAGCTAAAGACAAAAACACATCTCAGAAAGAAAAAAAAAAATACTGTGAAATATACTGTTTAGAATAAATTTGATATGTTAAAGGAATAGTACACCCAAAACATGATTAGCCTTCATTTTCTACTCACCCCAATGCTGAAGAACACTCTGGAGTACTTTTTTGATATCTCAAATGCATCTGGAGATCTGGGAGGCTTCTTGCTGTCTGCTGACATTCAAATAATGGAGGTCTATGGTGCCCGAGGCAGAAAGGTCCATAAAAGTCCACAAAAAACGTGTCAATATTCCTCCATACTGCTCGTACAATGTATTCCAAGTGTCCTGAGTGGGTAGCATCCATAATTTACTCGAAACGAAGTCATTTAGAATGTTTTTAGAGCATAAACAGTAGTGTATAGGATTTCCTAAAAGCGCGTTCACGAGTCTACGGAAACCGCGGCAGACCAAACCAGACGAAAGTGCGCATTCAGCGTCTGCTCTGCCGATAATGCAAGCGTAGAAGAAGAAATGTGCTGTTTACCTGTGCAAAGAAAGAAACAACGAAAGAAAAATGTCTGAGGACTTCAGTGTTGAGGAAGAGCATGAGTTCTTTGCCGAGCTGAATGCGCACTTTCATCTGGTTTGGTCTGCCGTGGTTTCCGTAGACTCGTGAACGCGCTTTTAGGAAATCCTATACACTACTGTTTATGTTCTAAAAACATTCTAAATGACTTTGTTTCGAGTAAATTACGGACGCTACCAACTCAGGACACTTGGAATACATTGGACGAGCAGTATGGAAGAATATTGACACGTTTTTTGTGGACTTTTATGGACCTTTCTGCCTCGGGCACCATAGACCTCCATTATTTGAATGTCAGCAGACAGCAAGAAGCCTCCCAGATCTCCAGATGCATTTGAGATATCAGAAAAGTACTTCAGAGTGTTGTTCAGCATTGGGGTGAGTAGAAAATGAAGGCTACTCATGTTTTGGGTGTACTATTCCTTTAAATATTAAATTAAAAAACAAAAACCTGCTAATAAGTATGCTTGCAGAAAAGCAGCTCCAGAGCAGGTAAAAAATGGAATAATATTCATCAAGATCCATGCAAAGGCTTTGATGTTGTATACATAACCTTTATGACTGCATATTAGAGAGAGCAACAAGTGATATGCATGGTAGACTTTGCAGATCACAAACATTTTTCTAAAAGTTAAAAACACATTTCTGATGGCACTTAATAAGCACATTTCTAAGGCATCATATTAAAGGGACAAACATATAAATATGCATTTCTTTAAAAGCCGAACTTATAGTGATATATTTCAATATTCGGTATCTGTGCTTCTTTGTTTTTATTATGAAGAATTAATACATGCTCTGAACATTATTACCATGGCAGCGAGCCATTTTAGCAATCAATAATTCAGAAAGGGCAACACAAATTTACTCAAATAATCTACACCTACGGGTAACTTTGACCTCTGATTACATAAGATCAAGATTGTTTTTTTTTTAGACTCCAGTCCAAAACCAACAGCTGGGCCTCTAATGTCTGTGCAAGTCAGAGACACGCATCTTTGCTAAGTGACTAAGATCCCAGCAACTTAGAGTCAAGTCACGATTTCTACAGACACGTCACAAACAATTAGCCGGCAGTTTATGAGGAATTGTTGCCAGGTGACAAACAATACTGAAATCTGTTTGTGGTTCACAGATTTGCTGCCAAGCTAAATGGTTCTATCACTATTTTAAAAGAATATCAACTGCATTTTATTATCTCCAGGTCAAAATCTAAATGATTTGTGTATTTATTAAAGTAAATTATTGTACGATTAAATCTGGAATGAGATATTATTGCGTTTAGCTGGCTAATTGACATGACACATGGACCTAGGGTCCTAATTTCTTGCCCTGTCAGGATTAATTAATGTGTCAAGGGAGTAAGCCTATCAACTAAAGTATTAGTTATGGTAGAAATACTTGATCACCATTAGATAATTGATGTATATAATAGCAGATAGCTTGTATTACCAAATTGATAACTTAAACAATGACAACTATTGCTAAATACCATATAAACTTTTCCAGTACTATTACTGAGAAGGTAACAATAAAATTGCTATCATTAGTATTCATAAGGCCGTGTCCTTATGCATGCATCTACTTGGCAGTTAAATCTTAATGACTCAGCAGCTTTGATCTTATACTTTTTCTTTCTTTTTGCACCTCTGCTCAGTGTTGCTGACTCACTCCACTCCATTAATTCCTCCACCTCCATTAATACCTCCATTCATTTGGTCTTATTATGATAAATACACATAAAAGTTATCTGTTTAAGAACAACTAAAAATAAACAAAGTTTTAAACACAGATAAGATTTAATACACCACATGGTGCGATCATTTAATTGGAAGATGTTTGTATTCAACTAGAGGGAGATAGCTGCCTAGAAATTCATAAAGTCATAATAAATGATAGGACCCCTTTATAGGGAAAATTAGCGTTTTTGATCACTTGCGTACCCCTTATAAATGGAGCCCCCCCCTTCCATCAGTCAGGTCTAGAAGCACAAGATCTATATCCAGCCATTCAGCAAAGATGCTGCTGCATGGCTGTATGTCTTATTTTGGCATTTGACCATTTAGATGAGACCCTCAATGATATAATACCTACTGTAAATTAATTTAAAAAAAGTTAACTAATCAAAAAAAAAATGTAAAAAGCTGATTGAAAAGTTAAAAATTAAAGTTAATAAGCCTAGTTTACAATTATATTTTGGTTTATAAGCTAAAAATGTAAGTGCCAGTATCAGCATTAAGGCCTCTAAGGTTATGTTGTACCAAAAAAAAATGTTTCTTTCACTCTCAGAGTGTTTTTCATGAATTTCTTATAGAAGCACTTTTGTTATCTTTCATAATATATTCGGGCAAGTTGGTGTTTCTGACATAAATTTTTGCTAATGTTACAAAGGTAATAAGGTCTTGTCCTGGATTCGAATAACACTATTGGCTTGAAATTTGGATTTTCAAAGGATTTCACCTATGAAGAAGTGCCCTATGAAGGGCTAAGTTTATTTATTTGCTTGAATAGAATAGGAAGTTTGACTGTGGTAAAAGCAAGTACCATAATTTTCAGACTATAAGCCGCGACTTTTTCCCCATTTTTCGACCATTTTTCGACTTTGTGGCTTATATAACAATTCGGCTTATCTGTGGACTTTTACAGCTAACGGCCACTAGGGTAATACTGTACCTAAGTCTATGGATTTTACCATCCACCATGTTGACGTAACATTTGCTTCAACACACACCGAGCGCGAGGGAATGCGGACGTCCTCCAGAAGCAGACTCCAAGAAAGATGGACATTGCTAGCGCAAGACAGTTTGTGTTACACCCTCATTATGGTAAGCAAACGTTGAAATGCATATGATGCAGCTTTTAAGTTAAAGGCAGTCAATTGGCAGTAAACGAAGGAAATAGAACCGCTGCACGTAACCTTGGAATCAACAAGTCAATGGTGAGACGTTGGAGACGCCAGCAGGAAGAATTGTCTCAATTCAATTGTGTTGAAATGTTCATAAATAGGAGCTTCCCCAAACAGTTGTCTCTTTCCCGACAATCCTCTCTGTGCACGAACCATATGGTAATTAAACATAAAAAACCTGTGGCTTATAGTCCAGTCTATATGTACAAATCATGCAATTTAGCTACTGCGGCTTATATTCAGGTGCGGCTTATGGTAGACACAGCACAGCTTAAAGGTACAAATATTAATTTGTTGTCCCCTTTGGTCTAGACCAAACTACAGAACTGAGACCCATTGTTGAAGTCGTCATGATGCTCCCTAATTGACTGTAGTGGAATTTTGCTAATAGTCTGGACAGGAACATGGCCAATTCCAACCTGACTACAGGATACATCCAACTTTTTAGACTTAACAGCCACTAAAGCAGGGCCTGTAAGGAAAGTCATACCTGACCCGGCAACTTTTACTTGCAACACTGCTGCCAGTATTGTGTTGCTCAGGATGTACAGAGATCATTGTCTCCTTCAGCCTGCAGCATTTATTCTTTAGTCCAAAATTAGAAACACAACATTGAATTAGCTGCTCTTTGCACTCACAATTATTTTGCAGCTTTAATAATAGAACAAATCATGATACATTTTTGAAATAAAAGAGCAAAGGTAGTCAACTCTTATTTACATCTGTTTTGTGATTGTCATGATTAGGATAAATGACAATTTTATATTACTGGCATGATCTTAACTATCAAAAAAAAACATTGTTAATTGGACTTAAAATGGTTAAGGAAGGAAAAAGTCTGTTTCCACAGAAGGCCCGATGTCTTTGGGCATATTTAATTACATTGTTATGTCATCAATAAAAATAGATTTGAAAATATATATTATATAGTTTCTTATATTTTCATTGTCTAGAATAATAAAAGCTTAATCTTAAATATGTCATGTGAAAAAAGAGATAAAAAAATATTTAAGGGGTCAAATAGAATTTACTTAGCAGACTGAACTCAACTTAGCATTAAAAACTGTTTCAGCTGTTTGTTGTGCTTTAGTACAAATCTTCTGCAGCTGAGCAACACCTCTCCTACCTGTTTTGTTAAAATTAAATGCAAAATTAGCAGAACAACTGTTTGCACTTGGCTTTTTCTCTGCAGGAGTTTGTTAAATTTTTGTTTCAGGATAATGGAAGTTGCCAAGCAACAGAGCTCAAATATTCTACCTGTGTTTTAGTGTACTGTATAGTGCCAGCTGTGTTTACACAGTAAGTCAGAATGGGAGTCTTTATCTTGGCCAAAATAATAAAGTTTATTTAAAGAACAAATGCTCTGTGAGGCCTTACATTGTCAAATTATTAGTTGAGGTTCAGTAGGAACAAAAGGAAGAGCTGTGCTATTCCACGTACGGTATGCTCCATTAGCTTAATGTCATTTCATACAGTGCCAGAATAAAAAAAAAACACTGATCAGGCCACAGTGAATGTAATTATTATAGTAATTTAATATGTATGGAAGTGAACTGTAGCAGAAAATTCAATAACATTTAATTTTCCTTTGCCATCTATTTTCTGTAACCAAGTCACATTCAAGCTCTTTGAATGTGACTTGTTTCAGCAAAGGAGGCAAAATGATATCCATTTTTAGTATGTAAGAGGTGTTTTTTAATTAGCTCCCTAAGTTTGAGTACTTTTTAACAAAAATACTCTCTTTTTCCCTTGGTTCTGCATTTAGCTATATGACTTAATGTTGCACTTCATAGAAAACTTCAATCAGACTTTGGTTTTACATCTTTACTATCTCCTTCCCCAAGGATGCATGTTCTGTAAACCTCCTTGTGCCATATCCATCCTCCCTTCTCTCTTTTATTATTCACTGTCATCTCCTGTGGTGCTTCCCCCTCAGAGGGGTCCAGAACGTGCATTCACACAACCACATGCAGCATGGAGAAGTCCTCAAACTGAATAGATAAATGTTGATATAGATTTGATACAGACGGGGGGGGGGGGGGAATTGGGCACTGTGGTAAAGAAGATGTTAAAGTGAGGCAGACTTTGCACTTGAGAGATTTCTCAGGGGGCGTTAAATCACTCACAGAGAACGAAATGAAAGAAAGACCCTGCTAACAAAAGAGACATAGACTGTATCAGTCATCATTTGAGAACAATTTAGATGCTTTTTCTTTTTTTTTTTATGTATCTGCATTAATGGGAAAGAGAATAAAAAGTCTCAGCTTGCATATCTGCCTTTCACTATGTGGATATGATCTGGTTCCAGATTGTATAAAAAAAGAAGTCTGGGACCAAGAATGCTTATTTATTTAGTTAATCCAATAAAAGGTTTAACTCTTCTTAGTTAATTTAACAGATTTTAGTGCTCATAGCTCAACCATTTTCATTGTTTTTTAGAAATTCAATTCAGTTTATTTATATAGCGCCAATTCACAACACATGTCATCTCAAGGCACTTTACAGTTCACAAGATCGTACAGTTAAATTGATTCAAAGTTTTCTATCTAAGGGAAACCAGTTTATTACATCGACTCATTGACTCGGATGCAATCCCTCACACTAAGCATGCTTGTAGCGACAGTGGAGAAGAAAAACTCCCTTTTAACAGGAAGAAACCTGCAGCAGAACCAGGCTCAGTGTGAGCGGCCATCTGCTGAGGCCGACTGGGGTTCAAGGAGACAGAAGCAGAGATACATAAAGCAGCTGTAAAAGGCGGCCCCGTCCAGGAAACACACAGCCAGGCAGACGAGCTCCAAGGCAGCTCCCATGTCAGAGGATGAAGAGTGCACATCCAGTCAGTCCCAATCAGAGAGACAGGACTACACTGAAAAACAGGCCGATCTCGAACATCTATAAACAAAGGTGTTGATGGCAGCAGAACAACTGATATTTCTCTCCAGGGTGGAGTCACAGGAAAACAGGGACAAACGAGGCAAAGCTACTATGAGAAATAGCAGAGAGAAAAGAATGGTAGAGATTAAACTAACAGATTCTGCAGAGTGAGAGAAAAGAGATAGAATGAAGCAGAAATCTATTTAATTTTGTAATATTTAAAAAAAAACATAAAAATGACCTTGAACTTTCCAATTAATCAACAAACACATTTACAAAGGAGAAGAGTTTCGCTCACATTTTTAGGATTAATAGTTATTTTCTTTAAATCAACATGGAAATATAATACATTTTTATATAATCTAATATGAATAAACATCTGCTTGCTATATAACTACAAACTAAAACTGGCATAAAGTTCTAGTCTGCATGCAAACAGTTGTTCTTAAAAACCAAACACTGTTTATTGCAGCAGTTATTAAAAAAAGTTCAGAGCTGTTTTCCACAGTAACTAAAGCTGATTAAAAAAAACAAAAGTTATCAGAATCCATTTGACTTTCAAACGTCAGGAGGGAGGTTATTTTAATGGTCAGACTTTTGTGACATATTTAATTTAAGAGAAAGATTAAAATTCACTCTATTATGCATCAAATGTGAGATGGGATTCTAGGGGTTCATGGAGAAAGTACAAAAATAATCCACTCAAGAAAAAGTACAGCTACTTTGGTGAAATTCTACCCTCCATTTATTTATAGTGTGCTAATTCACAACATGATTTTAGAAGCACTTTAGGTAATAACATTATAAACTGTGGGAGGTACTATTATGTGTTTAATGTTCTGTCAGCTGCAGTGGGAGACGTCAGGAGAGACCGATCAGCCAATCAGGAGTGGACTTTGGTGTAAGTAGAGCTAAAAGTTGGTGAGGAAGGAAAAAAATACATTGCTCTACAGCTCTACATTATGATTTTACCTGTTGACTCTGAATCCCTTCAACCAGTGGGCAAATACCAAAACAAACCAATGCATGCATGTCCCAAAGATTTCCTCAGCTGAAACAAAACAAAACTGAAGCAGTCATTTCTCTACCGAAAGAAGAACGTTCAAAAGTTTGAGCTAGCATCAATAAATACAGCTAAAACACCAATAAGGCTCAAGATATGGATGCATTGAAGGAATCATACCTGAACCCATCAGAGTCTGTAGCCAAGTTGGCCTTCTAGCTCCTAAAGAACATCTTTAAATGAAGAATGTTTCAGCTTTAGAAACTAATTCATTAATGCATCTTAAGTAGATTTGATTACTGCAACAATATCATCATAGGCCTTTCTTAAAAGAATTATCAGACAGCTGCAGGTGATCCACAATTCCGCTGCCTGCATCCTCACTATGCGTCTGTTTGTCTCTAAATCACTAAATAGCTTACCCAAATTTAGTTCAATCAACCGGCCAGACCTCTCAGGTCTTCTTGCTCAAATCTACTCTGCTGACACCCTGAATTGCTTTAAATCCAGATTTGAAGGCTATTTGTTTAGAGTGGCTTTTAACTGTGATGTCTAAATATTATTTAAACTTTGTAGTTCAACTTTTTAGTTTTATTATCAGTCACATTATTTTTGTGTGTTTTTTTTTCAATCTTACAATATACTTTTTCTTGTGGGTTTTAGAACTATTTTACTGTTCTTTCAATTTTCTTGCTACTAAAATGTTCTATATAAATGAACTTGCTTTGCCTTGCCTTATTGCATCTAATATATAACTGGTGAAGGCAGCAATGACCTTAGTCATAATAATAGAGACTTTTGAATAAAAACAGCCAATTAGAATCCATTCATATTTTGTGAAAGCAGCTTTTTATTCAAATAATAAGCAAAACCATGGTTCATTTTGTGTTCAGCCTCAGGGCGAAGGAGAGCAAGAAAGAGAAAGGTCAAAATTTAAAAAGGTTATTGATTACATATTTTTGAAGAATTTCTTTTAGCACTTTTACTTCTAATACATATCCCCAATTTTTTGCTGTTTTTTTTAGGAGAAAAGATGAACCAGCTTCCGAAAAAGCACTCCCTTAGAAAGGTCAATCCCCACCCCTTGTTAAATGTGAACACACCATTCTGTAGAACTCATGCATGTTTAATGTTACACCTACGGGTCGTAACCTTTCTTTACTGCATGTGTGCATGTAGGTTAGGCGGTGTATCTGGGTGCAATGTGTTAAGGAGGGTAGATGTACAGGTGCTGGTCATAAAATTAGAATATCATGAAAAAGTAGATTGATTTCAGTAATTCCATTTAAAAAGTGAAACTTGTATATTATATTCATACATTACATACAAACTCATATATTTCAGATGTTTATTTTGTTTAATTTTGATGATTACAAATGACAACAAATGAAAATCTCAAATTCATCATATCAGAAAATTAGAATATTGTGAAAAGGTTCAAAATTGATGGCCCCTGGTGCCACACTCTAATCAGCTAATTAACTCAAACCACCTGCAAAAGCCTTTAAATGGTCTTTCAGTCTAGTTCTATAGGCTACACAATCATGGGGAAGACTGCTGACTTGACAGTTGTCCAAAAGACGACCATCCACACCTTGCACAAGGAGGGCAAGACACAAAAGGTCATCGCTAAAGAGGCTGGCTGTTCACAGAGCTCAGTGTCCAAGCACATTAATAGAGAGGCGAAGGGAAGGAAAAGATGTGGTCGAAAAAAGTGTACAAGCAAGAGAGATAACCGCACCCTGGAGAGGATTGTGAAACAAAACCCATTCAAAAATGTGGGGGAGATTCACAAAGAGTGGACTGCAGCTGGAGTGAGTGCTTCAAGAACCACCACACACAGACGTATGAAAGACATAGGTTTCTGCTGTCGCATTCCTTGTGTCAAGCCACTCTTGAACCACAGACAGCGTCAGAAGCGTCTTGCCTGGGCTAAAGAGAAACAGGACTGGACTGCTGGTGAGTGGTCCAAAGTCATGTTCTCTGATGAAAGTAAATTTTGCATTTCCTTTGGAAATCAAGGTCCCAGAGTCTGGAGGAAAAGAAGAGAGGCACTTCATCCACGTTGCTTGAAGTCCAGTGTAAAGTTTCCACAGTCAGTGATGGTTTGGGGTGCCATGTCATCTGCTGGTGTTGGTCCATTGTGTTTTCTGAGGTCCAGGGTCAACGCAGCCACATACCAGGAAGTTTTAGAGCACTTCATGCTTCCTGCAGCTGACCAACTTTTTGGAGATGCAGATTTCATTTTCCAACAGGACTTGGCACCTGCACACAGTGCCAAAGCTACCAGTACCTGGTTGAAGGACCATGGTATCCCTGTTCTTAATTGGCCAGCAAACTCTCCTGACCTTAACCCCATAGAAAATCTATGGGGTATTGTGAAGAAGAAGATGCAATACACCAGACCCAACAATTCAGAAGAGCTAAAAGCCACTATTAGAGCAACCTGGGCTATCATAACACCTGAGCAGTGCCACAGACTGATCGACTCCATGCCACGCCGCATTGCTGCAGTAATACAGGCCAAAGGAGGCCCAACTAAATACTGAGTGCTGTACATGCTCATACTTTTCATGTTCATACTTTTCAGTTGGCCAACATTTCTATAAATCCTTTGTTTTTATTGGTCTTCAGTAATATTCTAATTTTCTGATATGATGAATTTGAGATTTTCATTTGTTGTCATTTGTAATCATCAAAATTAAACAAAATAAACATCTGAAATATATGAGTTTGTATGTAATGTATGAATATAATATACAAGTTTCACTTTTTAAATGGAATTACTGAAATCAATCTACTTTTTCATGATATTCTAATTTTATGACCAGCACCTGTATAACTTGACAGTAGATGGTAGAATTTATATCTTAGTTTTGAATATAAAGTCTAATGACTGCAGTCATCTTTCAAGAAGGACTGTGTGATGAATGTTCTAGAGACAGTACCTCTGTGGTGTAATAGGCTAAGTCTGATACCGATTTCCCACTGACCTGTTTAAAGAACTGGCTTTTAGTAGCAGTGCAGTGTTGTTTTTTATGGCCATCTTAGATTTAGTCTTAGTCGTCATGACAAAAACTATTTTTATTTGCATTTTAGTCATTACAATATGTGATAGTTTTAGTCGGGTTTAGTCTACTAAAACTTAAAAAGGTTTTAGTCTATTTTTATTCAGTTTTATGTTGCAAAAAAAATAGTTAACCTTTATAATTTCGAATAACAACCACATTCTTTACCAGACTGACAGCTTTTGCCTAGAAACTAAAACTGCTGGGTATAGAATGCTGCAGTGCAGTTCATCATTGCTGCTGCTTTGATTTATAGAATTCAAATAAACTTTTTTATGAATTAATGCCCTATTTTATACTAAAAGGTCTCACAAAAGCTGTGAAAATAGCAGATCTAGTTCAATCATAACATATTAACCATCATATTGGTTAATATAGCAGACAGACAAGGTTTCCATCCCAAAGCAAACACTTCCTGATCTACTATGAATTATGCATGACAGACGGATCAATAAAATCTTCATTGCTCAAAAAAGAAATATTTAATTTTGGCTTTATTTCTTCAATGTGCCCCTTGGGTACTGCTGCTCAGGGCTGACATAATCAACGCTAACCCAGCGTGATGACATCACAAGATTGGGGGACAGAGGCTAGCAGGGGGGGCAGACCCAGCCTTTTGTGCCAATGGGAAGGTAGATAAATGGCAATATTTAGCAAGTCAATCCATGTTTCCAAAACCCATGTTAACCCTCTAATTTAAGTGAGAAAGCAGCTTAAGATCACACAGGAGATGCCGATTTGAATCCTGATTGCTGCAGGAAGGGTGTCTTGCACCCTGTCAAGTATGGGTGCAAGTACGCCATGTGACAACCCCTTAAGGCTGCGTCCTAATGGTCTCACCACTCTGAGATTACCATGGACTGAAACCAAAAACAACGAACGTCCTGTTAAAAAAATCAAGATCAGGCCCACAATTCCTTCATGGTAAAAAGTTTGTTGTCTAGATATGACAAACCTCAAGCTCTTTTATTTTACAAAAATACAAACATTTGGAAAAACCAAAGCAAGGTTATTAAATCTATGAACTCATTAGCAGCTCTCAAGCAGTGTTAAGGCAGAATAAATCATATAGTGTTAGCTGACAGTGGCACTGGTACATTACAGAAAATGTGTAACATGAGAAATCCCAATGAGTAACTTTTATTTCCTCAATGTCACTTAAAACCAGCTTATAGATATTAAAGCCTTGAATAAAGTTGGTTATTCTAACAGACCAATGGTGCAGAGAGTATTCTGATATTAAGGTCCTGGAGTGACCCTAACCTTAATGTATAGTTATAAACTGTTCAGAAGCCAGGTCTCTTTCCAAAGGATATTAATCCATACTGTATATGATCAGGGGTCTACCAGTATGTGAGTCTGTGAGGAATAAATCAATTTGACGGTAAATTCAAACTGTCCTATAACTTGTTTTGGAAAGATATAGAAGGATCATTTGAGTCCAAATTAATGAATTTATTAATCATCTGATGTGTGTATGCAAACTTTTTACTGACACTGTAGTTTTGCTTGTGTAACAAATAACAGCAAATGAAGCTAATTCAACATCTGTACTATTTGAGCCAGATCAGCCCAGTCACATAATCTCAGGGCCTCTTCATAAGTGAGCTACAACTATCATTACCATTTCAAAGTAGCAAGGTGCAAGAAGTCTCATAATTATGCTTTTTTCTGCACTTTGAAATGGAAATTGGTGTGAAAAAAACATGATCACTGTTTACTTTCCTGTAAAGCAGACTGAAAATGGCGTTTTTCATTTTTATTGAGCTATCACTAATTTTCAAAGGACACAGTAGGAGAACTGATCGTATTGTGTTTGATTGGCTGCATATTCTTTCATTTCCATCTCAACATTTAAACTATTTTTGTTATGATATCCTGAATGTGGAAGTACTGCTTTCATCAATTTCCATGAATTTTCCACATTTGAAAAGGGACAAAAATGGTCTAACAGCTTCTCTAGTTTTGATTTTGAATATCTTTATATGTCGGTTTCACGCTGTTGAAATGTAAACTCTAATTTTGGTCACATTGGATTTATACTAAAAACAAGCCTCAAAAAAAGCTTCAAATACTGCAGTTTTTCTCAAAGGAGTCCTTCACGGTTAAAATGAGTTTTAACCGTAAATCCCCAACAAATATATAGATATATATATAGATGACATTGTGATTTTTGTAAGTAAGCGGTTGTTTTTAAGACGTTGTTTTTTTAGTTTGACACATCGGGACCTTAGTCTGACAAGGTTGAGGTTTACGTCCTTGTGTCTGTCTGCTTTCAAACTCAATTGTCATACAAGTATTGACATTGAAACCTCATAAAAATTCATTCACATATTTGCTTTCGCACTTTGATTTGCAGGGTTTTGCCTGCAGAAATTTGGCTCTTATTTGGAAACAGTTTGCTGGTTTTCTTTTATGTACCCTTTCAGGCTAAAAAAAAAAATAATGTAATTCACCGATAAAATGTACTTTTGTGCCTTTTAGATTTTTATTTTTTGCATAGATAAACACTTATCAGCACGGCATGATGCTGCCCCCACCATGCTTTATTGCTGGGATGTTGTGTTCTGTGCAATAGGCAATAGAGGTTTTTATCCTTACATAATATTTGAGTTGTAATCCAAGTTACATTGTTCTCATTCAAATGAAGCAGTGTCACTTTAACTTCACTTTAAAATTATGTCCTTTTGTTGATCTGTCAAATAAAATTACAATAAACTGTATTGAAGATGGCAGTTATATGACAAAATGAGAGATTATTCCATATAAATAATTTCCACTGAACTGCAGTTCTTTTGAAATAGTAAAACCTTGGACTGAATCAACTCTTTGTCCCACTGTTATGTGAGCTTCACCTTATTACCCAAGCAATGTGATGGCGCCAGCTTGCTCAGAAGGATGCCAAAATAAATACAGTCTGTGCTTCTGTATTATTTTGTTTTATGAAAGAAATACTTTACCTGATTGCATTTCTGCAAATCTTACAAGAATCAGGATGGGTCACAAAGAAAGTCACTTAGGAATATCAGATACATGGCTGGTTTACCTCTTCCATAAAATCAGTCAAACTGAATAATACAACATGGGTTTTAAAAGCTGCCTTCGTTTAGGTCAAATTACACTTTTTGGGGTGAATGGGTGTGATTATACCAACAGTTTATTTGATTTTTTTTTAATTCAACGTAATTTTGACTTCAATTCAGTTTCAATTCAGTTTATTTAAATAGCGCCAATTCACAACACATGTCATCTCAAGGCACTTTACAGTTCACCAGATCAACCAGTCAGATTGATTAAAAGTTTTCTATCTAAGGAAAACCAGTTGATTTCATCGACTCATTGACTTGGATGCAATCCTTCACACTAAACATGCTTGTAGTGACAGTGGAGAGGAAAAGCTCAATTTTAACAGGAAGAAACCTCCAGCAGAACCAGGCTCAGTGTGGAAGGCCATCTGACGATGCCGACTGGGGTTCAAGGAGACAGAAGCAGAGATACAAAGAACAGCTGTAAAAAGCGGCCCCGTCCAGGAAACATACAGCCAGGCAGACGAGCCCTGAGCCAGTTCCCATGTCAGAGGATGAAGAGAGCACATCCAGCCAGTTACAGTCAGAGAAACAGGACACTGAAAAAAAACAGGCCGATCTCTGATCTTAATTTTGACTTATTTTTTTTTTATTCTTTTGTACCATGTTTAATCTGTTAATTCGTTTATTCGTTCATTATTTTTTTCAGATAGCCTCAAATATATTTACCCAAACACACTGTCTAGTATGTAGGTAAATTCCCATAGAGGCCGCACACACTTTTTATAAAAATCGATAAGGTCCTGTTATGATTCTGATTGATTTCGGACAGCTCATGGCAAATGCTAAACAAAAGCTAAACTGCTTAACCCATTCCTAATACGGTTTATAAGTGTTTGAATTACTAATACCTCCTGTATGTGATTGGGATTGGCACATAAATCATGGAGCCTCAGGCCCATCATACACTGCGAAATGCTGGGAGACCTCTGATTCTATACACAGTAAAGTAAGTATAAAACAATCCAAGCAAAAATAGGGCGACCTAAAGTTGACGATTTGTGACTGAAATGTGAGCAAGCCAAAGATTTTTTTTGAGAAAAGTGTTTTAGTCAAAAACGTTGCTATTTTATGATAATTTGTTGAAGTTTAGATCCATAGTTTTGGTTCTATGGTTGTTATGTTTATCTTATATTTTGTGGTTATGGGTACTAGTGTTGCTCTTACCTCAATGCCTCCGTTTCCTGATCTCTTATAGCAATATTCATCTATTTATTCAATCCCCTGTATTCCTAACCCAAATTTCACAGTATTAAAACTCCTTGATCTAGTTAATCCATGTCAAATCCATGATATTCATCTCCCTCCTACTTCCTCCTACCGTATCTGCATTTGGATTCTCATCAAAAACAGTCATGACATGTTTGGCTGCAGTAATGATGTATATGTTTGGAGGAGTAACTGTTAGGCTTTGAAATCTAAGAACTCTGCTTCAGTTGTTCAACCCGGTGTGAGTTTTATCCTTCTGTGAGTTTTTTAAAGGGTCACTTCTACGAGGTGAGTAAAATAATGAAATTAATCACTAAATGTTTGGAATTTGGAAACAGGGGAGTGTTTTAACAAGACATTGATACCAGACATAGTTCTGGCCTGAATAAAACCTTTGAACGTGAAGCGTCTGGAATGGCTCTGAGGTCAATGCTACCAAATTTATGGCCCAGACATAAAATCTGGGTATTTGCATGGAAAAGCCATTAATTTAACTGGTCTCTGATATTTGTAATAGGAAAAAAGGGTCAAACATTTACACAGAAATATGACAGGACTGTTTTAATTGTCAAAAGTGTTTGTGGTTTGTCTATAATCCAGAGTAAAGCCATAGTCTTCATGTTGAAAATAAATCTCTGACCATTACTATATTTCTTTGAAATATAAAGTGTACATTGGATTCTGCATGGAATTGATTAAAGTAAATCAACATATTAAAACATAATGTTCTTTTATTAGGGCAGCCCGTAGTGTTGGATGAAGGGGTTTGCCCTGTAACCGGAGGGTTGTTAGTTCAAGCTCTGGCTTTCGGTGTCATTGTGTCCTTGGGCAGGACATTTCAGCTGCATTGCCTACTGATGGTGGTCAGAGGGCCCGGTGGCGCCTGTGTATGGCAGCCTCACTTCTATCAGTGAGCCCCAGTGCAGCTTGTTTGGTATATAGACAATTTCCTGATTCATATATTTTATAAACAACCTGAGCTGACCGTTTTTGTTTTTTTTCTTTTTTATGGCTCAATGAGAGAAGTGGGCTTTACTCTGACCTGCAAGGTTTTTTAAACCTGGGTTTGAATGGCGACAAAGCCATTCTAAAGCACATATCCAGGTTGCTCATTTGTGAGCCTGGATCCATATTTATTTTTGATTATGATTATGAAGCCAAACATACTCAAAATGTGCAGGGTCATCTTTTCACTTTTCACTTTGCTTTCACCAGTTCACCACAGTTCTTCCAGCAGTCCACACTTTCTCTGCTCTCTTTTTCTCATCGTCTTCTTTCTTCTTTTCCATTGCCTGGCTTGCCAAAGGTTTGCCTGCTGTGTATAAAAGTAGCAGCAGCAGCAACCGAGACTGACACAGCTCATATTTACCATTTACCACATTAAGAGGAGAAGCGGTGCAAGTGAAGTTAGACACTGTCGTCCGACAACATGCGGTAATTTATAAATGTTTTAAATCATGTTGGGTCCGGATTAGCCAGCAGGTGGGTCCGGATCTGTACCGTGGTCCGCTAATCCATGACCACTGTGATAGAGCGTATTGACAGAAATATATATTTTTTTTATCTTAAATGCAAAATATTGATATATTTTTCACAACCTTGGTATAATTACTGCTCTAATTGGGTCACTCTGTCAGCTAAAAGCATGTTTTGCAGTCTCTATACTCCAATTAACAATTTGTTGTTTACTAAATTTGATTATTATTTCAATAATTAATTAATCACAATTAATCCGAATAGTTTTTTCCCAAGATTCTTGCATTTGGTGCCATTTGTTGTATGGCCTTTATTGCATGGGTTACAGTAGAATCGCATCTCTGCCACTAACTCTCGGGATATCTTGCAGAATTGCCAATACTAGTTGTGCTGTTTTTTTACCTACGTTTTTTTTTTTTTTTTTTTGTTCGCCATAATTAAAAAGATCAACATTTCTTTGGACTATTTCCTAGAGATTATAAGTAATTAATATCTTACCTACAGTTGCTGACTGCACTTGCATTCACTCTGACTAAATGTTTGCTTTGCTATATTGTCTCAACTTCTTGTTTAGCCAACTATACCGCACAAGTTCATGATGTTTTAACAAAAGCAATTTCTTTTTAACACAGAAGGAAAAATCAGACTTCCCCTTGATTCTACACTGAGGAAAGAAAATCTCCTTCTAAGAGACCTCCAGCAAAATCACTCTCAGGGGTGGGGAGCTATCTGCCTTATCCTGCTGGGTGATTTATTGAATAAGTGTTTGTTTTCCAGCACTGTAGCTAGCAGGCTGTGAAAACCAGTGTGTTACCTTGCAAAGCAGCTGGATTTGTTTTCCTCTTTGTTTTATAAAAAAAAAAAAAAAAATTATAGAATGCATCTCTTCTATTCCAAGTCTTTAGTTTACATCCAAAATATGCAAGTCGTGACTCAATATCTCAGGGAAACGGGGGCCGGTTTAAACTGTGACATCAACGAACAGTGTCACCTCATTTCTATACAACTTGTATGGTATTGTACAGTGTCCCGCAAAAGTATTCATGTCTTTAGACTTTTTCTTATTTTTTTTACATTGCAACCACAAATGTTAGAGAATTTCACTGAGCTCTAATCATCTAATGTCGCAGCCCAAAAGAAATTAGTGCAAATGGGAAGTAGTTTGAAATGTTATTCAAAAATACTGAAAAAAATTATGCAACCACATTTGGCATTTACATAATCATGTTTAGTTACTTTAAAACAACTGTTATATGTCCTACCCTGGTAACATGAAACAATTGTGTTAAAGTAGCTAAATATGTTTAAGTAATTCCAAAAACTGTTGCATTATTTTTTCCCTGTAATTAGGTCCCTGTACAGTAACTAAATACATAAATATAAATAACATAAAACAATCATTATTCTTTTACAACAGCCTATTTGGTGTGTGTTTTTATTTAAATACAAATAAAGACATGTTTTAAGGACCTCAAAGTTTTTCAGAAAAAAAAAATTAAGTATTCACACTAGAAAAGTCATTTGATCTAGCTTTGCTGGGACTTAAAGTCCAGTTGCAAAATTTACAATTTGTACTTTTTGCAACTGGACTTTAACTCTCAGCCAAGTCACACAAGTGATGATCGTTGCTCCTGTTGCTCCAGCACAGAACTGAGAATGAATAAATCTATGGGAGTTATTCATGCTCCACATCTGTTTTGCATGTTTATGCCATTATTTTCACTGCAAAATCACTGAGGGAGTCAAGAGCTCCTCTTTCAATGTAGATTCTGAGCCTTTTTACGTTTGATTTTGTGACGTGTCAGAGAATGATTCCAACAAACGATGAAGAGCCACCACACTCTAGCAGCAGCATTACTGAATTTACTACTTATCCAGTGGCTTGCTATGAAATGTATGCTTTCTGCCTTTGGTTCGGACTCAGGTTGGTTTGTATTGAAATCTGCAGCACTAGAGTCTGGATGTAAACTGAGAACAACTAAAAAAGCGGGTCTGGGTCTGGTTTATGGGGAGAAAAATAAACTGAGGTCCATTTAAAGCAGACCAAATGTGGCAGGTGGTAAATACATCTTAGGTGAAGCACATCTCAAAGAAAATGAAACGCACCAGATATGTCAGAGATCGGTTTTGGGAAATGTTTAAAGCAGCATTAGGTCATAACATAGTGCTCATAACTGTAGATATCTCAGTGAACAGTGTTGGACCTGGCCAAGGAGATGTTCAGTTAGAGAATCCACCAAGCGGGCCGTGGTGACTTGAGCAGAGATGAAGTGATACATCAGTGTTAAAATTTGTTAAAATATTAAAAACCTGGAAGACATTTACCTTCCACTGAAAAAATAACCCTAAACATAGAGCTGGCCAGCCAGGCGGATTTACATGTAGCATAAGTCAGTCTGGTAAGGCTCAGACTCTCCAGTCTGAAACAGTCCAGATCAATTACAGCACAGAAGGTGGGAAGTTATGCTTGAACCAGATTTACCCATAATCCAACAGCGCTTTTCTCTAATCATAGCAATCAGAATTGGGAGCTGAAACCCATTTATTATTGCTTAGCATGTTACATAAACTTTAGCCAGAAGCATTGCGTTTTTATCAGCATGCAAGTATTGGAGATTTTAAGTGCCGGACAATTTAATTCGATATTATTTTTTTTTTCTGATATTGTACTGATAACTGATATCGGATTGGGACAGCCCTGACAATCTTATCTTCTAAAACTAAATAAAAAAACATTCCACATATTTGAAAACTACTCACTTTATAATAATTCACTGCTTTATGTTGTGTCAAATAAAGTAGAAAAGAGGAAGAGGCATGAGTTCTTTTGCAAGGATGGTGTCTTTTCTATCAATTAAAGGAGATTTGTTTAGTTTTCGTTAACATTGCTCAACTTCCTGTAGAGGAAGGATGATTCTAATGAATTTGTAACTGCTACTTTTAGCTGTTCAAGGATCATGATGTGGTTCAATTTCATCTGATAGAATATTAAACATATTACGAGAAACGTTCAGACCTTTTTGTTATGACTGGCGGTGTTTATTAGCTCCAACCTCAGAGGAGTTGAGGTTGGTCAAAAGGTCCAAGGATGGTTAATTTCTCATTTAACAGTCTGTAAATATCACAACATCCATTTGAAACTTGCAACCAATTGGGCTCCTAAGTTTTCTTCTTTAAGTTTTCCAGCACATGCTCATCTTAGTGTCATAACATTCATCTTGTCCCCCACAGTTTGGCTGCTAATAGAACAAGTGACTCTTCTCTAATCTAATATTAACTACTAACTTTAAAATCAAGATCCCTGAAATGTATGTACCTCGTCTCCAAACTGTGAGCCTGCAGGCTTTTTGATGGGAATCAATTTTGAGCTTGCACGTCTGACAATATGAGCGAGGGAGCTCCTGAGCCAGGAAGCTTGAACAGAAGAGCATGATGAGATTAGCAGAGACAGCCAGAGACGGGATGGTAAAAAACTGTGACATATGACAGCAGCTGTTAACAAGTGAAAATGTAAGGAATTGGTATTAATAATGATCGAGACGTTCTGCTGTTAGAGAGAGGTATGTGTTTGTGTGCTATGGAATCCTCTTTTCAACAAGAAATAAGCTGAAAGCTTTGAGGAAAATGCTTTTTTTGCTTGTTTTTCATATGTTTCTCATGCAAAATGTTAAAACACGATTAGAAATGGTCTTTACTTGTGTTTGAATTCAGGTTTGAGCTGCTTTTCTTAAACTAAGCTTTGTCATTCTGTGGGTGTTTTGGTTTATTTTAGTTTCCATTTACAAATGTCTAGATCAGACCTGCCCTTTAGACAACAAAGGTGGTCTCATATCTCTCTCTTGTGTCTTTGTGTTTTTTGGTATAAAGACACAACAATTATAATTTTAATTCCAGTGTCTGTTTCACTGTATAATATGACATTGAATAAGGGAAGCATTTTTACTATTTATCTAGCCTTTGTGGCATTAGCTGTCTTCTGTCATGGCATCAAAAACATAAATGAAGACAAAATTATTATTAATTATTTGTCTTTAGCTTCTTTAACTAGCAAATAAGCTGTTAAAATGTGTTGCAGTTTGTTTCAGTTTAAGAGAGAAGGTCCTTTAAAACAAGAGTTAACAATAAAAAAAAAAAAAAAAAGACAGATAAATCATATTTCACACAAACTGGCTTGTCTCGTGGAAAAAGTAGAGATCCCTGTCTTTACTTTGGTATTTCCAAAAGGCTGCCAAAATCTTGCAAATCAAGCACATTTCATAATTTCATACATAGCAAGTTTAGTGCACCTTTTCCAGCCCCCTGGTATCTCCTGAAAGTCTTGCTTTCTCTCATAGCCTTATTTGAGTCTTTGTTCTGTGATGAAAACTCCTACATTTGTTGCCTTTATTGTCAAACTGACCATAATTATGCTGAAGTATGGTGCTTTAATTGAAAAGGAGAACACATTTTGAACAGATGAAAGGGAGCTATTTTCCAAGGCATCTTTGGTCAAATGGTCAGTCTGCTATAATTTTTAGGGTTAATGATAATATCAAATGTTCTAGATAATCAATATGTTAATTAATATACATGTTTTATGGTACTTTTGTTGGATATTAGTGTTTATGTATATCTAAAAACATGAAGATAACTAACTCCAGCTCTGAGCAGTGAATGGATGAAATAATATGTTAAATATATAATTTGAAATAATTCAATAGTAATAAGATTACACCTTTGTAACTGCAATTGTTGTCCACTTTTGAACTCTGATATACATAGCAGTATGCATGCAGGGAAGGCGTTGTATTCTTTCCCAAAATAAAATATTTTATTTACATTCTATCCTCTAATAGTTTATTTTACGCTTGAAGTGAGAAAATGCTTTTCTTTTATATTTTGAAAGATCTTCATAACACTATCCAGTAGAAGTTTTTGCTTACTGAGATGGTTTTGCTTCTTAAGAGACATGCAGTATCAATTATTGCGCTACAGTTAAATGTATTTATATTATATTCAATCTCTGAACTTTTGTTAGTGCCATTTGGGTTAGATAAAGGATAAAAGTTGCATCTTACTCTTTTTAATGTATATCAAGACAACGATTATGACGATAAAAAAAAAAAAAAAGATTTTGCCGTTGGAAACTTCATACCAACCTTTTAACAGAAATCTTACATTGCAATTATTTTTTCAGCAAAATAAAACTCTTCCAGCTTCTAGAAAAGGCTTATACCAAAGGCAAGCAGACTTCTGTTCAGAGTTTGTGAATACCTCATCTAAGATTTTATTGGCAATTCAGGAGGCTCAATTCTACAGGTTCTGAGCTGAGCACTGAATGAGTTTTAAATTACTCACTCAGCTTCAAGCCTCAAGATTTGCACCTTCAGAATTGACCAAGGCATCTGGATAGGTGGCCAAATGTATTCTCAAAACCTGAGTGTAGTCCTGGTTGCTTTCAGTCAAATCCTGCTGCATTTGCTGTGACCTGGATGACAAAAAATATTCTCAGGTATCATGCAGCTAATCCAGAAATCCTTTCAATTATTTGAATGCTTTATTTCCTATGTTTGCAACAACAACAAAAAGCCATTTTGTAGTTTGATTTAAATAGCAAATAACAGTTTTATTTTCTTTCGTTATGTCATTTCCCTGAATTGAGAGAAAGACGCTGAAGAAAATGTGTTTTTACCAATCTGCTTTGTGTGTAAGATAAACATGGATTTCCAATAACAAAAACCTCCAAACATCCCTTTTTTTCTTTCTGTTTTATTTGCTCCTGTTTCCTGTTTTTGCATTGTTTGCACAGATTCATATTTAATCAGCAAAAAGGAAGAATAGGATATTCCATTAGTTGCGTGACTCACTTCACTAAACTTTTCTTCTAAACGACTCTTAATAGTTTATTGCACCTGGACTTATTAAGTCTTCCAAGTAGTCGTTACAGCCATCCAAAGAGTTTTTTTGTCATCTTTTCTTGGACTCCCTGCTTCAATTTCTATTTTTTTTTAAAATCAGAACAGTGAACCTTAATGTATTTTAGCCAAATTGGTGCCAAAACAGTAACACATCCAATCACATTTTGTAAAAAGGGCCCAAAATCTACAGAAATTACCTGTTTCTTCTTGTAGGCAATGCTTTTAAAATGCACTGGGTATGTTTATGTATTCAATACTCTTTCTGACTCCAGCTTTGGTTTTCTTGGCCAGTGCTGTATCCCTTCAAGTCTCTGTGTCTTTGACTATGATTGACACATTCAGTCCTTTTAACAACCGGTGACACGCCTCAGCAACCATCTGTCACTCATAGCCTCCTGTCGCCACAGTAACAGGAGTCGAGAAAGTGAAGGGGACAATACAGTGGGCACCTTCATGACAGCCCATCACTCTGAGCAACTTTACCTTCCTGCGGCATATCTTACCCGCCCCTTAAGTTACTCACTCGCTTTAGCCTCGTTTAGGACTACTGTGAAGCAAATGACCTTTCAAATTTTTCCTTTCAGAGCACATGTATATCTCCTGTAGACTTCCATCCCAGAACGAGTGAGTCAGCACTTGGCATTGCTTAAAACGAGAGTAGCTTGATTCCCAGTGGTAAGCTAGAGAAAAGAGCAGATTCATTATTGCAGCACAACAGGAGTCCCTGGTGCTAATGATAGAGGATACTAACAACCTTGTTAACCACATATTCCCGTTACACCTGTGACCCAGAGGACTCAACTTTGTTTTATTGAAAAGACAAATGCTGTGGCGAGTCTACAGGCAGCGGAGATGAAACGGTGACATATCACTAACTAGGGGTGGCCAGGGAGGGAAAATTCACAGCAAAGCAAGGACACATTTCTCTGACATTCACCATCCACATCAATAACAGAAGTAGTGATATTAAAGATTTGATTGCATCTTTATTAGAGAATATATGCAAGTAATTTACTGCTCATTGACTGACTTAAATTTTTTTTATAAATATTGGCAACAACGAATAGAGTTGCCATTATGAGAGGTATGAGTTTCCTCTGATTTAATGCGCCCAAACAATCTTTTTTGTTAAAAAATGGGACTAACAATGAAAAAACTCAAAAAATATGCTCACAGCATTAAGAAGGTAAGGAGAAATAAATGAAGACACCTTAACATTGATTCCTACCTAATTGGTATTATATTAAGTACACTTGATGAGAATATCTACTAAGCAGTTTGAAGGACTTTTCCCTTGTTTAAGCTACAGTTATTTATTCATTTGTTTTTGATTACTCTTGAATCCTATGATAAGGCTGTAAAGACTCTCTACAGTTAGCACAGGGAAGATTAAGCTTTCTACAGTCTTTATATGCTGTGGATGTGAAAGCTCAAGACTCTATAATCAGAGCTGAACAATATATCACACTTATTATTAACTTGCATTATGAAAATTGCACATTATATTAATTGTCAGCTTGTTTAGGTACCATGCAGTGGGTCTCTCTTTACCTTTGATATTAGATATATTACATAATAAGTTAAAGTTAAAAAGAGGTGGAAAAGTAGTCAGACAAATAAATAAAAAACTAAAATCACATTTTTTAAAGCCACAACAGCAGATGTTAGTCTGAAGATTTTCTTTTTTGTTTCAGTAAAATCAGAACACAACAATGCTTTATTTGCAAAGTAGTAGTATACAGTAAACATAAATCAACATGTGGATATTAAAATTTATACAAACAAATGCAAGTTGTGTATGAAAAGAACCACGTCAGCTATTGAACATGAATACTATAAAACTATATACTGTAAAATTTTATACATACACACATGAGATGCTTTTGTTTTGTTGCCTTTTTTTATTTGTTTTTCCTCCAATGAAAAAAGCGTCAGTGCTTGACCCAGGCCTTAAGGCTAGTAGCAGATGGAAGAAGCTTTATTTATACCGAGATGTTTTTGGTCCTGATGGACTAGCGCCTCCTGCCAGAAGGGAGATTCTGAAGCAGATTCTGTCCAGGAGGCGAGAGGTCAGCTTCATTCAGAGAAGGTAGACAGTAATAAAGGAGGAGAGGACGGAGTAAATGATGGCATAGTAATGGAGTGCACCATCATTGTCTATGGAAGGGTGAACTCCTTCTGGTCTTGAGAGGCTGATCACCCCTCATACTGTATCCCCCTGTACACGACATGACGCACGATTGAGTTGAAAGTCAGCCAGATAGAAAAATTCTCGCACAACTGGAAAGTCGGCCCGAAAAGGGCAAAAAATCGTCCAGTGTATGCCCGGTGTTCTGTCAGATCAGCATACCCCATCAGACCAACATACCTATAGTCAATACCCATGAGCAAGATGTCAGATTTGCATTTATCCCTTTAGTTTTTTATGAAAAATAGACTTTACTACCTTGACGGGCGTGTATCCTTTAGTAAGGTAAAAAAAGAAAACTATTTAAGGTAAGATCGCCATACGCTTCAAAAAACACAAAAAAGTAAGTAATAAAATCATTTTTTTGTACTTCACTAAAGAGAAACATGCCCATTGAGGTGGTTTAAAGTGTATTTCTCGTACAAAACCAAAAGGATAAATTAAAGGGATGAAAAAAAGAGATGAACGGGTATTGACTATGAGTATGCTGGTCTGACCATGTATGCTCATCTTACAGAACACCGGCTTTAGGAAGGTGATGGAGGAGGGTGAGGCTGGTCTATGACCATCTCCACCTTTTCCAGAGCATAGAGCTGTAGACTGTTCTGGCTGCACCACCTCATCAGATGATCAGTCTTCCACCTAGAGGCAGACTCTTCCCTTCAGAAATGACCCCAATGAGGATGGTGTCATCCACAATCTTCAGTAGATTGATGGACGAGTGACTGAAGGTGAAGCTGTTGTTTTTGAGAGAAGAGCAGAGGAAAGAAAACTGCCTTGAGGGGAATCTGTGCTAATGGTCCTGGAGTCAAAGCCCTGTTTTCCCAGCTGCCCTGCTGCTTCCTGACTGCCTGGAAGTCTGTAATCTAGAGTTATAATAATGAAGGATAACAAAAATGAATGATGAATTTAATTCATCAAATGATTCGAGGACCTCGATTCATAAAATTCATTGATGTAAATGATCTGGCTCGCAGTTCATTTAACATTACATGCACTGTGTTATGGAGCGGGTTGCTACTGCTAAATGCTTACTCAATGCTTGGCCCTGTCCTTTGCATTCAGTAGAACTTTGTTTTGATTGGTCAGCTTGTAGTAAATTGTGATACAGGATCATAGGATTAGGTGAAAACAGAGAGGAGAGCAGGCGAAAACAACGGTAAGGGGCTTTTTTTATTAAGCCTGAATTTAAATTAACAGGGTACCTCTTCGAAAAATGTGTATTTTTTATGTTTTTGAAAGGAACTTTCTTTTTTTTAAAAGAAGAAAAGCAAGAATAGAGTATGCTTTTGAAACTTTATGCAATTTTTTGTTATTGACCATTTTCACCACAGAGGTAGCTTGCACTGTATTAATGCTAAATCTACCAGAAGGGGCCAAGCTTTTAATATAATGGTGTTGGAATTTTGTATTAGCTCCAGATGCATCCGTTTTATTTTCTTATTTGATAAAGAAACTCTTGAGATATATATCTATATATAGCTTTGAGGAATTCTTCTACATGGCATGTTTGCAGTGAGGTGTGAAAAATGTCTGTGAACATTAAAAACAGATGATTAGTACAATTTAAGGATGGATAAACAACAACAATCCTGTCCAGCTACATTGCAAGGATTCTGCTTCTTACACAGTTTATACATTTACTGACATGGGGAGGGAAGGGTGTGGAGTAGGTAGAGCTGGCCAGCTTAGCAAAGGGGATATACACTAGGACTGGAGCTGGAGGGAGGTGTCAGAAGGTACAGTAACAGGTCGACTGTTAAATTGACAGTAGAACTGGTTGAGCTCATTTGCAAGAGACAGAAATAGCATTTGTATCAAGCCAATTAATACTTTGAATACTGACCATTATTATTAATCATCTTAGTTAGTCCAGATATCATGCAGCCCTATCTTCAACCCGCAAAATTTAAGCATATTTGTAATTTTCATTGGAGCTGTGTAAGAAAAATATCCCTTGATTTGTCCTAACGTCTTCCTCAGGCAGAAAACACATGTTTTGTCTTTATTTAATAAGTAAAACAAAAATGAATACATAAACCAATTCTTTTGCTTTAAGTCAACTAAAGCAGTTGAATATTCTTAGCCAAGACCAGCAGCGTAATAATAAAACTTAGTCTCCAGGGAGGTCCAAACTAATGTTTCTTCTAACGGGGCCCATAGCTCTGTCTAAGAAGAAACTTACTGTCTTATTTCTTGGTGAAAACAGACAGTGCATATTGTTTTGTTTCGTTGCAGGCTTGATGGAAATTATTTTTTAATAGTGAAAAAAAAAAATCTAACTCTTCTGGGATTTCATAGGAAGCTGCAGATTTATGACTCTTTACTGATAAAATCAGGCATTCCAGCTCACAGTTTTGGGTTGCCATGAAAATGCTGCAACAGAACAACAGAACTTGCTAATAGAGACGCAAATTTTATTTTATTGCAATAAATATGTCATTTTTTTACCAACAAATTCTAAAATGGCCTTTGCACTGTTGATTAACATCTTCCAGCACTGTGTCACCTAAATGAAGCATTGTAAATGAGGAACAGATAGAAGTAAGTTGTCTGACTCATTTGCTAATCTCTGGTCTGACTAATGAGAAATAGTTTCTTGTTTTTATCTACAGGTGCTGGTCATAAAATTAGAATATCATGAAAAAGTAGATTGATTTCAGTAATTCCATTTAAAAAGTGAAACTTGTATATTATATTCATACATTACATACAAACTCATATATTTCAGATGTTTATTTTGTTTAATTTTGATGATTACAAATGACAACAAATGAAAATCTCAAATTCATCATATCAGAAAATTAGAATATTACTGAAGACCAATAAAAACAAAGGATTTATAGAAATGTTGGCCAACTGAAAAGTATGAACATGAAAAGTATGAGCATGTACAGCACTCAGTATTTAGTTGGGCCTCCTTTGGCCTGTATTACTGCAGCAATACGGCGTGGCATGGAGTCGATCAGTCTGTGGCACTGCTCAGGTGTTATGATAGCCCAGGTTGCTCTAATAGTGGCTTTTAGCTCTTCTGAATTGTTGGGTCTGGTGTATTGCATCTTCTTCTTCACAATACCCCATAGATTTTCTATGGGGTTAAGGTCAGGAGAGTTTGCTGGCCAATTAAGAACAGGGATACCATGGTCCTTCAACCAGGTACTGGTAGCTTTGGCACTGTGTGCAGGTGCCAAGTCCTGTTGGAAAATGAAATCTGCATCTCCAAAAAGTTGGTCAGCTGCAGGAAGCATGAAGTGCTCTAAAACTTCCTGGTATGTGGCTGCGTTGACCCTGGACCTCAGAAAACACAATGGACCAACACCAGCAGATGACATGGCACCCCAAACCATCACTGACTGTGGAAACTTTACACTGGACTTCAAGCAACGTGGATGAAGTGCCTCTCTTCTTTTCCTCCAGACTCTGGGACCTTGATTTCCAAAGGAAATGCAAAATTTACTTTCATCAGAGAACATGACTTTGGACCACTCACCAGCAGCCCAGGCAAGACGCTTCTGACGCTGTCTGTGGTTCAAGAGTGGCTTGACACAAGGAATGCGACAGCAGAAACCCATGTCTTTCATACGTCTGTGTGTGGTGGTTCTTGAAGCACTCACTCCAGCTGCAGTCCACTCTTTGTGAATGTCCCCCACATTTTTGAATGGGTTTTGTTTCACAATCCTCTCCAGGGTGCGGTTATCTCTCTTGCTTGTACACTTTTTTCGACCACATCTTTTCCTTCCCTTCGCCTCTCTATTAATGTGCTTGGACACTGAGCTCTGTGAACAGCCAGCCTCTTTAACGATGACCTTTTGTGTCTTGCCCTCCTTGTGCAAGGTGTCGATGGTCGTCTTTTGGACAACTGTCAAGTCAGCAGTCTTCCCCATGATTGTGTAGCCTATAGAACTAGACTGAAAGACCATTTAAAGGCTTTTGCAGGTGGTTTGAGTTAATTAGCTGATTAGAGTGTGGCACCAGGGGCCATCAATTTTGAACCTTTTCACAATATTCTAATTTTCTGATATGATGAATTTGAGATTTTCATTTGTTGTCATTTGTAATCAGCAAAATTAAACAAAATAAACATCTGAAATATATGAGTTTGTATGTAATGTATGAATATAATATACAAGTTTCACTTTTTAAATGGAATTACTGAAATCAATCTACTTTTTCATGATATTCTAATTTTATGACCAGCACCTGTATATTCTCCATAATTGGGGCGGCAATAACTGCTGGGGATTTTTAACTCAAGGAAATGTGTAGAAAAGGGATATGTTAAGCCACTTATAAAACATCTATTTGATTTTCTATTTTTTTAATACATATAATGATTATGAAATAATTCGTCTTCCCTAAATCGCTGCAAGGTTTTTATAATAAACAAAACTGTGCTATTTGATTTAATTCATTCTAGTTTAATTTAATTCAAGTAAAATCAATCAAATAAAAATTTTTATATATTAATCCTTATAGATTTCCTTTTTATTTATTTCCTACAATTGCTCATTTGGTTTCGCTTTAACTCTTTCTGCATAAAGTTTGCATGTTTTCCCTGAGCATGTGTGGGTTTCCTCCGGGCACTCTGGCTTCCTCCCACTGTCCAAAAGCATGACTTTTAGGTTCACTGGCTTCTCTAAATTATCCTTAGGTGTGAGTGTGTGCATGAATGGTTGTTTATCCTGTGTGTCTCTTTGTTGACCTGCAATGAACTGGTGACCTTTCCAGGGTGTACCCTGCCTCTCGCCCATTGGCCACTGGAGATAGGCACCAGCACCCCTTGCTTCACCCCAGCAGGGATAAAGTGTGACAGAAAATGGATGGATTGATGGATGGATGGATATATCATAGTAGTGACTTTTGACTAAATCCATTTGTAAGATGACAAGTATTAACAGCACCTTTAGCTGTATTTTCCTATATTCTATTTATTCTATAAATACAAAACATTTAGACCCAATTTAATGAAATGCACATCTTGCACAGAAGGGTCGATACTCTCTGCATACAGAGGGAGTTCAGCCTCCTCTTTCGTAAAACTCTGAATGCTGAGTTGTATGTAGACATACTGGTGCCCTAGTTTGGACTGTTGGATTGGGATGCCTACCTTTTTCCACTCTGAAATGAAAGGGACATAATCCTGGGTCCCTGCGCTAGTAGGATGGAGTTTCTTTAGCAAGTGTAAGCAGGGGATCTATTCTTGTGTCTTCCCATTAGGTGTTTGGGGGTGAGTTTCTGCTTGTGTGCACATTAGTGCAGGAATGTGTGACTGTGTGCGTGTTTATCTCTCAGGTTGGTTCTTTGGCTGCCCCCTGTTCTGGATCATCTCCAAATGATCCATTTGATGGAAGGGAATAGACCCCCACCAAAAGCCAGAGCTATTCCTAATCCAGTGCATTAGTTCCCAGTGCTCAGGGCTGGGTATTCTGGTGCATGCCGGTTCCCTCCCAGTGGGTTATTGGTGGGACCTAGCTGCCTGCCTCTCTCGGCCCTCTGCTGAGGGGTGTTGTGCTCTCGGATCTTGGTCCAATGAGTTTATAGATGGATTTGGCCTGAATTATTATTATTATTTTTTTTTTTTTTTTGCACAGGAGGCAGGCGTAGCATTTCTTGCGGATGAAATGATTGATACTTTTAACTGTGTTTTTATGTGCATGTTTGTGTATACTTGTGATACTGGAAGATTTTGATCAGCTTTTTAACAGCTAATTGAATATTTCTGTTGATTTATTCTTTTCTCTTTTCTGTTTTGACTCCTATGCTGCTCCTTGGTAATATCTCTTTCTTCAACACCTTGGATACTTTATCAGGTAAGACATCAGTCCACTTCACAACTCCGCCGGCGCTGCACAGCTTGTTTGTGTTTGTGTTCTTTTAGATGGTGTCTTTTGCTCTTACAGCTCGGATGGAAATGAACCTTATGAATATGCAGGCAGTCCCTGAGCTCTCTGCAATAAACCTTCCTGTCTCTTCTGCTTTACATCTTCAGCTCTGTTCTTTTTTTTTGTCACTGCTTCTTTCTTTGTCGTTCACTCAGTCAAATAACCTCCATGTAGGAGCTTGACTTTAAGTCTTCAATGACATTCATAAAGAATATTCAATATGAAGATGAAAGTTTCTATGTCATTGTACAAATGTCTCATGGCAGAATGTAGATAACTGGTTATATCTGAATATACTTGAACAGGCGTGTATCTTTATAAGGATCTGACAGATCCAAGTCTGGACAGGTCGCTTTAGGATAGTATTCTGTTTTATTTATTTGATTAACTATAGCTATAAACAAGAGGGGGGAGGCCAAACACCTCTAAATAAAAAGCCACGATTTTCACCACTTTTATAAAAAAAAAAAATGCTAATGTGCTTTATTATTTAACAGTTTTCTTTGCTGAAATTGCTACTCACCGCCTATTTTTTCTTTTAAAGAAAATGAAATTTGAACCTGATTGATTCATGCCTTGATAGAGGAACAAATATTTTATTTTGTTTTAATATCTTTAAGTTAGCTTTTCTCAATACACTATATTTTCTCACAAAGAAATACTCCATCCTTGTATTATTTTTGACATATATTTTATATCCAATTTATGGAATAGGCAAACACAAAATAACATAACTGTAAAATTTTATGAAAAAATTTTGACTTCTTAATCCTAATTTTCATTAAAGAAATATATGCATTTGTTCTCAGTCCACCTCAGTTGAGTTTGTTCAGCTCTTCAACTTTATTTATATTGCACCAATTTCACCAATCTCATACCATCTTTTTCTCCAGGATGGTGTCAAGCTAAGTACAGCAAGGCTAGAGGTAGTTGGTATGATGAGAACATTTTTTTTTTATTTGAATTAAACTGAGCTGAAGAGAAAATGGTCTTTTTGCCCGCCAGCAGCCTGAGATTATAGTAGCATATCTATAGAGAGATGTCAGGATTATCCAAGCCACTCTCACTATAATCTTTATAAAAAAGAGAAATTTTAAGCCTATCTTCAAAGTAGAAAGGGTATCTGCCTCACAGACTAGCACTGGTTGTTGGTTCTAAAGGAGATTCATTTTTACTCAAAAAAGTAAAGTCTATTAAAAAGCAAAGAATCAATATATAAAAAAGGTGGATTATTAGGGAATTGATTTATGACAAGGATCATTTTTTATTATAGCCTCTTTTTAATTTATGACAGAACTCTTGCTGCAGTATTAAACTGAAGGTTTTAAATCCTGTTTTGTTGAATTCCTGATGGTAAAGAATTAAAATTGTCCAGCCTTGAAGAAAAAGTTGTCTGGGCAAATGTTTTTTGCATCATTCCTGGACACGATACTTCTAATTTTGTAAATATTTCTAAGGTGAAAAAAATGAAATTCAATAAAACAGTATAATATGACCAATATAGCTGAACATCATCAGGATATCGGTGTAAATGTAACTCATACATATGGTAATTATACATATATTGGAAGTACACTTAGTAAAATTAATAAACGTTTTCAATTAGTTAGTAGATTTGGAATAGTAGATCCACTTTTAGCTGCAAGTCATTTATGGTATGCCTCTTTTTTGGTCTTCCTCATGTGAGCTGTGACAACGATGTCATCTTGGTGACTTTTAATGCAGCTCTTCTCCAAGCTGTCCATGCTGATGTAGCTCCTCACTCTACCCTCAAAGCCTTTTACAAAAGGAAACATTGTATCCAGAATCCCATTACTTCAGTCACATTTCTTTACCACAGGTGTGAAAAATTGCATAATAAATCTTGATCCTTTACTTTAAACTTGGCTCTTTTGTCACCTACATCGTTGTTGATCCCTCACACCTATCAAAACCCCCTGTCACACCTTGATGATATAGACCAGCATACGTCTGACGTATGAAAATCTGTAAAATTAAATGTCAGCATACACTGGATAGGTTATGGATTGGTTTTGTATAAGTTATAAGAACGCTGAAGTACGCTGAAACACTCTGGCACACTTCAACATTATGCAAATATGTTGCATGTATGGCAGCGTATGCTCATACATGGGCAATAAGTTACAGGTAAGTTATTTGATAACATAAGTTAAATGTAAGTTGCTCATAAGTTGTGGCATCTAGCTTATCCAAAACCTATGAGTAAATTATGCAAAACTTATCAAAAACTCATCTCCAACGTATATCAATGTTCAGACGCCTCTACTGTATAATCGCATATTGGCAGCGTTTTGGTATAACAGAGGGTTCACTGGAGGAAACCGTCTGTCCTCCTCCAGACTTCATCCCCGTCATAGGGCGAGCGAAAAGGTGAGTGTGATGGATCCTCCCTGCGTTCACACCCGCGGCCACGACCAAAAAACTTCCTAGCAGACATTACGCTGAATCTGCTGCGATTGCAAACCTTCTTTCTTTTAATTTTTATTCGGTAAACAGCAGCTAGATTAATACCGCAATCAAAGACATCTTTTTATGCATGCTGGGCGCCTCCGAGTGCATCGCTGCTGCCCTCAGGACACTGACCTGTGCATAATTTTATGGGCATTACACTGCTGTGCATTATGCATAAGTTAGGCTGTTGTTGGACATAAGTTCTTAACTCATTATAAATACTCTATGTATATAGATAGAAAGCTCTAGCCTCGTGAGACCATCCTGATCTCGCAAGCTTTCAAGGTTTCACTCGCAGATCAGTCTGGCTACTCTCCGTTAAAGAAAATTTGGAGCCGTTCACCAAACAAACGTCCAATCAGCGTTGGCTTTGAGGTGGGTTGAGGTGTGACGCAACGAGAAGCGCGACAGTTCAGTCTAAAGAACATGGCGGCTTCAGCCGATGAAACTAGCGTTAGCGTGGCTATGGAGCAAGTTTTATCGGAATAACAGAGTATTTCTTCACTGAAAGAAGAGCAAAACACTGCTCTGAAGGCTTTTCTCAGAGGAAAAGATGTTTTTGCTCTTCTCCCGGCTGGTTTCGGCAAGAGTTTGATCTATCAATTGGCTTGTGCCTGTGTTTTCGTCGTCGCTCTGTTACGTCATATACTTCGTTGATCTGATTGGTTTATTTGGCCCGTCTATCACCAACATAGGCCAATCAGCTAACCAGTATTTTCGCCCCTTCCCAAAATTACTTCAATGGAAGGTTTCCAGATGGATATGCGGAGCAATTCCAGCAAATCCATCTGGCGGAGTCAGGTTAAGAAAGCTCAGCATATTCCAGTGTTTTAGGAGATTCTGGGACGGCATACGCTGAATAAATCAGCAAGGTGTGACAGGGCCCTAACCACCATTCATCAAAAAGACATAAAAAATATTCTAAGTCGATTACGATGGGGTGGAAGAGTTTGTTGAATATAATTCAGTATATTTGAACTTTACAAACCCTTTCATCTTGGACAGAGATGCTTTCTAAGAGATAACTAAGGGGACGGAGAAAAAACTAGAAGAGGAATGAAAGGGTATAAGAGGTGCGGCACAGGACCTTAATGACATCCTGACAGAAAGTAATAAAGGTGTAACAAGGAAGACGAAGGAAAGGTTGTGAAGAATGATCGAACTGCTCCTCCTGGCTAAAATATTGCAACTATCACATATTTGTTTTTTTCTTCTTTTTATGTTCTTTTTGCTGCTGCCTGTAGATTCAATTTTGGAGAACATTGTTTTTTGTCTCTTCTTTGTTTTCAGAAGCTGCTGGTTTGTTTGAGTGTATCCTTTTAACCGGAGGTGTATGCTGGTTCATTAATTATAAATAGAAGGTGAATCAATAGAGCACTGAACTACTGTGAACTGTGTTTGTGCAGATCTGTTTCTGAATGAGTTAGATTTGTAAGATTTATTGCCTTCATTTTCTTTCTTTAAGTGGTTAAAATATTACAATATTTGGTTTAAGGATCACTTGGTAGTGTTTGTTTTATTTTTATTTTCTTTTGCAGTTTGTGTGGATAAAGAGAAAGGGATTTTTTTCCTGTTTTCCCTTAAAATGAACATTTAAACTAGAAGGTAAGCCTTTTTCATCAGTGTACCAGTGTGTGTGTTGTGCACTAATAAAATGCTCTACAAGACAGAGTGCTGCGCTCACAGAAGAGAAACACCTCTGCAGATTTACTGGGATGTTACCACACACACCTACACGACTTCTCTTATTGGGACACACACACATACAGAGCATGGGGGGAAAAACAAATTGTAATGGCCCTGTGCTCCTCCAAGGACGGGTGAGTGGGAGAGGCCTGGGCAGAGTAATCACAGTTAAAGAGTGTGCGTGTCTTTTGGGATGTGAATAAATGCACTATGGGGGAACACAGAATGGTTTGGTGCTGGAAAAATAGATGAGGTTATGAGTAGAGTGGAACATCCTGTCCCATATACAATTCTTCACACACTGGCTTGGCGTGGGAAAGTTAGTGCTACTGAGCAACGAGGACGTGACAGATGAGTGAATCCAGGATGTGGAATACGTCCCAGGACACTAAACAACGGCATTTATTCCATTTAAGTTTTTTTATTATACTCAGAGCCCGATTAACCTAAAGCCTCTCCACATGCTCAGTATGCAAATGTTCCCACTGAAGTGCAACATCAAAACTGGGTCTATTCTTTCGTACTCACAGAGTGCACATAATGCCAGTTATATGTTGGAGTTTGTTATTTGTTTAGGCAGATTTTATTATGTATGGAAACCTAAGATACCAAGATGACAGTTTCTTGCTCTACTGCATTCCGTGATTAACTTCTTATTGCTATTATTATTTCATTCCATCTCTATCTGACTGTGCAGTCTGATTACACTGGTGTGATTTGAATCATCCAAGTCATATTCAACAGTCATATTTAACAGCCTTATTCAACAGGTCATTTATTTCAGTTATTTAATTTTCTAACTGAATTATATTATCTAGAGTAAATGTACACAGACTGATGTGATTACTAAAGGTTATCTTAAAATAGGAATTATACCAGCTTATACACCAACACCAACCTATGAACTCTACAATCAGTCCCATATATGACTCTAAGTATAAGGGCAATAATATATTTACTAACAAAATCTGTCACTATATCTAAAAACCACCCACGAGGCCTCTAAACTGACTAATAATAATTTACAGTTTTCCTATTTCAGATCCTGCTGATTCCCATTTTGGCTGTTTTTTCAGTCTGGATGTCAGAAAATGTATTTTATTCTTTCACATTTTTCCACCACTTCCGAGTTTTTTTTATTACATCACATATTGTCAATGACATGTCATTAAATATATATATATATATATATATATATATATATATATATATATATATATATATATATATATATATATATATATATATATATATATATATATATATATAAGCCAACGTTTCAGACATGTCGCCACTAACATCCATTTTTTTTGTAGATGGTTCCAGTTTCATCCATGCTAAATGTGTGATTGCAGCATTAAATGACAAATAGACAATCTTGGAAGATTCCTGTTTCTCCTATTACTGTGTACATACAGATATATATACAAAACTGTTTGGAATCTTAAACAGTTATTGACTTAAATCTAAATTCAATAGGTGGGGTTCCTTGATTTTGATGTTCATCATTAGCAGGCAGAAATTATTGACGTTTTTGCTTCAGTTTACGGATACTGTCCAATTAACTGAAGGGTCAGCAAGTAAAAATACTGCATTACAAGTAACTTAGTGAAATGCTGAAATTTTGCATTCCTCTACAGTGGCAGAGTCGCCTAAGGTTCATTTATGCCCCCCAACCTTTCACTTAGATGCTATTAAAATTCTATGGGGAAAAGAAGTGGTTATTTTCCAGGTCAGATATCTTCACTGTCTGTTAAGTGATGTCTCTGTATATAAGCCAACGTTTCAGACGTGTCGCCACTAGCTTGAGTAACAGCCATTGCTCTTGTAGAAGGTTCCAGTTGTATCCATGTTAAATGTTTGATTGCAGCATTAAATGACAAATAGACAATCTTGGAAGTTTCCTGTTTCTCCTTTTACTGTGTCACAGTGGAAAGAAAACAGTACAGGGTCATGCATGATGTGTTTCAGGTCGGCACGACTACCTGTTTTATTTAGGGGAGTCCAGAAACATTAACCCAAATGATTACCTCATTATTTTTAATGCATACAGGTTTAACTGCAAAGGCATTATCAAACTCCCAGGGCTAAACTTAAGAGTTAATACTTCCAACAAGAAAACATTTTTATAAGTTTTATTTTGAGTTAGACTTTTCCCAAATGCAAAAGAACAGAACAGCATATTTTAGATGTTTATAGCAAGAAAAGGGAAGATTGGTTTAAATTGTAAAAGCTCAAAGTGCCTCTGCAGAACATTTGATCATGGTTTTTATCCTTTTTCTACTATTTATTACAGCTGCACTCCTTGGCTGTAATAAATCTGCACTGTGATTTCAAATTCATTTGCTGTCAGCGTCAAAAACAAACTGTACATCAACAACATTCTTGGAAAACACATTGGGCTCCTGGAGGTTTGCATCTGCTGCTCTGCATTTTCCTAGGCCATTAGTTTTCTTTGCCAAAACCCAGATTGGAATCCAAAACAAGTTAATGTGTCATGGTAGGGCGAGCGCTGCTGTCATTGGTGGTGAATGCTGTGACGGTGCTTGATGGTCGTGTTTGTATGTCATAACTTACAGTCTTGTCATGTCAAACCAAGTAGAGTTTAATTTAGAAGGGCTTGCAAATATCCTCTTGACTTGTTCATATTTTAATGTTAAAACAAGCGTTTTTGTATTATAGTAATAGTCCATTAAAAATGCAAATTTGACAGCAAATTATTTTTTTCAAAAAATGAAAAAAAAAAATATTTTATTTTTAGAGGAAATAAGCCATTGAGACTTGGAATGTCTTTTACAATGATGTCCTGGACAAGAAGTAAAAAAGCATAAAGTACATGCTGTAAACAAGGTATAACACGTACATAAACATTTTACATAAAAGAAGCAGCAATGTTAAATTGTTTACACCAAAGTACAAAGAAATAAAAACAAAACACTGTATATATATATATATATATATATATATATATATATATATATATATAATATATATTATATATTATAATATATATATATTATATATATATATTATAATAATATATTATATATATTATAATATATATATATATAATATATATATATATATATATATATATATATATATATATATATATATATATATATATATATATATATATATATATATATATATATATATAATATATATATATATATATATATATATATATATATATATAATTTGACTGAATGTTACAGGTGCTAGATGTGTTGACTGTATGATTTGGTTGAACTGTAAAGTGCCTTGAGCTTACTTGAGTTGTGAATTGGCGCTATATAAATAAACTGAATTGAATTGAATTGAAAATGTTTCACAGTTTTTCTTTAAAAATAGATAAAGGAATAAGAGGCTCCAGTATGCTGAATAAAACCTCATTTTACTGCAAGTAAAACTAAAAATCTACTGAGGATATTATTATCAGTTATATACATCTACCAGTGCCATCTGCTGCTCTCTGAAACAGGGAAGACTCAACGGTGTTAATTTAATCCAAATGTAACATAATGCATTAAAAAACTATGAAATTATACAAGAGTTCAGCACAAGATGGCTGATCTGGCTAAATGATTGGTTTTTCCTTCCTCTCACAAGGAAAACCCCTCTTCTGTCTGTCTGCTTTCAGTAAAATCTTTGACCATGTTCAGCCAATCAGCATTGATCAGCCAGCTTCACGACCCGCCCCCAGTCCTCCCATGCTCCATAGACCCCATAAGTAGCTTAAGAAGTTCTGGAATTTATGGATTTTTGCGTGTTATCCAATAAGGGCCCTACTTTCTAGCTGGTTGCTTCAATTCACTGAGGTTTAAGCCTAAACATGGATTTCTTATGCTGACAGGCAGCGTCCTGCTTCTCAAGATCGGTGGGCGATCAGGGCCAAGAGCAGATTCAACAGCTGATTAATGCTCAACACTGTCATGAAATTAGGCACATTTTAGCACACATGTAATTAAGGTTGACAACATATATGGAGTTTAACAATGCATTTTGACCAACTATTTTACGTAATACTAAGAGGTTTAGCCTCCTCAATATTCAGTGAGAAATCATCGACATCTGCTGATCTTTTTGCCAATGACATTATTCCAATTAATAATAATAGACATGCTTTGATGCAAAAAAAAATATTTGAAGCCATGTTGTTATGATAATTTTTTTTTTGCTAGAAGGTGAACTTGTGGTCAAGTCTCAACTACTGAAAGATAAACACTTCACCATAGTTTACATCAAATCACTATTGTCAGAGGCAAATAAATAACCTTCAATTGGGGAACAAACTGTACATAAGGCTCTTTGGGTGAAGTTTATATTGTTTTCTTCCATTGGTTTTGTTTTGCTTCTTCTGTGACCTCTGTGCACAGAAAAGGACAGTTTGGGGCTCTTAGTTCATCCCCTAGATGCTGGCTTAACATACCTGATAACCTATGAAGGATGATAGTATATCCAGCTGACAAGATTCACTGACTTAAACATCCGCTTGTTGCGCTGACATTAATAAGCCTGTGTCAGCAGACACTCTGCTGATTTTATACTAACGAGGTTTTAATATCCCCTCTCTGTATGTAACAGTGTCAGAAGTTCAGCGTGGTGTTAAAACGTTTGGACCACAGCTAGAAAATGCTTTAAAAAAACGGAATTCTCCTGCCAATCCTAAGAAGTGTTTTACGTACAATACAAGGAATAAGTACTTGTAAAGTAAGTGAGCTGTGTGATACAGATTAAAGGTTCTAGTTCATGCGGTTCACCGCGCCAGCTCCGTCTCTTCTCAGATATGTATCTCTTTTCCTCTGAGGACCAGCACCAGCGATGAGGCAGTTTCCCATTTTAGAAGTCAGATGCTTGTTAAAAGCAGGGCACTCCACTAACTGCTGACACCCCTCCAGAGAAAACTGCGCCGTGGTTTTCAGTACAATATTTCACGGCTCAGGTTACCAGAATTAAAATCACAACCACCTTTCCGTAGTGTCAAGAAAAGCTCTGCTGTCCACTTGTTGAGCACTGAAAAAAAATAATTCAACCGCTTTTGGCATTTACTTAATCGTATTTAGTTATGTTAACATGATTGTTTTATATTCTACCCTGCTAACATGAAACAATTGTGTTAAAGTAACTAAATATGATCAAGTAAATGCCAAAAACAGTATTATTTTTTTCTGTGTGTTTTTTTTATTCATATTCTGTACATACAGAGTGAGCCAAAGATGGAAACAATGGCACCTTTTAATTTTCCTACTTACTATAGTAACCTTTCTGGAAAAAATTGACACAAACAACAAATCAGCCAATCAAACTGCAGGAACAATGCTAGAGATTTCCAAAATCAAAATTAGGGATGTGGGTTTAAATGTGCTAGACGCTCTGAGTATTTCAGCATATGCTGATCTGCTCGGCTTTTCACACATGTCTCAGGTTTGCGGAGAACTGTCAGAAACAGGAAAATATTCTGTGAGCTGTGGTTATGAGAAATTGTGCTGTTGATGACAGAGGTTAGAGGAGAATAGGTAGGCTGGTTTGAGATGTATGAAGGCAGCAGCGGCTCTAATAACCTGTCATTACAAGCAAGATAACAGAATACCATCTCTGTGCACAAAACTTGAAACAGCTGTGCCACCACGCAAAAGACCACACTGCTTGCTGCTCTTTCAGCTAAGTGCTGTTAACTGACATTACATTACATTTACACAGATTCACCAAAATAACACATTGAAAAAACTTAATCAGGTAAGATAATCATGAATTCAGGCTTCAACATTCAGGTTCTTTAAAAAATATAAGTATGGATACATCCTGCTTCAGATTAACAGTTCACATTAGTGAGGGTGGTTCGATGGTGTAAGGGACATTTGCTGAGGCCTCTTAACAGTAGATGAGCATTTGTTAAACATCACAGCCTACCTAGATATTGAGTACAGTGCAGCTCCTTGCTGATGAATACTTTAATCAGGATAATGCGTCTTAAACTGCTATGGTAATGTTATTGTACCCCATCTGCCGTTGCAGTTACCATTTTTAATCCATTAAAGGACCTTTGGGGATCGGGTAGTATGGGAGATTTGCTTCATTAATGTGCATTTTACAAATCTGCTACAACTATAAAATGCTCATATGTCGACGTAATAGGCTCTGACGGTAAATGTTGGTCCAGCCAACTGCTAGTCAGGTTACCTATTTAACTGACCTCTGACCAGACATTTAAGTTACGGTCTTAAAACATGTCAATGTGTCATTTCCCATCTTGGACTAAAACTGTATGGATTTATATCAGGATTGCAAGACTTAACTATTTCATAATGTTGGTATATTAATTTGATATAACCTGCATTTTTGTTTTTACCGACCCTAAGAGGTATTAATGAGCCTGAAAAGAGAGAGTCAAATATATATACTGTATATACCTGGATATACTGTATATATATATATATATTGTTTATTCTTCTTAATGCACCTTTTTCCTCCTTGTTTGCACCTTCTTTAACTACTATGCCCATATGTGAGGAGTGAATTTCTCCGCTGTGTGATCAATAAAGCTCATCTAATCTAATCTAAATCCACAGTCACTTGGGTAGCCTACACAGGTGAATATAATCTTGATTATCATGGTGCTGGGCTTAAAAGAGCACCAGAGCCTTCTTTCAGTGCTGGTTACTTGTGTGTTGTAGATGTTGTTTTGTTGCTTCCTAGTCTCTTGTTTCCCTTGAGTATTTTTCCTTAAGTTTATTGGTTTTGTTTGGTTTTCAGTATTTTAGTATTTTGGATTTTTGCCTCTGTTTCCCTTGGACTTACATTAAACCATCCAAACCCATCCGTGCCTACTCCTCTCTGCATTTGGGTCCTCAGAACCTCCACCAAACCTGACAATGTGTCCATTTATTTCATAAATATCATCTTTAAATGTAATACTGTTTGATAAATTGGATACTATTCAAAGGTGATTTATTCAAAAAGGCATTATGGAGTTTTCTAATGATACTGTCACCTGCAGCCAAAACACTGAATTGTGGCAATCTTCTGCTTGTTTTTCATACTGCATGCTCCTATTTGACAAGGTTTTTCCACCTTGAATGTAACGCTTCGATTGTTTGCGTGGTCCGAGCCATTCAACATGGACGCGCTTGGCGTCACATTCGTAGAACAGTGTCGGAACTTCTGACCCAACTCAAATTCAGGGAAAATAGGCTGAGGGCTTAGAGATGCATCGGCACTGAACTACTGACGCATCAGTCTGCTCATCAAGGGATGTTTTATTCATGAATGGTGAAATAAAAAGGTTATTTTAAGATAACTCGCATAATATCTCTTTAAGAAACTGCATTCTATGGATTATTACACACAGTTTAAAGTTTTAAATCTTTTATTTAGGATTAAAATATTAAATCAGGTCCAGCAGATTTCAGAACAGCTTCTTTCCCACTGCCATTAGACTGCTGAATGTTGCATAAAATGGGGTTATAAAAAAAAAAGCGCTGAATGTTGAAAGCTGTATATCACCTACCAGTCTTATGTTTACATTTTACCACTGCTGCTTATTTTTATCACTACTGCACTGTAAAAATGGAAATGTCTTGAGAGCTGTACTAAATAAAATTTATTATTGTATACGCTCTGTTTACAAAATGACAAGTCTGTCTAATTCTAGTCTAAGTCTAAGTCAGACAAATAAAAACATAAGACGGACAGAAATGTCGGGTTAATAAAAAGCATGTTTCAAACCTGCTTAAAGATCGTTGTTTTTTTAAAGCTGCTTTATATGTGATATAAGGGGCCTATCAGAGCTCCTATTTTAATTTCTTATATGAGTTTAAGCTGGTTTATAAAAAAACCCATGCCATGCTGAAGTCCCTGTAGGAAGACGTTGGAGGAGCTCCTCTCTGCATGTGTCATTAAAGTAAAAGCAGTAATATCAGCTATTTAGATGCATCCTCTGCATCTTCTCATTGGCAGCTGGAACAGAAAGATGACAAAGAAGATCTATCATAATCTCTGAAGCCAGCTGCTCCCTGCTGTGCTCTCTGTTTGCTGCTGCGCTGAAGCTGCTTGCTATTGTCTAAAACCACATTCACACTCTAAAATGTGTAATCCTATCATTCTGTTGCTATGTTCATGTTTATATCAGGTTGAGTATCATGGGAGAGTGTTTTAACATGTTATCTTCCTTACCTAAAGCTTAAAAATTGCAGCCCATGTCAGAGGCTTTTATTAAGTTTCTCTGTGCAATGCATCTCCAGTAATTGTCGCTGCTAAAAGAAAATGTTGAATTAACTGTACATCCCAGTGCTGCTGGGTCCAATTTACTGGAATGCAGTAGTTATTTAAATCTCCTCACACATTTATCCCGGCAAGAAAGAACCCTCAGGAGACCCGAAATATGTAAATGTTGTATTATTTGTCGTATTATTCACGCCACTGACTGGGACCTGACATTTCACCAAGACTGCTTGGGAAGGAGAAATAGATAAATAAAACTTGGATACTGTAAACCAGATGCATGCATCAACGTTATTGTGTTTATAATGAGTCTCCCATGGGAAGTGTTGTAGTGGTTACATAAAGATTGTTGCTCTCATGTGCAACATCAACTATATCCAAAGTGCAGTCCAGGGCCTGTGTTTGTGTCTGCTTATGAGAAATTTATATCTTAATACAGATCTATTACATTTAGTTTAATTCTAATGTCAGATTCGTATACTTATCTTCTTTCACTATCGTTCGAAAACCTTCACTAACTTCCTTCATAAACTTTGCACAATCTCTTTTTTAAGTTTTGGCACAGCTTCCCACTCTTTTAATGTTAGTTTTGGTTGTTGACCTGCAGGAAGGTAAATGTGTCCCCTAGTTTCAGGGCATCTAACAGGTTTTATATTAGCACCGTACTGTTAGGTTTCTTCATCTTTTACTTATTTCTGACTAGCCTCCCTGTTTCTGCTTAATACTAGCATTCCTGTAGAATGATGCTGCCATGCCTCTGACTGGGAGCTGGCTGGATGTGCTCTCTTCATCCTCTGACATGGGAGCTTTGTTCTGCTTGAGGTTTCCTTCTGTTAAAAGGGAGTTTTTCCTCTCCACTGTCACTACAAGCATGCTTAGTGTGAGGGATTGCATTCGAGTCAATAATTCGATGCAATCAACTGGTTTTCCTTAGATAGAAAACTTTGAATCAATTTGACTGTATGATCTGGTTGAACTGTAAAGAGCATTGAGATGGCATGTGTTGTGAACCGGCACTATATTAATAAACTAAATTGAAATCAACATGTTTTAGTAAGCCTACATTCACACTACAGGCCTTAATGCTGGATTCAGATTTTTTTTTTGAAGTCTGATGGTTTTCTGTGGTCATTCACATATCTAAATAGATGCAACCTTTATTTGATTGCCTGTGTGAACTGTAGTCATACAACTTCAGTGTCCCAAATGCGCAGTAGAGTATACAACACCGTCACAAGTAGCAAGCGTTCTCTTGTGTTTACATAAGTAAACATAAATGGTGGTGCTGGAGCACATTTTGCGATCTTTCATCTCTTGTCCAACCGGAGCCATCGCATTAACAAAGCAAACTTTATCTATAGATTTAAAAGGAACAATGCTCTTTTGGATTATCATCCACCATGGTCGTTGTTGTTCTTACCACTTCTGTGTAGCAAGACGCAGAATAACCACAGAACTTTTGTCAAGTATAAATGACATTCGGGTCAGATGAAGGCGACCTGGCTGTATTGGATTTGGATTTTTATTTTGCTGGATAGCATTTGCACTGCAACGCTCAGTTACAGGATGCATATTGGCCAGATAAAAATCTGATGTAGGTCACCTGAGTGCATCTCAGGCTGCAGTGTGATCGTAGCCTAAGAATCCTGCATGTTGGCCAAAAATATTTTTATTCCTGTTTACCAAGAAGACTTTCTTCCAAGTTAGCTCTGTCCTTTATATGAGGAACTAAAGACTTTCTTAAAGTTGTTCCATAAAGGGTAGATTGAACATACCTAAAACTTGATGTGGCAATGAGTTCTCCTCCTGAGCTATGGACCTCTGCAGCTCATCCAGAGTTACAGTACCACTAACAACTAGATTAGTCTGTCGGTAGATAGAAGTAGGACAGAGCTATGTGAGCTGTTCATGGCATACAATGTTTTATAACCCAACCCTGGTTTAAACCATGCCTTTTGTTTCTTAACCCTCCAAGGCCTTCACAGAGCAGCTGGATTTATTACATAAAAATGGACTGTAGTTTTTCATAAGAAGTTTTCTTCTGAACACAATTTATTTTGATTTCTATTTATTGCATCTTTTTTTAGGGGTGTTACAGTAAAGGGAGATTTTTTTGTTTTTGTTTGTTGTTTTTTTTCTTTTTTTTGTGGTAAAAATTTTTACCCTTCCATTCCATAGATCTATGTTTTTTGCTCTATTGCATTAACTCTTGCTAGGGTTTGTGGCAAGATTTTAAAAATCTGATTGAAGATAAATATTCTAGGTGGCAATATAAGTCCACTGATGACGGAATGATTTCCTGAAAGAACCCAGTTGTAGTGCTGTTGGTTACATAGCTGCGGATGTCTTAAAAAACAGGAGATTGATAAATGGTCAAACATTTTCCAGATCTTGAATCCTCAGTTCATTTTGTTTATGAACATGAAAACAATTTAAATGTGTTTGGTTTATGCAGATGTTGAGAATTAGAGCAACTCTGTTGGGATGTGTTACAGAAGAAAGGGGAAACGGTTGCATCAGATTTTGTATGTTGATTTTTTTCTCACATCACATCTAGTTGTGTTTTCACTTCTGAAAGATAATTAATCCCAGCAGCTCACCAATGTCCATGACTTAGCTGAATATTTTTTTATATTTTTTATATTGTTTTGCCTCCCGCATATGGCACGGCTTCACTTTTGTTTATTTCCTCCCTTTTGTTGAATAAAAAAAAAACATTTCATGTGTTTTATATTCCATCCTAAATGATCCAAAGTGTCTTTAAATAAGATACAAACAGGTAAGCCTGATTTTCTTTTCTTTTTTTATATATTTGCTCTGAACTAATAGGAAACAAATGAACATAATAACTCCAATGACTTTTAAAGTCAATCAATTTAATCTTTATGCACTGTCAAGTTTCCTTGTGTTTCCTGACCTTTTCTCATAATATTTGCATAAATCAGATACATGAAATCGTTTGAAGGACAAGAGGAGCGTGTGTTGCATTCTACTGTTGAAGCAGAGCAATTGCCTCCCTGCTGATTTTATACAGAGCTGAATTCATTTAATTATATAAATAATACAAAGGCTTTAGCAGTCTATTCAGCTGAGTTTCCCACCTGTAGCATTTTTCAGACACATAGCAGTACTAATAGTGCTCACCTAAAAAAAAATGACTAACAGTGAAATGCTGAAATATAGCAAAGTGTGACCTGCTATCTAATAAACCCTTTTTGATACCAGTCTGCAGAAATAGTAAAGTATTATGAGGAAGCTAAACTAAAGAGGCACTGTTTAGAACTTTGTGGCTCTTTTAGATCCGTATCTCATTTATCAAGCCTTAAACTGCTGATACTGATTTTAGATTCATGCTAATGCTGTGGAGGATTATCAGGGAAATGTTGATTTTTGCTAAAATAACCCAATGATTGGTCGTTTCTCAATATGCATGCTTATGCGTTGTCATGTGGTCGTGAAACGCCATCAGCCTCAGCCCCAGCATTGTTCCAATAAACAAAAACACAAGACCGAGAACAAACAAAATCCCCCGAAGTTGTTCTCTCTCCTTCCTTTTTACAGATCATGCATCAGAGCAGACTTGTTTGTGTCAATACCCGATCAGTACCGGTAGCAAGATCTGTACCATCAGCTCGCTCCCGTTCTTCCCGAGTTGTCAGGGACATACTTATCAAGAAAACAAGTCTGTACTATATTGTGAATAGAAATTTTAATAGGGGACAAAATTTCAAGCAGGCATTAGCGTCTTATTTTAGTATTCTGTTGCTAATTTTACAGTTTGTTCCATTTTATGCTTAAAAAGTTTGTATGAAACGAGCAAAACTGAAAAAGTAAAAATGGCAAAAAGACAAGCAGCAGTTAAAGTTTATATATCAGCTGAAGCGGTCAAAAAATCAACAAACAGGATTTTAAACACCTCACAGATACTTAGGGGAAAAACATTTGTTTTCTTCCCATAAATAATTACAAACCAAAGAAAGTTACTGTAAACGTGACCTGACAGCTAGTAGAAGGTGTGTTTGCTGTCCAGTAAAGGATAGGACTTTTTAGTATCCAAATACTCCATCATTTGGCACAGGCTGTCAGGTTTTTGTATTTTCTTAAAAAAAAAAAACATTATCTGCTTCCAGCTTTCCAAAAATCCCATTTTTATGTTCTTAAATCTTTGGGATCCTAATGTGCAGGACTTAAAACATTTTGTCTTTGTTCTTCATGGTCTAGAAAAAAAAAACCTATAAAAAGAAACGTTGCCTTCCTCCAATTAATTACATTTGATTTTTGTATTGATTTATAGAAAAAGAAGAAATTAAGTTAATTGATTTGATTCCAAAGATGAGAAGCAAATCTATTAAACCATCAGGCAGTTTTGTTGAGCCACTATGCATATATGTATGTCTGTGTGTCCCTCTGGGATTTGACTGAATGAAACAGTTGGTCCCATGTTGGACCAGTCACCTCCCAGTACCTTATGGCTGCTGTGGACAAACTGAGAGATGACACAGATGAGCCTCTCAGCAGTTGATGATGGAGGGACACTTGGCTTTCTATTGTGTCCCTAAGGGCAGCTCTCACACTGACAACACTCTCCTACCCCTATGGTGCAGTAATTACCGTTTGTTGATTTATGTAATGGATAGAAGAAGTGTTTGTGTGTGAGAGCTTTGACTAATGCTAATGCTGTGGAGGAAAAATAAAATCTCTTTTCACACCTAAGGGGTGTTAGGCCTGAGATCCAGGAATCCTGTCTTGGCTTTTAACATCATGCCATTCTGCTCTGTTCACACATGAAATGAGTGACGAGCTCAGAAATGATTTTATTTTTCTCAGACAATAGTGGCAGTGTAGCTGGAAAAGAGCTAAAAAATATCTATATTTTTTTAAAGTCTGCTCTCTTCTCACACAACCTGCTTTGGTCCTTAACATGTTTCTTTTTTAATAAAAGAAGAAAATTGGCACAGAGATGCAGGTTATGAATAAGAACAGGTAATTTTTAGCTTCTAGCTTCCTTTTTCATTTTTTATCTTATTTTTACCCCAGATTTTCATTTTGTGACTTGAAGAATGAATATCATGGTTTATTTGCCCTTCAATGTTCATCTGAAGCTGATTTTTATAAGCTCTTCTACAAAATTAAAACTATTATCTCCACATAAAACATAGACAAAAGAAATGAGCACTAAATGATACCTATAATAATTATATATGACCTTATTATAATATTTAGTCCTTAAATTTGTATTTATTTTACTGGTTTGTCTGAAATAAAGTTCATTCATTCATTCATTCAACTAAAGATGCATTCATCCGACCTCTCTGCTTTGATTCCAGTTCTCCATCAGGTCAAACTGGTTACTTCTGGTCCTTTTTGTTTGTTTTTATCTTTGTCAGGAGGCAGGATGAAAACAAATGCAAAAGCTATTAGTTTTGATCAATTTTATTTCATAAAAAAACGTCAGATATTGTAGCCTTTAAACTTCTGCTCCCCCATCAGGACAGACTCTGACCTCTGGCTGATTAGCTGATGCATCTGCATTTAAATACAATAAAACTGTTGGTAGTGAACGTTAAACTCTGCACTCTGCCTCCCTGAATGTTCAGCACTAAAAGCAAAACTCCATTCTTAACAAAACCAATGTTTTTTTATGAATAGATTACAGATAATGAATCTTATGACAGAAATCAAAAGGCTTTTTTGATGTTTTTGCTGCTCTTGAGCTTTAAAGGCAGACTTAAAGCACTACTAAGAAATAGAGCAGGATGGTTCAGCTCTAGAAGTCCCAGCATGCAGCCCAAGAGTGGAAAGAGATGTAGAAAAGATCCTCACATATGAAGGAGAATGATGGACCATTGATCTTTCAAGGATACATTACAAAAAAAAGCAGCTTCACAGCCTTTTGGGGGGTTGTTTTCAGTGTTTTATTGTGATTACACTGTCATAAGCACAGTGCAACGAAATTCACTCTCTGCATTTAAAGCAGAGTGCGATTTTTTCCAATCGTTACACGCAGCTACAGCTTCACAGCTCACAGTGTATGTTTTCACACTGTGCAGCACGAAGCTCTGATGCGATCTACCTGCTTAGTTACGTGGTCTAAAAACCATGTGGCACTCCGCAGTGAGATGGCGCTACTCGGACTCCTCTATCCGGAAGCCAAACCAGTACAAAATACGACAATGTATTTGGACAAAGACATGGCTGAGCAAACGTAGATACTACGGTCTGTCAATTTTACAGAAAGAAACCCATTTCACCCGCACCCCTGCCATGCTTCAGTGTTTTTTATCTGAGAGGAAGGAGAAGTCCTTGTGTGCGCATGCCCACTGAGTTATGTGCCCCTGACGTGCGACTGAAAATCAAACGTTTAATTTCCCTCGACCTCACGATTCCTGATCGGGAGGTGGTCGTAAGAGGCTGATCACCCCTCGTTACCCCCTGTACATGACGCACGATCAGGCTGAAAGTTGGCCCGATCGGAAAATTCTCAAACGACTGGAAAGTCACCCCGAAAAAGGGCAAAAAATTGCACAGTGTAAGCCCGGATTAACCCATCACCTTGGGGAGCAGTGGGCTGACATTTGTGGCGCCCTGGGAGCGGTGTTGGGTTAAGGCTCTGTGAGATTGGGTTTTGATGTCACAACCTCTGGATTCAAAGCTCTAAGCCCTTAACCACTAGGCAGCCATTCCCCAACAATAGTGACATTCGTAAATCTTACAAAACATAAAACTGTTCAAAATTCTTAAAACTCATATAAACAGAAAGTGTTAATATAACGACACGTTGGTGGTAATAATTCATAAACTACAGATGATGAATAGGTCTAGAGATACATCCACTCTCGCCTTTTGACAGCTGAAGATAGGCACTAGCACCCCTCGCAATCCAAGGAGGGATAAGGATGATGCAAAATGAATGGATGGATGGATTTTACTGTATTTCGTAGCTCAAATGATTGATATTCAGACAAGATTGCCAAATTTGTAAAGTTTTTTTTAGATATTTATAAACAACGTTTTTAAGGGGCTTTGGTTCATAAACTGGGTGAGCAGACCCCAATCTATTGTGTGAAGAAGAAATCAATGAGCTTATTGGTTCTGCCTCCTACCAGGCGACCTGATGTGAGAGGAAAGAGGCACAGGAACCATGCTGGCTTTGGACCATACGTCCGGAGGAGAACCTTTCATCCCATCCATCATCATGAGATCCCTTCCCAACAAAGTGGTGGAATTGGCAGCCCTCACCCACAACTACTGTGACGCAACAGAGACAGCAGCTTGTTCACACATATAAACACGGATGGTTTTCATTTAACCCAGGCCCACAGAACCATAGGGAGCAGTGAGAAGATACCATCCACCCCCTCCTCCAGGACCCCACCCAACATGCCCTCTATAATAATATATATATATATGTGTGTGTGTGTGTGTGTGTGTGTGTGCGAAGCAGTAAACAAAGCAAAAGGTGGCTACTTTGAAGAACCTAGAATATAAGACATATTTTCAGTTGTTTGACACTTTTTTGTTAAGTATATAATTCCATGTGTTAATTGATAGTTTTGATGCCTTCACTGTGAATCTACAATTTGTATTCATGAAAATAAAGAAACTTTGAATGAGAAGGTTAGGGTTAGGGTTGTCTAAACTTTTGGTCTGTACTGTATATAAATAATAAAAGGAAGTCCAGTGGGTAGGGCATTTTGGAATCCTGAGGTTGTGAGTTCAACACCCACTTCCCTTAAGACTCTTAACCTCTGATTGCTGATCATGGTCAAAATGATCCAGAATCTGGAGAAAGAACCACAGCTGTAGAAAAACTTCACTGTGATGAAGGCCTTAGTGAGGTTGGTTTGGTCTTCAGCCATCCTTTTCTCTTGGTAAAGCCTTCATTGAGACCACAGCAGTTCACCTACCAGCCTGGCATCATCTACACCCAGCTCTGATCCACCTAGAAGCAATTTGAGAATCATGTTCTTTCTTTTTTTGTGTGTGATTTTATTACCATCTAGCTGACACTGCTGTGGCTGTGGATACTGGACCGCCACACCGGCCGCCTGCAGTGTGTAAGAATGCAGGTGGTTTCCTGATCTGATCCTAGAGCAGCCAGTTTACAGTACATCTGCTCTCAGAGATCTTAAATTAACAGGGCAGAGAAAGATGTGGACACACAACTTGTTGACATCAAAAACCTCCTTTTTAGCTGCATTGCTTGCTACAAATGTTACAGTTAACACTAAAGACGGGACATTACTGTGTTCTAACAATACATTTACTTTTTTTTTTTAAATCAGCAAAATTATCCATCCTTGGACTCTCTTTTTCTTCTTTAACTATTACTCATTAAAGTTTGTTAAAAAAATTTATTTTTTTTATCTGAACGTTAGATTTTCAGAATAATTGATAAAATATCTGAGTATTTAAATAATCATAAACTCTTAAAGGGGCCTTTTCTGTACTATGGCATGATTTAAAACCTGACCAGATTTTTTGTTGTTTTACAGATGACGACTGTGGAGAATATCTAGATGTTAAACAAAAAAGAAGTTTTTGACAGAAAAGGCACTTTTGAAATTGGTCATTTTGGAAGAACTGTTTAATAAAGTCTTTTCTTTTTTGTGAAAGGCTCCACTGGAGTCTTTAACTGCATCTGGAGCACAGCCTGAAAAGAGAAACCAAAATGAAAAATTGGACCAAGAGTTTGAAAAACTTCCTCAGAAGTGGAGAGAGAACACTTTCTAAAGGTGAATTCAAAGACCGCATATGATGCACAATGTCCTTGAAAGCAGCAGAAGTAAAATGTTCAAAGGCAGCTGAGGGCTAAGGAGGTGAAAGAAAGCTCTGCATCACCCTGAGCTGAAGAAGACCTCAGAGGTTTATTTTGTTCAATAAATACCTTTAAAAAATAATCACACAGCGCAGCCGATCCTGCACCATAAACAACATTGCATGGATTCACACAGAATGCTCAACAATCAATCTATTCTTTAAACTCGGGTGGGATTTTTGCAGCCTGTTTCAGAATATAGAGCTAATACTTGTAGCGTAACTCTTCTGCCTTAGGCTCTGTGAGGAAAAACCCAGCTGCCTTCCTCTAGTTTTGGATGATCCCCTCAGCAGAGAGAGAGCGCGGAAACCTCTTTTTCTCGCTGCACCGAGCAACAAAAAGAGCAGTTCCCTGATGAGACCCTCAAGGAGCCTTTACCTCCGCACTTTGTTAGCTTAGGGGAGCAAAAAATAAAAACAGAACAGAAAAACATAAAAGTAGCAGAAGGATGTTGGGAAAGAGAAGCAATAAAGAGGAAAAAAAGTTATAAATGCATTTAAAAATATAGAACGCTGCCAAGAACATGCAAGAAAGGGTAAATACTTGCAGGACACATGCAGGGTGAGAATGAGGAAAGTGATTCAGGTGTACTGATGAACTCTACTGTTCTTTTTTTACATCAATGTACGGCACAAATGTTTATGCTTATATGCATTCCTGCTTAAATAAGGACACCACCAATGAGTCATACTGCCTATGTTTCTAAATCCTTCCACTCTGAATCCCTTTTTTGAATTATGTTATTGTCAAAGAATACAAGTGTGGTTTTGGTGTATAAAAACAGTGGAGAGGCAATCTAGCTTTTTGTTTCAAGCAAAAGAAGATCTGTGTGCAGAGCCTGAGAGACAGGGCCCATTAAAAGGTATTTTGATATGATTTTAAAAGAGATAAACTGATTTGGAATTACAAGTTTGTCAGTTTTTTTTAAATCCTTAATTAGCAATCAGCATACTTGATAGAGTTTAGCTTGGCTGAAACCACAGAACTCGGGCTGGTATCCTAAAAAATTCTACTCTTGAGATTCCAAAATACCTAATTTTCTAAATGCAGCCATTATATTTTATAACCCATAAAGTTTTAGCTGAAAAGCATTAAAACAGAGTCTGTTTGCTGAACTTTGCATACTTTCCTGTCAGTATGTATATTTCAATGTCACGTGTGCTTAATGAACTGCATATTTCACAATATGTCATAGCAGATTTATTTAGATAGATCTTTACATCTCTAAAGCTGGGCTTACACTGAGCGTTTTTTTTTCCCTTTCCGGGGTGACTTTCCAGTCGTGCGAGAATTTTTCCAATCGGGCTGAAAGTGCTTCATGCGTCATGTTGTGTACAGTGGGTAAAGATGGGCGATCAGCCTCTCACGACCACCTCCAGATCAGGTATCGTGAGGTCACCGCCATGGGCAAATCGCTCAGTGGGCATGCGCAAACAAGGGTTCTTTTTCTTTTTTTCCTCACAGATGTAAACACAGAAGCATGGCTGGGGTGCGAGGGAAATGGACTTCTATCTGTAAAATTGACAGACTGTAGTAGCCACGTTTGCTCAGCCATGTCTTTGTCCAAATACTTGGTCGCCTTTTCTTTTTAGGGATTTCAGCACAAAATTGCAGAAATTGCAAAGGCAGCATGGTTCACTCTAGTGAGATTCATATTCCTCTTCTACTTGCTTGGCTTCCGGATAGGCGAGTCAGAGTAGCTCCAGCTCACTGCAGAGCTGAGTCCGACATGGTTTTTTTAGCAGGGATGCACGATATAATCGGCCCCCTGTATCGGCCTTAAAACTGAATATCGGAAATCGGCCACCCCACCGATATTGAACCCGATATTTGATCAGCTTCTGAGTTTCTAAAGTCTAAAAAAAAAACTACTTCTTCTTCTTCCTCTAAAAACTTCTTTTTTACAGACTTCAAAACTTCTAAAGACGAGGGAAAAAATATTAATACATTAAAATATCACAATATCTTCATATGTTGATATATTGCCATTTAAAAACACCATATCAATCTCATTTACTAATGAAATATTGCTATATGTCATCGTTATGCTACGAAATCCCCCGAAAATTCACGAAATTTTGCCATATTTTTATATGTTAATATATAGACGCGGTATCGATCTATTTTACTAACAAAATCTCACAAGAATTTGCAAAATATCACAAGAGTTTGTAAGAGAACGGTGAAATTTCACGAGATTTTGAAAGTAAAATAGGTCGATACAGCGTTTTTAAAAATCAATTTGATATCAGCCTATGAAAATATATTTGAGTATATTATTTTTCAAAGTGTCAGGAATGGATAACAAAACTGCTATTTTCAATGACTACTTATTTTTGTCCAGCAACTAGCATCCCTAGTTTTTAGACGTACAGTGTGAGCATGTTGATCGCCTCAGAGCGTTGTGCTGCACACACATCGTGAGCTGTGAACTCACCATGCGATTTCGTCGTACAGTGTGAGCTGTAGCTGAGTGCAACGTTTAAAAAAATCGCACAGTGTATGTCTGCCTTAAACTACCTCTGACCTAAATTTTACCAATTTAACCTTTTTTCTTTCTTTACTGAGTAACAAATTCCACGCTCTAGTGTTGTTTTCAGCACACCCTGGTAGAGCTGAGGTATGGTGCGTTTATAGTGACTTTTGGTCATTGGTTATGGCAAACTTATTAAATTAAAAAAATAGAGAAAAAAAGATATGTTAAGTATGTTTTTCTCAGTAATTGCCTGTCATTGCTTTTGTACAATAACGTTAATTGTGTTGCCCAGTGTCCCATTTGCGTTTTATATACCACTGATTCCTTGACCTTCCAGGTTTTCTCCAGCTCTTCTCTGAGCCCCTGGTATTTCTCTAGTTTCTCGTGTTCCCTTTTTGACGATATATATATATATATATATATATATATATATATATATATTTTTTTTTTTACACTTGTGGGTATGCAGATGCTTCAGTTATCACTTTACTGTCCTGCTGGTACCCCTTGAGTTCCTTACTTATTCTATTCTATTCTGTCCTATATTTTACCCATTTACGAGAAAATTCAGAATAGTTAAACCTCTGTTTTATGTTGCTTTCTGGACAATATTATACATTCATATATTTCATTTTAATCAGAATAACAATATAACTATTTTAAAACAACCTCCAGTGTTGCATTATTAACAGCATTTATATTTCAATTTAAATATAACGTCATTTATGTTTGTTGCACAACTTCAAGTTGATAAAGGCTACTTTTTTAGACCTGGGATAAAACATCCCACTGTTTGTAGTCTGAAGGAAACATGTTTTTTGTGTTAGAAATAACAAATTCTATATTTTTACATTAATTATGATTACTTTATTAAGAACACTTTAAAGGACATTAAAGCTTGATTAACATTTAAAATTTAAATATAATGACAGCAACTTTAACGATCAAATGTCTAACTTAATACGTAATTTTTCACAAGGACCCAACAGAATATAAACATCCCCTACTAATAATCCAGCTATTCTCACATTTTTGTTTGTTTATTCCTATTTCCCTATACAATGGCGTTTACCTTGTGTAATGTTCAGTTTATTGTGTATGCTTGTCACTGCTTTTTCCAAACGCAAGTGTCATGGCTCTAATGTACCTAAATGCATCCTGCGTAGGCACAGATGGAGCAGCGCCTGCTCACAGCTCTGGAACAGCTCTTTCTTGTCACAACATGAAAGCCGCCGTGCACAAAAAGATGTCTACTACAGAAATGTCCCTTTTTTCAAAAAGAAACTTGAAGTGTTTCTATAGGGCCCTTACTTTAATCCAGTGTGAACTTGTGGGAAGGGTTGGCATTGAAGCTACAAAGCTTATCAGCCAAGAATGGCTCCAGACACTCCAATGTTTTTGACAGCCAGAAATCCAAAGGATGGAATATGAAGCGGGGGGAGGAATACGGAGAAGGATATGTCCTTAAGTGAATAACAGAAATGTGCAGATTTGATGCAGTCTGCAGGTCCCATGTGACACACACATTACAGTTAGTTGTGGGAACATCAAAAGCAATATAATACCATGTTTTTTTTTCAATGTTTGTGACTCAGTTTCTTCTCGTTGCGTCAACGCTGATCTCATTCAGAAATTGAAACCTCAGGCTGTTCTCTTCAGTGCAGCATCAGGAGAGTTCTAACCTATATGTTTATAAAAGGAGGATGCAGAGGGGGGTGTTTGTGTTGTGTTCTCCCTCTCTGCAAGAAGATAAATTGTTTTTCGTTTTGTTTAACTCTGCTGGGTTTTTTTAACCTGGATCTTATTTAAGATAAGCCATCTTTCTATAAGAGCAGGTCAGGTGTAACGTCTGTGCTGAGCCTTGTCCTTTTATTGAGGATGTTTGTGCTTAGTGAGGTATATTGTGATGGGATTCAGCATGTTGCTATTTCTGTAGAGATAATAGCCTTTATCTCAGCTGTGGAATAAAAAATGCTTCTGTATGAAGAATCATATATAGAAAGTACGTGTGTCTACATTTCTTGATGCAGCATCCTAAATAACTGGTGAACCCAAACATTGCTTTGTTTCTCAATGATTTATTGCTTTTGTCATGATTCCCCTCCTTTGTTTGTCACATACGTCCAACGGATACAATGATGCAGGATTGTCACTCATACTCAATCCGTTTTTTTTTCTGCAAGGATGCCAGGATTGTGCACAGATGTACACCAAAGCAGGCTTACATCCTTAGCTGCCCGTTTCTAATGCTTACCAGTTATTTTCCATCAGCCAGGAAGCAAACAACATTTGTGTGACGGCTGCTGTTGCCGTTTTCTGGCCTCAACAGAGCTAGATCTCACTATCGGTTGGGAAAATCTGCTGTTTGATCCTCAAGATCAGATGCAGACATAAATACTGCCAATCTCAGGGAAGGCCGGTATCTGACAGATGTGTAACTAAAAACAAAACATAGTTAGAAATATATTTTTCCCCCTGTGCTGATTTTAGATGTGCTAATATAGGTGGAATTCTTCTTTTGTCCAGTGATAAATCAAATTATTATTTTGAAATTTATAAAGTTTCACATAATATTAAATAATATAATATTCTCTTGCAATTCTGCATCTGTAGCTTCAAATTTAAGTCTCAAAACTTTTTTTCCCCCATTCATTTCTAAATTACCAGAGGAACCCAGAACAGACAATCATTTATACTCACAATGTTTCACCCAAATTTGAGGATCATATAATTTGGCTACATAATTTATTCCCATTTACTTTTTTAAATAACTGTACAAAAGCGTATTGTATAAACCTTATATTTATTATTCAACTTAGCATATTTATCTAGAATATATAACTGTCAGGTTAAAGGATTTAGATTGAATTAAGTACACTAACTCAAACTCATTTACTTCAAATAGATCAATTTTATTTGTTTGAATTGAATAATAAAATAAATAATCAAATCTATGCAATTCAAACAATAAACTATTATTAATTCTAAATACATAAACCTGATGATTACGTGTTTTAAAATGCTGTTGCCGGTTTGATAAAACAGGATCTTTTTTTTCTCTCTCTCTCTTTAAAATAGATAAATTGCTTTGTGTGAAGTTTCTTTCCAGATGGGCTGAAGATGTGAAAAAGGATATTTTCTCTGTTCCATCAGTGCTCATATGATACTTTAAAGCATAATTTCAACTCAAATTCACCGCAACATTCAGACCGTTTTTTTTTCTTTTTACTGTCAGATACTGTATCTGTAGGGGTGGGGTTAAATGGAGCGGTGCCTGTCAGTCCAGGACTTATGATAGGTGACACACAGCAGACCCCATTTTGATGAAACCCCAGGGAGTCATGCTTCACCAAGCCTTGGCATTTTCAAAATTACTATGTTTGACCCAAGGTAGAAGTAGCAATTACCTGGCAAACATTTTAATAACCAGTCATATCTCACCTGCTGCTGAGGGGGAATATCCAACTATCCTGCCTCAACAAATTAGTCTCGTGAGCCAACACTTTAAAACATATTGCCTCTGCCACTGTTTTTCAGTTTCCTCTAAAACAGTTTGCTACCTGGCCTTTTTTTTTTTTTTGTAGGAGTGGATTCTTTTTTGGATGCAATATCCCCCAGGGAGGGTCTTCAACTTAATTTTTCAGAGAAGAAAATTGGAAAAAATGCTGAATGTTGGAATAAAAACTAAATCATGTCACAGTCTCTGCATCAACCTGACCATATGAACGCGTTTCTTTTGTTTTTGTTTTTTTCACCCAATGTTTACATTTGATCACTGCTGCACTTTAGGAAATGGAAATGTCATGAGAACGAAATTTTGTTTTGTATACACTTTGTGTGTACAAATTGACAAAGTTTGTCAAAATCTAAATCTAATCTGCTACTTTTGTATTAAAAAGGGAGCAACAAATGCTAAGTTATTTCATTGTTTTTGTCATGATGCGATGGTTTTACTAGCCCAGATGCAGAACTCACAGACATAGAGGCAGGGAAAAGTCCAGTATTTTATTGGAACCGGTTGACAGACTTACAGGTTGGCAGATTCAGACAGGCATGGTGGCACAGGAAAACACAACGATCCAGCTCAGAGGGGAGTTCACACTCAGCTTATATAGGGAGCTTCCTAATCAGCAGATAGAAAACAGCTGTCCATGCTGAGCCCAAACTCCCCAGGCATGGATCCACGGCGCCCCCTGGTGGGCAAAGCCCCGGATCCTAACAGTTTTCAGTGTTAAAGCTTTTCTAAGCACAAATAATCAGTACCTCATATCTAATAAACCACTTTGCAGCCTTAAGTTTAAAGAGTGAGCCTTGTGAGAGGTAGTTACCACTCATGATGTCAACACAGTGGCACTAATGACAGACATCAAAGCTTTTAATTATCTGCAAAGCTCTCAAAATAAGCTCAGCACCTTTAAGCAACACTTTTATGTCAAAGGCACACCTGTCACCTGGGGCTTTTAATTAATAACTATGATAGACAGAAACAGTAAAAAAAAGGATCCCTTTGCAAGTTGAACACTGTGGTCAAACTACAAAGGAGGAATATTTAAAAAGTATTTTTCAAACTATCCTTTTCTTTGGTCAGTTTAGGCTAATTCCAGTTATATAATATAATATATTTGTTTCTCTAAAATCAAGAGATATAATAAAATGCTAATCTAAATAAATAAATAAAAAGTTGATTAGATTAACTTTTGGAACAGAGAAGTATCTGAAGAAGCCAGAGACTAAAGCAGTAATATCAAAGTAAAGAAAGTGATTTAATGAGCAATAGTTTAGAGGCCTAACAAAGGGATACCCTGCAGAGGAATTTAAAAGCTCTCCCTTGTGATTCCTATAGTTCCCCACAGTGATTAACTGCTTATAAAAAAAATGGAATTGAAAACACTAATATTCTGATAATTTTAGGTTTTTCTGCTCTTGTTTCTTACCAGTCATTGATGTGCAAAAATACCAGAACTCTAATTTCTTCAAATTATTGTTAAATCAGCATTGTTATGCAGCGGTTGTTAACAGTAGGTCTCATTTTTAATCAATCGTGTTTTTCTTGTGAAAATTTTACCTGAAATACAATAATTCTAACAGTTGCATCAATGTCATTTTTTTTGTTATTATATATGTATTTTACAATTACAATGTACAATTTTCCTAATATTTAGTTTGGCTCCAATTTTGTTTAATGAAATATGTCATGGTAAATCTTTGGTCTACTTATAGTTGAGGAATTTGCTTAAATAATTTAACAATCTGGTAAAGAGTCAATTTTTTATAAGTTAAAACCTTACCACTGAGTGTACTGGTTGTACTTGCTTTGTGTCCATTACTGTACTTGCATAACAGAAATTAGATGAGCTGATTGAGTTATAAAATGTAGGAAGTAAAAAACAAATCTTCAGAAAGGGCAGTAATACATCCTGTTGTGTTGGTTATTAATTTATAGTGATGGGTATCTAATCCTGTCTAAACAATGTGACAGAAACACTCACTTCATTAGGACCCCTGTTCACAAGAAGCCAGGTTTGGGTCTATCCCAAATATTTCCTGGTCAGACACAGGGTCCTGTCTACACTCACAAGAATATTTCATCCAAATGTTAAGATTCACTTTATGTAACTTTCTTACGTAACAAATTCTCATTTACTTTCTTAGATAATTTTAACTAAAATATATTGAATAAACCTTACATGATGCATGTTCATTAATTTAATATAGATTATTTATTAAATACATAAATGTTATATATTTAGGATTAATAAAGTACACTTACTCAAAATGAATACTAATTAGTGTATTTATTTCCAATACATAAAGTTTATTTGTTTAGATTTTGTAATAATCAGGTTACATACGTGAAATTTAAACAATCATTTATGTAAAATAAATACACTCATTAGTGTTTATTTTGAGTAGGTATGCTTTATTATTTTAAATAAATAAGCCCTGCAGCAGACTGGCAACCTGTCCAGAGTGTTCACTGCCTGTCACCCATAGACTGCTAGAGCCTAATGAATCATGTAAGTTTTATTTATTAGTTTTTAGTTTAAATAATGTAAAGAAACGAAATGGGAATTTGTTATATAATAACTTTACATAAATTTTAAAGTTTGTGTCGAATATTTCTGTACATTAAGGGGCAATGAAACCAGCAACCTTGGAATCCTGCATGCACAAATCTGCCAGTTTGGGTCAGATTTGTGCATGCAAGCCAGTGTAGGAACCACTGCTCATTGTGCATGTGCAAACACAAACAATCACAATGAGGACTTTAGAGTTTAGGTTCTGTTTCAGGAACCGTTTAGTTTACTGTGGATTTTACCTAAACATATTTTGCTCGTCTACCGCCCCAAGGGGTTCACACAAATGCAGCTTTTCTCTCTCCTGTTTGTTGTTTCCGTCCTCCTGATCTTCCCTTTTCTTTGCTGCTTCATGAGGTTTATCTTTAGGCTTAAACTTTTTCTGTTCAGACACCGTCTTCAGCGCAGATTAAATCTATAATCTCTCTACAGTCATTCATTTTATATCAAAGTGACTCTGAAAGGTCTCTTAATGTCAATGATTCCCACTTTGTGGTAAAAAGGAACTAAAAATACTGAAATGGTTTTGCAGTGACATGTTTTCTTCTGTTCTCAAAAATACCTGCTGCTGCAGATATTTATTAATACATATGCACACAGGAGGAACACATGCTGATTCCAGTAGAATTAAAGAAACCATAATGTATTTCATCCACATGCACACATCTATCTCTATGTGTGTTTTACAGAACATTCCAGCACTGCCTTGTGGTAAAGCACTCTACTCGTACGAGGGCAAGGAACCAGGTGACTTACAGTTTTCCAAGGGTGATATTATCATCCTGCGGCGCAAGGTGGATGACAACTGGTACCATGGGGAGCTCAACGGATGCCATGGCTTCTTGCCGGCTAGTTACATCCAGCTGCTGCGTCCCCTGAGTCAAACTCCACCCCAGGGCAAAGCTTTGTACGACTTTGAGGTCAAAGACAAAGAACAGGATAAAGACTGCCTGGCCTTTAGCAAGGTAGCACACACACACTGAACACCCGAAGGAAAAGGTTATTTCATCAATCAGCCATATTAACATGTGTGGCTTATATTGGTTAATCAAAGGGGATGTTTTAGGGATTGATGTGTAAGATTATAGGAGAAAACACATCAAGGTTCTAAATTCAACCATGCTGGAACCATTGTTTGTTTGATAAATGTTTTTTTTAGATCTGGTTGTGTGTTTCTGAGGCTTTTTACTGTAAAACAAACTTTAGTTCATGCTCAAAAATGTCATCTTTACCATGAAGATAATTAAATTTTTGAACACCTCACTGACCATTTTAGACTTATTCATTTAGCTTTAACTTTCTTCCATTTTGTTACACTAAAAAACATGCTTTAGTTTATTTCATTTTTTTTAACAAACAAAAGTTCAAAGTGTGGTTTTCAGTTACAGTTTTGACCGGTTTGCATTATGTGTCCTTCAGCTTTGCACATCTAGAGACTAAACCTTTTTTTTTTTAAGTCAAATGGGATTGTTTTGGTTGATTTTGAAACTCCATCCAGCTTCCCTGGGCCGTCTAAACAGAAACATCCCTGTACACATTAACTTTCCACACATGTATATGGGTTAAGAAATTGTATTTAATTTAGTTTAGAAAAATTCATCCCATCTAGTTTTTTTTTTTTTTTTTCTGAACCCGAGGACTTTCCTCCACAAGTTTGCTTTGTATCCTGTGTGATTTGTGGTGAAATTCTAACAGGAAAAGAAGTTCTCAACTCCTTCAGGGTCACTAAATGCCTCATGACTGCAGCTTTGTTTAATGCTCTCATTAAATGCTGTATTATGCTCTCAGAATACAGCTCATTGTGGCTGCTCAATTATAAAAATTAGCTTTTTAGGATGTTAAAACAAGCAAAAATACATTTTTTCTACTGTTATGTAGACTTTTTAATTGATGGGTTTGCAGTGAAATGTTTGATGTTTGGATCCTCACTACGCTCCAACAGGATTTGGCTGCAGCTAACTTTAAGACAGACTCTAATGTTTTTGGAAGGAGGTTCTGGCAGCTGATTCCCTACATGCTTACATGCAGATCATTTTGATTTGCATGCCAGAAAACACGTATCGGCACCACAATGAAACAAAAAAACTGATAAATATCCTGTTTGGTCCAAAGTTAGATTTGCATTTCTATTTATTAGATTAGAACATTGTTGCCTTTTGCAGTCCTCCAAAATTGTATAATGTATAATTTAAAAACTGTTTTCACTATCTAAAAATGAACATCTCAGAACCAAAAATGAAAAAGATTAGAATAACATTTCTTACACAAATAAACACAGAATTATTTCATATTATTTCATCAGCAGTTTGGCTGCCTTTCTGATTTTATTCATTATTTTTACAGGAAAATGTTTAATTTTATAGAAATGTTTAAAAGATGGTGTCTATTTGCACATTTTTGCAGAGAGTTAGAAATTTCCACTTCTTCCTTGTAATGCCTTATTACATAAAATTTACTCCATTATTAAGCTTCCTATAAGATATTTATTATTTCTGTTTTAGATTGAAGTAACAAAGCACATATTTTTCATTCAATGATCTGCATCAAATAAAAAAAGCCACGCAACAAAAAGATTAAAAGCTTAATTTCTGCTATTGCTTCAGTTTTTTTTTATTACAATATGGAATTAATTTTGTAAAATTTGACTCTTCAATCAAATCTCTCCACAGTGAATAAAAAAAAGACAATGAAATATTAAGGCATAAAGAAAATGTTTGTTAAAAGATATTCAGCCTGTAGATAACAATGAGATTTGAGAAAATTGTAACTTGTGGTCTCAATGCTGCTTTGCTCTTCATAGCTTCTCGGTTTGTTTCCACTCTGAAAAAAAAGCTCTATGTTTGCTGTTTTTTGCAGACATCAAATACGCAGGTTAATAAATTATAGCTTATATTGACTCATGAGCAGTTAAATTGAGACAATTCATACCCAGATGAAGTGATAACAATGAGCCATCAATAGTTCACACTATTTCTCATTTTAGGTTTAAGCTAATCAACAAGTTTATGACTGAATATTACATTAAGCCCATAATCGCACACTAAGACACATGGTGTGCTATATTTGTGTTGTCATGCAGAACCATTGAGTGTGATATTGTTTTCTCAGTGTGAGAGGTAATTACTCAGAATGACTAATATACAGCCATTTAACAGCATTATCACTGCCATCCTGTAATGGCCTAACCAGGGCCCCTAACGTTTGGAGAGAAGCAGCTCATTGTGGGCGTGTTTTGGAAACAAAGGAGCTAATCCATTCCTGAAATGAAGTAGACATAAGGAAAGATGATCCAAACCTTACTGGTGATGTGCAATGGAAGTAATTGATATCACAGTTTAATATAAACAATAGGTGTCATTACCAAAGCTGACTGGAGTGTTGATTTGTGTTATGAATTTATGAATGTATTTCTGTTCTGATTTCAACTGCTTTTAAAGAGAAGAAAAAAAACAGATCAAACGGGATTCTAGTTTAAAGTGTTCCCTGGTTTCTGCATAATGATTAAGGATTTTTTTTTCAGTCTTTTGTCACATCCCCATAATTAAAATCATGGAGTAGATATTATGCAAAGATAACTCAAAAGTTTTTAAAACATAATACCATTTTTTCTATTTTTAAAGTAATTTCTTACATTTTTTTATCATGAATAGGCGATCAACCATATTTTATGTTTTAATTCATTTCTTAGAGAGCTGTTGAGTCCAGCAGTCGCACAATTAGAACCTATCGGAAAGCATTAATAGAGAAATATCTAAAAGACACTTAGATACATACAAAATACAAGAATAGACAAGCAATGTGAAAAGCATCTCGGAGCTATTTGCAAGCCTTTGGGTCTCCAGTGAATCCGTCATTTGCATGAAATTGGGAAAACATGGAGTAGAGGTAAACCTTCTCTGGAGTTTTCTGGCCTTGTTGGAAAGCTCAGGGGAAAAACCCAGAACATCTAAACACGTGCAGGCCTCAATTTTCACTGTTAAAGTTAGCATTTATGACTCAACAAATAGAGAAAAAGATAGACAAAAAAAAATGCATTTATGTAAGATTTCCTGGACAAGAGTAACTCCTCTTGTCATGAAGTGTGTCTAGCAATCACTTTCTGACCTTAAGCCGATCTTCACTTAGACAATGTGTCGATGATCCCAAGCAAACATTCGCTCCAAAGTCGGTGCACACATTCCACACCATAATGCAGACCCAGACCACAGACCTGTCTTCATCTTGACCATTTCCTATCTATCTGTATCCTCTAAGACAGTGGTCCTCCAGCCTAGTCCTCAACTATCACTGCTCTGTATGTTTTAGATGTATCTCTGTTGCTGAACACCTGCTTCAAATGACTCCATGAGCTCCTCAGCCATCCAGTGCTGCAGAAGCTTGTTAATCATCCCTTTATATAAGTTAGATGTTTTGCCCAAATGAGACACGATTTGCAGGAAAGGGTTGAGGACCATTGCTCTAAGCAGCGCTAACATCCTCTTTTTTAGACTGTGCAGGGTTCTTCTCTAATTACATTTCTAATTTTCTTTAGTTTTCTTCCTTTGGCTTTATTTTACTTCCTGCTGTTTTGTTTTCTGTGGCATCTTCATGCTTGTACTTTTTAGCTTCCTGTTTTTAATGTTTTATCTGCCTTTACAGTGTCCTTGGGTGTTTTGATAAGGCGCTTTCAAATAAAATGTATTATTATTATTATTAATTTCTTATTTTAATTGCTTATCATACAAGGGGTTTCAAACTCCAGCCCTCGAATTTCTTCTTCTTATTCTTCTTCTTGTGTTTTTTGGCAGTTGGCAAAAAACTTTAGTTGAACATTACCACCAACGATTCATGTGTGGGAAGTGAATGATTCTGAATGAATGAATCTTTAAATCACCAAAGAAATTTGTCAAATTCTATTAAACAATTTCATAGTCTTTAAAAATCGTATAAAAATATGTATTTGTCTGCTTCCCAAAATTTTCTGCAATATATCTATTATATTAAACGTTTCCTTGATTTTCTCAAATTCTTTCCTCATGTTATTTTCTTCTATTTGATAGTTTTGACATTCTATTGTTTCATTTTCCTCACAACAATTCAATTTTCCAGTATGTTTTTGCATCTTAAAAAGTAAACTATTCAGTCCCGAATGTCTAAATCTTAACCTTGTTATCACCTTTCCTCCTTTGTGTTCCTTCTTCCATTTTTCTATTGCCCAACTGACTTTTTGATAATTTAAAACTCCTCGAATGTCAGTGTCCTGCAACTTTAACATGTGTCTCCTGTTCAGCACATCGGAATCAAATGGCTCAATTTTCTCTTCAGTATGGAGACAAGGTCTCTATCCACATCAGAATAATCTCTAAGAACTCGTAATAAGCCAAAGCAGAAGTGCTTTAGTGGTCGCCATGATAAGTGCTGTCCAAATAATGATAGTGGTAGGGAAGGAGGTAGGAAGAGGAAGCAGGATGCTTCCTTTCAATAGTTTCTTTAGCATATAGAACTAACTTTCTTATCTGCCACAATCCCCCACAATCCTTTGCATGACAGGATGTATAGGCATAGAGTTTGACAAAAATATATTATTTTCTGACATGTACTCTGGGGCATATATATATATCTAATGTGTATGCCTCCGTATAATGAAGAGCTTCAGCTGTTTTATAACTTTTGTTTTAAGAAGTTCTTTTTAGAAAGCTGTTGTTTTGACTACTGCCATCCATGTGTATTCTATGATAAATCCATAAGGCTTACCAGTTCCTTTCCAACCCAGCCATATTACTGTTGACCCCACCAAAGGAAATTGGTGAAGCTAGTATATTTTTCCTAATTGGAAAGCAGACAAGCTTGCTGCAGTCCTGCTAATGGCTTAATTATTGGATTCAGGTGTGTGTAAAGCACAGATACATCTAAAAGCTGCAGGACACTGGACCTCTTAGACAGGGTTCTAACACAGATAGATAATAAGCTACTGCTAAAACCAATGGATTTTATAATTTAACCCAAACTGGTCATAGCTAAACAGATAGTTTGGCATAAAATATCCACTGGTCCATGCAAATAGATATATAACAGGAAAAATAAATCTGAAATGAAACTACTTTATCACTACTTTAATGCGTGACTTACCCTAGCTTGTAATAAAGGTTTCATGTGTGTTGCATTAACGCTTATATATTTAAGTATTTGTAAAAGTCAGTTGAAATGACTTTGCTGCAGGGATTCAAAAGCAACTGAAATATCTATTGTTGCTGCAAACACTGTTCACTCTCAGTACGCAGCATGCATGTGTGTATGTATGCATGCTATCACTCATTTCCTTTCTTTCCAGGACGAGGTGCTGACAGTAATCAGAAGAGTAGATGAGAACTGGGCAGAAGGCATGCTGGGAGACAAGATTGGCATCTTCCCCATTCTTTATGTCGAGGTAAACTGGCTCACATTGGAGCTGCAAAACAGCAGCAGCACACCTGTTTCCCTCAGAATTTATCATCATTTATCTGTCTGCTGAAAAAAAACCCAACACATCTCTCCAATAATCTTTGATCGGATAAAACTAAACGGCCTCAGGTGGGACATATTAGCTGTGTTTGGTTTTCTGCTAAATGTGGAAAAGCAGAAGCTTAATAGCTCAGATTTATCAGCAACAAAATGATTGAGCAAAGGAATCTTCGTGATGATAAATGATGAAAACAAAACTTATTTTTTACAGCCTCATTAAGGTAAATTCATCTGAAACTCTTCTGTTCCCTCAAGATATGAAGGGAATCTCAAATTTATTTTCACCAAAGATGAACAGAAAATGTTCATTCTGATCGCTTTTAGACAGCGATGCTGGACAAAGGTTGCATCCACAGTTAGGATGTAGGTTTTATAAAACTGAGGGTTTTTATTATGCATGTAAACTGTTTATTTCTTCCACGTGATATCATTAGTTTGAGGCTCCAGTTTTGATTTTCTTCTCTCCACAAAGGTCCACAATTATACATACATTTCAAATAAACTTATTAACCATTTATTTTTGTTTGCATGTTCCTTAATAAGCTATAAAGAAAAAAAAAAGTTTTTTCATAGCAACTAATAGATACAGATTACACATAGTATATAATATAACAGCTTATCTTTGCAGGCGTCTTAGGTGGTATGGTCTGGTACCGATGGATAGGTTGCCTGCCATAACATAAATAACTAAGCGAAATTTAGTGAGACCAGTTAACCTCAAGTCGTGTTTTCAAACTTTGTGGGGACACCAGAGAAGTCATGAGAACGTGCAAACTCATCACAGAATGACTCTATATGGTCATTTACATCCACAATATTCATTATTTCAGACAAAGGTTCAACTATTTTCTCCACAGTGCTTTGTTTAAAAATGTGTGCTAAAAGAAAGCTCTGTGTCTGCACATTGAAGCTTTCTCTCTCCGGTTTGTTTTTCTAAAAAGAGATCACTCGGGACTAACTCTTTAAATAACACTTTATAACGTATATATATTAAATAACCACTACGGGTGGAACGGTTCACAAAATCCACGGTTCGGTTCAGTTCACGGTTTCGTGGTCACGGTTTTCGGTTCGGTTCGGTAAATGTTTATTGTTACACTGAAAAATAAAAAAAATAATAAAAATAATAAAAATTAATGAAAAAATAAAAATTTATGAAATTAATGAAAAAAATCCAAAGAAATTAATGAATTGTAATTATTTTTAATGACCTGCGGAAACCCTGGATCATTTCCACATGTTTTGCTGCTTTGAATTTAATCATCTCGCGCATGACCTCTACGATCTCCAAGGAATTCAGAGCGGATGGGAGCCACAGTGGAGGCTGTAGGCTTTGCTTTGTGCAGGCGGTCTGGTGCGCAGCGGAGTGGAGTGCTGAAGGAGTATGTGGGATTTCGGGGTTAGCCTGACATGTTGGTCAGGTTGCTGTTAGCATAAACAAAACGTGTTGCACAATGCTTCTACACTATTGCACTTTTATCCACAACTTTCTTTCCGCCGAACCGAGACAGTCGAACCGAACGGTGCGGACGGTTTTCAAAAACCGTTCCATCCCTAATAACCACGAGGCATGACTGCAGATTTTGATAGAAATTGTTATCTTACTCAGATCAGAGAAGTTGCTTAGAGTTACAGAAGGCAGCTGCCTTCCAACCGGGCTCACTTCTCGGGAAGTGGCCCTGACAAACTTTATACATCTCCAGTCTGCCACATTATCAGATCATTACATCATACACGTTTGTAGATGAGGAGACATCCATGGCTCCAGCCTTATCAAAATATTGCACTTTGTTCTTAGCTGAAGGACACTGCTCTCATTCCATTTCCAAATCTTTGCCATGTACAGAATGAAGATGATAAGTGTATATAGCCGGACCGAGGAACTGTCCTAATTAGATAAACTACTGGGTAAAACATCAGTTCTGACGCGCAACCGGGAGGTGTTATTAGGGTGTAATGAACTCACACATCATCAATGAAAATTAACCTAACATACTTACATCTCAAGTCCCCGCTAAGTGCGGAGCCCATTCCCCCCGTCCTGCTCTCCCTCCGCTGGCTGGCGTCGGGGCTCACCGGTGTACTGGTGGAGCTCGGGGTCTGGGGGTGGATGCCCGGGGGGCTGCTGGCTCTTTCCTGGCGGCCTCTCCGCTGGCCCCGGCCGGCCGGGGCTTTGCTGGGGCTCCTGTCTGGGGGTCGGGTGCCCTTGGGGCCTCGGATCCCTGGGGCCCGGGACTATCGGTGTCAGGAGGGGGAGGGGAGCTGCACGGCATGGTGGGGTGCGAGTCTTGGGTCCTGTTTTGGGCTCCGGTTTTTCCGCTCGCATTTCTCCTCTTGCATATTTATTTTACTTGTAATTATTAATTTATTAATTTATTTATTTATTTACTTATTTATTTATTTATTTATTTTTTTTTTTTTTTCTTCCTCGGTGGGGGGGAGCGGTTGCGGGCGGGTCGGTGTCTGGTGTCCACTGTCGCATTGTGGGGGCTCCTTTTTTTTTTTTTTTTTCTGGGGGGGTTTGGCATGTCTGTTTTCTCGGGGGTTGGGCGGGCCTGCTGGGTGGGGGTCCTGCTGGCGGCGCACCGCTGGTGTGTGGGGGTCCGGGCGGCTCCGGCAGGGGTGGTGTTGGGGGGCCGGTGTGGGCGGGAAGGCTGTGCTGATTGGATATTCGGGTGGGTTTTCCCTCTTGGAGGCATGGCGGAGCTGCTTTGTTCCCGCTGATCGCGGCGGGTGAGGCTGCGGGGCGGGTGGGGGTTACAGTGGCTCTGCGTCAGGGCCTGGTGCGGGCGGCGGGGGGGGGGGGGGGGGGGGACGTGGCTGTGCTGCTTTGGCTTCGTCCGGTTGATTCTGTGAGCGCTGTCGGCGTCAGTCTTAGTGGGGTGGGGCTGCACTTTTGGCCGGGGGGGCGTTTTGGGGGGGTCCCGTGGCGCTCGCGGCTGGTTCGCGGCGGATGCGCCTGTGTGTTTTTCCTTGGTGGTCGCGGTGGGTGTTGCGGCCGGTCGCCGGGGCTTGGTGCCGGGGGGCGGGGCGTGTTTCGGTGCTCTGTGGGGCTGGGGCGTTTCGGTCGGTGCCGTGGGGGGGCTGGTGTTCGGTGCCCGGCCCTACTTCAGGGTGGCCGGGTGCCGGCGGTGCCGGCGGGGCCCGCGGACTCGTCCCCGCGGCTCCCCGGGGCGCCGGCATGGCGGTGGCTGGGGGGCTTCTTCGTGGCTGTCTCTCCTCCTCCCTTGGTAGGGGTCTGATTTCCGGGGCTGGCCCCTCCTTGGTGCCTTCGCTTCTGGGGTCCCTTTGGGCGCCTGGGGCTTCGGGTCTCCCGGCGCTGGACTCAGTGCTCTGGGGGGTGTGCCTCTCCGGCTCTCCACAACCACTATTGAGCATTTTTTCTATCGTTAAAACTTTACATGCACAAGTTCACCCTCACAAACAACTACAGGTGCTAGGCTTCAGGTACTTAGAGATTCACTTCCAAACAGAAACCCCACATTCATATCTTCAGGTAACACAGAGTACATGTCAGACTTAATAATATTACTTTAGCGATAGTTTCAAGGTGTTGCTTTATTGTATATCTCGTACCGTCTTTTGGTTGTGCTGTTCTTTTTTTCATCTCGTTACAGGTTATGAAGCAGACTGAAAATGTTTTGTTATTGTCTCCTTTCTATCTCCTCTTTCTTTCATCTTTTGTCCTTTTTTTTCTTTTTCTTCTTCTGTTTTTCTGCTCTACTTACATTGCAGTGTCCATATGAACTGTAAAACTCCCTGCATAATTATAATAAAGCAATTTATATGCATGAAACAAGTGGAGCAGTATGGCAATTGCCATACCGCTACACTTGTGAAAGTAAAATCTGTTGGGCTCCTTTTGGCATCAAGACAATTATTCTTATTGCCACCTTGCCAGACACTGTAAAAAACAAAAAAAGAAAATTATCCTAACGTGTATTTTGGGTTGTTATCATTTTGGACCACTTAACTTTATCTATCTGTTATGATGTGACGTTTACATGTATTATTCTGTTTATATTATTAATTTTTGTAAGTATAACATCAACCTGCCCAGGGCCTGTGGGTGGAAATTAGCATTTTTGCTGTAAACTGGCACATGACATCTCTTCTTATCTTAGACTAATGTTTTTTTGTACATTGTCCCTGATCAAATAAAGGGAAATTAAATTAAATTTGCCTGTCAATGTTAGGCAAAGGGGAAGAATGTCCAGGTGGTATTTCTTCATTATTTCCCAACTTAATGCACTACACCAGCAAAATAGCTGCACAGCATCATGCTGCCACCACCATGCTTGATGTCTGGTAAAAGATTCAACAGCCTCGCCATTACTCAAAGCTTGCTGAACGCTTCTAAAACATTATGGTTCTTTTAAAAATTGGACATTTATGATAGACATTTAGCCAAATTGTAGTGGGAGGGTGTATAAATATGTCACACTGAGACTATATAGTGACATATGTATTTAGAAATGAAGTCTTAAGTTGTGCAACCAGTTAAAATTTTATGTTTTATAATTTGTTCATCCTGGGGAAAAAAATAATGTTTCTAATTCAGGACTGAAATCTCCAACTGGATATGACATTCATACAAATGATGAATGCATGTTAATTTCTATGTGCCACTGTATTCTCTAAGAAATGTGCTAATTTATGCCTTTTAGTCAGCATGGGAAATTGAGGCATCTAGATGTAAACTGTAATCTAAATGCAACCAAATGCAATTAGCCCCAAAAATGCTAATAGCATTAGCAAATGCTGTCTGACATTTAGCAGTAATGGAGCTTTTCCTAAAAGGATGTCTCAATAAATGGATTTTTTTTTTAAACTTGTAAAACCTGAAAGCGTTTTACCGTCTCTCTTCACCCCATGCCTGTCAAAAGAGAAAAATATAGTTTACTTTAATCCATGTGCAGCTGAAGAAATATCATACACGGTTTGAAGCAGGATCCCATTTAAGGCTCTTAAGCAGCATTAAAAAGACGCTGGTGAAAAATGTGTTTTCTCCTTTTCTCTCCCCATCAACACAAATGAATGGAGATACTGACTTTCTCCCAACCCCCGTCTAAGAGCCTTAAATTTAGTCAAAGGGAAAAATTCTTTGAGTCTGTTGGAGACTATCAGGTTTCTGGGATGATTTCCAGTGAACTTGATGCATAATGGATTTAGATGCAGCATCTTTATAAAATCTAATACAGTAGGAAAACTATATGGAGGCTGATTATATTTTGTTTATTTTTTTTTCTTTTATAATACTATTTGAAGGTGTGCAGTGATGCCATCTCAGTAGACTGTTGATGAAAGATTTAATTTTTCATTATAAGATTAGGTTGGCTTGTTGTCGAAAGGAAATTTGTCTTAAATGTAAACAAAGACTGCTTCGCAGGATAATTGAACTGTTCTCTGCACCGCTACTGGCTGGTCCACCTTTCTATTATAATTAATAGTAGTCTATTGCCTTAACAATAAGGGATTTTTCCAGAGCAGAGACACAGGACAGAAATTATATCTGGGGGATGACTATGAGGGAGTGATATGGAGCTTTAGTGGAGTTAAGATCTTGAAACGGCTAAGGAGTTAATTTCTGATATCAATCAAATCAGAAGATGTTTGCTGCTCCCTCTTCCTTCCACCTGTCTGTCTCTAGAAGTCAAGTGAGGAGGCATCTGGAGAGGTTGAATTGCAATGCGTCCCCGTATCCAGACATTTTCAGCCCCAGAGTCCTGAAGGCCTGTGCAGAGCAGCTGTGAGGTTCTACAGCACCTTCAGGGACAGCATAGCCACCTCCTATATACTGAAACTGTAATTTCCCTCTGCGATTATTAAAGTATGTCTAATTCTGATCCAAAAGATCCACCTCTCAGAACAGCAATCTAAATGTGCAAACACTGGTTTTGTAGAATTGCCCACTCTTTACGTTGCCCTATACTCCTGACAGCAGATGGCTTCCATCAGGTAGTGTTGACATCTCGCTCCGCCCCAAACCCATGTCAGATTTTCCTACGGTAGCGCATCCAGATAGCGTTATCCATCTATCAGTCACCACAACGTAAGTTGGATCATCGGGTAGCACAGACAGACAGAACACCGGCTCCATGTCTGCCCTTCTCTCCGTCCCACAGCTCGAGTAACAAACCCAATCCCAAAAAGATTAACAAGCAAAACAACTGAATTTCATATTTTGTGGTTGAAAACTTTTCCTTCTTCATCAGAAGGACCTTCTTATTTTATCTGTTTCAAACCAATTAGCACCTTTAACCAAACCCTTCCCAGCAAACATCTCTCACTGAGGCAGTCCAATCACCACAAGCAAGCCTTGTTGTTAGGGAAGTCCAATCTGCATTTAAAGCCAGGCATACACTGTGAGATTTTTTCAATCATTGCTCGCAGCTATAGCTCACACTGTACGATATATGTACAGCACAACGCTCTGATGCGATCTACATGCTCACACTGTACGTCTAAAAACCACGTCGGACCACAGTGAGATGGAGCTACTATCTACTATAGAAGAGGAATATGAATATGAATATGAAGCTCACTAGAGTGAAATGCGCTGCCTTGGTAATTTGTGCAATTTTGTGCTGAAAGCCCAAAAAAGAAAAGGCAATGACGTATTTGGACAAAGACATGGCTGAGCAAATATGGCTACTATGGTCTGTCAATTTTACAGAAATAACTTATTTTCACTGACACCCCCGCCATGCTTCTGTGTTTTCCTCTGAGAGAATGAAGAAGAATCCGTGTTTGCGTATGCGCACTGAGCGATTTGCCCACGACGGTCGGGTCCCAACCTCACAATCCCTGATGGTCGTGAGAGGCTGATCGCCTCTTGTTACCCCCTTTACACTACACGACCAGGCTGAAAGTCGGGCCGATCGGAAAATTCTCGCATGCCTGGAAAGTCGCCCCAGTGTAAGCCCGGCTTAAGTTTCAAAATTCAGAGCGGTTATTCCCAAACAGCTTTACAGGCAGAAGCTTCTCCATTAATGGCCTTGAATAACTAAAGGGTAAAAAAAAATGTCAACCACAACAACTGAAGTCTAGTTGATTTTGTTCTCAAGCTTTTCTGTAGTTGGGATTTATGTAAAATCAAGAACCTGTATTTTAACATCTTGGGCCAAACAAGCTACCCCTCCATCTGTTATCCTTTAAGTTAACTCAACACTTTTCACTGCAGTGGCTGAGTAGAAAGGTGAGAAGGAGGCAGATTTATATACAGGTGTATGTATGTTGATGCATGTTTTTGCTTTCAACTTACGTCTGTTCAGTTCATTTTATTATTAATTCTAATCATAACTTGCATTAACAAGATAAACATAAAGATGCAGAGACAATTGCATCCTTACAGTATATTTGTTATTAAACTCATTTCTGAATCAGTCGGGGATCCTGCCGACTCGGACCTTGAAACTAGACCAATCAAGTAACCCAACATTAGTTCGCTGATCCAAATACTCTCTTAGGGATTAAGCTGTAGACTGAGCAAGGTTGGGACAAACACTCACGCAGACACACAGGGGATCCCATTAAATGGAGATGCATCAATAATTTAGACCTCTCCATCACTGTGACACAGCAGGGGTACAGGGGTCTGTGTTAGGTTTAGTAGGTATGTGTGTGTGTATGTGTATGGGTGGGAGTGTGCAGTAAAAAGCTAATGAGCGAGCTCAGCTGGAGCCTATGCTGATCTGTATGATTGTGTGTGTGTGAGTAGATACAGAGTATCCTGTTATTATCTCTGTTAATATTTTATATGCTTGCCTAAATGACTGGATAAGTTTGTCATGTGGCTGGCAATTTTTGAGATTATTCAGAGCCTCTGAAATTGGTTTAAAGGGGATGTTTCTGAAACAACCAAAGGAAAAATTAGAAAATATAACATTGCATAGGAAGTAATTTCAGTGATGTTCTCTTCATCCTACAAAGTATTTCTTACTTTGTAGGACAAAGCCAAAAATCCCAACTAGAAAGGGCCCATTTTGTCTTTCCTTCTGTAGCACAGTTGTCAAATATAATTTTTTACCCCTATTTCCCCCTGTCCTCCTGTATTAGCAGTCTCCAGTAAATGTCCCTTATTTTTTGTATTATGAAAATGTTCTGGTGCAAAAGGGGTATGCAGTGTATGTGGTGCAAACATACAGTGGTGCACACATCACCACCGCAGTGGGAAAAAAAAAAATGTTATCCTTTTTTCTATGTAACAGCTTTTGTGTAAGTTTAAATTGAAGACATTACAAATTAGCATTATATAGAGAATTATTTCATTCCAGATACTTATTTTATTTCTTATTTTTAGTTTCAAACCATTGACACTTAAAGATTTAATTTTGAAGATATTATTTCAGGTACCATAAACATTTTTAATGACTTCTGAGAAATTCTGAGACGTAATTCCAAGTAGAAGTACTCGCGCATTGTGTTTAAAGGTATAGAGGAGGATGTTCTTTTTCCGGGTGGATCATCAATATAATTGTCAATCATCCTGGAGATATGTTTACCTAAGGCTGTTAGTCCACATGTATGTATGTCCACAAAAATGTAATCTGTTTTTACAGGTTCTGTCCTCCTAACAGATACCTTCAGAGACCATAAATTGTCATTAATGTCCAGTTCCTCCTCTGTTATAAAACATATAAGACATAATACTAACTTACAACCCCAGTTCTTAAAAACTCATCATGCTGAAAAATTATATTTTTTTTTGTTTGAAATACCATTTAAACTTTGAAGTAAGTTATTTTTAGACGACAAAATGAGATCATCCTAGTATAATCTAATCATAAGAACTTTTTACAGCTTATCTCAATTATTTCCTTAGCTGATATATGGTACAATTAGGAAAGTACAACCTTTAAACTTTTTATTCAGAGCTAAAACATCATGCGATGGATCAAACTGACACTTAACCAGGTGATTATCTCTCCCTCATATTCTGTAGTTGATGATTTCTTATTTTATAATCATTTTCCACTAACACATGTGGATAAAAATTATTACTACCTCTTGTTTGTTTAATGAAAGAAAAAAACCACAATGGTCACAGAAATAACTTTAATCTGACAAAAGTAATCATAAATAAAAGTTCTATGAAAATAAAGACATTAAAGTCAGACTTGCTTTTCAACCATGCCTTAAGAGAATTATAAAAAAAAAATAAAGTCATGAAATAGGATAAAAAGGATGGTATCCCTAGAAAAGACTGAAAATAATGTGACCAAATGGATATGTTATGTCAAAGTGTGACTACTAATTTGCATCACAGTTGGTTATAACAGTAGTTAGTTAGTGAGCCTATATAAATGCTTAAAGGTAGTCACTGTGCTGTTTGGTGATATGGTGTTTACCGCACTCAACATGGACCACAGGAACCAAAGGAAAGAGTTCTCTCAGGAGCTTAGAAAGAAATGTATTGACAAGCATGTATAAGACTATCTCCAAGCAGCTTGATGTTACTATGACTACAGTTACACATATTATTAAAAAATGTGTAGTAGGTACTGTAGCCAACCTTCCTGGTTGTGGCCACAGCAGGAAAATGAATGACAAATTAGAGAGAACGAAAAGATGAAAGGTGCCAAAAGAGCCCAGAAAAACTTCTAAAGAGATTAAAGGTGAACTTCAAGCTCAATGAATATTAGTGTCAGATCGCCCCATTTGTCATTGTTTGAGCTAAAGTGGAGTTAATGGGAGACAACCAAGGAGGACACCATTGTTAAAAAAGGCCCACTTATTTAATGGCTGCGTTCAGCTCATCTTTAAGCTATTGAACCAGCTGTAGCACAAGCAACATCCTATCTACACAGTCTGTATGCATGTTGTTCAAAAAAGAAAAGTTTGGTCATGTTATTATGGGCGCTTATGTTGTAGCTTAAACTGACCGCATTGCACAGCCTACAGCTGCAGAGCACAGGCTCCCTGCCTGTGGTCTACGCCGGTGATTCCCAACCAGTAACCCTTAGTGGATCACCAATGCATTGCAGTGGGTACGTGAAAAATGCAACATTTTACTTTCCAAATAAAGAAATACAATAAAAATAGGGCTGGGTTAAGCTCTGTAAGAATTTCAGTACTTATATCAATATCCAGTCAACAAATATATGTTATTTTTTATTCTAATTGAAAATAATTAAAAGTTTGAGCATTAAATGTTAAAGTTAAGGAAATTCAATAAATATTTTCCATTTTATAATCAGTTCTACTTTTTATTTTGTGAAACTAATTAGCACGTTTGATCCAGGGGGTAAGATAAAATGCCTAAGGGGATACACAAGTCAAAAAAGTTTGGGAAGCACTGTTCTACGGCATCACCGACGTAATCAATCTGTTGCGGCTGCTTCGTTTTGGCTTAAATTGTCTGCGCCTGGAAAATCATTCATTTACAAACACTGTAACTAAAGACTGCAGGTTATATTAAAATATCCCAAATACAATTGAAAGTCACCCTTACTGAAAAAAAAAAATATCTGGTCGTATGTACTGATATTGAATCTTTATCCAGCGCTAGATGTATACCTTATTGTAAAGTGAACATAGAACGTATATTATATTTGGCGGCCTTGGTCCAAAATCATGATGTGCACAAATATCATTGTATGAAGCTCAACACTGCAAGTTTTTCAAAGGAAAATATTTTTTTTTATTGCACAAATTGATGTTTAAACTAATAAAAGCTCTTAACTGTAGAAGTTTCAGGTTATTGTTAATTTGCAGTAATGTGACCATTGTTTTGTTTTTGTAACAGCTTGCACTTTATTCATAATCTTTCTGTTGAACAGTCCAGCCGCACACATTGCAGGCTTGTGCTTTCTGTTGTGGTTCTTGTGGCAATCCTCTGCATTAGGTTACCTCATTTGACAGCACAGAGGTTGCGCTTGAAATTAGACGCGGTGCCATTAACTATCTTCAAATCATCCAGCGCTATTTGAAACATAAGCGGTCCAAGACAGCTGCAAAGCTGTGTGGAGACCTAACTTGGCCTTTATGTGAAAAGTGGCAAATTATACTCATCATTTCTGGTAACAGACCGTTCTCTAAAAATAATTACTGTATTGAGAAGCATTAAAAGCTTCCATAAGAGTTGGTGGAGCCATATCTAATATTTCCCGTAGACACAGACAAAAGGGAATAAGGAGGAGAGGACAATAATGAATCAAATTATCTAGCTGCAGGCTCTGTACAATTGAATTTCGGATTACTTTGATTAAGTTATAAGAGTAGGTGGATATATTGAGTATGAACTTGGTTTGAGTTCAGGGTGTCCCAGTTTGTTGATGCACGTGTAAAGGTAGAGCTGTGTCTCCTGGACCTTATGTTTGGGTGGGTGTATTGAGTGGGTTGGAGCTTTCTGTATAAGTTTAGGGGACTGTTGTAGAAGCAAGGTCAGTGTGGGTTGGTTTGTGTTCAATGCCTGTGGCTTTTAGGCCGATTCATGTTGACTAGAGATTAGCTCGGGACATGCTTGCTTGACTTTGTTTTGACTTTGATGTGGACACATGTTGCATGAACTCAGGCCAGAGTTCTTTATACAAACCTTGTAAAATATTCACTGCCATATTTTTTTTATATGTCATCAAGTTACAACCACAAAACATAATTGTTTTGATGGAATTTCTTAGAAATGACCTAAATTAGTGTACAAATTTGATGTGGAAGGGAAGAGACACTTCATTTAAATGTTTGCAAATAAAAAAATGAAAGATTTGCCAAGAATTTGAAGTATGTCCATCAGCTTTGCACATCTACAGGCTTAACTCTTTTTCACATTCTTTGTTTGACAAATAGCTCAAGCATACTCATATCCATCAGACAGCATCTATAAACAACCAATTTCATGCCTCTGCCAAATATTTTCTCAATGGGCTTAAAATTTGTACTTTGACTGGGCCGTTCTAGCTCATGGATTTGCTTTATGCTGAATCACTTTGCATGAGCTCCAGCTTCATGCTGTTTCTGGAACCCTAGCTCTGTTATACTTTGGGGATTTCCCTACCCCTCAAACCATTCATCTTTACTTCCCCACGGCATGATAACACTAACTCATTTTGGGAATTTTTTTGGGTTGTTTTTTTTACAAGGGGATTTACTTGTAGGAGATTGCAATTATGTGTTATTATCACTTTTTTAACACTGGCTTGATTTGTGGAATTGAAAGATTTACAATCATTAGCAATAGATCTTTGCAGTTTCTCCATAAGCCTATTTGCTGCTTGAATTAAAGTGGACTGGTATATCTTGGCAGTTGTGCCACGCTCTTTATATAAAGTTAACAGTTAGAGTCATTGCAAGATATAATAGGCAAACTCTGCTATTACCTATGGCCCCCAGTGGTGGTATAGCTGTTTGAAAATAACTATCATAATAGACAATGTTGCAGTGAAACTAAAGTGAAACAGACCTATACAGCAGTATGATACACCCTCACAAGTCGAATTTCCCTGAAAGGGAAATTTTCTAGATGGGGATCCTCCTTGTCATTTCTGAAGTAGTCCAATGCAATGACAATATCAAACACTGAGGGCTTTGAAATTACTTACATCTTCACACTACTCCTCAGAGTGAATGGAGCCCCAGACAGTCTATCAAAGAAGTGCATTCAGTTACACAGCAACTGTGGCCAACTGTTCATACTCTGCTGGATTTTGAAAGAGACAAAACAAAAAGGAAGATGAAAACTGAGAAAGAAACAGTGGTAGGTCAACAATACTGTCTGCCTAAGTGAAGTGATTTGATAAAGGCCTAGAAGAGATGTTGGCTTCTGGCATCTTGTTAAAAAAGTAACAATATAGCTCTGACACTTAGGGCCTGATCTTCAAAAGGTTTGGGTGTTTTGAAAAGTGCAAGCTTGTTTGCAAACAAAATTGGACATTAGCAGCCCCCTGAGAGGAACCATCACAGAGTCTGTAAAGGGATTTTTCAGGTAGTGGCGCCCTATGGTTAGGGCAACATGCTTGGAATCCAGAGGTTCTGAGTTCAAGCCCCATTCCCCCAGACTGCCACTCTGGGTCCCTGAGCAGGAACCTTAACCCCAAACTCCTTCATGGGTACTGAACAATGGCAGCCCAAGAGGATGAGTTAAATGCAGAGTTAATTTCGTCGCTCTGTAATTGTGACAGTGTAATGACAATAAAATGCTGGAAAAATTAATGGGAGCTTCTGAAAGTGGGCATCTCCCTCTTGGGTCAACTAGAATATTATTTCTCCCTCTTTTTTATTTATTTTTTTACAGACAAACTGCAAAACATAGATACATTTACATTTTTATATATGGAACTACCTTATTTTACAGCGTATAGTGCTAAGCAGCTTTTGAGATGAGTTGGGGTGGGCGGTCAATCTGCAGGAAAGGAAAACTGCTCCATCTTTAATGAGAATCTTTTACATCTAACTCTAATTTTTGCAATTTGTATTTGTTTTTCTTTTATCTATAGCACTTTGAGATAGCCTACCTATGTGAACAGCACTATAATATATGTTTATTTAGTATTATCATTGTTATCAACCTCACCTTTCTTTTACAGCTACTCTCAAACTCAATGAGAATTTGCAAACCATTTTGCACTTTTTAACATTTGCTTAAGCAAGGTTTGTAGACAAACTGCAACATGTGCAAAAATAAATTCATGTGCCATTTAGAGTTAATTAAGGATTCACAGAAGCACTCCATTGCACTTCATTTGCACCACTTAGAGAAGATAAAGAAGATCTAGGTTGTTGCTAGAGTGATGGGTGACTAAACCTATAGGCTACCACAGATTAAGAAGTTCCTTTATACCTAACCTGTGTTAAGATGTATAAAATAAGACATACAAAACATAAATTGATGTAAAATACACTTTAATATCTGTTTTTAAAATGAACAATTCCCAAATTATAGATAATTTTTTGAAGATACGTAATTATCAAGTGAAATTTGTTGCAGTATAATCTAGGCTCACAGCTTCTCAGCTTTAAAACTGATAAAATTGTTAGGAGACCTTTCATGCCAGGAGAGGTTCAGAGATATGGGACTGATTTAAATAAAACATGATATTCTTTATACATGGAATATATGTGTTAGCTAATCTGACCAAGCTTAAGTCTGTAAACTTCTCTTGAATTAAGGTTTGGCAAAAAAAAAATTTTGTAGTTTTTTGAATATTGTTCTTTTGGCCTTTCTTGTTTAGACATCAGTGTTTACCGTTGTAGTTCTTGATTGTGCAGATGGAGTACATCTCTTAATTTTGCTCAATTTTAGAAAAAATGGTTATCTTAAGTGGTAAATGCTTGGAAAAGTTAAGCAGTCATCTTTATATTTACATTCCTTCAAATGTAGTGCTCTAAATGATGCATAGGGAGCATAATAAACATTAGTAATTGTAGGTATTTCTTTATTTGTGTCTGACTTTGGTGATTATGTTAAAGTAGAATGTAGAGTATTTAGGGCCTGAGTTGACCGCTGCTCCAGGGACCCCATGGCTCTGTGAGATTTTAAAGGTCTGGATATTGTTTCATAACCTAAACCTGCTTTAAACTTCTCCACAGCTTCATCCTTGACCTGTTTGCTGTGTTCATTGTACTTTAAAAAAAACATACGGGGCCCCCTCACAACAGCTGGATTTAAACTGAGATCAAATTACACACTGTTAGAGGGGAATGAATGTTTTTGGGAGGCACTGTGTCTGTTTATGAAGGGGAGTGATCAAAGCATGCATTGCTGCCTTGATGCCTTTGCTTCTAGTGCAGCTATCGGCTCATCAGCTTTCCGCGGTATTACCTTGAGACAACACTCAACATCTAAATCAATGCAGTTTGCTCAACACATAGAAAGGGATTACTTTGGATTATTCATTCAGCAGGAAGCAACCACGAAGAAATCTCTTCATTTCAAATCTCATCCTCTGCAGCATAACAGGTACATTAGTAGTTAGAAACTGACACACTAGTAATTAGTGTGGAGGGTCTGTCTTGTGTATAACACATTTATCAGCTGATGTATTCATGGAGTCAAACTAGACTGTAAGTTACTCAATAAGATCACATGAGGCCTCACTGTCCTTTGGGTGTGTGTGGTTTATGTTTGTGTGTGTGATTGTGACAGCCTCTTGAGAGTTACAACTCAGTTATATCTGCAGAGTCAATCCATCATGCTCATTACCATATGATTTGGCTTTGATTAGCATTTCTATTAATATGGAAATTCAACATCACCAACACTGAACCCAGACGAAGCAGCCCTTTAGACTGTTTCCTTCACTCACACACAAACGCACCCACCCAAACAGGAAAAGGAAAAATTAAAGGAAACTCTTGACTTCTTCTCAAGGGATTGTTCAGGGGTTTGCAGACTGCTATGCAGACATGATTGCAATGTAAATTTGTTGTGGTATTAAAGTTTTTTTTACGGACTTGTATCTTAAATCTTAAATAGTAGGGGAGTCTGTGTGCCATGAATTTGATATAGAGGCAACTAAAGGCTGAATGCTAACTAACAGTATTTATGGATATTTATACAGTTATGCATGGATATAGCTTGTGTATGTCATAGGTCTAATATATATAAATATATATATATATATATATATATATATATATATATATATATATATATATATATATATATATATATATATATATATATATATATACACACACAGAGATTTCAGTGTTAGATGTTGAGAAATTCTTGCAATTTAATTCATGCAACACTTTGTAATTCAAGGTTGAGGTGAACAGATGTGACTTGTTTTTATAATTCCTTTGAACTAGTTAGAAATAACTTTATTGATAAAGTAAAGATAAAGCTCCCTGAAGCTATTGCTGAGAGATCCATCCATCCCATTTAACCTAGCCCAATTATTTCTGCTCTCATTTACTTCAGCTTTCCTCTTTTTCATTTCTGAACTCATCGAGGATACTTCCCCACAGCATTTTAGGCTATTCATGCCAAATGATCATCGTTTTTTTGTAGGAATTACCAGCTAACACCAAAAACGATTCAAAAAAGGTCAGATTAACACACTTGTGTATTTTGAAAATGTGCATGAACCACTCATGTCTGACACCTAACGTCTAATCTCCTTCACTCTTCACCCCCTCCCCATCCCCTCTCCCCATCTGCCCTTTTCTCCTCTCAGTTAAATGAAACAGCGAAGCAGCTGATGGAGATTGACAAACCCATGCCAGCTAATGCACCGGGTCCCAGCTCTGAGCAAGCCCCCTTGGGTCCCTGCACTCCTGGCCCCTCCCCCAGTGCCTCGCCATCTAATGGAAATGGCTCTGGCCACAGGAGAGGCGAAGGAAAGAAAAATGCAAAGAAGCGTCACTCTTTCTCTGCACTGTCTGTCAGCCAGAGGGCCGCCCAGCTCAACAACAGGCACAGCATGGAGATCTCCCATCCGGTCCTCATCAGCTCATCTGACCCCAGAGCGGCCGCACGCATTCAGGTATCTCAAATGCTGAGAAGTACGCAACACAAGAACCTACATAGTGACACCTGCGGAAGAAAATAAAACCTTTTAACTTGAAACTACCAATACCCCTTCAACTTTTTCTTTGTAGTTGTGCCATATTCTTTCCACTCTAAGATAATTGATTGAAAGGAGCTGTGACTTGTTCACGACAAGCAGACTAGAACAGCTGTCTTTAGATGACAGATGGACTTATATATTTTTACTTATAAGATGACGTCTCAGGGCTGTTGGTTGCCCCAGATTTTATTTAGAGGCGTTAAAGTAAATCCAATAAATGTTATAATACTTTAGCTGTCATGATTGGTTCAGGAAGATCCAATATGCAGAACACCACGGAGACGGAAACTGGAGTAAAAGTTAACAATGTTTATTGAACAATGGAACAATGAAAGAGTCAGGTACTGGTTCACTTCTGGGGATCTGGTTCACAGGTAACTGGAAAGGAGATAGTTCAGTTAGCCACGTAGCTGGTGAATGTGGAAATGTTATCTTCAGCGATCTACCTTGAAGAATCCGGGTTTGGCTTTGAGAGAGGCACTGTTGGGTCCAGAGACTGTTTGATTCAGCAGAGTTCAGTTTCAGCTTCAGCCTCTTGCATCTAACGATAGGACAGACCTTGGTTTTCCAGCTCTTAGTCCAGAGCAGCATGGGAAAAATCCAGAGAAGGTTCTTCAGGTTTGGCTCTGAGGGCAGGCTTGACAGGTTAAGCTCATCCAGAGCTTACAGGACAAAAACAGGATTCCTGTAGGCAGAGACAAAGATAATAAGTTTCCAGCTAGGAGACTAGAGGCAACAAAGATTTCACAGAGGAAGTTAGGCTCAGGTGCTAACCAAACTGGATAAACACTGCGGCGTTGATGCGAGGTCTGAGGGCTGCTTATATGGTGGAGGATCCTCCTGATGATAAGATGGGTTTCAGGTGTGTCGAAGGCTCAGCTCAGGAGGATCCACAGTGAACTCTGCTGGAGACAGGTGGTACAGCTCCAGATCCCAACAGTACCCCCCCCCTCAACGACCGCCTCTTGGCGGTCCAGAAGACGTCGATGGGAGGGATCGCTCGTACTCCTCGATGAGGGATGGGTCGAGGATGTAGGAACCAGGAACCCACTGACGATCCTCCGGACCGTAGCCCTCCCAGTCGACGAGGTACTGCCAGCCACGACCTCGCCGACTGGAGTCCACGATCCGGCGGACGGTGAAAGCCGGATGTCCATCGACTTCCAGGGCGGGTGGAGGGGAGTCGGACGGAGGGCACAAAGGGCTGGAGATCACGGGCTTGATCTGAGAGACGTGGAATGTGGGATGAATTCGAAGAGTCGGAGGCAGTTGTAGTCGTACGGCAGACTGGTTTATGACCTGGGAAATCCTGTAGGGGCCAATGAATCTGGGAGAGAGTTTACGGGACATCCCCTTGAGGGGAATGTCCCGAGTGGAAAGCCATACCTCCTGACCGACGGAGTAAACTGGTGCAGGGCGTCTTCTTGAGTCAGCGAAACGTTTAGTGGTCTCCATGGAACGGTTGAGGGTGGCTATGGTGTCTCTCCAGATGCGATGACTGCGGCGGATGTGGTGGTTGAATGATTTGACCGAAATCTCTCTCTCGTCTGCGGGGAAAAGTGGAGGTTGATAACCAAGACTGACCTGGAAAGGAGACTGGCCGGTGGAAGCTGACTTTAGAGATTTGTGAGCATATTCGATCCATGGAAGGTGTTGGCTCCAATCGGAGGGATTACTAGAGGTCAGACAACGAAGGGAAGATTCGAGCTGTTGATTCATTCTCTCGGTTTGGCCGTTGGACTGTGGGTGATAACCTGAGGTGAGAGAAGATTTGCAGTTGAGGGCTGAACAAAATGCCTTCCAAACCTGAGAGATGAATTGTGGACCACGATCGGAAAGAATCTCCTGAGGGATGCCATGTAGACGGAAAACGTGTTTAATAAGGAGCTGGGCGGTCTGAAAAGCCGTAGGAAGCTTCCTGAGGGGTACAAGATGGCAGGACTTGGAAAATCGGTCAACAATGGTGAGAATTGTGGACATACCTCGAGAAATGGGAAGACCAGTAACAAAGTCGATTGCGATGTGAAACCAGGGACGAGAAGGAATAGGAAGTGGATGCAACAGGCCAGAGGGAGGTTGATGTGTGGACTTGTTTCTGGCGCAGGTAGAACAGGCCAGCACATACTCCTTAACATCTCTGTGTAGAGTGGGCCACCAGAAACGTCTTGAAATGAGGTTGATCGTTCTACTCACCCCCGGGTGAGCGGCAAATTTGGCATTGTGCATCCACTGAATTAGGCGAGACCTGACAGAAGAAGGTACATAAGTCTTGTTTGGGGGACCGTTACCTGGATCTGGTTCTGAAACGAGGGCAGAGTTTATTAGATCGGTGATCTCCCAGGTAACCACCCCAACAGTGCAGGAAGCGGGTAGAACAGGCTCAGGAGTCTCAGATTGATCAGTGGAATAAAGACGAGAGAGAGAATCGGGTTTGATGTTCTTGGATCCGGGTCTGTAAGAGATGATGAGATTGAATCGTGAGAAAAATAGTGACCACCTTGACTGTCGAGGATTGGCCTGTTTGGCGGACTGGATATAGGCAAGGTTCTTATGATCTGTCCAAACAAGAACCGGGTGTTCTGCTCCCTCAAGCGAGTGTCTCCATTCCTCTAATGCCAATTTGATGGCCAGTAATTCGCGGTCACCAACGTCGTAGTTTTGCTCAGCAGAGGAGAGTCTACGGGAGAAAAAAGCACATGGGTGAACTCTTTGGTCTGAATCGAGTCTCTGAGATAAGACAGCACCAACTCCTGAGTCGGAAGCGTCGACTTCGAGGATAAATTGTTTCGATGAATCAGGCTGGATTAACACTGGAGCTCTGGAAAACAACATCTTTAATTTGTCAAAAGCAGTTTGAGCCTCGGGAGACCATTGGAAGGTTTTCTTGACTGATGTAAGAGAGGTTAGAGGTAGAGCTGTCTGACTATAATTCCTGATGAATCGTCGATAAAAATTAGCAAAACCCAGGAATCTCTGCAGCTGTTTGCGTTTTTCGGGAACCGGCCACTCCAAAACTGCCTTTATCTTATCCTCAGATGGCTTAACCTGTCCGCCCTCGAGCACAAACCCCAAAAAGGTGACTGAAGGTTGGTGAAACTCGCATTTTTCGGCTTTGACGAAAAGTTTATTCTCAAGGAGTCTTTGTAAGACCAGGCGGACATGTTTCTTGTGTTCTGTGAGGTCTTTGGAGTAAATGAGTATGTCATCAATGTAGACAAAAACAAACACGTTCAAAAAATCTCTGAGAACGTCGTTGACTAGGGCTTGAAAACACGCAGGAGCGTTTGTTAGACCAAAAGGCATGACTAAATACTCGAATTGACCCAGAGGGGTCTTAAAGGCAGTCTTCCATTCATCGCCATCTCTGATTCTGAGAAGGTGATAGGCGTTCCTTAAGTCGAGCTTAGTAAAGACAGTGGCCCCTTGAACTGGTTCGAAGGCAGAAGCGAGTAGAGGAAGTGGGTACTTATTCTTAACAGTAATTTGGTTCAAACCTCTGTAGTCAATACATGGTCTGAGAGATCCATCCTTCTTACCCACAAAAAAGAAACCTGCTCTGTTTAGCACTGTTTAAAATAAGATAATTCTTTGGCTTCTAAAACTTTAAACAGTTATATTTTTTTACTTTAATAAAAAAATATATAATTGTTAGGTTTTATATATTTATTGATTAGGGGGAAATAATAAACCTACTCAGGTGTGTTCATAGGTTCTATTTCTATAGTACAGCTTTGCGTTTTGTAATGCAGTCCCCCGCCTCCCTCTCTGCCAGTTTCATGCAAATAAAATCATTTTTCACTTTGAAGGCCTTTTGGAGCCATAGTGCTTTTACAGTTATTGCATCTCGCTGCATTCCTCACTCAGTTTAGAGCTGTTTGTAAATAGTTCCCAGGATGTTTCAATTCCTACAGGCACATCTTATACGTAAAATTTTTAAATCAAACCCCTGGATCTCTGTGTGTTGTTGACTTTTTCTTTTAGGATGCCTCTCCTCCAGGTCCGTCCCCATCCTCAGCGGGGGTACCGCTGCCCCCCAAAGTGGCATCTCTTACCTCGGAGCTGCTGGCACATGCCAAGGTGCAGCTTCCTCTCAACATGTGAGTACTTCAGCTTTCCTCTCACTTACTCAGCGAATAAGATGTACCGACAAGATTTCACAAGCGACCCCTTACATTGTTAGAAATGTTGGCATTGTTGTGCCCAGAGGTATTGGCCATGTCTCACCACCTCTGCAACCACATTTACTCCTTCACAAGCCAAGTATACAATCCCCTTAAGAGACGAGAAAGTACAGTTCCCTGAACTCCGGGTGGCTCGGATTCTTCACCAAGATGTACCTTTTTTTTAATTAAGACACAAATCAAAATGTTAACTAGGCTGTTCTCATGTTTCTCTTAAACTATTGCTAACAGACATTTAAAGATCAGATCCAGATCACATCTCCAAACTATGATTTCATTCGTCGAGGGGGAAGGTATTCAGTCTAACTGGACTCTATTTCAGACACTGCTTGGCAGGGCCACCTGCCAAAGAGCATTTTAACTACAGGCAATGAGTCTTTTATTGTTATGTGAAGGAACTTTGGCCGACTCTGCTTTGCAGAATAGTTTTTATTATCCATTATAAAGAGTTTATGAGCATTATTGCATATTTAGGCCATGCCATTATGTAAGTCTTGACTTTGACTACCGTACTCCAAATCCACACTGACCATGTTTGACTCTTGATATATTGTTTTTCTGTAATGCTCTGATAAATTAATCATTTGTTTCATCAGATTTATTTATTATTATTATTTTTTTCATTTTTTTTGCAGTTAATTTTTTTCTCGAAAACTCAAACTTTTGTGTTCTGTTTATTCTGTGGATTTTCTCATAGTCACGCATTATTCTGTGGGTGTCTTTCCCAAAATGGAGTGCAATATGCTGGTGAAGATTCTCAGTCATCCAGATCATAGTCATTCCAAAAAAACTTTAAAAAAAAAATAAAAAAAACTGGACTTTGTTTTCCAAGTTTGAAGATGTTTTGCTTCCAATCTAGGAAGCTTTTTCAATTCAAAATGTCTGAATTAGCGATGAGTTCCAAGCTTTATAGAGTAGCCCATCAAAGCCAAAGTTCACGGTGTGTTGACCCGAGTAGACACCTGTCAGTGAGCTGTTTTCACTGCCATTAAAAGCCGATTGATCGCAGGTTTAAACTGGTTTTTCGGCCAGTGGGAAACAGGTAGGAGATTGTTGACTAAACAGTTGATTTGATTTTACAGGCAGTTGCCTTTTGTCATAAATCCATTTTGAATTATTTCTGATATAATTTTTTTTGTTTTTTGGTTTTCTTTGTCTTGTTCTGCTTTTTATACCAAACCTTTTAGCTGCACTTAACCTATCATTAATATGGTTGTTGCGAGCTTAGTGAAGTCCTCAGTGGCTAAGCAGTCTGACAGACAGTCTCTAGGGTCTGTCTACTAGACTATTGTCAGTCAATTGATTCTCCCCAGTTGTGTGTTGCTAGCACTTACTTAAACATTTTCTTTTTTGAATGTTACATTTTTCTAAAAGCTTTTAAATTATTATTATTGAAGAAGTGGAGACTCTGAAATCTCTAAGTCTACAATCATCGCCACCATCCTATAGATGGGATGTGAGTCAAATCCTGCAGCACTACCGGCTTAACCAATATCACCTTCCCAGTTGTTTAATGGGAAGACCCCACCCCCCAGCCACACACACACCACACACGTAACAAGACAAAAAGGTTTTGTCCCACTGATGAGGTCTCGTGTTTTCATCTTGACCTGGAAACTATTCCTGTTGCCATGGGGGAGATGGGATACAGTCCCCACATCTGTTGCCATGGTTACCAAGAGTTAGCACATATATTGCTTGTTTACTCTGCACTGTTATCCAGTCTGCCACTATGTACTATAAATGTCTCCCAGAGACAAGTTCATGAGCTCATTTATTCATATAAACAGGAATACTTCTTACCCTCTTTCTTATTAAATATTACATTAGTAATATCCATCCTTCGCTATTGATAGATAGATAGATAGATAGATAGATAGATAGATAGATAGATAGATAGATAGATAGATAGATAGATAGATAGATAGATAGATAGATAGATAGATAGATAGATAGATAGATAGATAGATAGATAGATAGATAGATAGATAGATAGATAGATAGATAGATAGAATAAACTGGTGTTATTGATTGGCAAGCATTCACAGCAAGCCTCTTTATTCAAAAAGTAGAACCATTCAGTACACCTCAAGTTATCACACAGAGAAACATGACCTGAATGCTGTATTGGTTTGTTATTTTTAAGTGAAGACCGACAGCTTTCACTCCAAGCCGCAGTTGAAGAAAATGACCCTCTACTGTTCTATAAATAGGGAAATCTTAGATGAAACAACAGTCCAAATACAGTTATTTCATTATTTTTGTCCTCAATATTCAAGAGAGAATGCATTTGATCTTCTATTAAAAAAAAAGAAATTATCACAATGAAAAATAATTGGTGGGAGGTTCAAACCAAAGCGTTTGTCTTTGTGCACTGACAAAGATCCAGTTGCCGCTCAGAATGTCTTTGTGATGCAAACAAAAGAATTATTCAGCAGAGACAGACAATCGTTGCAGTTCAGTTTTCTGTTAGCTTAATTGCTTGACTTTGAACTCTTCAATGAACTACAGATTTTAGGGTACTTGCTAGATTTCTGAAAAAAAATCCTCTGTCAACATCTTGATAATGAATGAATTCCTACGGTTGACAACCATTTCTTGTTAAGTTGTGAAAGACACTGCATTTACTGCCTTTTAAGGGTAAAAGTACTATTTTTCTCGAATTGAATTTGGCCATTTACATTTTTTGGAGCTTCCTATTTTACTTTGTAAGCCTACACCTAAAAAGTTTCATATAATGATAAATGTTTATAGATTCAGTAATTCAGCTTTAAATGTCTTACAAGTTGCAATATTTAGATTTTTATTATTAGATTAGAAGCACTGCAATACCTCCCAGAGCCTCAGTCTTTTGCCATGGCTAAATAAGAATTCAGTGCTGTCCTAAAATCCATCTTAGAGGACTTAAGTAGCAGCCAACAAAGGGCTGGACATATATAGTAGATGGTACCAGTGGGACGGAGCCAGGGGTGGGCTTGCTGGGTTGGAACCTGTTCATAAATGCTTGCAAGTCTAGATAAATCTTAAAATAGCTAAATTACAGAAAAACCTGTCAGCTATGTTGACTAGCTGTACCAACCAGGACACTCTCGCTGTCCTTGTTCTTTTATTCTGAACTTTATTTCAAAAATTAGTAAAATCATATCTTTATATTAAATATATTCATATATTATACACATGGTAAAACATTGATACTCTTTAGGTAAATGGCGTGTACTTATATAGCGCCTTTTTTCAAGTCAGGAGACTTGACCAAAGCACTTTACACTACATTCATTCACCCATTCACACACACACTCACACACTGATGGTGGCAAGCTACATTGTAGCCACAGCTGCCCCTGGGCTCACTGACAGAGGCGTCAACCCTTCGATTTCAGGGCAAACTCCAACATCCAACGCCACTGTCGCCCTATAAAAATAGGGTAATAATAGGTAAAAATAATAATATTCTATTTTCAAAGCAATTTCTGCCATAGTGTCTTTTGCATCACTTAAGTCATTAGCCAAGCAGAACAATGTTGTTTCTTTGTTTTTTGTTTGTTTATACTTAAAAAGTTTTGGTATCATTTATTTTATTTTGTTTGTTTCCAGCTTTTTATTCTGATTGCACTGTCACAAGTACAGAGCAACGAAATGAACTATCTACATTTAACCCATCCCCTAGGGGAGCAATGGGCTGCCATTGTCCAGCGCCCGGGGAGCAGTGTGGGGTTAAGGGTCTTTGCTAAGGGCCGTAGAGTGGCAGTCCTTGGGAGTGGGGTTTGAACTCAGAACCTCAGGATTCCCTAACCACTAGTCCGCCACTCCCTTAAATTGGGTTTAAAAACGTAAATTAAATCCACATTTGATGAGTTGCAAGGAACTTGGTTCTGTTATTACTGCAACCTCATTTTGGAGTTTGGCAAAAACCTTTTTTCCTTTTGAGATTATGTATGTTTTTCTTTCATTCATTCTGGTGATACTCCACACCCCTGAAGCTTTATTTTTTGGTCCTAATTCTAAGAATTTCAATACCCATACAGATGCATGATTTAAGATGCCACTTAGGAGACTCCTTCGTTATCTTAGCCGAATTTCACATTTCACCTTTCTTCTCCAGATATTTGGCTTTATACGCCTACAAGCCCCAGAAAGCAGACGAGCTGGAGCTAAGGAAAGGGGAGATGTATAGAGTGACAGAGAAGTGTCAGGATGGATGGTTCAAAGGCACCTCACTAAGAACCGCTGCCTCTGGCGTCTTCCCAGGAAACTACGTCACTCCAGTGTCCAGGTTAGGTATACAGCAGTGATATTTGGTCTTTTCACATCAAGATAAAAAGGAAAAACAGATAGATTTGATAATTGAAGACTAACAGTGGGTAGAAATAAAAAAACAAACTTAAAGAAGTTTAGAAAAACGGGTCATTTATACAATTCCTCAGTGTCCTTATATTAGGTTTCTTGTTTCTATTTCACTCCTAATAAAACTACACTACAAAAACTGTAAATCTAAATAAGTGAGTTTTTCTAAAATATAAGTAGTGTTGTTTTTTTAATTGAGGAGGTAAGTGAAACACTTTGACAATGGAACAAAACAATATACTGTTAAAAAAAGAAAAAAATATTGCATTTCAAGTGCATATTATCTATTTATCTTATTTTAAGCATAACAATACTCATTCCATTGGCAAATCATTTTATTTACCTACTCAAATTAAGGGTAAATACACTTAATTTAAGAAATTTGTACTTATTTCTAGATTGTTTTTGCAGTGTAGATCGTACATATCAATGCAGTGCAAAGATCTAGCTAACAATTTCTGGTTCAAAATGAACTATTCATTGCCTTATAAAGGTTTTTATGACCTTAAACTGTTTTACATGATGTTGTGTTACAAATACAAACTTGATTATGTTTTACTGTGATTTTATGTGATAGGCCAACACAGAGTAGTACATATTTTTAACTAGAAATAAAATTACTCCATGATTTTTGGTGTATTAAGCATTTGAAAGTTAAAATTCCGATTTTGCATAGTCAGCTTACTTTGCTCCAATGCCTCATAATAAAAGATCCATCTAATTAGTTAAAGGAGTCCAGCTGTGCGCAATCTAATCTCACTATGAGTACAGCTGTTCTGTGAAAGGCTCTAAGAGAACATTGGTGAATTTACACCATAAGGACAACCAAGTAATTCTGTTCAATCATCCAAAAAATGTCCAAATTATAAAACAGATGTATTTCGACAAAGACGTGGTCCTTCTTTTAAACTGACAGGCTAAATTAGGAGATCAAAATCAGAGGAAAAGTAACAACGGTCCACAGCTCAGCAGGAAGAATCTGAAAAGGAAACAAAATTATCCTTTTTGGAAGAATGCTAAAAAGCACTTCATTGTTGAGCGAAAGCCATTCTATGTTCTTTTTGCCAAAGTCATGAAAAGAATAGAAGAAACATGGCGGAGAAAGTGCTTTTGTCAGAGTCTAAAAATATCAGTGAGCCCTGAACGTACAGTACAGTACATACATTGCAGCTTTGAGTATTGTACCGATACAATATTTGCATGAATCATACCAGCTTTTATTACTTATTTTACAATGCAGAATGTTAGAAAGGCTTGAGCAAATAATTTTACTAAAACAGGAACCAAAAGTCAAAAGCAAAAGATATAACATCTGACCCATGCAAAATTAACCAATGAGTTACAGAAACTTGTATCAGAAGCAGACTGTTTCCTCATGAAAATATTAGAGATTGTAGATGCCAGCCAATTAGATCCGATATCAGTTTAATTGCAAATATTGGAACGATATCCAGTACTGATATCGGATGGGGACATCTCTTATATTTTATTCATATTTGTGCTGATTCTTAGAATGCATGGGACTACTCACATTTTGAAAAAGAATGAAGAAGATAGCAATAAGGCTGAATTGAAGCTATCACCTTCAATGTCATCACGAATGTTAAAATCCTGCACTATAATAACCTTTTCAGTATTTAATCCCTTGATGCCCATTGTTGCAAATATGCAACAAACCCTTTGTATTACGTACACAGTCAAAACAGTGCGTGCATTCCCACACTGCCAGTTATTACGCTTTCAATAAGGACCTAGGAACATTTGACAAGCTCCTGTTTCATATTCACCTGGTCTATAACCTTGTAAATTATCATTGAACGTTATATTTTTTGTCACAAATCTGTAATATTCCTAGATTTATATTTATTCTTTAAATTATTAAAGTAAAAAAACTTCATGAAAATATATGGCTGATGAATGGCTTCATCACACGTTAGAATAAAGTCCAGATTTAATGGAAGACTTATAAAAATAACCGTTCACTGATGCTTTTTAAGCAGCCCCACCAATCAATTTTTTATAGGTTTTTCTGTTATGACTCTTCATTTTGACTTCCAATAAAAGATACGTGCATTAAAACCTAATATTTAAAAGAAGTTCAATGCTTCTGAATATATTTGCAAGAAATTGAGAATTTTCATGCTGGTAGATTTTGACATACATTGTATGAAAAATCCAAGCATGTTGGGTGTTTAGATTTTAGGAGGATACATAATAAATTTAGATGTAAAAATTTGGTTGTGAAATCAAAACATGAATATGAAAAAGAAAAAAACAATTTAGTTTGGAAAAAGGAGAAAAAAAAGATCATCCAAAGAGACAAAACTGCTACCAAAACAGCAGGTTTACTTCTCAAGTTGGTATGAATGGCTGCTTCACATTCTGTGCTTATGCAATCACAGAGAGACGGAGAGAGAGGCGAGATGAACGCATAATCAAATGAGAGGCAATTTGTTATTTTTTACGCAAGCATACTCTCTTCTTCTCCTCCTCCCACTCCTCCTTACTACCCCCTCCTTTGTCTGCACTGCAGCTCAGAAATTTCTCTATATGATAATAAGTGGCTTTCAAAAATGCTCACACACTGGAAAAGGCTCAAGAACACATTAAAGTGTATGGCAGTTTAATTTTGTTAAAGGGAAGATGAATGCCTTTGAACTACTGGTAACCATAGTCTTACCCAGGAAAATAATTGCATTTTAGAGCTTCATCTTTATGGTCACAAACTCCAATAAAAGCATCTGTTGGCAACTTTGGAAACCTTTTGTGCCAAGCATGCAGAAGAACCAGAGAAGTGAAGCGTTTTTCTGGGATATCTATGAAGAACCTCAAATCAGATAACCTTTGAATAACTTGGTTGTGTCTTCTGTTAGAAATACACACACAGACACACACAGATTGTCATAACTCTGTATGTGTCTGACAGGAAGTCAATGGGAAGCCATAAGAGTGTGAATACCGCTGCGTCAATAATGTTCAGTTCACTGTTCTGCCATTCAGCACTCTGCAGAGAGAAACATGAGCCGCCTGCAGCAGCATATATGATGCACCAGGACACTACATCATGCTGATCCACCAGTCAGACAATAATAGAAACATTACTCACCCTGACAGAGCTTACTAGTACTGTTTGCAGCGTCTGGTCTGCTACCATGAACTAAAAGTACAGTGTTAATATTTCGTGCCGAACAAGCCTAAGATTACCAAAACGCGTGCCAGTAGCTCCTGGAAGCAGAATTTGGTGCATAGAGCTACATTTTAACATCACACGAGCATAGCTCTCTTCTAATGTCTTTAATTTTTTTAAGGTTTCCTTTTTTCTCTCAAATAAGCCTGCGTATGCTCAGGCAGCCAAACTCAGATGATTCATTTTTGATGTACTCTTATTTTTTTATTTGTTGGTTAATTTATTTTCCGAACAGACATCACATCCTTCCAAGAAATATCCTGGCTTTATATTAAAACATCTACGTCTAGCAACAAAAAAAGCCAAAGATTAGTATTAACTGGAAGAAGAAGAGGTTGTTGAAGCTGGCAGTATGTCTTCATAATACGAAATGTAAGACATGGGTGGAAAAAAAAAAGAAAACAAAAGATATCCTCTATTCGTTTTAACCCATTTTGTATAAGAATTTTATTTCATATGTTAAGCAAAGCTCTTATTAAAATAAAGTAAGAAAATCCCATATCAAAGAAGTTTTATGAATTTTGTTATTTCTTCAGCGGAATATTGCATGAATTAGAAATCTCCTGTCCAGGGGTGATGCTGAGAAACTAGTCCATGCAATTGTTACTTCAAGGCTGGACTATTGTAATTCTTTACTATCAGGAAGTCCACAAACTGTAGTTAAAAGCCTTCAGCCTATCCAAAATGCTGCAGCCAGAGTTCTGATGAAAATTAAAAAGAGAGATCATACCTCTCCTATCCTGGCTTCTTTTCATTGGCTTCCTGTTAAATCCAGAATAGAATTTAAAATCCTCCTTCTCACGTATAAAGCCTTAAATGGCCAAGCTCCATCTTATATCAGAGATATGATTGTTCCTTATGTTCCTAAAAGAGCACTTTTGTCTGAGTCTGCAGGTTTACTAGTGGTTCCTAAAATTTCTAAAAGTCGCATGGGAGGCAGATCTTTTAGTTATCAGGCTCCTCTCCTCTGGAACCAACTACCAGTTTTAGTCCGTGAGGCAGACACTCTGTCTACTTTTAAGGGTAGGATTAAAACTTTCCTTTTTGATAAAGCTTATAGTTAGAGTGGCTCAGGTTTTCCTGAGCTGGTTCTGCTGGAGGTGTGTTCCTGTTAAAAGAGAGTTTTTCCTCTCCACTGTCGCATGTGTTGTGAATTGGAGCTATATAAATAAACTGAATAGAATTGAATGAATGACATAGAATTGATCAGAATCAGAATTTAAAAAAGTCATGCGAGTCATGATCCATTTTTTCATCTATGTATGTTTGTATTCCGATAACTCCCTGTTGACCCTTTCCTGTTAAGCAAATTTAAAAACTTCAACAGGAGCAGTCTATACCTCTGCAATACCTGCCCATACATTTAGTGTTAATGTGTTGAAATTTTAGATAAACTTTCACTGAATCCTCTACCCTCATGTTGCATTCCCCACTTTGTTATTTTAGTTTTGCATAGATGGATACTGTAATGAAGATGTGATATACATAATGCATTTGTAGTATCATGCTACACCACTGATACATCTCTCCACAGACTGCTGTAGGTGGGAACATGATGGAGTTAAAAGCAATAGAGGTTTTAAATATGACTTGTCTACTCTGCTGTAGCAGAGTATAAATGTCTGTAAAATTATCTAAAAGCTTCTACACCCATCCTCTGTGACAAGCTTTTCTCCTGTTAATGCTCTTTATTATCCATAAAGGAAGCCATACCCATTGGTGTGGATTGAAAGAAGCTACAACAAAGTTCAATTATTTAATCAATGCTTAAAAGATCTGTGGATTGTACTTTTAAAATAGTTTTAAGAACTTTTATTATCTATTAACACCTTTTGCACTATTAGCATGTCTAATTCCTCTTCATTTTATGCCTGGATTGCATAATGTTTACATTAAATCCTAGGCAGGCAACTACACAGGTAAAGTTCAAAAGTTCAAAAGCTAAAATAAAGCGACTTTTTTATTCCTCATAGCTTTCCTGTGTTTTTGCTGAAGCTCCTTTTTCGTTCCATAATTTTCACCATAGTTACCATTATTTTAACATTTAAAATTGCACAGATTTTTACATGTTTAAATTGTACTTTCTCCTTTTTAACATAAAACTATCTCCGAAAAAGACTGCTGCATACTGACAGTGGGATTTTAGAACAGGCTTTGTTCTGATGTTTTATTCAGCTACATTTTTTGTTGAAAAAAATATTATAATTGTCCATTTTCAATTCTGCCATTTCAGGTGTTAATTTAAATATGTGGGGCTGTAGTTACTATTTTCATGATGGTGTCTAAGTTAAGCCAAAGTTAAGTTTGAAGTTTCAATGCTGTTTATCTTATCTGTGTTTTCATTTGGTGTGTAGTTGGAGTGAAAATGTTTTTTATACGATGATCAAAAACCACAACAGGAACAAAAATCCAGAATCGCCTCCACCTTAATAAATCAACTGATCTGTCTCTCTGCTGTTCAAAGGGCTCCGTTTGGACTTTTGTCTCCTCGAGGTTCAAGTTTGTCCAGTCCAGTTGGGGGAAGTGGGTGCAGTCAAGCGGCGGGTAAAATCTCAGACCCGTCTTCCCCGGGATCTCCAGGCCCCTCTTCATCTCGTCCCTCCACTCCCCTTGTGACCTCAGCAAACTGCGTCAACAGCATCAGCCCCACTTCCTCTCCCCAAACGGCCGCCGCCCAGCTGAAGAACTGCCTGCGCTCCAGCCAGCATGTGGCCAACCAGGCCCGCACCTCAATGCAGCTGGGTAAGCAGACAGTTGCAAACAGTAGGTTCATTTTTGAGTTATCAAAGCACCAAATTTTAGTCAGACCTTGTAAAATAATAGAATAAATTGATTTATTTGATATATTCTGATACTTCAAGGGTATAGAAATGAACAGTTTTTTTATTTATTAACTGAACAACAAAGAACATGTAGGTTTGAAGTATATTTAAATTGTTTTATAGACAAAGGGACTCTTGCACCTGAAAAATTAATTAACAATAGGATTAAAAGACATTACTTCAAAAGTGTCCTTTTAATGTTTTGGTGCTGTTATAGCTCAGGGTACTGACTACAAGCAGCAGAGTCCTTATCATCTGGGACCTTGCACCATTTTAGCCCTTTAGTTCTTGATTAGAAAATAATGGAATATCGAACCATCATTAATTCAGGTATCCACTACAGGAGCCACAGTTCTGCGGCTCTTTTTAATGTGCAGTTTCTCTATCACACCTTAGAATGTGCATTTATCTTTTTTTTTCTCCCTTTTTATTTTTGCCATTTTTACTGTATTCAAACACAATGATGTATCGTGTAACACTTACAAAGGCTGAATGTGCAAACCACAGACTCCATTTATTCCGGTGTAATTAAGATTGAACTTCTACTAATGAGAAACATGGTCAAACTATGAATCTCATTAATGTATGAACTCTTGCTGGAACAAAGAAAAGGCACTTTATCATTGACTTTGACTCCTTATGAACTGAGGTTAAAATGTACCCCCTATAGTATATGTGTAATCATAAAAAGAACTATTTAATTACCATAGCTGACATATTTCTGTCAAAATTATTCTTTAGACAAAAATATGTGCAGTCTTTTACTTCAAACAAAATAGTATATAGTAATCTGTATAAGTGTGATTGTAAATGTTTTCCTCAGGCAGATGGATGTAGTTTGACAGGATGGATGTTTTATGTTACTCTGTCTGAGTAGGATTAAAGCCACTTTAAAGAAATGAAAGCTAGTTTCCGAAGTTTAGGCAGTAATTTTTACAAAGGAATGAATTGATTTGAGCTGATATTAAAGTTGCTTCTATGTCCAATAACTGATATTATTCACAGATATAAATATTTATTTCCATTTTAACACAATTTAGAAATCATTGCACTGTTTTTTATTTGCAGTTTACATATAAAACAGCAAAAAATGTTACATTTATGAAATAAAAGTCGGGATTTTAGCTGTAAACAGCTCTATTTACCACTGCCACCTCCTCACAACACCTGTATCACTCAAAGTATTGCAAACCAGGCTCGGAAACTCGGATACTTTACTTTAACCCTCTTTGCCCTCATCTTCCTGTATTAGCAGTCTGACATAAATTCCTGTATTATTGTATTATAAAACTTAAAAACAAAATTAATCTGCCTAAAACGGAACTGTAGGTAGCAACATAATTCAAAATCTGATCACCTTGTTGTAGTTTCCAATTGGTTGAAAAGTGTTTATTTTAGATTTCTTGTTCACATGTCCTAAAACGGAGGTCTTCAACAGGGGGTCCGTGATCCCTAGGGGGTCCATGGAGGTACTGCATGGGGGTCACGAAAGTTTTGGTTGATTTAATTTTTCCACTAATTGAAATGTCTTCAAATCCACATTAACATGAATTCTACACACTGTAATAAAACAAATAAATGGACGCAGATCAATGCACACATTCAGCGACACAGAGAAGCTCTTTCAAGCGGGGCACCGTTTCATTCACAACACCTGTCCCATCAACCAGGAATCAGAATCCGAAATACTTAATAATCCCAGGGTAAAAATTACTTTCTTGCATGAATCCATATGTAATAGTGACTATAGGACCAGGTTGATATAACACAATTTCATACAATATATATAATTAGTGGATCCCCACTTCATCTCGCCATCAGTTTGGGGGTCTTTGGCCTGAAAAACGTTAAAGACCCCTGTCCTAAAAGAAAATGGATTCTGGACTTTGAGTAGGGTAGTTGGATGGCTTGCAAATGTCATAAATTTCCTGTATTTCCAAATCCACAACTTGATAGGTATGCCCATCATTTAATGAATTACGATATTTTTTTCAAAGACAATAAAATAACATTGAAGCTGGAAAAGTCTACCTTGACCATTTCTACAATGAATATTCTCTTATTAGTTGCTGTTTAGTTTTTTATAAACATGTTACAATATTTAAGTTCAGTCAGTTGTCTGCTGACACTCTGTGTTAATCTGTGTTGACCTATTCTACTTTTATCATTTCTGAAAGTAAAAGTGTATTCATATGCACACAGATAATAGTTTTGCTCAGGTTTGATCTTTGGAAAACGATCTGTAGATTCATTCTGGTACACCAACAAAAAAAACATTTCCATGTGCATGGACACATGCGAATCACTATTCACCTTCTGTGAAAAATAATCAGGGACAACATGCATAATTATATGAAAATCTCAATTATAAGCAAATGGAAATTTAACATGCTAAAACCAACAACAAAATATGGCAAGACCTATTAAGACATTATAGATGACAAGAACTTTAGAAAACGCAACAGAAAAAAGCTAACCTCAAATCATAATACTTTGTGCAAACTATAGACTTCACATTTGTTTAGCTTTAAAGAGAATAAGTTTAAATTGTTGGAGGAACTGAGTTGAAGTTTTTCGATTTGGTCTGAAAAGCATTTCATTACTCAGGATGATTTAGCAACAGTGTTACTCTATCCATGCAAACATGCAAGCTAAGCCCACATGTAAAAAACACAAACACACCGTGCTCTGATCTTTCCGTGTTACGGTTTGTGCTACAAGCCGTCATACGCACATGCACAGTGTTGCATCAGTGCAAGGTCTAGATCATATCAACATTGCTTTCCACTCGGAGTCTATTCATCTTTTCAATACCCCTTTCTCTCCTTCTCTTTGTGTCGTTTCTTTCTCCCTCTGAGAAAATAATGGTGAAGGTCTCTCTGGGAAGGCTGGAGAGTACACACTCAGGGAGCACTGCCAAGAATAACACACTCACACACAGACGTGTGCACACAAGCACACAGCCGAATGACATCACTGTTCTTTTTGTTTTATGGAGCTGTAATGACAGAGATTCTCATTTCTCTCCCCACTTCTTTCCACTCTTTTCCTCCTTTTTCTCTTGTTTCTTTGTGTCTTTCTCGCACAACACACTTACAGACACACACAGACTCACATCTGCTGTCAATTATAAAATAAAGTACGTGTACAGTTCGGGCATTTAGCGGTTTTATCACATGACCAGCTGACCTCTCTGAGGGATTTTTTTTATGTAGTCTACTGCTGTGGAGCAGGTGGCTGAAAAACCCAAGGCTTTGATTTAATGTTTATGGGGATTTTGTTTTTAAAAATGTAAGCATTCAGAATAGTGTTTTAAACTCAGGATGCTTTATACTTCAGTTTTTTGTTTTCAAGGGAATATTCAATTATATTAATAAACTTGTTTTTTGTTTCTTTTTAATAATTGCTCAGAAGGGCCCATATTACACCGATTGTGTAATAGGGCTCCTTTTAGTTCCAGTTTGAAATCCTGGTGCTGATCATCAGGGTTTTTAATAGTCGGCTCCCTCCTACGTTATGATATAGGCACTTAAAATTATGAGAATGCTATTCTGCATGTAAATATATTAACTAAACTGAAATTTGGCTAAAGAAGCAGCACTTTTTAAAATAAATTATATATATATACACACACACACACGTCTAGATTTTATGGTCTATCGAGGGTCCTTAATGGTAATCCTTGGACTCTTTCTTACCTCAAAGGTGACAATTAGCTTCCAACAAGAAACTTTGAGGTTTGCCCGACTCTGATACATCTCTTTGTTTTTATGATGGCTCTATTTTAATAAAAATGCACATAGCATCTGGTATCTGGAGTCATTTATGTAAAGCCTTATTGCCCTTTCCTGACTTAGGCAAATTGCACAGCAGCCATTCCTCAGTAACCCCCATATCTTAGCCATAGTTTTTAACAAGCCATCTGCAGAGAACTGCTTTCTCTCACCTGTTATTTCTATTCAAACTGTTGTCTTTTAATACATCAGGATAATTAGGATTCTTTAAAAAGGCCTGGACATTTTGGAATTGTATAGAACTTTGTATATTTTCTATAAGCAGTGAAGCTGCAGAGGGTATACATTTACACTTATGTACTTTATGTTTCTCTTGTTTGATGTCTGTGTCATTTCCATAAAAAAAAATACTCTCTGGTTGGATAAAAGTAACTCTAAGTCAATATTTCCAAAACTAATGAATAGTTTTGGCCTTGCCAGTATTTTCCTAGAAGTTCTGATAAGGAGCAAAGCAGAACTGAGTTTGGATTTTTGTTGCATGGCCAACCAACTCACATAGGGTTATTAGGTGCTTCCTTTTTGTCTTTTTAACAGAGCAAATAAACAAGAAATGGTTATTTAATTCTGCTGTGTTTAACTATTGACTTTCCTTCTTTGGCTATTTAACAGTAGCTTTATTTTAATTTCTTACCAATGTGTCGCCAAACAACCATTTACCTAAATGCATCTCTGTAAAGACAAACAATGCCTTAATAACGATTGCTGCAGTAAATTAAAAAACAGATTATTTATGACGATTGTTTTCAACAGTCCAATCTAAACCCTGTTGGTCTTAATGAAACATTGTTTTATTTGTGTTTTAGTCCACAGTCCTCCTGCTGGGAGTCCAGAGCGTCCAGCTGTGGCCATCTCCCCTCTTCGTCCTCAGAGCTCCTCTCCCTCACGTTGCCCTGGCCAGTCGGGTCGTCCCCTCTCCATGGTGTCACCAGGACCCAGTTTAGGCCCCTCCCCACTGTCCTCCCCAGCTTCAAGACCCATCCTCCCCCTCTCTTCCCCTCTCTCCTGTCTCACACCTCCCAACGTCTCAGCGGTGTTCCTGAACGGGGAGCCAGCCACTCCGCTGCAGCCGCCTTCTCCTGGTCCCTCCCACGCTTCAACCCAGGGTGCCCTGGCACCCAAAGTGGAGAAGGTAAGCCTTGTCCCACTTAAAACAAAAGAAAATCCTTTTCACCATACTTACATATTTGAAGTTATTGATTTATTTTTTTACCAGCAACTAAAGGAAAGACAATAAATAAATGAATTAATTCATATAATTGTTTATTTAACAGAAACCAGTAAACTTACACATTTAACACATACTAAATGTATGTTTATGTGTATAAAATAGTGTTTCAAAATAAAAACAAAAATCTTTTCATCATATTGGCATGAATTTCTCAAAAATGATTTAAGCCTATGACAATTTTTAAAAAGGCAAGCACCTTGTGCTAATGTTTGTTCTCCCAGTATTTCCTGTCCCTTTTGGTTTAATGAACCCGCCAACTGGAAGAGGTTTTTATCAAACCTCCTTGTGTTTGTAGGTCTGTATTGTGCAGGTCTCAGTCTGCGTGTGTGCATGCACTGCCTGTGTAGACTTGCTTAGTGTCATTTGCCCAGGGATTCGGTACAACTGTTCAGCGGACCCTCGGGCAGCGCCAGTGAAGGATGCTGTGGAAAGCTTGCATTTGTCTCAGCTCCATTTGTTTCTCTGTTGGCTTCACTCTCTGGGACAGCTAATCTAACGACATGGCTGCCTGACAAACAGCTCATTGACTGTGGAACAGCATGCAGAGGCTTTGTTTACATCAGAGATAGCCTGGAATCCTCCTGTAAAAGCTGGAATCTGAGTTACAGTATGCCCCACATTTTGGTCATCTTACAAAATGTGAGGTCGGTAATTCTTGTATCCAACGGCTGAAATTCAACACAGGAGCCTAGAAAGGGCATATCTTTAAAAGGAATATGATAGCCTTTTAAAACCATATATTTTTTATGTTTAACTCCTGTCTTAATTTCTTTGCTGCTGCTTTTAGTTTGATTATGTTAATTATTTTATTGTTTAAAATTATGATGTTTTTGTTATTCATTTTACTGTTCTTGTTGCTCAGCACTTTGGTCAGTGGCTGCTTCTTTTTAAGTGCTTTTTAAATAAAATTGGCTTAAATTAAATGTTTATTACCAGTAATCTTTTTAAAATGTATATCCATCCATAGATGCATCTAGATGTCCCTCCTCACATCCATCAGCCTATTTGTTCATTTATCCATCAATCTATCCCTCTATCCTGCCCTCCACAGGTCCATTTATTACTGCAGAATAAGTAATAATCCTTAAATGAAAAAAATGTATCTCCTAAAACTATTACTATATGATTAAGTCAAAGTCTTACCACCATATTATGCTTTTACTGCTTTGAGCAGTTGAAAGCAGAGATAATGGGTCTGAAGTTAAGTGTGGCCCTCACACAGTCACTCTTTGCTTCAGCGGAAATGACAAAGCAGCTATGCTGACACAGTTTAGGTTAAATCAGTGTTTGACACGCTGTCTGGAGCACAGCTGCTCTTACAGACCATATTGGTCTGGATACAGGGTTTTTGGAAGCACCGGTTTCCAAAAAGTCTGTACTCACGGGGCAGCTGCCAAGGAAAAAAAGCTGTTGAGAGTGCTCAGAGGATTTCAGGACCTCTAAAAGGTTGATGCATGCCAGGAAACGTGGTGGAGATGGCTTAGATACTGCAGGCCTTAGTTTCCATTTAAACCCACCTGCTTTTTTCAAGTGTTTTGTTTTGTTCATTACTTTTTTTTAACAGTGTGTCCAGATTGACTGGAAAGCAGTTGCAAAATGCTGCCATCTTGGTTTTTAAGGCATGTTAAAGCATGAGGTTGGCATAATCCATCGAAATAGAACAGTTCTTCAGGTGTAATCCCATTTTATTCCTGGATTTTACTTGGATTTCCTCTCTTTATCCAGCATCCGCTCCACTAACTGTATCAACCCTCAGCTGGTGACTCTTGATTTCCAAACATGGAGGTGGAACTTCATCATATACAATCAAATATGAGATTTTCTTTCCGTATACTGTTTGCTTTCAAAACATTCTGCTTTGGTTATACATTAAAGGCAAAAAAAAAAGACAAAAACAAATGGAGCAAGCAGAATGGTGGTTTGGAGGGTTACATGTGAGGGAATGCTGCTCTCTGGTGGTTGATTTAGAAACAGCAGTGTGCGTCTGTGTGTGATCTATAAAGAAATATCCATAAACAGACATTTATAGAGAAGCACATCTAATCACAGCAGGCGGATTAAGCCTATAAGCGAGCAGATGAAAGAAGAGATGGAGTGATGAATCACTCTTTGTGTCGTCTTCCATCAACATCCCTTCTTCTTCTATCTCTCAATAAACACCTTTTCTGTTTATCTTGTTTCCCTTCCCTTTCTCTTCTTTACTGCTTTTCTTCCCTCTTCTTTTCTTCCCCAAACCACTTCTCTCCTTTCTAAACCCTGCTTCCGTCTCACCACGTTCTCGTTGTTTTCTATTGTTTACCTGCCATCTCTGAAATTAGCATTCAGTCTGTTGTTTTTACAGGAAGCAAACATGTGCTGCCAAAGCTGGGAGTATTTTTTTCTGTTTTTGCATATTTTTCTGCCGTGCCACTATCCAAGCATCTGTGCATTATTCTAACAGCAAGCAATAAATGCTTTGTGTTTGATAAGGGGACAGCAGGTAGGAAACATTAAGATGTCTGTATTTGGAGAAAAGGACATATTTTCAGAGCGAATGCTCTTCAAAGATAGCTTGCTCTGCTATCTTTGGAGAGCAGGGGAGGCATTTGGCTTTTGGTTGTAATCCTGCTGAGTCAAAATGTTTTCACACTCTCTCTGAGTGCTTGCTGGGGCACTTGTTCCTGTGCCATCCCTCCTCTGTAAGGCTGCGTTTGAGGAATGTGGATCGTTTGCAGTGATGTTTTTTGTTTTGGTTTTCATCAGCTACGCTGTGCGGGTTGTTTTATTAGGATCTTGGGAAGAATGCCAAGTACTGACATCAGAGTAGTTGATTCGGTTGTTTGTTTTGCATTTGACAGATGAATATATCAGCTAATTATGCTTCAACAAACAATCGTTACCATTACTTTGTAATGAATGTCAGTCAATGAAATGATCTGTAAAATGTTGTTTGGAAGATCATTAGGCTGAAATATATCAGTAAAATTTCCCCTGGACTTTCTCCGCAGCCAGCATCAATAAACCTGCTTGTATTTGCAAAGACATTTCACATTGCACGGTTCCCAGTTCTGCTTTCTTTAAAGAATAAGAAGAATTTATAAACCCGATAGGAATTCATCTGGGTTTCCAATGCGGTTCCCAAAACCTGCCGACACTGATGCTGCTTTTAGCCTATTCAAATAAACTATGAAGAATTATATAATGGTATTTTTTTTTTTTTTTTTTACCAGAATTAAATGTGATGTTAAAACTTATGGAGAAAATAGCACAGACAATTAAACCGGGTTTTATGTTTGTAGAACAAAACATAAATGACCATTTAAATGGACATTATAAGCGAACCATCAGTTAGCACCAATAAAACTCTGTATTTTCTACAGAATCCAGATTACTTCCTTAGCATTCAGATTTCTCAAAGGCTGTCAGCATTTCCAAATCCACAGCAATCCATAATACAGGATGAAAGCTAAAAAAAAAAGACAAATCAACTCCTTTTTGCTTAGGGTAGCCATCCTGTTATCGACAGAAATCTTTGTTCTCTTTCCATTTCTCAAAATATTAATGATTCCAAGGCATGTAGTTGGAGAAGCTTTCTTTATTATTATTCTTATTATTCTTTATTATTAAAAAGCCTCACTAATACTAAAAAAATACACATATTAAAGGACAAAATTTGTTTCAATATAGCCTAGTTCTTAATAAATTACTTTCATTAGGCTCACATTTCTGTATTAAAAACCCTTTTATCTAATTTCATTTTTATCTTCTGGGGATTTTACTAGATTTTATGATCGTCCTTCCTTCCTTCCTTCCTTCCTTGATATAATGAGATGAACTTTTACTGCTTTTTAATTGTTCTTAATCTCTTTAATCCATGTTTTTATTTGCTAGTTTTCCAGCTCTAACTTTCATTCCCTTCTCTCTGTCCATCCTCAGAAGGAGAGGAAAGCAGGAGGTTTGCTGAAGCTCTTGTCGGGGGCTGCAGCCAAAAAGAAAGCCCGCTCGCCGCCGTCCTCTCCCCCCACACACGACCCCTCTCTGGGAGGCCAGGGCGCCGGGGCCACCGAGCCAACCCACCACCCTCACCACCTTCACTACCACGGCCGCTCGGGCTCCTGTCCATTGTCGTCACAGGGCCGAGCCGGCTCGTGCCCCATTGAGAGCGATATGCCAGGAGCAATAGGGCTGGAGCCGCTACACAGGAAGTCCGGCTCCCTGGATACCAACTTCCCCATGTCGCCCCCTGCTACACGCGCAGGCAGCGCTTTAATGGTCCTCCGGCCTGAGCCCAAACCTTTGTCAAGAGAGAGGTGGGTCCCTTTAAAACATGCACACATGCACGGTAAAGCTTGTTATATACTCCATCAGAACCGAGAGAATTGTTCCTTTTCTTGAGTTGACAAGAACAAGAATTCTACTATTCATACTTCACAAAAAACTCAGCTGCAGAACCATTAAAACGGCCCATCTGCTGTAGCTTATGTGACACCTGCAAAACACAACTAAATGGCAGTGGGGGCATTTTTCAGATTGATAAAGAAGGAGGAGAAGGAGACCAACGTGTGTAAAGCAGAGGAGGAAGAAGATTCCTTATTTGCAATTGCAGAACAAATAGGAGAAAAACGTTAACGTAGGTGACCTGTTTGATCTTTTAAAGCAACAAGCATAATAGATTTCTGCACCTGTTAAAAAAAAGTAGGAATATCAAACAAAAAGGGGTAATCATTTCCACCTTCAGCCATCTAAATCCTGAACAATCAAACTAAAGTTGATGATGAGTAGAGAACAAGCAGCAATAACCAAAAAAGTACATCTGCAACAAGGAGAGACGGATCAAAGTTGAGAGAAGTTGTAACCTTTGCAGAACGTATCTTGTGATTGAAGCATGGGCTGTCTTCCCTGATGTTTTAAATGATATGTTACCCTTTTGCACATTTATTCTGTCAGATCTGTTATGTAACACTAGAATACTATAGTAGAAGCAGTGGGGTTGAGATAACTTTAATAATTTTAGTCATAGCTCATATACAATGTTTTAACAAAAAAATAAAATAAAAATAAACTTTTCTCCCATTTTTTATGATATGAACTCAAGGATCTAAAATGTTTTTCACATACACAATATAACCATTTCCAAATATTGTTCACAAACCAATCTAATAAGTTCTAATTTACAGAATTGGAATTCATGGACTGCGTCTTCCAAAGACGTGGTCTACCTTGACCGGTTCCTTCAAAGTCCATTAAAATAAGGAGACTGGAAGAGTTTTGGCTGTGAATTCAAACAGGTCTAGCCTTCTGCGGCTAAACCATCGCCAGTACTCTCTGTCGCCTAGAGCCCTGAGAGTTGACACACAAAGCAGGAACAGAATGAATACCCAACTTTAAAAAAAAAAAATTACATTTTTTTTCTCTTGTTTTTATTGTAAAGTGAACGAAAAAAAGACTATAGTCATGAGAATACAGAGTGGAATAAAGGTGACAACCACCGGGAGCATGAATAAATAAAAGCAAATACAATGATATAAAAGGGGTAGGAAGATATAAGTCAATCTAAACAATGTATGTATAAAAAATATATCTGCAAAAATCTCTTAAAGTCGTAGGGGAGTCATATTAAAATGTCAAATCATTCTGACTTAAACATATACATAAATGTACTCTTTATCAGACGATATTGTCCCAAAAGTTAGAACATTTCTATAAAAGCAACATCCTGTTTTAAAATTTGTGGGGGGTTTTTCCATTGTTTTATACAGGCCAGTTAGTTATACGTCAGCTTGTACACCTAAATCCGGCCAATCATATATCAATAGTCATCTGTTAATCAATAATTTACTTTCCCATTGAGTTCCTTCCCAGTGTTGACGGGGATGGAAATATGTGTCTTCGGCAGGCGTAGAGCTAACAGAACTGGCAGAGTTGCGAAGCAAGGGCTCAAACATGTACAACTGTAAACCTTCTACATCAAACCAAGCTTCTACCGCCCTGGCGTCCTCTTCCACAACAACTTCGTACCCGCTTTCCTCCTCTGAATAAAAATCCACGACCTCCAACACCAATTTAGTGCTACTTGGTCCCAATGGAAATTCCCATTGGGAACATACTAGCACTAAGTTGCTAACTGGTTAGCAAAATGCTTCCAATAAACCTGCCTCAACCAAATGTGCTGGCAAACCTTCTGCCAGAACAATCCCGCCCTCTTGATAGTCAACCAATCAATCACATTCACTTCATTGATTTGTGTAAAGTCGGGCACCGCTTGGGAGAATTCAGAAATGCAACGGTTGGAACAGCCGCTTCTCTACAACTTTAAATTACAGCCAAACCCATTTACACAGTAACAAATAAATAAATCATTAAATAACCATTTAAAAAACTATTTTCATTCATTTCAGATGGAACTATTCACATACTTGTATTACATTAAACTGCACTTCCAATATTCACCACTGTTCGGCGCCAGGTACCTTTTTCCTGTGAGCACAGAGCAGCCGGCTTGCTTGGACACGCAATGAATCACGGGATATCCACTGGATACACTGGACCCATCCTTCAAATCTGGCAAAAAGAAGGACACATTTGTTGGCTGCATAACAAGAAGTCTTGGAATCTCACCAGGCCTCGGCGCTGCACTATGACGTAATCGGCCTACGAATCTGGCCTTCGGAGGACGCATCCCATGAATTCGAATTCTGCCCAAATCTATTATAGGGAGCACCTCTCCTTTGCTGAGATGATCCATCCCACCTCACAGCTGTGCCATATCAAGATGCTGATTAGACACCATGATTAGTGCACAGGTGTACCTTAAACCTTTGTTGAGAGTATATTTGTAGTGTTTTGGCCCTGAGTATCTTGTTCCATTGTTAGCAAATCAGAACATTTAAACAACCGTTTTTTGTCAAAATGATTTCATTTATGGCTTTTTCCAATTCATAATAATAATATTTTTAGCAGCTATTAAAGGCAGATTGGAAATTGTATAAACGCTTTTGTTATGTAAAAGCGCATCTGTGAAACTGATGAGATATACAGGAGGACGAGGAACTAAGCAGACATTTAATAAACAATTGAAACTAAACTTACTGAATCTGTGGGTGGTACCTTAACATATAGATCATGTTTTACTTCTTTTCATAGCCACTTGAAATTTGAGTCAATTATTTTGATTATGGCTAGAGTTACATTTGCTCTATTCCATGTGAAATACCAAGTTCTTAATGTAGCAGAGCATTACCCCTATTAACGTCATCCTGCCTTGTAAGTGCTGAAAGATAGAAAAAGAGGGAAAATGGACCTAAAAAGATAAGTGTTTAAACAGGACAACAGAACTACAGGGAGTGGCAGTCTATGGGTTTGGGCAAATAGCTTGGAATCCTGAGGTTCTGAGTTTGAGCCCCACTCCCTCAGACTGACACTCTGAGTCTCTGAGCAAGATCCTTAAACCCACACCGCTCCACAGGCCCCGCACTATGGCAGCCCACTGCTCCCCAAGCTGATGGGTTAAATGCAGAGATAAATTTCTCCAATGTGAGACCAGTAAAGTTCAATTATTATATTAACCCTTTAAAGCCCGATACAAGAATAAAACAAAGCAGAAAATTACTTTTTTTTGGTTTGAAGTCCTTATTTGGCCTTTTAACAAAATATGTAAAAAGAAAAAAAAAGAAATACATTTTTGATATTAATAATTTATTACTAGGCGATAAGCCAAGATTATTTTTTGTGTATTCTTCTGCCCTCTGTTATCAGGTATATTTGATTGTTTACAATCGGATTTTGAGCAAAGTTTTTACCATTAAATTATGCAAAAGGTGTCAGACACAAAACATTTCAGAAACGGTATGTATCAAATACGATACATTTGGCATTATAGGGTTAATATTAACTAACAAATCAAGTTTTTGTTCAAACAAAGCCCCTACACCATCGGCCCTCTCACACTCTACAGATCAACCCTTATCACGATAACTCAAGACAGGGCTGCAAGAACTTGGTGGTTTTGTTAGCGCAGCTGTGGAGGTAAGAAGACATTCCTTGCGTCTTATGGAGTATGTAACGGCCTTTACTGTGCAGATGCAGAGAAACAAAGATACTTCTAGCTCAGTAACAGCAGATTTAAAAGCTTATACACGAGTCTACATCTGCAAATGACAGGAAATATCTTTAAACAGCTTTGTGAAATATTTGGTTGGAGGAATTTGGCAGCAAGATTTAGAACAGTCCTTAGAGGGAAAGTGATAACTAAAGCATGAGCACCCAGAGGCCCTTGATAAGCAATAACTCTTTTCTGTCTAGATCAGATTTCTGTATTCAACACATTTAAATATAAAAGTATGAATATTTGTCTTTATTGCTGCACCAACGGATCCCTACAAATGCCTCCTCTACTCCTTTTGCTTTTCATTTATCTCAAGTTCCAACCACAAGCTTTTGTGTTTTTGTTCTATTTTATGTGACACAGTAAAAAATAACTACTGTGAAGAGAAAATTTAAAGATTTAAAAGATTCTAAATGAATAAAAATCCAAAAAGTTCAACTTCCATCTCGTACCTGATGCTTTGTAGTAACACCATCCATCCATCCATCCATCCATCCATCCATCCATCCATCCATCCATCCATCCATTTTCTGTCACGCTTATCCCAAGCGGGGTTGTTAGGGGTGCTGGTGCCTATCTCCAGCTGTCTACGGACAAGGTCAAGCGATGGACAGGTCGCCAGTCCATCGCAGGGCAAAACAGAGACAAACAACCATTCACACACACATTCAGACCTAAGAACAATTTGGGACTGTTTGAGGAAGCAGGGGTACCTGGAGAGAACCCACACATGCTCAGGGAGAACATGCAAACTCCATGCAGAAAGAGACGGGCCGGGAATCAAACTCGGATCTTCTTGCTGCGAGGCAGCAGTGCCACCCACTGCACAGCCCTTGTAGCAACACCTTTTGTTGTAATTATCATGTTCTGTGCTTACCTGTAGGTCCATTAAACATTCTGCAGCCTTGAACATGGTTTCTTCCAATACTAACCAATATTCAATTATGCTTAAATCGTTTTTGAATTATTTTTTACAAACTTCCTTGTTTTGCTGCTGTAAGGTTAGGCTGCCGGATGACATAGGGTCCAGTTTTCATCATTCTGCTTCATTCTACTTCAATTCTGAATTTTTGTTTTTTCAACCCCCAGTTTTATGTTCTTTCTGATCGGGCGCTCTGTTTAGCTGTGACACCATTCAGAGGAAGGCATCAGCTGGGCTACTGCTGTCAACAACTTTATATCATTATAAATAATGAAGTATTTAGTATTTCAGTGTTCAGTCCCCTTTCTCTCCTAGACATTGTAATGGGTTTAGTTTTTTACTGAGAGTAACTATATGTGCTCCCATATATCCATTTTGACAGGAAAACCATTTCAGAGCTCTTTCCTAAAGAGAGCCAGTAATGGAGCTGGTTTAATGTTACCTGTTCTAACATAGAAATTATTCAGAAATCAGTGCTTTCATGTTCCTCTTGTACGTATGTCTGCTTCTCCTGAACCCCCAGTCAGCCTTAACAGATACCATGTGATCATCTGGTTACTGTGTTTTCAGGGAAAAGTTTAGTGGTATTTTTAATCAAACATACCATTTTTGTTTGTCAGCAAAAAAAAGTACATTATTGGTAATCTCTAACCAGAGCAAACATTGCCACTTTTTTTTTATTCCCTGCAGCTCCTCCAGAGTTACCGTGGATTTTCATCTGCTTGTGTGATTAATAATCTCTCAGTCTGACTTTTGTAGGTCGACTGCTGTGCCCTTTGAGGCTGTTTGTTCACTTTCTAACCTCATGAAAAATAAGTATTTCGCAATACAAATTAATTGCATAAATATGAACTTCATCTAATATTTCGGTGGAGCCAGTTGGTTTATTAAAATTAATAACCACCACTTTGATTAGGGAACTAAAAACAAAGGCATGCTGTATTTTTTAGATTGTTCTTTATAAAACCAAAGTAAAGAATATCTTATAATTTACAAATTATGCTCTGCTGTGTGCTCTGCTGTACACATGACATTTCTGCCCATTATACTTCTTTTTAAAATCCCTTACCATGACCAAAATAATCTGTAACGCTAACATAAAACAATAAACCATGCATTGCTTTAATGGAGCTCCTACACATGATCTTACACACAGGGGCACAATTAGAGGGACAGCTATGTCACAGAACATTGGGGGGGAATGAAGCATTTAATCGTAGAATATATCATTACTGTCAGCTATATGCACTTGAAAGAAGAGCTTAAGAGTTACTTATTCTAAAAAGAATTAAAACAGCTTTATCTACTGCATGTTAAAAGCTACAAATGTGTACAGAAATACACATGCCGATTTCATTAGAATGTGCAGTTGCTATGACAAAAATAAAGATCATTTTTATTTAGCATAGGTGCTAGGAATGTAACCTCATGCCAGTGTCAGGATAAGCTATTTATTTCCTAAACTCATTAACACATCTTAATTGTAATAAAAAAGAAACATAACTGTGGTTAAAAGGTGTGATGATGTCTTGGCAGGTATCGCGTGGTCGTTCCGTACCCGCCTCAGAGTGAGGCAGAGATCGAACTCCGAGAAGGGGACGTGGTGTTCGTTCATAAGAAGAGGGAGGACGGGTGGTACAAAGGCACCCTGCAGAGGACGGGACAGACCGGCTTGTTTCCCGGCAGCTTTGTCGAGAGCTTCTGAGCTGGGAGGAGGAGAGCAAAAGAGTTTGTTCCTTCCTCTGAGCCACACACACAAAAACAAGCCACACAAACACAGGCAGCATCTACACACAAGATTGGGCTCATATCGGTTTCTCAGATTACTTTTCCTTTCCTTATGTAACATTCATACAGATGTACATTTTATTTTTTAACCTGCCTTAAGAAACTAACTCTTTACGATGAAAGGAGAGGAATCATTTTCTAATTTTCTTTCTTTTTTTTTTTGTAAACATGTCAAGCAATACACAGATTTCAGATCAGTGCATCTTTGGAACAACCATAAATGATCATTACTGTCAACAACTTTCAGAAATCAATATTAGTCCAACTAAATCACACACACGTCAATTAGCACATCTGGCTCCCTCCACAGCGTCCGGGATCCTTGGTGTAATGTGTATCAATCCTTGGAATCAATCTATTGTTTATTGCAGTGGCAGCATCTCAAATTGAACTTTTTAGATAAATCCAACCCCAAATTTAAGCACTGAGCATAAAGGCTGCAGATATCAAAAATAGCAATGGCAGGGTACAGTTTTCCCAAAAAGGGATAATTTTTTTCTTCGGTTTTCTTTGCGTTTTTTAATTCTTTCTTACAAGCTTCCTTGTTTTGTTGCTGTAGGCTTAGGCTGCCGGAGGACATAGGGACCACTTTTCATCATTCTGCTTCATTCTACTTCAATTGTGAATTTTTGCTTTTTCAACCCCAAACTTTATGTTCTTTCTGATCTGGCGCTGTTTAGCTGTGACACCATTCAGATGATTTTCCGCATTTTCTATGCTGAGTTTGCGCATTTTAAGTTTTAAAGCACGTACGTGTGGTGAGGAAGAGAAATTACAACATTTTTATCTGCCGGCAGTTGCAATGTGTTTGGAAAACAAACATTTTTTTATTTTTTTTTATCTAAACAGGGCCAAAGGAGTTATTTGCAACACTTGAGGTTGTTATATATATATATATATACAGTGTGGCAAAAAAGTATTTAGTCAGCCACCAATAGTGCAAGTTCTCCCACTCAAAAAGATGAGAGAAGCCGGTAATTTTCATCATAGATATACCTCAACTATGAGAGACAAAATGAGAAAAAAAATGCAGAAAATCACATTGTCTGATTTTTAAAGAATTTATTTGCAAAATATGGTGGAAAATAAGTATTTGGTCAGTTACAAACAAGCAAGATTTCTGGCTCTCACAGACCTGTAACTTCTTCTGTAAGAGGCTCCTCTGTCCTCCACTCGTTACCTTCATTAATGGCACCTGTTTGAACCCGTTATCAGTATAAAAGTCACCTGTCCACAACCTCAAACAGTCACACTCTAAACTCCACCATGGCCAAAACTAGAAAGCTGTCAAAGGACACCCGAAACAAAATTATAGACCTGCACCGGGCTGGGAAGTCTGAATCTGCAATAGGTAAACAGCTTGGTGTGAAGAAATCAACTGTGGGATCAATTATTAGAAAATGGAAAACATACAAGACCACTGATAATCTTCCTCGATCTGGGGCTCCACGCAAGATCTCACCCCGTGGGGCCAAAATGATCACAAGAACGGTGAGTAAAAATCCCAGAACCACACGGGGGGACCTAGTGAATGACCTGCAGAGAGCTGGGACCAAAGTAACAAAGGCTACCATCAGTAACACACTACGCCGCCAGGGACTCAAATCCTGCAGTGCCAGACGTGTCCCCCTGCTTAAGCCAGTACATGTCAAGGCCCGTCTCAAGTTTGCTAGAGAGCATTTGGATGATCCAGACGATGACTGGGAGAATATCATATGGTCAGATGAAACCAAAATAGAACTTTTTGGTAAAAACTCTACTCGTCGTGTTTGGAGGAGAGCGAATGCTGAGTTGCATCCAAAGAACACCATACCTACAGTGAAGCATGGGGGTGGAAACATCATGCTTTGGGGCTGTTTTTCTGCTAAGGGACCAGGACGACTGATCCGTGTGAAGGAAAGAATGAATGGGGCCATGTATCGTCAAATTTTGAGTGAAAACCTCCTTCCATCAGCAAGGGCATTGAAGATGAAACGTGGCTGGGTCTTTCAGCATGACAATGATCCCAAACACACCGCCCGGGTAACGAAGGAGTGGCTTCGTAAGAAGCATTTCAAGGTCCTGGAGTGGCCTAGCCAGTCTCCAGATCTCAACACCATAGAAAATCTTTGGAGGGAGTTGAAAGTCCGTGTTGCCCAGCGACAGCCCCAGAACATCACTGCTCTAGGGAGATCTGCATGGAGGAATGGGCCAAAATACCAACAACAGTGTGTGAAAACCTTGTGAAGACTTACAGAAAACGTTTGATCTCTGTCATTGCCAACAAAGGGTATATAACAAAGTATTGAGATGAACTTTTGTTATTGACCAAATACTTATTTTCCACCATATTTTGCAAATAAAATCTTTAAAAATCAGATAATATGATTTTCTGGATTTTTTTTCTCATTTTGTCTCTCATAGTTGAGGTATATCTATGATGAAAATTACCGGCCTCTCTCATCTTTTTGAGTTGGAGAACTTGCACTATTGGTGGCTGACTAAATACTTTTTTGCCCCACTGTATATGTTATATATACACGTGGAAAAGCTCTGTATACCTCATTTACAGCATTTCCAAACGCATCTATTTGTTATGTCATTAAGGGGCATGACACCTTGATCGATTTAAGATAACAGAATGTTTTAGATTAAAAATAAAATTTTAAATAAGAAATATCCAAAATATAATGCCAAATAAAGACAGAAAAATGAAGAATTTTTCTTCATATCACAATACCAAGACCTAATTACCAGTCATTGAGACTGATTTAATTTCTTCTACTCTCTAAAATCATATGCTCAAAGTAAAGGTTGTTTTTTTTCCCGGAATATTTCATCGTGAGATGATGCCACTGCTATAGAAAACGATAATATCCAAAGTTTCCATACACATTTCTAGCAGTGATGTCGATCATTTTGGAGGGCGCCCTGGGACAGACCGTCCCAGCTTTAAAACCAGCCCGGCCTCCTGGATGGAGTTTACCTTCAACTTGTGCTCCGAAGCTACTGAAGGCGCAGACTCAAAGAGCACAGGACAATGAGCTATGCCTCCCAGATCTCCTGTTTGGCGTCGTCCACCAGCAAACATTAGCACAAAAATGATTAGCTCTGTTTTTCCACTGAGACCTCAGAAACTTGAATCCGGGTGCTTTCTTCATTTGAGGAGTAAACATTTCCAGCCAGGCGATGAGTGAAGCGCGTCAGGCTGCGCTCCAGGATCTTCTCTGTGACACCAAGCACATGTTTGGTTTCAGCCCAGTATATGTTGACAATGCATGTAGCATTATTATGTTTCTTTTTATATGTTGTAATAGGTGTTTGTGTTGTCCTGCTGTGATGATCTGTCACAACATTTTATTTAATAGAAAAAATGCCGGGATAGGACGTCCATTTTTCTATTTATATGTCTTATATGACTAAGGAAAAAATATTTAACTTTTATTACATTTGCAATTTTTGACTCACAAACCCAAATTTAATTTGAAATACCTGGCTCGATGAATGTACAAAGAAACAGAAAGTCACAGAAGCTCCTCTACAGACTTTAATTATATTTTAAAGTTGTTTTAGAACTTTGTTATCAGATAAGACACAAGAAAATGCACTTGGTAAAATTTGTTACAAGCTGCCTCTTACCTACATATACAGTATTTGAAAGAAATTTTTACATGTTGAGGATATTTTCAACATGGCTTTTCTCAACACTTTTTTTCTACAAGCAGGCACAAAGGAGATGGGCACAACAAGAAAAGTTTAAAAACTTTAAATTTAAAATTCTTTGAAAACTTAAAAATGAAATCATTGCTAAGTTGATTTGTTTTGGCAGTTAATTTATGATTTATATGGATTCATTATCTCTGGAATGATGTATTTCAAATGTTTAATTAGATAATAAAAATCCAAAGTTCGATTTGTCAAAAAAAAATATCCCAATACTGTATGAATTCTTCAGATATAGCTGATATTATTATGAAGAAGTCTAAGTTAGTAGTTCCCCAGCAGACAGACAAACGGTCACGAAGAGGCTGAATGCTCACAAGGATATTAAAGGAAAGTTAAGTGAAAGGAAAAAGTCCAGTTTCACACATAGGTTCATTTTAAAATCATAAAAATTATTCAAGAAATATCTAAAATCATAAATACAGTTTGGTCACGACATGCAAGTGATGAGTCCATGACTCTGTTAAGGTGTTAAGGAAGCTCTCCAATAACAAACAAATGTCTATTACATTTAGGTCAGGTCTTTCCAATCAACCTTCACACTGCAGACCTGTTTAGTTGCGATTATCTGTGGCCCGTTTTTGAAGGGTGTCAATAACTAACAGCGGGGCAACTCATCAATCTTCGTTCTGATTGTGTAGACCAGCTTTTCCCAACTGGGGCTACGTGTCCCCCTAGTGCTCCGCGGGTGCATTGCAAGGGGTACATGAAAATTTCTTATTTCTTTGAGAGTAAAATGAAATAGGGCTGGGTTCTGTTCTGCTTCTAAGGACCTAATTGAAAAATTAAACAAGCTTTTATCAACCAAAAAGTAAGTTTTTCTTTCATGTTTGAGTTCACCTGCAGCTTTGACATACATCCAAACCAAGCAGAGGAACAGCTTTGATGTAAAGAACAGCCTGGGATCAGCTTTTTTCCACACTGAGCCATCAGTGCTCATCAAAGCAGCTCAGGTGTCTTAATTAAAAAACAAAGCAAAACTAATTAAGTTAGCCTGACTATAATTTTTGTTCTGCAATTTGTTCCCAATTCAATTTTAAATGTGATTATAAAGGAGTTACTCAGAGGAGCTCCAGTTTTATAAATAGAGATTTATATTATCATTTAGTTTTGTATTTATTTCGATTCCTTACTTATTTCCAGGCAACATATTTATGTTGTTTTATTTTTATTTAAGATGGAAAGCATAAAATCTTAAAAGATTAAGTAAAATAGTCTTTATTTTATAATCCGGTATTGTACGTTCCAATTTTAGACAATCATCAATACTTTTGACCGAGAGGGGTACTCATGGTACGTAAAAAATGCCAAAAGGGGCACACAAGTCAAAAAAAGGTGGAGACACACTGGTGTTGACCATAATACAGGTGCTGGTCATAAAATTAGAATATCATGAAAAAGTAGATTGATTTCAGTAATTCCATTTAAAAAGTGAAACTTGTATATTATATTCATACATTACATACAAACTCATATATTTCAGATGTTTATTTTGTTTAATTTTGATGATTACAAATGACAACAAATGAAAATCTCAAATTCATCATATCAGAAAATTAGAATATTACTGAAGACCAATAAAAACAAAGGATTTATAGAAATGTTGGCCAACTGAAAAGTATGAACATGAAAAGTATGAGCATGTACAGCACTCAGTATTTAGTTGGGCCTCCTTTGGCCTGTATTACTGCAGCAATGCGGCGTGGCATGGAGTCGATCAGTCTGTGGCACTGCTCAGGTGTTATGATAGCCCAGGTTGCTCTAATAGTGGCTTTTAGCTCTTCTGAATTGTTGGGTCTGGTGTATTGCATCTTCTTCTTCACAATACCCCATAGATTTTCTATGGGGTTAAGGTCAGGAGAGTTTGCTGGCCAATTAAGAACAGGGATACCATGGTCCTTCAACCAGGTACTGGTAGCTTTGGCACTGTGTGCAGGTGCCAAGTCCTGTTGGAAAATGAAATCTGCATCTCCAAAAAGTTGGTCAGCTGCAGGAAGCATGAAGTGCTCTAAAACTTCCTGGTATGTGGCTGCGTTGACCCTGGACCTCAGAAAACACAATGGACCAACACCAGCAGATGACATGGCACCCCAAACCATCACTGACTGTGGAAACTTTACACTGGACTTCAAGCAACGTGGATGAAGTGCCTCTCTTCTTTTCCTCCAGACTCTGGGACCTTGATTTCCAAAGGAAATGCAAAATTTACTTTCATCAGAGAACATGACTTTGGACCACTCACCAGCAGTCCAGTCCTGTTTCTCTTTAGCCCAGGCAAGACGCTTCTGACGCTGTCTGTGGTTCAAGAGTGGCTTGACACAAGGAATGCGACAGCAGAAACCCATGTCTTTCATACGTCTGTGTGTGGTGGTTCTTGAAGCACTCACTCCAGCTGCAGTCCACTCTTTGTGAATCTCCCCCACATTTTTGAATGGGTTTTGTTTCACAATCCTCTCCAGGGTGCGGTTATCTCTCTTGCTTGTACACTTTTTTCGACCACATCTTTTCCTTCCCTTCGCCTCTCTATTAATGTGCTTGGACACTGAGCTCTGTGAACAGCCAGCCTCTTTAGCGATGACCTTTTGTGTCTTGCCCTCCTTGTGCAAGGTGTCGATGGTCGTCTTTTGGACAACTGTCAAGTCAGCAGTCTTCCCCATGATTGTGTAGCCTATAGAACTAGACTGAAAGACCATTTAAAGGCTTTTGCAGGTGGTTTGAGTTCATTAGCTGATTAGAGGGTGGCACCAGGGGCCATCAATTTTGAACCTTTTCACAATATTCTAATTTTCTGATATGATGAATTTGAGATTTTCATTTGTTGTCATTTGTAATTATCAAAATTAAACAAAATAAACATCTGAAATATATGAGTTTGTATGTAATGTATGAATATAATATACAAGTTTCACTTTTTAAATGGAATTACTGAAATCAATCTACTTTTTCATGATATTCTAATTTTATGACCAGCACCTGTATATCAAAACAAAAGATTTCTGTTCACAGAATCATTGCTATTTCTGGTCTTATGTATTATTTTACTTGTTTGATAAACTGAATTTGATTTAAACTGAATTTTCCACAGTTGTAAGCAATAATCATCGAAATGAAACTAAATAAAACAAAATACATCACTCTTTAATGAATCCATAAAAGACTCTGGCTGTATTAGATTAAAACAAATAAGGCACAAATCTTTTTACACAACGAGAGAAGAGCCCGGCTCTGGTCTTTTCTTCCTGTTAGTGAAAGCGTTCCCAAGATGTGACAAAAACAGCTCTGAAAGGTCAGCAGTGAAAGATTTTTTAAATTATTTTCATTTGAACAGAAGCACAAACAGCTGTCAGATAAATGCACATATGATAAGACAGGTTAGGCACACAAGTGGTTGATAAATAAGTGACAACTAGCTTGGTTAAGCACTGTTGTTTAGGTCATATTAGACAGAAAGTGGTCTTTGATTATTCTTATGGTTTTTTTTATTATTCATTTCCATCTTTTTTAAGGATATTTGAACTGTTTTAATTATAAATTGTAGAACTGACCAAACTTTAAAGACCTTTTTTTGCAGTTTTGTTGTAATTATAGTTTAAAAACATATGATGACTTGAGTCCTCAGCCTCCAGCTTTTGCCTACAGCTCATTAAGCTAGTTACATCTGACTAAGTTAAGTTTTAACTGCATGTACGTGATTTGATTTTAAGTCAGCGGCTTTGTTTCACTCGTTAGCAGATTTATTGAATTTATCGGCTAAAATCCTGATTATATTTCCCCTCCAAAGGGATTCAAGGATTCTTTGTAAGTTTCAGCGGTAATACAACAAATGAACAAAGACACAACTTCCTTTAATCCTTCACAATAAGAGCCTTAAACTTGCCTTCTTAACTTATCACATGAAGTACATTCAAATAGTTTACAGGTTTTTGTTATAAAATTTGCTCTTGTTTATCTGTTTATCTTACTGTTACTTTCCATGAGATGTGAGAAAAATGTGACTCTTGGAGTGTTTTTAATAGGGGCTGTGAAAAAGTTGGATGCATCTAAATGATGGCGGTCTCGGTGCACCTTACTGATAAAGTTAGGTACAGTAAGTTTATAGGGAACAAATTTATAAAACAGGAAACCAGCTCACAGGTCTTGAACAAGTCTTAGAAAACAAGCACAGAACAAAAACAACGGCGCAGATCAAAAACACAAAAAAAAGTATGCTGGACTTTATTTTCACAGCAAAGCCCAATAGTTGTGAATCCACAAGGGAAAAAATTACTTAAATGCTCATATGCAGAGCTGCTGAGTGTCATCATGTTCTGGTCAGCGAAGCATGAGAGGAAAAAGGCGCCGTAGATTCGATCATTTTCCGACAACTAGGTACAGACAGTATATAGTACTAGAGCATGCCTGTGTTTTCAAAAAGGATTCAAAAAATATCCCTTATCCATCCATTGTGTTCTACTTATCCAAAACCAGCTCCAACAATGAACAGATCAACTCAGCCCCTCAGCTGTGTGACACAAGGGATCCCAAAGCTATTCCAGGCCAGGGGTTTATATGCTTTATAAACAATATGTGGTCCTTCCAGGGGGTTCTGGTCCTGCCCTGAGGAAATCTTTTAGAGATATATCTGTTTGGCAGGCTTTACCTGAGCAGATAGCCAGAATAATTAGCCATCAGATGTCTGGCTTGTTAGACCAGAGTTTCTATATTAATAGCAGAAGCACAGAAAATGATTATAATGTGGCGTCTCCCATAAATACATGCAGTAATGTATTATTGATTTTTCTATAACAATGAAGTTTCATAACTGAAGTAGTAAGAAAATGATTTAAATGTGTGGGCAAATACTGTGGTGTTATAACTCAAAGCTGTCCTACCGAACAGATTCCTGACACACACGTCTGGGCTGGGTTAAGTTTTTAATTCAGAATTACCCATTTTAAATCCAGTCTGATCTGTCTTTAATTCAAAAGCTCAGTTTATTTTGTCTGTCTGGATATCAGAAAGGCTTTTAGGATCTGTAAGTAGAAAAATGCATGATTTATTTCTTGAAATGAGCAAACAGGGCGTCCCTTTGAAACTTTGGGTGTCAGTCGAACCTCAGTGCCTATAAATTTCACACAAAAACACAGTATTTATTCTAGGCAGACCGGAGCCCTCTTTTAATGCTTCTTTGTATATAGGTGTCAACATGATGCGCCTGTAGGTTAAATTTCTAGTCCTCTCTGTTTTGTTGGGCCCGATTGACAAGCAACCAGCAGATCCCAGAACAGCTCTGCAATGGTCTCAAGCGAGGTTTTCTTTATCTCTCTGTGAGCTTACTGTCTCTCAAATATATATAATTTCCACTTTAAACACAGCCTCCTGTCCGAGTTGGAGATCACCCAATCTCAAAAGTGTTTTTTTATTTTTTATTTTGGTTTAATCTGATTATCTATGGGTGGACAAAAAAAAGTTTACAACAGTCACAATGTCAGGAATATTACCACTGCACAGTGGTCACTTTAGATTTCATAACTTGAAGCGCCAGTATTTTTAACGTTTTTTTTGTTTGTTTTTTTTTGTGTGTGTCGCTCTGTTTGTATTTTAATTACTTGACCTAAGGTTGTCTTTTGCTTCAGCTTCCTGGTCGTATAATTGAACTGTATCACAAAATTAAACTTAAAAAGCTTCTAAAAACGGTCAAAGATGGTGGCAGTTCTTTCCACATGTGATGAGAGCATTCTGACCGATACGTTTCTGGCACTTCTGAGTGTCTGCTAACATTATTCTACATTTTTTACATTTTATTTTCACCTGCTTTGTATATTATGGGGTTTTTATGATAGACCAACATAAAATAATTCATGATTTTGAAGCAGAAGGAGAATTACACAGCAAATGCAAACCAGAAAAGTACAGGTGGCATTTATGAACCAGGCCTCTAAGGCTTTACTGCATAAAAAAAAAAAAATTTTTTTTTTTTTTTTTGCAATTATAGAAACAGCTGTATTTGGATTTTCATTTGTTGAAAGAAAATAAAGACAAAATCATTTTTCTTTTACTAACTTCAGAATTATGTGCTACTTCTGTTGGTCCTCATAACAACCTGAGAAGAAATAAAGTTTATGGGTATAAATGCCTGAACACTTTTGCGATGAGCAAAAGATTTGAGCCGTTTTTTTTGTCAGTTTATCTACCAGGAATCTTGATTTGTCTCTTTGCCATTTTGAATTCAATGTCAGCCATATTTGTTCTTACAGGTACCTGAGTGAGCCTATGGTGTGTGTGTGTGTGTGTGTGTGTGTGTGTGTGTGTGTGTGTGTGTGTGTGTGTGTGTGAGTGAAAAACGGGGACGGAGGCTTCAGTATGTAGCTCTTCACACTACAAAGAAACTCTATGACAAAGCACGGTGCAACATGGACGCTCATGCCTCTTCGGGACTGACTGGTGGTGAAAACTGTTGGTACTGTGGATGAAACAGAGAGAACAAAAAAAAAAAGATTATATATAGATATATGATTCTATATTGTGCAGAATATTTATAGGCCTTTTGTGCCATTTGAAGTCATGCTCTGGGCTGGCACCGTCCAGCGCTTTCTACCATGTGATCATTATACATTGTCTTGTACTGATGACCCGTGGTTGATATGATTGTTTTTTCATGTCAAGTGCATTTTCCACAATAAATGCCTTTGTTTTCAAATTTAACTCCTCTTGTGTTTGTGTTTTGCTCTCCTAACCGCCGGCAGCTTTTAAAAGGACCGTGCAAATGCAATATGGTTTAAAGCAAAGCACATTTGTGTGCTCTGATATAAAACAAACACATTACCTGTGTTGCCGCACATCGGTTTCCCTCAGAGGATTCATCCATCCATATCCTGCCCTAATTAGAATCATCCCTGCTTACAATGAGCTTGTTATGAGAGACGCTGGAGGGATAGTTGTTTCACAGAGTGATATTGTCCTCATCAGAGCAGACATGCTAGAGATGGATGTCTGTTTTCACCCCCCTCCCTTCAATCTTCTCTCATCCTTATCCTCCTCCCATCTTATCAGTCTTCCTTTTTCTCCAACCAAACACTGGCATGAATGAGGTGTGTAATTTGTAATATCAGAGCATCTCCTGCAGCCCCCCCACCAAAATCCATCTCATGACATGACAACCTTATCTATCCAAAAGTCAAGGCCGTCTTTGATCATTACCTTCATTTGCATTTAGAGTGACCGGCAAAACTGTTGCCAGGAAGTGTGTGTTGGAATGTGCACGAACGACAACACAGAATTAAGAAAAACTCAACTTTAATGCTTAAAGGTTACATTAAGGATGAGCAAGCGGCTATGTTAGTTTTTTTTTTTACAGGGCTTAGATAGTGTTTCACCTTCTGCAGTTATTAAATTGTTTTCCTACCCTTAAACAAGCATTTGCTGTGTTTTGGATCAGAGAAAAGCTTCTCCTCTGGGCGTCCTCCTCCCTGCCTAACAATAATAGCAGGGTTGCTGCAGGCTCCTGCAGGGAATCAATCAGCAATCCTCAGCTTTGCGCCAGACCCGTCTGTCCACCTGTCTGTGCATCGGCATTTAAGTCACTTGAAGGGCAATGGAGCTGGAGGGGTGAGACACTGCAGGGTACAAACCTACCACACAGAACAAGATAATCTTTCTGTTACTGTGTGTCCTCGAGAAAATAAAAATAAAAAAGCAAGAAGATGAGAGCCTCTGCAGCTCTTTGGAGCAAAAGGAAAACCAAGAAGCCTTCTAACACATGCTGGAAATACCAGAACAGAAGAACATTGTTTGGAGATAAATACCATGTAACTTCATTTGTTTGCAGTTAGGATTTTATTACATTTAAAAAAAAATACTTTGCATCATCGTTTCACTCCAATTTTTGATTTTTTTTTTTCACCTTTGTTAAAGATTTTGGGTATAGATCGTACCCTTAAGAAACGCATTCACAGTTGTGGAGTTTTACCATTTTTGGAAAGAAGACAGCTGATCTTGGTTTCTAATCTAAGAGTAGTTAAGTGTCATTTTCATGGCTGATAAAAATATTTTTTATTATTTCAAATGGGAACGTGTTTGATTTTGAAATCTTAATGCCCAACAGTAAATATAGATCCTCTAATAGCATAACTAACAATCTTTAAAACTGTTTGAACATTAGTGAATAGGGGGAGTTTTAGTGATCTTTGCAGTGGTGGAGTCAGAATATTTTATATGTGGTCAGGTATGCACCAATGTGCACTGAGGGGCGCCCGGGAAACTGATAATTGTTCAAACCAGTTTAAGGTTAGTCTATATTAATCACTCTATATCTTGTTTATCCATGCCCCCCTGGATGTTTTTAATTACCATTAGAACCGGCCCACAGGCCACGCCACTTGTGCGAGCTGCTGTGACTTCACGGGCTACCTTTGAATTGTGGGGAATGTGGTGTTGGTGCGGTTGTGTTGCACGCACCAACACTACATTCCCAGGGGAAAACATGATTGTGTTTTTCTTTTATTTTTATATGTTTTGTTGGTCTTTGCATGTTTGGATTGTTTTGGTTTTTGCCTTTCCCTCTTTAACAATCCAAGCTGAGCTGAATGTCTTGTCTTAGCAGGCGGAGTGCACTAAGTGCGTTTATTTTGGCTGACTGAAGCCAAAATTAAAGGAGCCTGGATGGAGGGAGGAGTTAAGCTGATCCTGTAGGTAATAGAGGACACACTTCAGCCCAGCTTGGATTGTTAAATGGGGGAAATCAAAAACCAAAACAATCCAGACATAATTTATAATGCATGCACTTCCATTTATGTATTTATCTTAATACCTTTATTAATATAATAAAAGTTTATTAATAATATTGATATCATTTTTTTTCTTGGTTATAGGCTTTGTTAATTTCAATATGTTTTAATAAACATTTAACCAGTTCGGCCCTCGGCTTGTAGCAAATCTGCTTTTTTGGCCCTCGGTGTATTTGACTTTGACATCTCTGCTCTATACCTTCTGTAAAGTCATGACCAAAACATCCATATTTCCTTAATAAATAAGTGAAGAATAGATTTTCCTGAAACCCTTGCTAAAGAAATCTACCCACATTTATACATCTATGTTTTCTCAGTTATGGTTCTGCATAATGTACTCATTGAATGGGCTGAACAGTTGTTCTTTATCTCTAATTTCATAGAAGACTCCTCAATTACTGCCGAGAAGCATAACTTTCACTTCACCAAAAAGTACAAAGTTGGTTATCTAAAGAGTTTAAGCTCTTTTATTTATTTTTTTGTTCTTATTTAATGTTAGTATAGTTAACAGTGCTATCCTGGAAGCTAGTTACAACAATAAGGTTGACATTAACTCTGTAGAATTCTCTTGACCCACAACCCACTGTTTTCTTCACTTACATCAGATAACTACTCTGAACATGTTTTTTTTATATAGGTCTCTGCCCGTTTAAAGGAGTTATTTATTTCCACTGTTGCATGCCTTCATGACGAAGGATCACTGTAAAGTTCATTATTGGATGCAAACAAACGAACATCCTGAAAACACATTTTACTAAGTGATGTTACGAACTGAATTTGACCTTGATGATAATTTACTTAAACTGAATATTAAGTGCAAATCATTTAAAAGTAAAATTAATGTTAAAAACACTTCATGATTTATTTTTTTATTTTGATTAGCACATTTAATATTTGACCAAATTGAAGAGTATATTAATATATTAATTACTTGGCTTGTATTAAGTTTTTATTCTTTGAACCATATATAAGAGCTAACAGGTTCAAGAATTTTTTTTTTTTTTTAAGTCAAACTATAAATCTACATAACAATTACAGGATTTTGTAAATAACATTCAGGTCTGGTACATTCTGTATTATTGATCCTGTAGAAATAGAAAAGAAATTAAAATCTCCTAACAGGTTAATCCAATAGCATCCAAGAACAGTGGTTCTGTTACTTTTTCCACATAACACTTAAAGTATCTTTAGATTTGATCAATTAATCAAATGTTCTGTTTTTTTAATTTTTGACAATGTTTTGGCTTCCATAACTCAGTCAGGTTTTAATTTCTTACATGCATACCATAACTGATAAACTAGCTCACTGTGATACTACTAACAATGTCTTCATCATATGCTTGAATTGAGTCGCACTTTGACTCCTCCCAGAGGGAAAAAAGATTTTTTTTATTTTTTATTTATGTCATTCATCCATCTTCCATCACTCTTATCCCAGCTGGGGTCGTGATGGGTGCTGGTGACCATCTCCAGCTGTGAATGGCAGAGGCATAGCTAGAACATTTTAATAAGGGTGGCCAAAAACAAATAGGCGCCAGAACCTCAGGGTCCATTTATACTGTTCCAACAGGAAAACGAACAAGCAAAACATTTATATTTTCTAAAGAAAGACTAACTATACTTTCCAACAGCCTTTGCTAACAAATAGATGCATATATTTCAACATCCATGCTGTCTAAATTAAAGGTGTAGTGGAGAAAATTCTTTCAGGTTCAAGTTCTGGGGCCAACAACTTATTGATGTCATTACCAACATACTTTCATCAATAATTGTTCTGCATAAGATTATTTACATGTACTAATATCTACATTAAATGGATTATTATTAAAATGGTTATTTATATTTCTCTGAAGACTCAGAGATTACTTGCAGAGACATCATTTTCTCTTTACCCCATATAAGACAAAATCTAGTTCTGAAAAGAGCATGAATTCTGTATTTATCATCTTTAATGACAGTATATTGATGAGCGTATTTAACCATGGGGTTTTTGTTTTCAAGTAATTGTTAATATATGAAGATTTAAGATGTTAAATAAGTTACAATATTCCACTTGAGAGTATTATTGCTGCCACTGTCTGTATTAGAAGGAAAAAATGGTAGTGGTAGCCAATGATTGGCTAAGGGCCATGTCAATGGTCGAGAGGCGGGGTACATCCTGGACAGGTCGCCAGTCTATTGCAGGGCGTGTGTCATTCATCGTTTTTAATAATGAAATTCAAGCAGCAGACCAACACAATGCGTCGAGACAAAAATACAAGGATTTATTTAAAAAGAACAAAACCAAATAATACTGTTTATTCCTTATAAACAAATGTAGTAAAACTAGAGTATTTGTGGCAGTGTGTGGGTAAGTGTCATACACTTAAGGCACTAACATGTCAGAATAAAAAGTCTTAGAGTTTAGTTAAACCATACGTTGTTGGAAACCAGCACCACAGTGTTTTAGCTCTACAGTAAAATTAAAACCAAATTATGAACGAAAACGAAAAAAAATCCTTCTGTTACTTTTGCTCCCTCAACATTGATAATATAATGCATAGTTTTCCCATGATTTGCAGCAAAGATTCATCATTTGTGGCAGTAAAAATAAAAAGGGAGTGAGAGAAACATTTTTATAAATAGGTCCTGTAACATCTTCCATTTCCAAAACAAATAAACTAACACTAGTTTCAGGAAATCCTATCTATAAATGCACAGTTCCCTTTGGAAACAACTACAGGAGGAACGTCCAAAAAAATAAAGGTTTGCATATAAAACGAACTGCAATAAGAAAACAAAAGAAAGCATATAATGCCCTTAGAATAATTTTCAAACTTGAAAGCACTATGATGACTTAAAGAAAAGGTAAAGAAGGCAGTTTGAACCCTTTTTAAACACATTTCAAAGCAGAGGGTGAAAACAAGCTGGTGAGTTTCAATCCAGCCTGAGACCGAATTCAGCGATTCAATGATTCTACAAAACTTACCTTAAACTCTTGTATAAAAAAGCTAACTTACAAAAATGATATGGTTGTATTGTAGTGGATTGGCAACACATTAGAACAAGCAAAAACAGGTCTGAAAAAGGACAGTGACATGAAGAAGCAGTTGGCTAACATAATCAAAGATGTCAACAAAGGTGGAGTTTTGTACCTGTCTATGTAATGTGATTTGTAAACATTTAAATTTTTAGTATGGCGAAAGTAAAAACGTCATAAAAGAGGATAAATACAAATATAATAATAAGAAACACAAAATCCCTCGGAAAATCTTACAAAAGAGATTAAAAAGACATCAGAGGATAGTGTAGACAAGTTTTGGAAGCAATATTAAACTTTGGCAACCCAAATGTGCTGGTTTTTCTTTTTTTTCAAGGTAGTGTTGTGGACTGGCTGGAAGGAATGGCAAAGGGCCACTGGTTACACTGGTCATAATGAGTGCACTTCAGATCTTCAAAGTCTTCACATGAAAGCAGAACTAAGAGAGAGAATGGAAAAGGACGGGTTAACATAAAAACAGCAGAGGTTCCTTTTAATTAACCAACTAAACAGACTACATGCGACATTATCACCTACTTCTTACGGTCCTTGTCTTTCTTGCCGTTGACCGCGAGGCTCTGGCCCTGCAGCAGCTGAGCTGCAGTTTTTCTCTTACTGAAAGAACTCAGGTCTTCGTCCAAAAGGCGCCTCTTCTCCTCCAGAGTTGCTTTCTCATCGGCATGCAGACGTTTCAGCTGCTCAAAACGACTCTGCAGCTAAAATAGCGGAAAAACTAAAGTTTTAGAAAACAAGTAATATGGAAATGGCTTTTCTTTCCTTCATGCAGAGAGCAAAAAATAACCTTTTATAAAATGCCAATTCAGCAGTTGCACATTGTCAGCCACTTTATGTAGATGGTTTCCTTGTCTACAGAGTAGTAAACATACATACTGTTGGTTAGCAAATACAGCAACCCACCTCTCTTTCAGCCTCCTTCAGCTCTGCTTCCTTCTCCTTCACCCTCTGAACAAAAACCTGCCTCATTTCATCCTCTCTCTTCTGCAGCTCAGCCAGGAACTCCTGACGCTTGGCCTCATACGTCTGCTGCAAACTGTGGATACAAAATGCGTCAAAGAAGTTGGCAACGTCCGCCAGGTGCTGGGGTGTGTGTGTGTGTGTGTGCGTGTGTGTCAGAGCATGTGAGCGGAGGGCAGCGTGGAGCGAGCGGTGGAGCGGAGTGAAGAAATAAGGTGGAGCGCAGAGCGGTTTTCAATTCAAAGGCCGGAGCGAGGATTTTGCTCCGCTCCAGTTCGCTCCGCCCCAGTTCACTCCGGGGCGCTCATAACATCAATTAAAATTGTTGGATTGTAAAATTTGTAAAATAACATTTATTTGATTAAAGTGTGATTTTGTTTAACAATAATTAAATAGGCAACACGGGGCAACATGAATGGAGCGAGGTGTTAAATAAGACAATGCACATGTATCGTCACATCATTAATCAAACGCCGTTTGTCGCGGGCCCTGGCATCAATACAAGGATAAAAACATTTCAGAAAATGCCTTATCCTGAAAATTTGAGCGAGCTTGGAGCGATTTTGCTGGAGTGGCAGGAAAATTAAGGTGAGCGCGGAGCAGATTTTGAGCGGAGCGTTCTGGCACAACTTTGAGTGGCAGAGCGAATGAGCGAACATCCTCTTGAGCGGGGAGAGGGAATTGTGCGGCGCTCCACTCCGTTCACATGCTCTGGTTTGTGTGTGTGGATTGTTTACCTGACAGGTTTGCACTCGGGGTCGGTGTCCTTAAAGCCCATCTCCTCCAACTTGCAGCGCCGGTAAAGTTCGTAATGGCGTGTGTGGGTTTGCTCTCTCAGGTCCTCCATGTTTACACAAATGAGCATCTCCCTCAGCTTTACGAAGTCGCAGTGCTGCTCGTTTTCCACTAGGAGATAATTTGTGAACAATCAGGTTGTTTCAGCTGCCTTAATACAGTACAATCACCACAGCTTATTGTTACAGTAAATCCAAACAGGCTACCTTGAACAACGCCCCACGGATACTGGCGAGCTTTCACCATCTTATTGCCAACACACACCTCCTCTGTGCTGCCTACGACAGCAAACGGGAGATGGCCCTAAAAATGTAGAGAATTTACTAAGTTATGGCAAATAAAAGTAAATTATGTCAAAGCTTCAAAGCATAACAGATGAAGTCATTTAAAAACAATAAAACTTGTTCACTTTCTCATCTAAATATCAAAGCTTCAAAAAGGAACTTTTTTATGCTAAAGTAAAAGTTGGGTGTCATTTATCAGGTCTTATGTATTTATCAGCTTTAAACCTCCTGACTCTTTAATAGAAACCTATGAATCCAGGTCAATATTTCTTACATTCATGGTGGTGTTGACTTTGGCCACGGTTTCGTCGTCCAGAGGAAACTGGTAGATCTGCACGCCGTTGCTGACCAGTTCGCTCATGATTTTGATCTTGAATTTGTGCAGCTCACTCTTACTGATGGTGTCGGCCTTGGCAATAACTGGAATAATGTTCACCTGAGAGAGTGGAGGGGGGAGAGTCAGTGCTGATTAAAAGACAATATAATAATAAGAAATCGCTCCATGGAGTCAGAAAACGAAATCAAAGCAACACATCAGTGCTAGCAGAGTCCACAATGCTGATTGGTGAGGCGTTAAAATCAAGGAGTCGTTGCTAATCAGAGAGGAATGATCAAACAATTAAACAACCAGTGTTAAAACTACCGCATTTATTGAGCACTATTAAACTGTAATCTGCTAAATTAAATATTTTCTCATATCTAATTTTCTTCTGCTTAAAAACCCTGTTAGATCCAGAAGTGATCACACCTCATAGAAAGTAATCTTTCTGTTACCAACAGCAAATATAAATAAAACATGAAAAAAAAACTGATTTGAATTTGTTTAAAAGGAGTCTGGGCCTGCAACTACAAATTATTTACTAATTAATTATTCTGTGGGCATTTTTATAAAGATCTGTTAATAATCAGTTAGTTTACATATAGTGTTTTAAGTCCCCATGTTTGAATCCCAGTTGAAACGGGAACATTTTTGCTTGTTCTAATGAGTAAATCATAATGACTGCGTGGTGGTGACCCTTGAATAACAGGGCAGCTGAAAGGACACAAACTACAGAACACATTTACAAACTTAGGTTCTTATTTTAAATGTGTGAAATGTTTAGGGCTGCAGCTAAATATTATTTTGCTAATTAATTAACCTGTTAATTTTTTTTTATTAATTGATGAACAATGGGACAGAAAAAGATTCCTTTAGGAAGATTGTTTTTACAGTTTTAAAGCAGGTGAAGCTAAAATTTTTCACTTGAGTTCTAGATGGAGCATATTGACAAAGACGAAAAAAAAAAATTGTATCTCAATTTTGGTATAATTACTGCTCTAATTGGGTTCCTTTGTCAGCTAAAGACATGTTTTAGAGGCTATATACTCAAATTAATTAATTAGATGATTAATTCAATAATCGATTAAATTGGACTAATAAAATTTTTTTCCACTCTAGAAATGTTTGTATGTTTTATACCATTCTGGATTCATTACTCCCCTGAGTGGGTTGATCTTTCAGCTAATGTCCTTTCTTGGAGTCCATTCACTCCAGTGGACAATAATTCAACTACTAAATTGGTTGACGATTGATTCAGTTATTGATTCATTTAGTTTATAGTCTCAGCCCCAAAGGAGATCACCTAAACAATAATATAAGAGGCTTAATTTAACTTCTTTGATTTTAACAACCTGAACCTTCCTTCTGAAACTAAAACTGTTTTCAGATGTTTGTTATTTAAACCATCTTTCCTGTGTTGTTTCAGGCCTACCAGTTCAATCTGGTGCCAAAGTCATCCCACATTCCTCCCTGTCATCTTGCAGTCCCACAGGAGCATTGGAATGAGCTGCTGCCACTGGGTCAGACCACACAAACACACACACACACACACTGATCGTGGTGGAGAAAACTAAACGATGCAGGGAGATCTATTCCAACAGCTGCCTGAGCGACTGACTGTCCGTCACTACGGTGGACCCAACAATTGGCTCTGTGTGTATCCGTACAGTGACACAAAAGGACAACTTGAGTGTGTGTGTGAGGTGGTTACAGCACCCCCACCCCCCCCTTCTAATCCTTTCATACGCAAATCCAGAGTTATTGCCACTGCAGAGCAACAAAACCACACAGAAACACACTCAAACAGGACAACACACAGAGAGAGCATGGGAAAGTTTCTGACCACTTAAAGACGGGTGGGGTGGGGTGGGGGGGACTGATAGAGATGCTCTCCAAACATTCACACCATAAAACCACCACAGCATAGTTTTATTATGCTCTCATTGGTCCCCCTTTTCTCCAAGACCCATTGGTTTGATGCTGTTTTATTTATCTGACAATTTGTTCATTCACTAGAAATCTCAACATTTCACTTTTGATCAAAAACAAAAATGAGGTTCCTCTTGGATGCATGTTTCCAACTCCTTTAAACATGAAGAATGTTTGATAAACGTCTGAAGTGTAATTAAAGCCTATTCAAGCAGCACTGTCCGCTAAAGTCTGATAAATTTTTATAAATTGGAAGTGTTTATCTTCTTTTCTATAAAACACGTCTGGCTAAGAGGATAGCTTTATTGACATTCTGACCGAGTCAGCATAGGATGTTAAAGGGCAGATTATACTTCTGCAACCACACACATCAAATGTCGCTTGGGTCTGGTCGTGAACCAGTTTTCCTGGTATGCTTCTGCACCGTCGGTCTGGAATTTCTAGGGATGCACAGCACTTTCCTGCCAAAACACAAGGGGGAGCCTATTTGAGAAGTCGCAAGAACTTTGGCGGATGGTCATGAGAACTTTGGCGACGCCAGCAGGAGTGTTTATCTTCCAAAAGAACAATAGCGCATCTACAAGATATCAAGGTCACGGAGATGGATCTAGAGTTGCTAGAGGAACAGGTTCTGTTAATGGAGATGGTAAAAAGACAAAGGAGGACACGTAGGTTGTCCGTTGTAGTTGTTCCTCGGCGCACCCCAGCACTGAATCGAGAAGGACGACCACACAGACAGCCGGAAAGGAATACCAAGAACCAATCACAGCTGCTTTTTGTCTGCGTACTTCCGCTTGAGGTCTGTGCGAGTTTGCGACCGTCCGACACATAGTCAGGAATTTTTTGAGGTGCGCAACGCTGGTTGCAGAACCTCTGCACGGGAGGAGTGGTCGAGCACAGAGACAGATTTGACAGCTGCAGAGGCTATGCATCAGAAGCATAAACTGGCCTTAAAAGACAAAAACCCATGAAGCTGCATTTACCTGCAGCTTCAATGTGAATTATCCGGTCTGTTCCAAGTGTTCTGGAGCAGAAGCCATGAATCTCTGAGTGACAGCGGATATGTTGCTCTTCTCTTTTCAAACAGAGTTTAATGTCGATCCAAAGGCTAAATAATTAGTGGGTTATTTCTTTCAATCTCAGCGCCAAGTTTGTGGAAGTTCTGCATAAACACAGGCTGGAAGGATTCCAGGATTTCCACGTTTCTGATTCCAAATGTTATATTTTTAAACCCTCCGATTCGGGATGATTAATTTTCTGATTTTTATGGGAAAATTGTTTAAAAAGTCTGAAACATTAGAAGAATAAAATTTGTTTACAGTTATTTTGTTTTAGATGACAGATTATCTTCTTTAGAAAGCAGGAGTTTACATTTAATCCTGCAACACAACCACAACAAACACTTTTCCTCTTCTATCCAAACTACTATATATGACTTCTAAGCGCTTTTGGTGAGTCCCATACTCTAAAGATTCATGTAAAAATAAAGAACCCTGAATAATTGAACTGAAATCATCAGAATGTGTTCATAGTGAAGCCTAACAGCTTGCTTAACTTTCTGGTAAATCGACAACAATTTCTTATTTCTCATCCAAAGGATAATTTGGTCAGGCCAAGTTTTCTTTTTGCTGTATTTGAAAGATTAAATCTGCTCACAAAAGGGGGGGTTTCTGATGAACACACATATGCTGACAAAGAATAAGGCCACTAAACTGAGCAGGGCTATAATAGGAAGACAGGTATCAAACAAAGTTGTTTTATATCTAAACACATTAAGGTTTCTCAAACAGGAGGGTGGACCAGACCTACACCTTATGCCAGCGTACATGTTTGTTCACTCCGCTGCTCACTGAGTTCATCACTTGAAACTTCAGGCAGAATTTAAACAGAAAAAAAAGCTTAAGTCCAAATCCAGCTGACTGCAACATTTAACCAACTTAAAAAACTATAAATATCAAAACAACCACAAAGTGAATTCAAAAATATCTGCATACTATAATGGAAGTTTCAAAAAAAAAAAAAAAAACTGTACATTTGTTATTATTGTCCATCCTTCATGTCCGCTTCTCTTTTATTAATTCACAAAAATCCAACAAAATCATAGTGTGCACTTATTATTTCCACTCCAGACCTGTGAACCTGAAATCAAACTATGAATATGTCTATTATTACAACCTTAAATCTGATTTATTTAATCCCCGGTGTGTTGTTTTTTTAATCGCATTCCCTCATCAAGGGTGTAGATTTGGTTTGTGTTTACTAATGCCAGCTGTTCAGCTCAGCTTCTCTGCCTTTTGTGATGTAATCGACCCAAACGTGCATAAATTAAAAGTTTTCTTGTGTCACTTTTTAAAAATTTTCTGAATTCCTGCATTAGAAATTCAAACTTTGTCACCTTTTCGTCTTAAAGTGATCAGTAATCTTTCCTAAAAAACAAATCATGCAGGTTTATTTCTTACCTTGCTGTCCAGCTTCTTCATTGTTACAAGGTCCAGAGATTTGAGTGAATGGCCCGAGGGGGAGATAAAGTACAGACAGGCGTGCACTCGGGAGTCATGGTAGTTGTGCAGAGAGCGCTTGATTTTTAGCTCCTCTTGAAGGTAAGTCTCAAATTGCTTGTCAATGTAGTCCACCACTGGCTGATAGCTACAGGAAATAAAAAGTTAAATCACGTTGTCACTACATTGTAAAAAAAAAAAGAGAAAAAAAAAGTTGCTTTTACTGAATGACAAAGACCCCCCCCCCCACCCCTTCGCTGACAAACCTTTCTTGTTTGTTCATTTGGTCCCCAAAGCCAACAGTGTTGACCACAGTGAGACGAAGTCTGACGTTGCTTTCCTGCAGGTCGTAGGTTTGGGCCCGCAGCTTCACTTGAGGTTCAAAATGAGATGACTCAAAGTTCTCAAAGTTGGTGTTAAATAGGGTGTCCATCAGTGTAGACTTGCCAATACCGGTCTCACCTGGAGGAGGAAAAAAAACATCTGAATATTTCAGAGATTTCTCTCATGTGCCAACTGGGTTTTTTTTCTGTTTTCTTTCCTTTTGGAATGAAAACTGAATGCAGCACTTTTGAAATTCAATAACAAACTTCTTAATTCTGATATACATCTTGAATTTTGTATTTATTGAAACAACATTAGAAAAAGATAAAATTACTAGTAATATTATGAAGTAGATGTGTGTGATATAGTACCGATGCAGAGAATATTGAAGCAGAACCCCTGTGTGATGGACTTGTTGACAAGCTGATCTGGAAGACTGTCAAATCCTACATGGCCAGCGAGGGACAAAGGCCGGGTTCCTTGATCCTATCGTGGAAATTACACAGGAAAAAGATTAATTTAATTATTTTGAAAATCAGACAATTTGAGTTCATGTTTTTCTAACATCTGTGACAAAATGCCAAAGATAACAGTTTGACATTTTGAAAAGTTGTTTCTATTTTAATATTTCACAATCCATTCATCGTCAAAATGGGAAAACTAAGAGAAAAGGGAGGGAAATGAAAGGTCAAACATGGGATCTGCAAATACTTGGCAAGTATGTCTGGAAGAAATTAGGATATATCCTGTAAAGTCAAACTCTGTCCTCTCTGACATTTTAGTGAACTAACAGAAAACATACTTTGGGCTGCCAGTAGCAAAACACCAAAACACACTTAGTAAGTAAACACATTAACCTGTCTTTAGTGCATATAACTGATTCATTTTAAAGCTTTGAAGGGCTTTGATTTAACCTTTCATGGACAATTATCTGATGTTGGTCTTACAGAAAAAAAAAACAGTACCCCTAAAAAAGGCAACGTTCAACTTTTATTGTCAAAACCTTGTTTCACTGCATAGAACTTAAAGCAAATTGTCAAATTACAACAATATCATGTATTTAAGGAAAAAAACAGTTAAAAAAATTCTCAAAACAGTTCTTAAGGTTTTAAAGTATATATTGCCAATCACATTAGTCTAAATCTGATAAATAAGTGATTAAAATAAGATGAAATTGGACACTACATGTCAGAGCAATACATAACAGTAAATGCTTGTTAAATTAAAAACAGATATTTTTCACTCCTGCAGGTTCCAGTTTTAACAATCCCATATACAAAGTGCTATTATCATCTTTTTTCTCCCATTACTGGATCTTTGGTCAAAGCAAAATTTTTGCTGACAGTAACATAGTTTTAATGCAATAAAGCCATATTAGATTTTGTGATTGGGGTCGATAAAATTCTGCATTCAATTACTTTATTGGTTAATAATTAATCTCTGAACCTATAATCAATAAATACACTTAAGAGTAATCACTGAAAAGCTCCCTTTATTAAATGATATAACTTTTTAGACAGTGTACATGTTTAGTATTTTATCAACACCCTGAAATAGTCCAATACAAGTTTCCACTCTGCATTTTATTTTATTCAAATAATGGTGGTTTAATGCAGTGCAAGACCCTCTGCCCTTATCAACTGTCTTTAGTTAAGATGCCTCTAAATGGCTAATTTTATTCTAACCTGTTTTATTTATACGGTTCTCTTTACTTACAAGATGTAACTAACTTTTAAACAAGTATGGGAATATTAACGTCTCTTAAAAACAGTACTTCTATTAAATAAAGCTCAGTTTAAAATTCTAATATCTAAAAATAAGGATTTCCTGACATTTCAGTGTTATGCTAACAAGCTAGCTCTTTGTTTTGTTAAAGGAATATCAACTGCATCTTTATTGTCAAATAATGATAAGTAAATTGGTCAAAAATAATATGTACAAGTCCGTGTGTAGTTTATCTGCGTTGTTATGAGCTACTTTAAACTTTTATTATTTCCTGGGACGATTAAATGCTAACGTTAGCTAACTTAATTAGCCAAAGGACACTCCCTGTTCGAATGTCAAGAACATTCCTCTTTAAAACACAAAATAAAATAATCCTCACCGGCTGACGAGCAACATCCGAGGAAGCCATGTTTAAAGGACTTCAATACCCTAAAGAAATAAAAGAATATATTTATATAAAAACTGAAAGAAAGAAACTTTCACCCCTCAGATTCTTTCCAGGACTGCCTATGCATCTACCGTCGACAACTAGACAGACGAGACCAATCCAAACAATGGGGGGGATTAAGGAATATTGTGCTTCTTCTAAAGTTGTCTTGAAAATGCGGTTGCCCTTTAATATTTCTAACCAGATGCCGTATGTTATTTAACATATATTAACATTACATGTACCGTAGTATAAGTCCCGAAAACGCGAAATCACTGTGTCAACTCAAACCTGCGCACACCTTTTTGTAAAGTGGTACAGACCGGTTAGTTTTCCCAGGCGCTCCCCATTCCTGTGACATGTTGCAGGTTCAATGAAAAAAATTAGGAGAGTAAGGAAAAGGATTAGGGCCACTAAAAAAACAAAAAAAGTTATCCGATTTTTAAATTTTATTTCAGTACAATATGAGAAAAAAAGTCAGAATTTCGACTTAATCTCAGAAATCTGACTTTAATCTCAGAATTATGACTTTTATCTCAGAATTCTGATATTTTTTTCTTAGAATTCTGACTTTTTTCTCTTATTAAAATGAAGTATAATTTTAAAATCATATTTTTGTTGTTATTTTTTTCAGTGGCCCTAATCCTCTTCCTTAGGAGAGCAAGCTGCGTCCCTCTCCATTGCTGATATTCGATGTCTTATAAATATTAGTAGTTCCTTCATAATAGTACATCGGCATTTTTGCACGCATGTACCAAGTATAATTTATCTAACTTATTTTCTTTATGATTTTTTTCTGTTTTCTTGATGGTACTTTTCCATGTACATCGTTGTAATAAATCAGTATTGATTTTTTGCTTTAAATCATTTAACTTTGTTTCAATAAAATAAAATTGTAATTCATTTGCTTTAATGAATCCATTCATTTGACACTTTGTTTAATGTCATGCCTTAAAAAAATAACAAAGATGGTTTGATAGTATTAAATATTATTTTATATGATAAGATTATTAACATTCGTGTCTTTTATGTTTGTATACTGTCCGTTTGTGTCTTGTTACCAATACTGCTAATAAAATGTATAGGCATAAAGTATAGAAGTGATTGATTGAAGTTGGTTTCATTATGAAAAATTAAAATAAATAGATTATCAGATTTCAGATTTCGTTTCAGGGAAGCCGAGCGTCTTCCCTTTCATTCTTTTCTTTTTTTTTTGTTTGTGTGTGGCTTTTTAAAAAAAAAAAAGAAAAATATGAAAATAAACTACTCGTTGATGAATGTCCGTTTTACGAGGGGGACGCAAATGTAACATATTCCTTGCATGCTCGAGCGCGCCCTCTATTGACCAAACCTTGATATACATATTTTAGCAAACGAAAGAAGGCAGGGGAAGGGATGCTGTCATCCGCTGATTCCATCGAGGAACCCAGTGAGAACATGTGTTTATTTGGGAAATCCGTAATGCCGCTTATCCATCCATAACTGCTGTCACCCGGAGGCGTTCATGAGGATGATGGCGTCCCAACGGTGCACTGAGAAAGCCGTGCACGAGTTCCTGTTGGAGAAAGGAGGGAGGGTCCGACAGATGGAGCTGATCGATCATTTCGCATCTCCTTGTAACGAGCAGCAGAAAGAAGGAGCGGGATGGGAGCTGCTGAGAGGCATTGTTGACAGCGTGGGGTTCGTAAAGGTGGAGGACGGGGAGAAATTTGTGTGTTTAAACGGAGACGGCAGCAGGGAGTCGGTGATGTGTCAGGACGCAAACGGCCACGTTAACGCAGAGTGCAACGGGAACATCCAAGCAGTGCAGGACAACAAGCAGGTGAATGGAAACCCTGAGGATGACGGAGGACAAACAGGTGAGGGGGGGTGCGACCATCCACATGATTTCAATCAGTTTTTATTTTTCTGCTCTATTTGAGATCTATATATTTGGTGATTATTAACTGAACTTGGATCATTCACAATAAGTGGCCCAGAATAATGTACAACTTTTTATGTAATATATTTTTCCTAAAGTTTATTTAGCCTATAAAGCACGTTTCTAATTGCATGACAATTGAAAATGCAGTACATGAAGAAAAGGGAAACCAAAAACTACATCACCGTGGGATACATTTCACTGAATGGATAATTAGAGAGTATAAAAAAGATTATTCCAAAAAATTATATTTCAAATGATTAAAAATAAAATGAATGAAAGTTGGACTACTTTTAATTGTGTTTTAAGTGTGCTCAAGCACTAGAAGGAAATGTTAAATAGAACAGGTAGGCAAAATTTCAATTTCAAGTCAGTTTATTTATCGCTTCAATTCACAACACATGTCATCTCAAGGCACTTTACAGTCCACCGGATTATACAGTCAAATTGATTCAAAGTTTTCTATCTAAGGAAAACCAGTTGATTTCATCGACTCATTGACTGGAATGCAATCCCTCACACTAAGCATACTTGTAGCGACAGTGGAGAGGAAAACTCCCTTTTAACCGGAAGAAACCTCCAGCAGAACCAGGCTCGGTGTGAGCGGATGAAGAGAGCACATCCAGCCAGTCACAGTCAGAAACAGGACTACACTGGAAAACAGGCCGATCTCTAACATCTATAAACAAGTGTGCAAAAAGAAAATGTATTTTCAAAAAGGATTTGAAAATGCAAGTTGGAAAAAGGAATTGGATGAAAGGGTTTTAAATGTGTGATTACGAAATGTATTTCTAGTCATATTTATGAATTTTGGTTTATAAATCACTATTTATTCATCTTTGCTGATACAATTCTAAATTTGGAATTAGAAAATAATTTTCAAATTGGATTTCAAATGGCATGGTTTAAAATTTGAATTTAAAATTGATGATATTCTTTTTCAGTGATTCTTTGGGTCCTTTATACTGGAGATGTTCTTTAGATGGTAGGAGCAGCCATAAGTTGCTTCTATCACTTGAGAAAAAAAAGTAAGACATAACCTAATGAATAGAAATCAAGTTAGATTAATTAATACAGTCAGTGAAATGCAAAAGTATTATTTCTACCTTATGTTCCACATTTAATACCACCAACCTACATTTTTTTTATCATAATGTAGTCTGATATACTTACACAATGTATCACATAGATATGTAAAGGGGAAAAATGCTTGGGTTTATAAATAATCTAAAAAACCTGATGAATGGATTCAGTCCTTTTTACTCCGCTGTCCTTAAATACATCCTAGTACAACTGAACACCTTTTAAAGCTACAGAACTCATAGAGTCCGGCTGTGTGTAGCTTAATCTGAATATAAATACTGTTGGATTATTTAGGAGTAATCTTCAAAAATACATTATTAATCCCATTAAGTGTCGTTGAAATTGATTTTTTTTCATATAGTAATTATAGACAGTAATGGATATGGGATCTTATTTTATTTTATTTGTGAACCATTTTTATTACATTTTTATTTTAACAAACAGAGAACAGAAAAAAAAAAAACTCAATTCCACCCACCCACCACTTGCACCAGAGTACCATGAGCAATAAACATACTTCAGATGACACACAAAAAGCAAGTAAAAAAAAAACAACAACATCTGAATAAAAAGAGGCCTGTCTTTATAATTATGGAGCAATGACATCAGAGTCCATTTTGTTGTTAACTTAGAGAACTGGTTGCTGCAAAGTATCACATTTCTGTATATTACCCTATGTGGCGTAATGAATTTGCTCCAGGCCAGGGACGAAATTTTGATTTCAGAAGTATTTTTAATATAAATAACTTCAATGTGTTTGACAGCCAATCACACAAGAAAAGCCAATCAGGAGCTTGTGGGCGGTCTTTACTCAGGGAAGCAGGCTTCAGCTTGGGCTGCGGTTTTCAGCTTGGTCCTAGTGCTCGACAAATATCTGTGTGCTGTAGCGTAACCTTGTTTTTGGACAGTAAAATGTGCAGGGGACCAAACACACATTTGAAAAAGTGCAGGGGGCATGTCCCAAAAATTACATCCATGCTCCGGGGTTAGATGTTGAATCAGATCATTAACCCAATGCTTGAATGAGGTGGAGATTTGTCCTTCCATTTCCTAAAGAATAAGTCTCCTGGTCAACATGGTAGCAAAAGCTAACATCATTTTACCAGCTGCGGTCAAACCTAATCTAGGTGCCGTTAGTTGAAAAATTATTAAAATTCCTAATGCTCAATGTGAGTTTTTAATACCTTGAAGAAGAACATGAATTCAGCCAATTGTGGACAAAACCTACGTGATAAAGTCCGGATGCTGTGACTACGAAGATGTAGGATCTTATTTAATTGTTTTGTTGTTGTAACATGTTCATTGGTTTAACAACAATGCTTGAAATGTGTGTTGGTTCTACAGGAGCCTGTCCAGACAATGACAAGCAGTCAAATGGTAACAACCAATCTGCGGCCCAGTCCCAGAGTACCGCCGGTTCACGTACCCCTACCACTGCTGGGGGAGGGGAGGTGAGGCTGAGGGACAGGAGGAGGAGAGAGTCGGCTCCGACTATCGGGATGCCGGACCTGGATCCGGCCCATCCTGGTGGCTCCCACAGCCATGCGGTGAGAGGAGCACGCAGAGTGTCCAAAGGATCCCAGCGGGCTGCGCTGATCAGCTGCCTGTCTGAAGACAGCGCGCTGGAGGGGCTGGAGTCTGTGGGGGAAATACAAACACCGAAAGGAAGCCGCAGGAACTTCATAGAGCTGATGATGAGCAGTTCTCCTCAGGTGAGATCTTGTCACAGTCAGAATTGTGTACTGTCTCTTTAAGACATTCTGGTATTGCTATGTGTCACTGCTACTCTGTAGAGAGAGCAGGAAATGTGATGCAGAGAGATACATGTACTCAGACGGACATGTTAATTTCCTATTTACCTGTTTTCTTTGTAAGGTTGGTAAATAGTGTATTTATTAAAAGACAGCACTGTCTAATTCCCAGTACCAGTGTGGTTGTGAGTTTTTGACAGTCCTCTCCTTACTTAAACGCAACCCTAAACAATACAATCTCCACAAATCTCTCCATTAGTTATTGTCATGGAAGAAATTTTGATTTCAGATAAATATAAATAACTTCAGCATGTGTGACCGTCCAATCACAGACCCGATTCAGTGGCGCATCAGATGTTTGTAAAGTGAGCTTCTAAGGAGTGACAGTGGTGACAGCCAATTCCACAAGAAAAGACGGTGGACCAATCAGGAGCTTGTCCGCGGTCTTAACTCAGGGAAGCAGGCTTCAGCTTGGGCTGCGGTTTTCAACTTGGTCCTAGTGCTTGAAGATTGTCTGTGTACTGTAAAGTAACTGTTTTTGGACAGTCAAACGTGCAGGGGACCAAAACGCACATCTGAAAAAGTGCAGGGGATCCCCCCTAAAAATGACCTCCATTGTTAAATGCATCTAAGTTGAATTTCTTTATACACAGGTTCGCAGGTCTCTAATCAACCGCGGGTCACGCAAACAAGACTCGGTGAGGAGCGACGGCGACTCCTCGTCCGTCCTCTCTTCAGCCACGGACGACGAAAGCTCCTCCGTAACTCTAGACCCTCTGGAGCACGAGTGGATGCTCTGCTCCTCAGAGGGGCTGTGGGAGAGCCTGCAGGCCCTGCTGGCTGTGGAACCGAGCCTGGTGGCCAAAAGGGACTTTGTGACCGGCTTCACCTGCCTCCACTGGGCCGCCAAGCAGGGCAAGGCTGAGCTGCTCGCCCAGCTGCTGGCCTTTGCCAGGGAAAACACGATCCCCATCAATGTGAACGCCAGATCGAGCGCTGGGTACACGCCCCTACACCTGGCCGCCATGCATGGACACACTCAGGTGAGTAGCAGGCAGCGAAGTGTCATGAGCTGCACTTGAAGCTTTTGAGTGATGGATCAATAAAAAAGGAGAAGCAAAAATAAATACCTGATATGAACTTTAGGTTGTAAAGATTCATAAATAAGAAGAAAATTTGATTTCATTTTTATCATTTCGTTCAAAAATACCTCAGAGATTTTGAGATACCAGCTTAGTTTTCATCTCGTCTCTCAAATATATTGTCTTTTAAATGTTGCATAAGATTGAAGTTTTTTCCGCCTTGTCACCTTTAAATCTTGGTGATCTGGTGTGAAAAGTAAACACAAAGTTGTCGATAATCGGTAAGGGCAAAGAAATGTGTACAAAGTTCATCGCTCATTTATAACCAGTCCTGAGCGACATGAGAAAGTGATTCAACCCTTTGAGTTTCATGGTGGGATGATGGCAGGGTTTTTCATACACTGATGTGATGCATCCTTTGCAGGTGGTCTGTGCGCTGCTCTCAGACTGGGAAGCGGATCCAGAAGCGCGGGATTACAGCGGGAGGCGAGCCCTCCAGTACCTGTCGCCGCACCTGGCCGCCGAGCTGGAAAGGCAGGGGCTGGTCTCCTCCCCTGGAGCAGAGTCGGACGTCGAAAACGGCAATGGTGGCAGTAGCAGGACGCGCGGCTGGAGGTTCCCCAAAGTCCTTCAGGGCAACCTGAAATCCCTGCGGCTGCTGACCTCACCAACAGAGTCGTCGGAGGAATCGCCCGAGAAAACCAAGGGGGGCCTGCAGAGGAAGTCGTCCCTCGGCCGGCTGAATGCTCGGCTGCATCGAGGGCGCCACCGAGCACAGATCATCCACAGCGCCTCGTTCAGGGACAGCGGGGAGGTGGGCAGAGATGAGGAGCTACCTAGGAGTCCTCTGAGAACCAGACCTCTGTCTAACCTGTTTGGATAAAGCAACACAGACAGAGTTGGACATATATTTATAATTTATACGCATATTTCCCATCCGACAGATCAGATCGCAACATATTACGACTCCGAGCATTTTTGTATATAATGTAGAAGTGAAGAGAAATACCAGCATGGAGTTTGATCCTTATGCAGTGGTTTTTGTTAAGCACAGAGAACATTTAGGTTTTTTTTGTTTCTGACTAAAACAGTTTCATGTTCCTTTGTCTTTAAGGACTTTTCAGAACCAAACCTTTTACAAACAGAACATTTTATACTGAAATGATTTTCCAACAAAAGTTCCAAATTCTAATAAAAACCTCCGCCATAGTGTCCAAAAATCCACCTCTCTGGTTGGATAATATTTGTAGGCTGGAGTTTCTCCGTTTCACCGGATGGTGCTCATTTTTCCTGTACGTCTCTGTAATGTTTTTAACGTAGCAGATTTTAAAAATTCAAACCAATCAGCCTTTTACAGTCACCTTGTTTGCACTCGTCACTTTAAAGTTTTTTTTAGGACAAGCTGAAATGACGTGATGTTTCTGGTTTCATGTTTTCATTTAAACGATACCTTCGTTCCACCGACAGACTAAAAACTGCACAACTGAAGATGTAGCTTTTCCACGTTTTTTTCCATCACTTTAAGTTTACCAGAGTAATAATAGTTCACACCAAATAAAATGGCAAGCAGAGATTAACCTTTTCTTTTTATTTTTCCTGTTGGCACACAGAGCTCCTGTAACTTTTTCTCCTGATGATGATGATGCAACACATTCACTGATTTTTATTGTTTCACTTTTGTGTGCTAATGGTTATTTTAAGTTTCTTCTTAGGTGCTATAAATGGTCACTCTCGACACACTTTTTGGGGACCTTAAGTTCTGTACATGTCAGCACTTTTATTCCAGAAATGTATTATTCTCCTATTATGGAACCTGCTGGTAGTTTAATGCTGGACGTTTTCTGAGGTTCAGAGGATTCCAACTATCCAGCTGATCATAGATCAATAACAGGCAGAACGAACCAGAGACTTCATGCTCTCCTCAGATTTATACAATTGTTTGATTCTTGTGTATTTAGTTGCTGTATATTGATGTAAGTAGAACTCAGAAGACCTCCTGATTGGTTTCCCATATATGTGAACCTGAATGGCTCAGTGATGCAACCCAGATTTCTTAAATGTTTTTCCTGTGTTTTGTAGCATTTGAACTTAAATCATAGGAAGATGCATACTTGATTTTTTTTTTTTTTCGCATGAGGGTGAAGTGCTGCTCCTTTTTTTTTTTTTTTTTTCCGACTGTGAATAGTTGTGTTACTGTTTTTGGTGAAAACTGTGAAGTTATTTAACACCATGGGGTTAAAGAGCCACTCTTATCTTTTTTGTCATGTTTCACTGACAAATGTTTAATAAAGCAATATTTGTTTATACCGAAACACAAGTTTGGACTCATCTCACTACAGTGATACAAATAAATATATAGATCCTATAGATAGATTTTAAACTGTGCCTTTAATAAAACCAAACAAGTTTGAATTAAAGTTATTTGATTTGAGCCTTGGGAGATACCCTTTTCAAAGACTTTGTTTCAAGCAGGCAATAGTATGGATGGGGAAGCAATTCCCTGTAATAATGCGGAGTACTTAGGGGGGGATTTACTATTAGACGACACTAGGCAGTTGCCTAGGGCCCCAATTTCCCTGCGGCCCATAAAACTCTGTTTACATGTATAGTTAATACAACTCGCTAAGATGTCATCAGAACGCTTAATACCCCCCTGTGTCCACCACATTGTATCAGTCCAATGTGCTGCACATGTTCAGAAAGGTCCAAACAGACAACAGCAAACTATTTGAAAACAAATTATGCGAACAGCAGTGTTGCCAACTTAGCGCGTTTGTTGCTATATTTAGCGACTTTTATGGCCCCTCTATAGCCTTTATTTCAAAAAAGCTCCTAGCGCCAAATCTAGCGACTTTCTTCTGCTAGTGGAGACTTTAGCGATAACATATAAAAGCACCGAACTCTGCCCCCACGAGCAAATAGATTTATAACCCCGCCTCCTGCTCTCCTCTATCTTGATTGCTGTCATGATTCATGCAGCTATTATTTCATCCAAATAAAAAACGGAGAACAGATAAGCAGATCATGGATTGTCTGCACTGAAAAGAAGGACTGGGTTACTTGCTTTTGCCGTCGCCTTTTTGGAAACACAGGAATGAGCAATCAGGTAAGTGAGCTTAGTGCTTGGAAAAAATCTGAAAAAAAATCTTTCATTCCTTTTGAGACAGCATGAAAAGTCAGCTGAGTACAAAACATAGAGAGGAAAACAACAAGAAAGGGGACAAGAAGAGAGGGACACAACCTATAACAAATAATGTATGTATATGCTTAAGTATAGTTTCTGTGTCTGTTTTATGTGTTGCCTTCTCAATTCAGTGGGCCCCCTGCCTGTTTTTGCCTAGGGCTCCAAATTTCCTAAATCCGCCCCTGGGAGTACTCAAGTACCACAGGGCTGGGTGCTAAGCCCCCTCCTAAACTTCCCCTTCGTGCCGTGAATCCTTTTATGATTCAACTTTTAAGGTTTTAGGTCTGGAGTCAAACAACAGTTGGTCTGAAAAAAGAATGTTTGGAAATTGAACCATGGTCGGTTCTAGCCAGGGGCCAACAGGGGCCAGTGCCCCCTCTGGACATCATTTACACCAGACTCTACCCAAGGATGCCATTTTGCTTATTGGAAATACCAGCGTGTTCAAAACCCCTTTGTGCATTTTATATCTTTACATATTCAGTATTTTTTTGTCTTTGATTGATGCTCTGGTTTTATTCTAAACCTGTATCTATCTATCTATCTATCTATCTATCTATCTATCTATCTATCTATCTATCTATCTATCTATCTATCTATCTATCTATCTATCTATCTATCTATCTATCTATCTATCTATCTATCTATCTATCTATCTATCTATCTATCTATCTATCTATCTATCTATCTATCTATCTATCTATCTATCTCGTCTAAAGGTTTGTACTCTTAAAGGTGATCTTCTTTTACATAAGTCCCCTGAAATGTGATGGAGGAATTGGTTTTAGCTGACAGTGCGCAGAGATGAGGCATGGAAAAGCCCTTCATCTCCTACGACATGACCTATTTCATCCGTTTTTACTGCTGGCTGCCACCAATTGTGTTTGTGTTTTGATGCTTAAGAATTGATGATCTGATGACCCGGTGCTGAGGCTGTAGTCACACTTAATCCACCATTTCCTGCCTGCAAGCTTCTCAACAGCAGACATTTTCAAAGCAATCTTTCACTCTGCATCTGCTTACATCAGCCTGCATTCCTATTTTTACAATCTAATGTCATTTTAGTTGTTTTAATGCTTTGCAATGGAGATCCTGTTATTTTAGTTTTGCAGATCAGGGATGAGGAGAATCGTCTGTGGAATCCAGAGTAACCCTGGGCAGCCTATCTATTCAGTGTGACTGCTGATCGGGGCAGAACAGAGAGGCTGTCTGACTGCAGCAACTGACCTACATACACGCCAAAGAGAACTAATGCTGTTATGTAAATTCCTCTACCATCTTTTCAGGGAAACTGTGCCAACTTTTTTGCCTGGGGCATTTGCCGGACTAATCCATGTTCAGCATATCCACAACTTTCTGGTTTTCAACTACAAAATTCATCAAAGGGATCCTGACATTCATGTATCGCTTAATGTATGAAGAGAAACGAATGGATGCTGTGGCTCAGATATTCCTTCATCACAGCGCCTTCAAATAATTTGACACTTGTGAAGAAGTATTTTGTAAAGTTGGTCTGAATGATGCAGAAACCACAAAGGAACATGTGTGCTTTGCAAAGATCAAGTAATTAGTACATGATAAAGTTGATCTACTGATGGGATAACTAATGGATCTAAACAATAAGCGTGTGATGATGGTGATGTCATTAATTTTAGGTTTATGGTAATAAACTTTAAACTGAAGGGAATCAGAGAGAAAAGCCTGTGTGAGTGGCCCTTTGCCACAACAGACCAGTGAGGGTCCAGATCTGAAGTCACATCAGCAAGCTTTAAAAATAGTTTTTCACCGATGCTTCAGATCCAGTCTGAATGACAGTCTTATGGTTGCTCCATAGTGAATATGTACATGCCGTTTTCTTTCATTTTTCACAGCAGTACCCCTGATTCTGAATAACAATGTAGTCCTTTACTGACATAATTTAAATGATATGGTCATTTTTGTGCAACTTCCTGATGCAAAGGTGAATCAGACGATGTATATAATTGAACTTTATTGGTCTTGGTTTATTGGAGAAATTTACCTCTGCATTTAACCCATCCCCTTGGGGAGCAGTGGGCTGCCAGAAACCCAGAGTGGCTGTCTGTGGGAGTGGGGCTCGAACTCAGAACCTCAGGATTCCAAGCTCTATGCCCTAATTCTGGTTTTAACAGCAGCAAAAAGGTCAGACAAATGTGGACCTTAAAAAAAATTGTAAAAATAACATAATAGTGAAGAGTTAAAATATAAACAATCAAATACTGTACTGTAAAGTGTTTTAACAATATAATAAAAAATATATATGCTATTTCATATATATGTTTAAAATGCACATCTTTGCTGTTCAGACATCTCACTCTTTTCCCAGTTCTCAGCTCCACCAGAAGGTGTCGCTGTTTCTAAACGCAGCGGCTGTAGCAGCGGCGCTGTTAGACGTTGTTCCAGCGGAAGGTTAAAGTTCACTTCATGCATTTCGGTGCTGTGTTTGTGTCTCTATGGATCCGTTGTGCTCTGCGGTGTTTGGCTTTTTGTGCCCTATTACAGTAACATCGCCGCTGTTTTAGCAGGAGTTTTGCTGATGTTCGGTAGGTCGTAAAGTGTCATTTTATTGCTGATGCTAACGCGCCGTGATATCGAAGCAAACTGAAGGAGTCCTCGAGCTAGTTAGCCAACACTAAGCTAGCTAGCTAGCTAGCTCACCGGCGGCAGTTGGTAGCATCTCTTTTTGTTAAAACAGTAACAGTATCCCCAACTAATCAACAACGTTTAAAGTTTTCAAGTATTTTTTTAAAGAGTTATCACATAAGGAGTTAAACCCATGAGTTTTTTCTGTCTGTTTTTGCAAAAACGACACGTCAAATAACTGTTAGAACAGATGCATGCTAGAAAATAGGGGTTAGCCTGGTTTTCTTGCTTCGCCTCTGACTCGGTTTTAATAATTTATGATAAGCAATTTCCTTTAGTGGTTGTTTTGTAGCAAGCTGAAGCCTTTTTATTTAGAATCTGAAAATCAACATTTGCAGCTACCCACAGCAATGACCACCATCGTGCATGACACCACAGAGGCGGTGAGCCTGTCTGCTGAGCACAACTTGTACCTGAAGCCCATCGCCAAAATGACCATCAGCGTGGCTCTGCCGCAGCTCAAGCTGCCAGGCAAGAGCATCTCTAACTGGGAGGTGATGGAAAGAGTGAAGGCCATGGTGGCCCCAGAGCTGTTCTCAGCCCTTCGGATCTCTAAGAGCACCCTGGATTACATCCGCTTTGAGGGGGAGGTGGAAAACAAAACCGTGGTAAAGAGTCTGTTGGCCCGTCTGGATGGAAAGAGCATAAAGCTGAGTGGATTTACAGATGTGCTCAAGGTAAAGCTCAAACCCTCTGAATTCATACATATGGTATAATTTGGATAGTATATTTTTTAGTCAACTTCAATGTTAATGCATTTAAAAACTGTCTGGAATGCTCTACTGTTAAAACAATCCTGATGTCAATTTGTTTAAAACGTTTTCTTTGACCTGTCTTGTTTTCTATATATAGTTTTTCTACTTACTGAGTTAAATTATGAGCTGCTTTACTCGCCTCCATTTGTTAATCAATCCATCCATTAATAATTTTTATTTTGCATATCTGTCATCTGTTCATTCATTCTTCTGTAGATAAGATGATCTTTTTATTTGCTATCCATCCATCCACTTCTCCAAGCTTCAGACTGTCTATCAATCCCCCCATCCGTTTGTTTCTCTGTGCTTTTTCTCCCTCTATCTGTCACTCCATTCTACCCGACCAATCATTCACCCGTATATTGGTTCATATCATATCATCTGCCCAGTTGTCCACCCATCGGTTTCTCAATCTGTCCATGTCAGTCTATTAGAAAACAGTAGATGGGTTAGTAACTCTAGAAACACATCCATCACAAATATAAAGACAAAAAAATTCATAAAACTTTAAATCTGAGTCTGCAAAAGTAGGACATGTGTTAAATCGCTGATTGTCTGTATTTGCTTCTTTTTCCTCAGGTTCGTGCGGTAGAGAATAAAGTGGATTTTCCCACGCGTCATGATTGGGACTCCTTTTTTCGTGATGCTAAAGATATGAATGAGACTCTGCCAGGGGAGAGGCCTGATACGATCCACCTCGAGGGGCTTCCTTGTCGCTGGTTTAGCCTGAAAGACAGCCAGTTTCCTGACCGTCCTTCTGAGGAGGTTCTGATCGCTGTGTTCCAGACATTTGGCAAGGTGGTGATTTCTTTAATTTTTTGTTTGTTTTAAAAGCACTTAAAATATATATATATTTTTGTTTTATTTGTTTATGAAATTCATATGGTTTTCATTCTTTGCAATATGGTCAAATCTCTTAAACTGTCTGCTTTATTTATGGTGTTCTGGCATACAAAGTATCATTCTTATTGAAGTTATACATTTTTACCTTTTCATTCCTCAATGTGTTTTGTTTTTTTTCTTTGTTTTAAGGTCCGGAATGTTGACATCCCCATGCTGGATCCATATAGGGAGGATATGCTGGACAAGAACTTTAGCACTTTCAGCTTTGGGGGTCATCTGAACTTTGAGGCTTATGTTCAGTATCAGGAATATGGCGGTTTTACCAAGGCGATGGACTCCCTGCGTGGCATGAAGCTAATGCTGAAAGGAGACGATGGAAAAGCTGTGGCATGCAACATTAAGGTATGAATTTCCAGATAAACAGTTTTTCTATTTACCTTCGTCCCCACATGTTTGTGTCTGGCACTGTTTGGGAAGCCAAGAGAGACCAGTCACTTTAAAGCAAGGATTTATTGTTATTTTAAAGCAAAAATATTTGTGAAGGCAGTATGAATGCAGTTTTGCATCTTGTATTAGCGTTCTTCATCTAAGTTGTATCGAGCATTACTTCAACACCATAATGTTAAAAGAACTAAGTGTATAACACATCTGCCCACATTCAGCATTTAACATTAGAGACATTTTTGAATCTTCCTTCTACTAAACAGCTGGAAATCATCCGGATAGGTGTTAAAGCTTTGGGAGCTGTAATACTGTTGCTACTTAAAGGTTTAGTGGAGGATGTTCTTTTTCAAAGTGGATCATCAAAATAAGTGGTCCTCCTAGTTGTCAATTGTCATGATGATATGTTTACGTAAGGCAGTCCTACGTGCTCGTCCCTATTTTTACTTACTGGTGGTGAGTCTGACATGGTGGAAATATTGCAAATCTTCTTGCTTGTATGAGTGATGCAGCAACTTTTAAATAGAGCGTGCACAAGGAGAAATGTGCCCCTGCGTGCTCTCGCACATGTTTAATAGGCGTTCAGTCGTGCATTTATTTTTATTTTTTTTAAGTGGAGACTGCGTGTCTTTTCAAAGATTTGCGAAAATCCTCCACTATACCTATAAGATTACTATATTGATCATTACTTTTTGTCTCCTTGCATTCTTTAAATTGCAGTCACAGAGAAAACATGCAAAGGGGATCTGAGAGGCATAAGAGTGGAGATCTAGAAGAGTTTTTTTTTTTTCTGAGCGTTCATTTCTTCTGGCTCTTTTCTTTTTTTTTTATGTTCAGTGAGAATCTCCCTATTGAGCCCAAATCCAGATTGATTGTGTGTCTGTGTCCACTGCTGCAGTGCTGACCCAGGTCTCTGTGTGGGAGAGAGGCTTTATTCACTAAAAGAACACAATCAAACTTTAGCCATCCCCTCTGCCACAGTGACTATACCTCATTGCTTTTAGATCCGACCATCCGTACATCTATTGTCTCATCCTTGCAGGGTCGCAGGTGGGCTGTTATCTTCAGAGCACTCCCCAGATAGACCAGCAGTCTAATGCATGGTAGGCCAGATAAAAGAAAAAATAACCCAGGTCCTTGGAAAAACAGCTCAAGCTTCTTCTTCAATCAGGGTTCCTTTATAATAAAGGGAACCCTGTTTAGAAAATAAAAGTGATGGTAGCCAGTTTAGTGCATCAACAAAATCAAACAAGCATTTATTCACCCTCTAAAAGAATATAAACCTCCAAAATGTTTGGATTTAAGGAAAAGTTTCGTTGGCATATTATTTCCTGCATGTCTTTAACATCTGACAGTAATTTATTGATAAAAAAATGTCTGCTTTGCAGCTAGTTATTTAGTCTTTTTGTATGAGATACTGCCATTTTGATGCTCTTTGTTCCTGGACTCAGCCATCCTTGACTTAATAAACTAAGAGAACGTTGAATGTTTATTCTCTGCTAAAAGCATTTAATCTCTTTCAAGGGCGCCGATGTGACCTGCTTGTCTTTTTCCACGTGATAAACTTTTACTGATTTAAAAGTGCTGTGATAACATCAGCGGTAAGTAGGGATTAACAGTGTGCCTTTGCTGGTCGGCCTTAGAGTGGCTTTGAGAACTTTTAAGGCAATGAGACGTGAAGCTGGATCATTAGTATGTTCAGGTTGATGATCAGCAGAGTTTCAGATCGAAAAACACAAATTTCAGGGCTTGATCTTAACCATTGCCCGATCGCCCGGGGCAAGTACTTTTTATTGTCGGGAGAGTACAAATTTCATTGCATTTTCCCGCCGGGCAAGTGCAGTGATCGCAAAAAAAAAATTATCACTCAAAATTACTTAAAAATCACCGACATTAGCTGAAAACAACCCAGCCGGCGCCATTTTTGTTGTTTTGTACACATTCTCGCGTGATTTTAAAAAGCCGCGAGATTTTCCGTCAGGTGGCGTGATTTTTGTCAACCTAGCTGTAATTTTGATGTAGTTACCAAAACGACAAACAAGCTAGAAAGCGCTATCATATGGCAGTCTTCTGTACAGTGGTCATACATTAAAAAATTTTTATTATTTTTTTTTCTCTCAGACATTGGAGAGGTGCATTTAAATGTTATAGAGCTAAACATGCTAAATTGGTGACCTGTTATGTTATTATTGTCTTGTTGCTGCATTTATTTTGTCAGGGAAAACTAATCCTGAGTCAGTTAAAAGTCAGAGAATTCTGAAATTATGTAAGACTGTGGAAACCCTGTATAAAATAACTATAATGATTCTCTAGAAAAGTCACATTATATTAATAGTATTATCTTATATAAACATACTGTGACTCTAAAATAAGTTATTCATTTGTGACATTGACTTCTGTCTTGTGATTTATCTTAAGTTTTTTACCTGTCAAGTTTTTTTTTTTTTAGATTTTTAACATTACAATTTGTATTTTTCCAAGCACAGAACAGTTAAAGCAAAGTTTAGTTTGAAAAGAATGTGCAGGAAGGATTGAAAGGCATGTTAACACGGTAATGTAGGCTTGAGTTCATTATCTGAGGCATGCATCTACACACCAGGAACCTGTAAAATAAAAAAATACTGAATTAGAAAAAACATTTAAAAAAACAAACATGTTTCATTGATATATATATATACAAAAAAGAATATTAGGAACTATATTTATCAAACATTATACTGGGCAAGTAAAAATTGTTTCTGGGCAAATGAAATGTGAAAGTCATTTGCCCTTTAGGCAAGTGGTAAAAATCCTTAACGTCAACCCCTGAATTTAGTTGTTCAGCTTCCTTATTTTCTTTTTTTTTTTTGAATTAGATTACCTTTGACACCAGCAAGCACCTCAGCGATGCGTCCATCAAGAGAAGAATCCAGGAGAGACTGAAGCTGCAGGAGCTGGAGAAGCAGAGGGAGGAACAGAAGAGGAGGGAGAAGGAAGAGGAGGAGCGGCGGAAGGAGGAGGAGAGGTATGTTAGAAATGAGCTTGAGTTGATCAAAAGAAACGATTTAAAAACAAAAAAAAGTGCAATTATTTATTCTGTTACAGATGCTGCAGAATTGAGTATGAGAGTTAAACATACATTTGTTAGCATTCGATTTAAGACAGCAGGTGTGGATAAAATTTCAAAAATTTTTATTTATGGATTGCAGAAACTAAGTAAAAAAAATAAAATAAATATATATATATATATATGGAAATATTGAACCCTGTCTCTGGAATGTGTTACAAACATTATTTTTTAATTCATAGTATTAAGAGCGGAGTTGTTGATGTTTCGGATTCACTTTGATTGGGTCACAACAAAAATCCTTCCTGTTTGGATTTGTTTTCAATGAGAGGAATAACATTTGATCACCTGTCCAGGAGACAGAAGGAGATGGAAGAGGAGGAGAAGGAGAGGAAGAAGGAGGAGAGGATCCGGAAACGGGAGCAGAAGCTTCGGGAGAAGGAGGAGAGGAGGAATCTGAAGAAGGTGAAGAGGCAACAGGAGCAGCAGCAGAAGAAGCTACAAGTGAAGATTGCTATGGAGGAGCGAAGGCTGCTGCTGGCTCAGCGCAATCTGGAATCAATACGGCTCATTGCCGAGCTGCTCGCTCGAGCAAAGGTATTAAATCAACACAGTGAAACGAAGCAAAGCTCTGAATTACTCTCCACATTGTCCACTGTTGTTACTGAAGCATGGAACATCGTAATTAACCTTAGAAAGGACAAAAAGTTCATGTTTTAAAGCTCCACTGGAGTAAACTATGGTCCTTATGGGCAGACATTATATACAATATGGAAAGGATTAAAGGAGCAGTTCCTCTGTGTATTCACAGACCTGCAAGGCTTTATGTTCTACCCACAGCTTGGTGATGCTCTCTGCATTTAAAAGACGCTTAAGTTTAACATATTTCGTCACATCAAACAATGAATTCCACTGTGTTTTATTTAGAATTTACAAGGCAGATTAAGAAAAGGATCTCTGGATAATATCCCAATTTAAATCCTCACACTAGCTGCCCAAATGCAGACAGCATCGCAGTACAAAGTCTGTTCACCATCCCGGTAGTCAGTTAGCTCCACTTTACTTTGCATTCAGAGGCAAGTAGTAACTAGAAAATTTCTAAAGAAAGTTTGAGGGGGCCACCTACTGCCCGTCTGGGAAACCGGGCCAATACGGCCCTGGCAAGTGACGTCGGGGCTCCCCAGACCAACTGCTTACGCCTTTGAGGGCTGCTGAGGGAAGGAAAGAGGGCAAGTTCATGGGCAAAGAGAGCTGTGTGCCACTTGTGCTGAAATCTGGGAAATAGACGTGCACAGCGTATGATGCACAAGGGTAATATGGGTTGTCCATATTGAAACACAGTGGGTAAAGCCCAGTTGGCGGGCTTCGCCCGCCTGCTAGGAGCCATCTCAGTGAAGAAAAAAATCACCAATGGCGGGCTCTGCCTGCCTTCTAAGAGCCATTGCAGTGATGAAATCACCAATGGCGGGCTCTGCCCGCCTGCTAAGAGCCATTGCAGTGATGTAATCACCTTTGGCGGGCTCCGCCCGCCTGTTACCATTGGCGGGCTCCGCCCGCCTTCTAAGAGCCATTGCAGTGATGAAATCACCAATGGCAATGAGCAATATGCCAGAATGTATGAGTGTGTATAAGGAAGAGGCTTTTATTCTGTAGAGTCCTTGTAGTCTTATTTTGAAAGTCTATCATGAATGTGCATCAAAAGATGGGTCACGCCCAGCAGTGATATAGAATCCATTTCCAAATGTTAAATCACTGGTTTTCCATGTTATTAGGTGAATAGTTGCTGTATTACAGAGTAAATGGGAGACTTTTATTGTGAAATTTGCTCTGGGTGTGTTTTGAAAAGGTCACTAGAGTCTAATAAAAACAACCTGGAAGAGTTTGGGTCATAATGTTGAGCCATTTGCATCAATTAATGCATTAGTATAATCTAGAGGCTTTTATTTTGTAGGGTCCCTGGAGTCTTATTTTGAAAGTCCAACAGAGTTGTGTTTATAGAAAATGTTCAGACCCGTCAATGATAGTTGATTACTTTCCAATCGTTAAATCACTCTTTTTCCATGTTATTAGGGCAGTAGATGAAGCGGAAATGGGAGGCTTTTATTTTGAAATTTGCTATAGGGTGTGTTTTAAACAGTCTCCTAGAGTCTATTCTCTAAAACGGGGTTAAGTTTGGGTCATAATGTTGAGCCATATAGGGCAATAAATATATGTAAAAAATATAGAGGCTTTTATTTTGTAGGGTCCCTGGAGTCTTATTTTGAAAGTCTATCAGTGCTGAGTGGCAAGGGAAGTGTCATGGACAGTTGTCATATAGTATCCATTTCCAAATGTTAAATCAGTCCTTTCACCCTCCATTAGATTAATATGTGCTGTTTAAAACAGCAGAGGTAAAATCTGTTTGAAGCTTGGTAACCTTGACAACGCTTAACGAGCCTCTCACTGACACAGACAACAGCTGCACTCACTATTGGTTTCTTCTTCCCAGGCTTTTTTGTATGGGAAGAACGGCACCGAACAAACGACTACTGATCAAAAACCGTATGAGTTATTCAAAAAACATTTTCACCATGAGCATCAGCAATCCTTCGACTCCAACTATACCAACTTTGGTGTATGTGTGTCATTCAGAAAAATATTTATGACGAGTTGAAAACACAGTCTGATTCGTTTCTCTCCCATCTTCAGCTCAAAAAGAATAGAGAAAGGCTGAAACTCTCATCGACTTTAGGTTGGTCTGGAGGGTTTTTAAGGAAAAGTATTAATCCTACCGTAATTCCGAAGACATTGTGTGAGTCCAGAGGTTTCAGTCTACAAACTGACCAAAAATGGTGACTGTAGCTCCAAATATGTGGCCGTGAGGGCGAGAATAAGATGTTTGATCTTAAAAAAATGGCCGCCTCACACTAAGATTTCAGCAGCTGCACTCTAGCAGGCTGCTGCAGAAGCTAACTGTCAGCTAGCTTCCAGGTGCTTACCCTCCGAACAAACGACTGCTGAGCAAAAACCGTAAAAGATATCTGAAAAATTCTTTCAGTGAAAGCAACATCTATCCTTTGTCTCAGACTGGGGTAACCTTCATGTCTGTAGGTCTTTCACAACCCAAAACGAAGCACAAACAAAATGGTTGGCCCACCTGCTCCTCCCTTTGTTTGAACTGCAGGACCTCACTCTCACTCACCTTTTAGCTGCTAAAGCACCCCTCCGAACAAACGACTGCTGAGTAAAAACCGTAAAAGGTATCTGAAAAATTCTTTTTATCTAAGCGACAGCTATATCTTGTCTTCAATTGGAGTAACTTTCATGGCTGTAGGTCATCTACAAACTGAATGGGAAGAGAAAGAAAAAGAAAAAACGTTTCATCACACCTAAGCTTCTAATTGAGCTAGCTGCAGCAGATCACTCTCACTCAGCTTTCAGGTGCTTAAAATGTCCTCCGAACAAACGACTGCTGAGCAAAAACCGTATGAGTTATTCAAAATATTTTTTCACCGTGAGCGTCAGCCATCCTTCGACTCCAACTATGCCAACTTTGGTGTATGTGTGTCATTCAGAAAAATATTTATGACGAGTTTAAAACACATAGTCTGATTCGTTTTTCTCCCCTCTTCTGCTCCAAAACCAATGAAAAACGGCTCTGATTTTCATCGACTTTAGGTCGGTCTGGAGGGTTTTTAAGGAAAAGTATTAATCCTACCGTAATTCCGAAGATATTGTGTGGGTCCAGAGATTTCAGTCTACAAACTGACCAAAAATGGTGACTCTAGCTATAAATATGTGGCCGTGAGGGCGAGTTTAAAATGTTTTTTTGTGTTTAAAAAACGCCTGACTCACACTCTAGCTTTTCAGTTGCTCCACTCTAGCAGGCTGGATTTTGCTAAAACTTTTTGGCACTTGAGGTCTGATTATACAAAAACCGTAGCAGTTATCAACATACCGTCTTCAGTTTTAAATAGACGAAGGATTTATCTACAAACTGAGCTTTAAACTGTTTTTCTAGGTGAATGTATGCCGACACAGTGGAGCACTGTTTTTTATGCTTTTTTTTGCTCTCCCCATTCATTTCCTATGGGATATTTTTTGCGACGTTTTCGCTAATAATTCGCAAACCTTCGGACTAATGAGAAAGTTATATACAAGCACGCATCGCACCATTGGTCCCGACGCGTGTGCCAACTTTGGGCCCGATGCGACGAATGGTGCGTGACTAGTTACGCGCCGAAGTTTTGGTGGCGAGGAGAACTATAAGCTATAAAAATAACTAGAAAATTTCTAAAGAAATTTTGAGGGGGGCCACCTACTGCCCGTCTGGGGAACCGGACCAATACGGCCCTGGCCAGTGACGTCGGGGCTCCCCACACCAACTGCTTACGCCTTAGAGGGCTGCTGAGGGAAGGAAAGAGGGCTAGGTCATGGGCAAAGAGAGCTGTGTGCCACTTGTGCTGAAATCTGGGAAATAGACGTGCACAGCGTATGATGCACAAGTGTAATATGGGTTGTCCATATTGAACCGCAGTGGGTAAAGCCCAGTTGGCGGGCTTCGCCCGCCTGCTAGGAGCCTTCTCAGTGAAGAAAAAAATCACCAATGGCGGGCTCTGCCCGCCTTCTAAGAGCCATTGCAGTGATGAAATCACCAATGGCGGGCTCCGCCCGCCTGCTAAGAGCCATTGCAGTGATGTAATCACCTTTGGCGGGCTCCGCCCGCCTGTTACCATTGGCGGGCTCCGCCCGCCTTCTAAGAGCCATTGCAGTGATGAAATCACCAATGGCAATGAGCAATATGCCAGAATGTATGAGTGTGTATAAGGAAGAGGCTTTTATTCTGTAGAGTCCTTGTAGTCTTATTTTGAAAGTCTATCATGAATGTGCATCAAAAGATGGGTCACGCCCAGCAGTGATATAGAATCCATTTCCAAATGTTAAATCACTGGTTTTCCATGTTATTAGGTGAATAGTTGCTGTATTACAGAGTAAATGGGAGACTTTTATTGTGAAATTTGCTCTGGGGTGTGTTTTGAAAAGGTCACTAGAGTCTAATAAAAACAACCTGGAAGAGTTTGGGTCATAATGTTGAGCCATTTGCATCAATTAATGCATTAGTATAATCTAGAGGCTTTTATTTTGTAGGGTCGCTGGAGTCTTATTTTGAAAGTCCAACAGAGTTGTGTTTATAGAAAATGTTCAGACCCGTCAATGATAGTTGATTACTTTCCAATCGTTAAATCACTCTTTTTCCATGTTATTAGGGCAGTAGATGAAGCGGAAATGGGAGGCTTTTATTTTGAAATTTGCTATAGGGTGTGTTTTAAACAGTCTCCTAGAGTCTATTCTCTAAAACGGGGTTGAGTTTGGGTCATAATGTTGAGCCATATAGGGCAATAAATATATGTAAAAAATATAGAGGCTTTTATTTTGTAGGGTCCCTGGAGTCTTATTTTGAAAGTCTATCAGTGCTGAGTGGCAAGGGAAGTGTCATGGACAGCAGTCATATAGTATCCATTTCCCAATGTTAAATCAGTCCTTTCACCCTCCATTAGATTAATATGTGCTGTTTAAAACAGCAGAGGTAAAATCTGTTTGAAGCTTGGTAACCTTGACAACGCTTAACGAGCCTCTCACTAACACAGACAACAGCTGCACTCACTATTGGTTTCTTCTTCCCAGGCTTTTTTGTATGGGAAGAACGGCACCGAACAAACGACTACTGATCAAAAACCGTATGAGTTATTCAAAAAACATTTTCACCATGAGCATCAGCAATCCTTCGACTCCAACTATACCAACTTTGGTGTATGTGTGTCATTCAGAAAAATATTTATGACGAGTTGAAAACACATAGTCTGATTCGTTTCTCTCCCATCTTCAGCTCAAAAAGAATAGAGAAAGGCTGAAACTCTCATCGACTTTAGGTTGGTCTGGAGGGTTTTTAAGGAAAAGTATTAATCCTACCGTAATTCCGAAGACATTGTGTGAGTCCAGAGGTTTCAGTCTACAAACTGACCAAAAATGGTGACTGTAGCTCCAAATATGTGGCCGTGAGGGCGAGAATAAGATGTTTGATCTGAAAAAAATGGCCGCCTCACACTAAGATTTCAGCAGCTGCACTCTAGCAGGCTGCTGCAGAAGCTAACTGTCAGCTAGCTTCCAGGTGCTTACCCTCCGAACAAACGACTGCTGAGCAAAAACCGTAAAAGATATCTGAAAAATTCTTTCAGTGAAAGCAACATCTATCCTTTGTCTCAGACTGGGGTAACCTTCATGTCTGTAGGTCTTTCACAACCCAAAACGAAGCACAAACAAAATGGTTGGCCCACCTGCTCCTCCCTTTCTTTTAACTGCAGGACCTCACTCTCACTCACCTTTTAGCTGCTAAAGCACCCCTCCGAACAAACGACTGCTGAGTAAAAACCGTAAAAGGTATCTGAAAAATTCTTTTTATCTAAGCGACAGCTATATCTTGTCTTCGATTGGAGTAACTTTCATGGCTGTAGGTCATCTACAAACTGAATGGGAAGAGAAAGAAAAAGAAAAAACGTTTCATCACACCTAAGCTTCTAATTGAGCTAGCTGCAGCAGGTCACTGTCACTCAGCTTTCAGGTGCTTAAAATGTCCTCCGAACAAACGACTGCTGAGCAAAAACCGTAAGAGTTATTCAAAAAATTTTTTCACCGTGAGCGTCAGTCATCCTTCGACTCCAACTATGCCAACTTTGGTGTATGTGTGTCATTCAGAAAAATATTTATGACGAGTTTAAAACACATAGTCTGATTCGTTTTTCTCCCCTCTTCTGCTCCAAAACCAATGAAAAACGGCTCTGATTTTCATCGACTTTAGGTCGGTCTGGAGGGTTTTTAAGGAAAAGTATTAATCCTACCGTAATTCCGAAGATATTGTGTGGGTCCAGAGATTTCAGTCTACAAACTGACCAAAAATGGTGACTCTAGCTATAAATATGTGGCCGTGAGGGCGAGTTTAAAATGTTTTTTTGTGTTTAAAAAACGCCTGCCTCACACTCTAGCTTTTCAGTTGCTCCACTCTAGCAGGCTGGATTTTGCTAAAACTTTGTGGCGCTTGAGGTCTGATTATACAAAAACCGTAGCAGTTATCAACATACCGTCTTCAGTTTTAAATAGACGAAGGATTTATCTACAAACTGAGCTTTAAACTGTTTTTCTAGGTGAATGTATGCCGACACAGTGAAGTGCTGTTTTTTATGCTTATTTTTTCCTCTCCCCATTCATTTCCTATGGGATTTTTTTGCGACGTTTTCGCTAATAATTTGCAAACCTTCGGACTAATGAGAAAGTTTTATACAAGCACACATCACCCCATTGGTCCCGACGCGTGTGCCAACTTTGGGCCCGATCCGCCAAACCGTGCGGGACTAGTTACGCGCCGAAGTTTTGGGTATACGGGAGAATTATAATAATAACTAGAAAATTTCTAAAGAAATTTTGAGGGGGGCCACCTACTGCCCGTCTGGGGAACCGGGCCAATACGGCCCTGGCAAGTGACGTCGGGGCTCCCCAGACCAACTGCTTACGCCTTTGAGGGCTGCTGAGGGAAGGAAAGAGGGCAAGTTCATGGGCAAAGAGAGCTGTGTGCCACTTGTGCTGAAATCTGGGAAATAGACGTGCACAGAGTATGATGCACAAGGGTAATATGGGTTGTCCATATTGAAACACAGTGGGTAAAGCCCAGTTGGCGGGCTTCGCCCGCCTGCTAGGAGCCATCTCAGTGAAGAAAAAAATCACCAATGGCGGGCTCTGCCCGCCTTCTAAGAGCCATTGCAGTGATGAAATCACCAATGGCGGGCTCCGCCCGCCTGCTAAGAGCCATTGCAGTGATGTAATCACCTTTGGCGGGCTCCGCCCGCCTGTTACCATTGGCGGGCTCCGCCCGCCTTCTAAGAGCCATTGCAGTGATGAAATCACCAATGGCAATGAGCAATATGCCAGAATGTATGAGTGTGTATAAGGAAGAGGCTTTTATTCTGTAGAGTCCTTGTAGTCTTATTTTGAAAGTCTATCATGAATGTGCATCAAAAGATGGGTCACGCCCAGCAGTGATATAGAATCCATTTCCAAATGTTAAATCACTGGTTTTCCATGTTATTAGGTGAATAGTTGCTGTATTACAGAGTAAATGGGAGACTTTTATTGTGAAATTTGCTCTGGGGTGTGTTTTGAAAAGGTCACTAGAGTCTAATAAAAACAACCTGGAAGAGTTTGGGTCATAATGTTGAGCCATTTGCATCAATTAATGCATTACTATAATCTAGAGGCTTTTATTTTGTAGGGTCCCTGGAGTCTTATTTTGAAAGTCCAACAGAGTTGTGTTTATAGAAAATGTTCAGACCCGTCAATGATAGTTGATTACTTTCCAATCGTTAAATCACTCTTTTTCCATGTTATTAGGGCAGTAGATGAAGCGGAAATGGGAGGCTTTTATTTTGAAATTTGCTATAGGGTGTGTTTTAAACAGTCTCCTAGAGTCTATTCTCTAAAACGGGGTTGAGTTTGGGTCATAATGTTGAGCCATATAGAGCAATAAATATATGTAAAAAATATAGAGGCTTTTATTTTGTAGGGTCCCTGGAGTCTTATTTTGAAAGTCTATCAGTGCTGAGTGGCAAGGGAAGTGTCATGTACAGCAGTCATATAGTATCCATTTCCCAATGTTAAATCAGTCCTTTCACCCTCCATTAGATTAATATGTGCTGTTTAAAACAGCAGAGGTAAAATCTGTTTGAAGCTTGGTAACCTTGACAACGCTTAACGAGCCTCTCACTGACACAGACAACAGCTGCACTCACTATTGGTTTCTTCTTCCCAGGCTTTTTTGTATGGGAAGAACGGCACCGAACAAACGACTACTGATCAAAAACCGTATGAGTTATTCAAAAAACATTTTCACCATGAGCATCAGCAATCCTTCGACTCCAACTATACCAACTTTGGTGTATGTGTGTCATTCAGAAAAATATTTATGACGAGTTGAAAACACATAGTCTGATTCGTTTCTCTCCCATCTTCAGCTCAAAAAGAATAGAGAAAGGCTGAAACTCTCATCGACTTTAGGTTGGTCTGGAGGGTTTTTAAGGAAAAGTATTAATCCTACCGTAATTCCGAAGACATTGTGTGAGTCCAGAGGTTTCAGTCTACAAACTGACCAAAAATGGTGACTGTAGCTCCAAATATGTGGCCGTGAGGGCGAGAATAAGATGTTTGATCTTAAAAAAATGGCCGCCTCACACTAAGATTTCAGCAGCTGCACTCTAGCAGGCTGCTGCAGAAGCTAACTGTCAGCTAGCTTCCAGGTGCTTACCCTCCGAACAAACGACTGCTGAGCAAAAACCGTAAAAGATATCTGAAAAATTCTTTCAGTGAAAGCAACATCTATCCTTTGTCTCAGACTGGGGTAACCTTCATGTCTGTAGGTCTTTCACAACCCAAAACGAAGCACAAACAAAATGGTTGGCCCACCTGCTCCTCCCTTTGTTTGAACTGCAGGACCTCACTCTCACTCACCTTTTAGCTGCTAAAGCACCCCTCCGAACAAACGACTGCTGAGTAAAAACCGTAAAAGGTATCTGACAAATTCTTTTTATCTAAGCGACAGCTATATCTTGTCTTCAATTGGAGTAACTTTCATGGCTGTAGGTCATCTACAAACTGAATGGGAAGAGAAAGAAAAAGAAAAAAACGTTTCATCACACCTAAGCTTCTAATTGAGCTAGCTGCAGCAGGTCACTGTCACTCAGCTTTCAGGTGCTTAAAATGTCCTCCGAACAAACGACTGCTGAGCAAAAACCGTATGAGTTATTCAAAAAATTTTTTCACCGTGAGCGTCAGTCATCCTTCGACTCCAACTATGCCAACTTTGGTGTATGTGTGTCATTCAGAAAAATATTTATGACGAGTTTAAAACACATAGTCGGATTCGTTTTTCTCCCCTCTTCTGCTCCAAAACCAATGAAAAACGGCTCTGATTTTCATCGACTTTAGGTCGGTCTGGAGGGTTTTTAAGGAAAAGTATTAATCCTACCGTAATTCCGAAGATATTGTGTGGGTCCAGAGATTTCAGTCTACAAACTGACCAAAAATGGTGACTCTAGCTATAAATATGTGGCCGTGAGGGCGAGTTTAAAATGTTTTTTTGTGTTTAAAAAACGCCTGCCTCACACTCTAGCTTTTCAGTTGCTCCACTCTAGCAGGCTGGATTTTGCTAAAACTTTGTGGCGCTTGAGGTCTGATTATACAAAAACCGTAGCAGTTATCAACATACCGTCTTCAGTTTTAAATAGACGAAGGATTTATCTACAAACTGAGCTTCAAACTGTTTTTCTAGGTGAATGTATGGCGACACAGTGAAGTGCTGTTTTTTATGCTTTTTTTTTCCTCTCCCCATTCATTTCCTATGGGATTTTTTTGCGACGTTTTCGCTAATAATTCGCAAACCTTCGGACTAATGAGAAAGTTTTATACAAGCACACATCACCCCATTGGTCCCGACGCGTGTGCCAACTTTGGGCCCGATCCGCCAAACCGTGCGGGACTAGTTACGCGCCGAAGTTTTGGGTATACGGGAGAATTATAATAATAATAATACGCGGAATAAATATGTGCAATAGTAGTAGGTGGGCCATGCCTTCGGCATGTGGCCCCCCAACTAGAAAATTTCTAAAGAAATTTTGAGGGGGGCCACCTACTGCCCGTCTGGGGAACCGGGCCAATACGGCCCTGGCAAGTGACGTCGGGGCTCCCCAGACCAACTGCTTACGCCTTTGAGGGCTGCTGAGGGAAGGAAAGAGGGCAAGTTCATGGGCAAAGAGAGCTGTGTGCCACTTGTGCTGAAATCTGGGAAATAGACGTGCACAGAGTATGATGCACAAGGGTAATATGGGTTGTCCATATTGAAACACAGTGGGTAAAGCCCAGTTGGCGGGCTTCGCCCGCCTGCTAGGAGCCATCTCAGTGAAGAAAAAAATCACCAATGGCGGGCTCTGCCCGCCTTCTAAGAGCCATTGCAGTGATGAAATCACCAATGGCGGGCTCCGCCCGCCTGCTAAGAGCCATTGCAGTGATGTAATCACCTTTGGCGGGCTCCGCCCGCCTGTTACCATTGGCGGGCTCCGCCCGCCTTCTAAGAGCCATTGCAGTGATGAAATCACCAATGGCAATGAGCAATATGCCAGAATGTATGAGTGTGTATAAGGAAGAGGCTTTTATTCTGTAGAGTCCTTGTAGTCTTATTTTGAAAGTCTATCATGAATGTGCATCAAAAGATGGGTCACGCCCAGCAGTGATATAGAATCCATTTCCAAATGTTAAATCACTGGTTTTCCATGTTATTAGGTGAATAGTTGCTGTATTACAGAGTAAATGGGAGACTTTTATTGTGAAATTTGCTCTGGGGTGTGTTTTGAAAAGGTCACTAGAGTCTAATAAAAACAACCTGGAAGAGTTTGGGTCATAATGTTGAGCCATTTGCATCAATTAATGCATTACTATAATCTAGAGGCTTTTATTTTGTAGGGTCCCTGGAGTCTTATTTTGAAAGTCCAACAGAGTTGTGTTTATAGAAAATGTTCAGACCCGTCAATGATAGTTGATTACTTTCCAATCGTTAAATCACTCTTTTTCCATGTTATTAGGGCAGTAGATGAAGCGGAAATGGGAGGCTTTTATTTTGAAATTTGCTATAGGGTGTGTTTTAAACAGTCTCCTAGAGTCTATTCTCTAAAACGGGGTTGAGTTTGGGTCATAATGTTGAGCCATATAGAGCAATAAATATATGTAAAAAATATAGAGGCTTTTATTTTGTAGGGTCCCTGGAGTCTTATTTTGAAAGTCTATCAGTGCTGAGTGGCAAGGGAAGTGTCATGTACAGCAGTCATATAGTATCCATTTCCCAATGTTAAATCAGTCCTTTCACCCTCCATTAGATTAATATGTGCTGTTTAAAACAGCAGAGGTAAAATCTGTTTGAAGCTTGGTAACCTTGACAACGCTTAACGAGCCTCTCACTGACACAGACAACAGCTGCACTCACTATTGGTTTCTTCTTCCCAGGCTTTTTTGTATGGGAAGAACGGCACCGAACAAACGACTACTGATCAAAAACCGTATGAGTTATTCAAAAAACATTTTCACCATGAGCATCAGCAATCCTTCGACTCCAACTATACCAACTTTGGTGTATGTGTGTCATTCAGAAAAATATTTATGACGAGTTGAAAACACATAGTCTGATTCGTTTTTCTCCCATCTTCAGCTCAAAAAGAATGGAGAAAGGCTGAAACTCTCATCCACTTTAGGTTGGTCTGGAGGGTTTTTAAGGCAAAGTATTAATCCTACCGTAATTCCGAAGACATTGTGTGAGTCCAGAGGTTTCAGTCTACAAACTGACCAAAAATGGTGACTGTAGCTCCAAATATGTGGCCGTGAGGGCGAGAATAAGATGTTTGATCTTAAAAAATGGCCGCCTCACACTAAGATTTCAGCAGCTGCACTCTAGCAGGCTGCTGCAGAAGCTAACTGTCAGCTAGCTTCCAGGTGCTTACCCTCCGAACAAACGACTGCTGAGCAAAAACCGTAAAAGATATCTGAAAAATTCTTTCAGTGAAAGCAACATCTATCCTTTGTCTCAGACTGGGGTAACCTTCATGTCTGTAGGTCTTTCACAACCCAAAACGAAGCACAAACAAAATGGTTGGCCCACCTGCTCCTCCCTTTGTTTGAACTGCAGGACCTCACTCTCACTCACCTTTTAGCTGCTAAAGCACCCCTCCGAACAAACGACTGCTGAGTAAAAACCGTAAAAGGTATCTGAAAAATTCTTTTTATCTAAGCGACAGCTATATCTTGTCTTCAATTGGAGTAACTTTCATGGCTGTAGGTCATCTACAAACTGAATGGGAAGAGAAAGAAAAAGAAAAAACGTTTCATCACACCTAAGCTTCTAATTGAGCTAGCTGCAGCAGGTCACTGTCACTCAGCTTTCAGGTGCTTAAAATGTCCTCCGAACAAACGACTGCTGAGCAAAAACCGTATGAGTTATTCAAAAAATTTTTTCACCGTGAGCGTCAGTCATCCTTCGACTCCAACTATGCCAACTTTGGTGTATGTGTGTCATTCAGAAAAATATTTATGACGAGTTTAAAACACATAGTCGGATTCGTTTTTCTCCCCTCTTCTGCTCCAAAACCAATGAAAAACGGCTCTGATTTTCATCGACTTTAGGTCGGTCTGGAGGGTTTTTAAGGAAAAGTATTAATCCTACCGTAATTCCGAAGATATTGTGTGGGTCCAGAGATTTCAGTCTACAAACTGACCAAAAATGGTGACTCTAGCTATAAATATGTGGCCGTGAGGGCGAGTTTAAAATGTTTTTTTGTGTTTAAAAAACGCCTGCCTCACACTCTAGCTTTTCAGTTGCTCCACTCTAGCAGGCTGGATTTTGCTAAAACTTTGTGGCGCTTGAGGTCTGATTATACAAAAACCGTAGCAGTTATCAACATACCGTCTTCAGTTTTAAATAGACGAAGGATTTATCTACAAACTGAGCTTCAAACTGTTTTTCTAGGTGAATGTATGCCGACACAGTGAAGTGCTGTTTTTTATGCTTTTTTTTTCCTCTCCCCATTCATTTCCTATGGGATTTTTTTGCGACGTTTTCGCTAATAATTCGCAAACCTTCGGACTAATGAGAAAGTTTTATACAAGCACACATCACCCCATTGGTCCCGACGCGTGTGCCAACTTTGGGCCCGATCCGCCAAACCGTGCGGGACTAGTTACGCGCCGAAGTTTTGGGTATACGGGAGAATTATAATAATAACTAGAAAATTTCTAAAGAAATTTTGAGGGGGGCCACCTACTGCCCGTCTGGGGAACCGGGCCAATACGGCCCTGGCAAGTGACGTCGGGGCTCCCCAGACCAACTGCTTACGCCTTTGAGGGCTGCTGAGGGAAGGAAAGAGGGCAAGTTCATGGGCAAAGAGAGCTGTGTGCCACTTGTGCTGAAATCTGGGAAATAGACGTGCACAGCGTATGATGCACAAGGGTAATATGGGTTGTCCATATTGAAACACAGTGGGTAAAGCCCAGTTTGCGGGCTTCGCCCGCCTTCTGGGATCCATCTCAGTGAAGAAAAAAATCACCAATGGCGGGCTCTGCCCGCCTTCTAAGAGCCATTGCAGTGATGAAATCACCAATGGCGGGCTCCGCCCGCCTGCTAAGAGCCATTGCAGTGATGTAATCACCTTTGGCGGGCTCCGCCCGCCTGTTACCATTGGCGGGCTCCGCCCGCCTTCTAAGAGCCATTGCAGTGATGAAATCACCAATGGCAATGAGCAATATGCCAGAATGTATGAGTGTGTATAAGGAAGAGGCTTTTATTCTGTAGAGTCCTTGTAGTCTTATTTTGAAAGTCTATCATGAATGTGCATCAAAAGATGGGTCACGCCCAGCAGTGATATAGAATCCATTTCCAAATGTTAAATCACTGGTTTTCCATGTTATTAGGTGAATAGTTGCTGTATTACAGAGTAAATGGGAGACTTTTATTGTGAAATTTGCTCTGGGTGTGTTTTGAAAAGGTCACTAGAGTCTAATAAAAACAACCTGGAAGAGTTTGGGTCATAATGTTGAGCCATTTGCATCAATTAATGCATTAGTATAATCTAGAGGCTTTTATTTTGTAGGGTCCCTGGAGTCTTATTTTGAAAGTCCAACAGAGTTGTGTTTATAGAAAATGTTCAGACCCGTCAATGATAGTTGATTACTTTCCAATCGTTAAATCACTCTTTTTCCATGTTATTAGGGCAGTAGATGAAGCGGAAATGGGAGGCTTTTATTTTGAAATTTGCTATAGGGTGTGTTTTAAACAGTCTCCTAGAGTCTATTCTCTAAAACGGGGTTGAGTTTGGGTCATAATGTTGAGCCATATAGGGCAATAAATATATGTAAAAAATATAGAGGCTTTTATTTTGTAGGGTCCCTGGAGTCTTATTTTGAAAGTCTATCAGTGCTGAGTGGCAAGGGAAGTGTCATGGACAGCAGTCATATAGTATCCATTTCCCAATGTTAAATCAGTCCTTTCACCCTCCATTAGATTAATATGTGCTGTTTAAAACAGCAGAGGTAAAATCTGTTTGAAGCTTGGTAACCTTGACAACGCTTAACGAGCCTCTCACTGACACAGACAACAGCTGCACTCACTATTGGTTTCTTCTTCCCAGGCTTTTTTGTATGGGAAGAACGGCACCGAACAAACGACTACTGATCAAAAACCGTATGAGTTATTCAAAAAACATTTTCACCATGAGCATCAGCAATCCTTCGACTCCAACTATACCAACTTTGGTGTATGTATGTCATTCAGAAAAATATTTATGACGAGTTGAAAACACATAGTCTGATTCGTTTCTCTCCCATCTTCAGCTCAAAAAGAATAGAGAAAGGCTGAAACTCTCATCGACTTTAGGTTGGTCTGGAGGGTTTTTAAGGAAAAGTATTAATCCTACCGTAATTCCGAAGACATTGTGTGAGTCCAGAGGTTTCAGTCTACAAACTGACCAAAAATGGTGACTGTAGCTCCAAATATGTGGCCGTGAGGGCGAGAATAAGATGTTTGATCTGAAAAAAATGGCCGCCTCACACTAAGATTTCAGCAGCTGCACTCTAGCAGGCTGCTGCAGAAGCTAACTGTCAGCTAGCTTCCAGGTGCTTACCCTCCGAACAAACGACTGCTGAGCAAAAACCGTAAAAGATATCTGAAAAATTCTTTCAGTGAAAGCAACATCTATCCTTTGTCTCAGACTGGGGTAACCTTCATGTCTGTAGGTCTTTCACAACCCAAAACGAAGCACAAACAAAATGGTTGGCCCACCTGCTCCTCCCTTTCTTTTAACTGCAGGACCTCACTCTCACTCACCTTTTAGCTGCTAAAGCACCCCTCCGAACAAACGACTGCTGAGTAAAAACCGTAAAAGGTATCTGAAAAATTCTTTTTATCTAAGCGACAGCTATATCTTGTCTTCGATTGGAGTAACTTTCATGGCTGTAGGTCATCTACAACCTGAATGGGAAGAGAAAGAAAAAGAAAAAACGTTTCATCACACCTAAGCTTCTAATTGAGCTAGCTGCAGCAGGTCACTGTCACTCAGCTTTCAGGTGCTTAAAATGTCCTCCGAACAAACGACTGCTGAGCAAAAACCGTATGAGTTATTCAAAAAATTTTTTCACCGTGAGCGTCAGTCATCCTTCGACTCCAACTATGCCAACTTTGGTGTATGTGTGTCATTCAGAAAAATATTTATGACGAGTTTAAAACACATAGTCTGATTCGTTTTTCTCCCCTCTTCTGCTCCAAAACCAATGAAAAACAGCTCTGATTTTCATCGACTTTAGGTCGGTCTGGAGGGTTTTTAAGGAAAAGTATTAATCCTACCGTAATTCCGAAGATATTGTGTGAGTCCAGAGATTTCAGTCTACAAACTGACCAAAAATGGTGACTCTAGCTATAAATATGTGGCCGTGAGGGCGAGTTTAAAATGTTTTTTTGTGTTTAAAAAACGCCTGCCTCACACTCTAGCTTTTCAGTTGCTCCACTCTAGCAGGCTGGATTTTGCTAAAACTTTGTGGCGCTTGAGGTCTGATTATACAAAAACCGTAGCAGTTATCAACATACCGTCTTCAGTTTTAAATAGACGAAGGATTTATCTACAAACTGAGCTTCAAACTGTTTTTGTAGGTGAATGTATGCCGACACAGTGAAGTGCTGTTTTTTATGCTTTTTTTTTCCTCTCCCCATTCATTTCCTATGGGATTTTTTTGCGACGTTTTCGCTAATAATTCGCAAACCTTCGGACTAATGAGAAAGTTTTATACAAGCACACATCACCCCATTGGTCCCGACGCGTGTGCCAACTTTGGGCCCGATCCGCCAAACCGTGCGGGACTAGTTACGCGCCGAAGTTTTGGGTATACGGGAGAATTATAATAATAATAATAATACGCGGAATAAATATGTGCAATAGTAGTAGGTGGGCCATGCCTTCGGCATGTGGCCCCCCAATAATACGCGGAATAAATATGTGCAATAGTAGTAGGTGGGCCATGCCTTCGGCATGTGGCCCCCCAATAATACGCGGAATAAATATGTGCAATAGTAGTAGGTGGGCCATGCCTTCGGCATGTGGCCCCCCAACTAGAAAATTTCTAAAGAAATTTTGAGGGGGGCCACCTACTGCCCGTCTGGGGAACCGGGCCAATACGGCCCTGGCAAGTGACGTCGGGGCTCCCCAGACCAACTGCTTACGCCTTTGAGGGCTGCTGAGGGAAGGGAAGAGGGCAAGTTCATGGGCAAAGAGAGCTGTGTGCCACTTGTGCTGAAATCTGGGAAATAGACGTGCACAGCGTATGATGCACAAGGGTAATATGGGTTGTCCATATTGAAACACAGTGGGTGAAGCCCAGTTGGCGGGCTTCGCCCGCCTGCTAGGAGCCATCTCAGTGAAGAAAAAAATCACCAATGGCGGGCTCTGCCCGCCTTCTAAGAGCCATTGCAGTGATGAAATCACCAATGGCGGGCTCCGCCCGCCTGCTAAGAGCCATTGCAGTGATGTAATCACCTTTGGCGGGCTCCGCCCGCCTGTTACCATTGGCGGGCTCCGCCCGCCTTCTAAGAGCCATTGCAGTGATGAAATCACCAATGGCAATGAGCAATATGCCAGAATGTATGAGTGTGTATAAGGAAGAGGCTTTTATTCTGTAGAGTCCTTGTAGTCTTATTTTGAAAGTCTATCATGAATGTGCATCAAAAGATGGGTCACGCCCAGCAGTGATATAGAATCCATTTCCAAATGTTAAATCACTGGTTTTCCATGTTATTAGGTGAATAGTTGCTGTATTACAGAGTAAATGGGAGACTTTTATTGTGAAATTTGCTCTGGGTGTGTTTTGAAAAGGTCACTAGAGTCTAATAAAAACAACCTGGAAGAGTTTGGGTCATAATGTTGAGCCATTTGCATCAATTAATGCATTAGTATAATCTAGAGGCTTTTATTTTGTAGGGTCCCTGGAGTCTTATTTTGAAAGTCCAACAGAGTTGTGTTTAGAGATTAATGTTCAGACCCATCAATGATAGTTAATGACTTTCCAATCGTTAAATCACTCTTTTTCCATTTTATTAGGGCAGTAGATGAAGCGGAAATGGGAGGCTTTTATTTTGAAATTTGCCATAGGGTGTGTTTTAAACAGTCTGCTAGAGTCTATTCTCTAAAATGGGGTTGAGTTTGGGTCATAATGTTGAGCCATATAGGGCAATAAATATATGTAAAAAATATAGAGGCTTTTATTTTGAAGGGTCCCTGGAGTCTTATTTTGAAAGTCTATCAGTGCTGAGTGGCAAGGGAAGTGTCATGGACGGCAGTCATATAGTATCCATTTCCCAATGTTAAATCAGTGCTTTCACCCTCCATTAGATTAATATGTGCTGTTTAAAACAGCAGAGGTAAAATCTGTTTGAAGCTTGGTTACCCTGACAACGCTTAATGAGCCTCTCACTGACACAGACAACAGCTGCACTCACTATTGGTTTCTTCTTCCCAGGCTTTTTTGTATGGGAAGAACGGCACCGAACAAACGACTGCTGAGCAAAAACCGTATGAGTTATTAAAAAAAAAATTTCACCATGAGCATCAGCAATCCTTCGACTCCAACTATACCAACTTTGGTGTATGTGTGTCATTCAGAACAATATTTATGACGACTTGAAAACACATAGTCTGATTCGTTTCTCTCCCATCTTCAGCTCAAAAAGAATAGAGAAAGGCTGAAACTCATCGACTTTAGGTTGGTCTGGAGGGTTTTTAAGGAAAAGTATTAATCCTACCGTAATTCCGAAGACATTGTGTGAGTCCAGAGGTTTCAGTCTACAAACTGACCAAAAATGGTGACTGTAGGTCCAAATATGTGGCCGTGAGGGCGAGAATAAGATGTTTGATCTTAAAAAAATGGCCGCCTCACACTAAGATTTCAGCAGCTGCACTCTAGCAGGCTGCTGCAGAAGCTAACTGTCAGCTAGCTTCCAGGTGCTTACCCTCCGAACAAACGACTGCTGAGCAAAAACCGTAAAAGGTATCTGAAAAATTCTTTCAGTGAAAGCAACATCTATCCTTTGTCTCAGACTGGGGTAACCTTCATGTCTGTAGGTCTTTCACAACCCAAAACGAAGCACAAACAAAATGGTTGGCCCACCTGCTCCTCCCTTTGTTTGAACTGCAGGACCTCACTCTCACTGACCTTTTAGCTGCTAAAGCACCCCTCCGAACAAACGACTGCTGAGTAAAAACCGTAAAAGGTATCTGAAAAATTCTTTTTATCTAAGCGACAGCTATATCTTGTCTTCAATTGGAGTAACTTTCATGGCTGTAGGTCATCTACAAACTGAATGGGAAGAGAAAGAAAAAGAAAAAACGTTTCATCACACCTAAGCTTCTAATTGAGCTAGCTGCAGCAGGTCACTGTCACTCAGCTTTCAGGTGCTTAAAATGTCCTCCGAACAAACGACTGCTGAGCAAAAACCGTATGAGTTATTCAAAAAAAATTTTCACCGTGAGCGTCAGTCATCCTTCGACTCCAACTATGCCAACTTTGGTGTATGTGTGTCATTCAGAAAAATATTTATGACGAGTTTAAAACACATAGTCTGATTCGTTTTTCTCCCCTCTTCTGCTCCAAAACCAATGAAAAACGGCTCTGATTTTCATCGACTTTAGGTCGGTCTGGAGGGTTTTTAAGGAAAAGTATTAATCCTACCGTAATTCCGAAGATATTGTGTGGGTCCAGAGATTTCAGTCTACAAACTGACCAAAAATGGTGACTCTAGCTATAAATATGTGGCCGTGAGGGCGAGTTTAAAATGTTTTTTTGTGTTTAAAAAACGCCTGCCTCACACTCTAGCTTTTCAGTTGCTCCACTCTAGCAGGCTGGATTTTGCTAAAACTTTGTGGCGCTTGAGGTCTGATTATACAAAAACCGTAGCAGTTATCAACATACCGTCTTCAGTTTTAAATAGACGAAGGATTTATCTACAAACTGAGCTTCAAACTGTTTTTCTAGGTGAATGTATGCCGACACAGTGAAGTGCTGTTTTTTATGCTTTTTTTTTCCTCTCCCCATTCATTTCCTATGGGATTTTTTTGCGACGTTTTCGCTAATAATTCGCAAACCTTCGGACTAATGAGAAAGTTTTATACAAGCACACATCACCCCATTGGTCCCGACGCGTGTGCCAACTTTGGGCCCGATCCGCCAAACCGTGCGGGACTAGTTACGTGCCGAAGTTTTGGGTATACGGGAGAATTATAATAATAACTAGAAAATTTCTAAAGAAATTTTGAGGGGGGCCACCTACTGCCCGTCTGGGGAACAGGGCCAATACGGCCCTGGCAAGTGATGTCGGGGCTCCCCAGACCAACTGCTTACGCCTTTGAGGGCTGCTGAGGGAAGGAAAGAGGGCTAGGTCATGGGCAAAGAGAGCTGTGTGCCACTTGTGCTGAAATCTGGGAAATAGACGTGCACAGCGTATGATGCAAAAGGGTAATATGGGTTGTCCATATTGAACCGCAGTGGGTAAAGCTCAGTTGGTGGGCTCCGCCCGCCTGCTAGGAGCCCTTGCAGCGATGAAAAAAATCACCAATGGCGGGCTCTGCCCGCCTGCTAAGAGCCATTGCAGTGATGAAATCACCAATGGCGGGCTCCGCCCGCCTTCTAAGAGCCATTGCAGTGATGAAATCACCAATGGCGGGCTCCGCCCGCCTTCTAAGAGCCATTGCAGTGATGAAATTACAAATGGCAATGAGCAATATGCCAGAATGTATGAGTGTGTATAAGGAAGAGGCTTTTATTCTGTAGAGTCCCTGGAGTCTTATTTTGAAAGTCTATCATGGAAGTGCATCTAAAGATGGGTCATGCCCAGCAGTTATATAGAATCAATTTCCAAATGTTAAATCACTGGTTTTCCATGTTATTAGGTGAATAGTTGCTGTATTACAGAGTAAATGGGAGACTTTTATTGTGAAATTTGCTCTGGGTGTGTTTTGAAAAGGTCACTAGAGTCTAATAAAAACAACCTGGAAGAGTTTGGGTCATAATGTTGAGCCATTTGCATCAATTAATGCATTAGTATAATCTAGAGGCTTTTATTTTGTAGGGTCGCTGGAGTCTTATTTTGAAAGTCCAACAGAGTTGTGTTTATAGAAAATGTTCAGACCCGTCAATGATAGTTGATTACTTTCCAATCGTTAAATCACTCTTTTTCCATGTTATTAGGGCAGTAGATGAAGCGGAAATGGGAGGCTTTTATTTTGAAATTTGCTATAGGGTGTGTTTTAAACAGTCTCCTAGAGTCTATTCTCTAAAACGGGGTTGAGTTTGGGTCATAATATTGAGCCATATAGGGCAATAAATATATGTAAAAAATATAGAGGCTTTTATTTTGTAGGGTCCCTGGAGTCTTATTTTGAAAGTCTATCAGTGCTGAGTGGCAAGGGAAGTGTCATGGACAGCAGTCATATAGTATCCATTTCCCAATGTTAAATCAGTCCTTTCACCCTCCATTAGATTAATATGTGCTGTTTAAAACAGCAGAGGTAAAATCTGTTTGAAGCTTGGTAACCTTGACAACGCTTAACGAGCCTCTCACTGACACAGACAACAGCTGCACTCACTATTGGTTTCTTCTTCCCAGGCTTTTTTGTATGGGAAGAACGGCAACGAAAACAAACGACTACTGATCAAAAACCGTATGAGTTATTCAAAAAACATTTTCACCATGAGCATCAGCAATCCTTCGACTCCAAGTATACCAACTTTGGTGTATGTGTGTCATTCAGAACAATATTTATGACGACTTGAAAACACATAGTCTGATTCGTTTCTCTCCCATCTTCAGCTCAAAAAGAATGGAGAAAGGCTGAAACTCATCGACTTTAGGTTGGTCTGGAGGGTTTTTAAGGAAAAGTATTAATCCTACCGTAATTCCGAAGACATTGTGTGAGTCCAGAGGTTTCAGTCTACAAACTGACCAAAAATGGTGACTGTAGCTCCAAATATGTGGCCGTGAGGGCGAGAATAAGATGTTTGATCTTAAAAAAATGGCCGCCTCACACTAAGATTTCAGCAGCTGCACTCTAGCAGGCTGCTGCAGAAGCTAACTGTCAGCTAGCTTCCAGGTGCTTACCCTCCGAACAAACGACTGCTGAGCAAAAACCGTAAAAGATATCTGAAAAATTCTTTCAGTGAAAGCAACATCTATCCTTTGTCTCAGACTGGGGTAACCTTCATGTCTGTAGGTCTTTCACAACCCAAAACGAAGCACAAACAAAATGGTTGGCCCACCTGCTCCTCCCTTTGTTTGAACTGCAGGACCTCACTCTCACTCACCTTTTAGCTGCTAAAGCACCCCTCCGAACAAACGACTGCTGAGTAAAAACCGTAAAAGGTGTCTGAAAAATTCTTTTTATCTAAGCGACAGCTATATCTTGTCTTCAATTGGAGTAACTTTCATGGCTGTAGGTCATCTACAAACTGAATGGGAAGAGAAAGAAAAAGAAAAAACGTTTCATCACACCTAAGCTTCTAATTGAGCTAGCTGCAGCAGGTCACTGTCACTCAGCTTTCAGGTGCTTAAAATGTCCTCCGAACAAACGACTGCTGAGCAAAAACCGTATGAGTTATTCAAAAAATTTTTTCAGCGTGAGCGTCAGACATCCTTCGACTCCAACTATGCCAACTTTGGTGTATGTGTGTCATTCAGAAAAATATTTATGACGAGTTTAAAACACATAGTCGGATTCGTTTTTCTCCCCTCTTCTGCTCCAAAACCAATGAAAAACGGCTCTGATTTTCATCGACTTTAGGTCGGTCTGGAGGGTTTTTAAGGAAAAGTATTAATCCTACCGTAATTCCGAAGATATTGTGTGGGTCCAGAGATTTCAGTCTACAAACTGACCAAAAATGGTGACTCTAGCTATAAATATGTGGCCGTGAGGGCGAGTTTAAAATGTTTTTTTGTGTTTAAAAAACGCCTGCCTCACACTCTAGCTTTTCAGTTGCTCCACTCTAGCAGGCTGGATTTTGCTAAAACTTTGTGGCGCTTGAGGTCTGATTATACAAAAACCGTAGCAGTTATCAACATACCGTCTTCAGTTTTAAATAGACGAAGGATTTATCTACAAACTGAGCTTCAAACTGTTTTTCTAGGTGAATGTATGCCGACACAGTGAAGTGCTGTTTTTTATGCTTTTTTTTTCCTCTCCCCATTCATTTCCTATGGGATTTTTTTGCGACGTTTTCGCTAATAATTCGCAAACCTTCGGACTAATGAGAAAGTTTTATACAAGCACACATCACCCCATTGGTCCCGACGCGTGTGCCAACTTTGGGCCCGATCCGCCAAACCGTGCGGGACTAGTTACGCGCCGAAGTTTTGGGTATACGGGAGAATTATAATAATAATAATACGCGGAATAAATATGTGCAATAGTAGTAGGTGGGCCATGCCTTCGGCATGTGGCCCCCCAATAATACGCGGAATAAATATGTGCAATAGTAGTAGGTGGGCCATGCCTTCGGCATGTGGCCCCCCAACTAGAAAATTTCTAAAGAAATTTTGAGGGGGGCCACCTACTGCCCGTCTGGGGAACCGGGCCAATACGGCCCTGGCAAGTGACGTCGGGGCTCCCCAGACCAACTGCTTACGCCTTTGAGGGCTGCTGAGGGAAGGAAAGAGGGCAAGTTCATGGGCAAAGAGAGCTGTGTGCCACTTGTGCTGACATCTGGGAAATAGACGTGCACAGCGTATGATGCACAAGGGTAATATGGGTTGTCCATATTGAAACACAGTGGGTAAAGCCCAGTTGGCGGGCTTCGCCCGCCTGCTAGGAGCCATCTCAGTGAAGAAAAAAATCACCAATGGCGGGCTCTGCCCGCCTTCTAAGAGCCATTGCAGTGATGAAATCACCAATGGCGGGCTCCGCCCGCCTGCTAAGAGCCATTGCAGTGATGTAATCACCTTTGGCGGGCTCCGCCCGCCTGTTACCATTGGCGGGCTCCGCCCTCCTTCTAAGAGCCATTGCAGTGATGAAATCACCAATGGCAATGAGCAATATGCCAGAATGTATGAGTGTGTATAAGGAAGAGGCTTTTATTCTGTAGAGTCCTTGTAGTCTTATTTTGAAAGTCTATCATGAATGTGCATCAAAAGATGGGTCACGCCCAGCAGTGATATAGAATCCATTTCCAAATGTTAAATCACTGGTTTTCCATGTTATTAGGTGAATAGTTGCTTTATTACAGAGTAAATGGGAGACTTTTATTGTGAAATTTGCTCTGGGGTGTGTTTTGAAAAGGTCACTAGAGTCTAATAAAAACAACCTGGAAGAGTTTGGGTCATAATGTTGAGCCATTTGCATCAATTAATGCATTAGTATAATCTAGAGGCTTTTATTTTGTAGGGTCGCTGGAGTCTTATTTTGAAAGTCCAACAGAGTTGTGTTTATAGAAAATGTTCAGACCCGTCAATGATAGTTGATTACTTTCCAATCGTTAAATCACTCTTTTTCCATGTTATTAGGGCAGTAGATGAAGCGGAAATGGGAAGCTTTTATTTTGAAATTTGCTATAGGGTGTGTTTTAAACAGTCTCCTAGAGTCTATTCTCTAAAACGGGGTTGAGTTTGGGTCATAATGTTGAGCCATATAGGGCAATAAATATATGTAAAAAATATAGAGGCTTTTATTTTGTAGGGTCCCTGGAGTCTTATTTTGAAAGTCTATCAGTGCTGAGTGGCAAGGGAAGTGTCATGGACAGCAGTCATATAGTATCCATTTCCCAATGTTAAATCAGTCCTTTCACCCTCCATTAGATTAATATGTGCTGTTTAAAACAGCAGAGGTAAAATCTGTTTGAAGCTTGGTAACCTTGACAACGCTTAACGAGCCTCTCACTGACACAGACAACAGCTGCACTCACTATTGGTTTCTTCTTCCCAGGCTTTTTTGTATGGGAAGAACGGCACCGAACAAACGACTACTGATCAAAAACCGTATGAGTTATTCAAAAAACATTTTCACCATGAGCATCAGCAATCCTTCGACTCCAACTATACCAACTTTGGTGTATGTGTGTCATTCAGAAAAATATTTATGACGAGTTGAAAACACATAGTCTGATTCGTTTCTCTCCCATCTTCAGCTCAAAAAGAATAGAGAAAGGCTGAAACTCTCATCGACTTTAGGTTGGTCTGGACGGTTTTTAAGGAAAAGTATTAATCCTACCGTAATTCCGAAGACATTGTGTGAGTCCAGAGGTTTCAGTCTACAAACTGACCAAAAATGGTGACTGTAGCTCCAAATATGTGGCCGTGAGGGCGAGAATAAGATGTTTGATCTTAAAAGAATGGCCGCCTCACACTAAGATTTCAGCAGCTGCACTCTAGCAGGCTGCTGCAGAAGCTAACTGTCAGCTAGCTTCCAGGTGCTTACCCTCCGAACAAACGACTGCTGAGCAAAAACCGTAAAAGATATCTGAAAAATTCTTTCAGTGAAAGCAACATCTATCCTTTGTCTCAGACTGGGGTAACCTTCATGTCTGTAGGTCTTTCACAACCCAAAACGAAGCACAAACAAAATGGTTGGCCCACCTGCTCCTCCCTTTGTTTGAACTGCAGGACCTCACTCTCACTCACCTTTTAGCTGCTAAAGCACCCCTCCGAACAAACGACTGCTGAGTAAAAACCGTAAAAGGTATCTGAAAAATTATTTTTATCTAAGCGACAGCTATATCTTGTCTTCAATTGGAGTAACTTTCATGGCTGTAGGTCATCTACAACCTGAATGGGAAGAGAAAGAAAAAGAAAAAACGTTTTGTCACACCTGATCTTCTAATTGAGCTAGCTGCAGCAGGACACTCTCCCCCAGCTTTCAGCTGCTTAAAATGTCCTCCGAACAAACGACTGCTGAGCAAAAACCGTATGAGTTATTCAAAATATTTTTTCACCGTGAGCGTCAGCCATCCTTCGACTCCAACTATGCCAACTTTGGTGTATGTGTGTCATTCAGAAAAATATTTATGACGAGTTTAAAACACATAGTCTGATTCGTTTTTCTCCCCTCTTCTGCTCCAAAACCAATGAAAAACGGCTCTGATTTTCATCGACTTTAGGTCGGTCTGGAGGGTTTTTAAGGAAAAGTATTAATCCTACCGTAATTCCGAAGATATTGTGTGGGTCCAGAGATTTCAGTCTACAAACTGACCAAAAATGGTGACTCTAGCTATAAATATGTGGCCGTGAGGGCGAGTTTAAAATGTTTTTTTGTGTTTAAAAAACGCCTGCCTCACACTCTAGCTTTTCAGTTGCTCCACTCTAGCAGGCTGGATTTTGCTAAAACTTTGTGGCGCTTGAGGTCTGATTATACAAAAACCGTAGCAGTTATCAACATACCGTCTTCAGTTTTAAATAGACGAAGGATTTATCTACAAACTGAGCTTCAAACTGTTTTTCTAGGTGAATGTATGCCGACACAGTGAAGTGCTGTTTTTTATGCTTTTTTTTTCCTCTCCCCATTCATTTCCTATGGGATTTTTTTGCGACGTTTTCGCTAATAATTCGCAAACCTTCGGACTAATGAGAAAGTTTTATACAAGCACACATCACCCCATTGGTCCCGACGCGTGTGCCAACTTTGGGCCCGATCCGCCAAACCGTGCGGGACTAGTTACGTGCCGAAGTTTTGGGTATACGGGAGAATTATAATAACTAGAAAATTTCTAAAGAAATTTTGAGGGGGGCCACCTACTGCCCGTCTGGGGAACCGGGCCAATACGGCCCTGGCAAGTGACGTCGGGGCTCCCCAGACCAACTGCTTACGCCTTTGAGGGCTGCTGAGGGAAGGAAAGAGGGCAAGTTCATGGGCAAAGAGAGCTGTGTGCCACTTGTGCTGAAATCTGGGAAATAGACGTGCACAGCGTATGATGCACAAGGGTAATATGGGTTGTCCATATTGAAACACAGTGGGTAAAGCCCAGTTGGCGGGCTTTGCCCGCCTGCTGGGAGCCATCTCAGTGAAGAAAAAAATCACCAATGGCGGGCTCTGCCCGCCTTCTAAGAGCCATTGCAGTGATGAAATCACCAATGGCGGGCTCCGCCCGCCTGCTAAGAGCCATTGCAGTGATGTAATCACCTTTGGCGGGCTCCGCCCGCCTGTTACCATTGGCGGGCTCCGCCCGCCTTCTAAGAGCCATTGCAGTGATGAAATCACCAATGGCAATGAGCAATATGCCAGAATGTATGAGTGTGTATAAGGAAGAGGCTTTTATTCTGTAGAGTCCTTGTAGTCTTATTTTGAAAGTCTATCATGAATGTGCATCAAAAGATGGGTCACGCCCAGCAGTGATATAGAATCCATTTCCAAATGTTAAATCACTGGTTTTCCATGTTATTAGGTGAATAGTTGCTGTATTACAGAGTAAATGGGAGACTTTTATTGTGAAATTTGCTCTGGGGTGTGTTTTGAAAAGGTCACTAGAGTCTAATAAAAACAACCTGGAAGAGTTTGGGTCATAATGTTGAGCCATTTGCATCAATTAATGTATTAGTATAATCTAGAGGCTTTTATTTTGTAGGGTCCCTGGAGTCTTATTTTGAAAGTCCAACAGAGTTGTGTTTATAGAAAATGTTCAGACCCGTCAATGATAGTTGATTACTTTCCAATCGTTAAATCACTCTTTTTCCATGTTATTAGGGCAGTAGATGAAGCGGAAATGGGAGGCTTTTATTTTGAAATTTGCTATAGGGTGTGTTTTAAACAGTCTCCTAGAGTCTATTCTCTAAAACGGGGTTGAGTTTGGGTCATAATGTTGAGCCATATAGGGCAATAAATATATGTAAAAAATATAGAGGCTTTTATTTTGTAGGGTCCCTGGAGTCTTATTTTGAAAGTCTATCAGTGCTGAGTGGCAAGGGAAGTGTCATGGACAGCAGTCATATAGTATCCATTTCCCAATGTTAAATCAGTCCTTTCACCCTCCATTAGATTAATATGTGCTGTTTAAAACAGCAGAGGTAAAATCTGTTTGAAGCTTGGTAACCTTGACAACGCTTAACGAGCCTCTCACTGACACAGACAACAGCTGCACTCACTATTGGTTTCTTCTTCCCAGGCTTTTTTGTATGGGAAGAACGGCACCGAACAAACGACTACTGATCAAAAACCGTATGAGTTATTCAAAAAACATTTTCACCATGAGCATCAGCAATCCTTCGACTCCAACTATACCAACTTTGGTGTATGTGTGTCATTCAGAAAAATATTTATGACGAGTTGAAAACACATAGTCTGATTCGTTTCTCTCCCATCTTCAGCTCAAAAAGAATAGAGAAAGGCTGAAACTCTCATCGACTTTAGGTTGGTCTGGAGGGTTTTTAAGGAAAAGTATTAATCCTACCGTAATTCCGAAGACATTGTGTGAGTCCAGAGGTTTCAGTCTACAAACTGACCAAAAATGGTGACTGTAGCTCCAAATATGTGGCCGTGAGGGCGAGAATAAGATGTTTGATCTTAAAAAAATGGCCGCCTCACACTAAGATTTCAGCAGCTGCACTCTAGCAGGCTGCTGCAGAAGCTAACTGTCAGCTAGCTTCCAGGTGCTTACCCTCCGAACAAACGACTGCTGAGCAAAAACCGTAAAAGATATCTGAAAAATTCTTTCAGTGAAAGCAACATCTATCCTTTGTCTCAGACTGGGGTAACCTTCATGTCTGTAGGTCTTTCACAACCCAAAACGAAGCACAAACAAAATGGTTGGCCCACCTGCTCCTCCCTTTGTTTGAACTGCAGGACCTCACTCTCACTCACCTTTTAGCTGCTAAAGCACCCCTCCGAACAAACGACTGCTGAGTAAAAACCGTAAAAGGTATCTGAAAAATTCTTTTTATCTAAGCGACAGCTATATCTTGTCTTCAATTGGAGTAACTTTCATGGCTGTAGGTCATCTACAAACTGAATGGGAAGAGAAAGAAAAAGAAAAAACGTTTCATCACACCTAAGCTTCTAATTGAGCTAGCTGCAGCAGGTCACTGTCACTCAGCTTTCAGGTGCTTAAAATGTCCTCCGAACAAACGACTGCTGAGCAAAAACCGTATGAGTTATTCAAAAAAATTTTTCACCGTGAGCGTCAGTCATCCTTCGACTCCAACTATGCCAACTTTGGTGTATGTGTGTCATTCAGAAAAATATTTATGACGAGTTTAAAACACATAGTCTGATTCGTTTTTCTCCCCTCTTCTGCTCCAAAACCAATGAAAAACGGCTCTGATTTTCATCGACTTTAGGTCGGTCTGGAGGGTTTTTAAGGAAAAGTATTAATCCTACCGTAATTCCGAAGATATTGTGTGGGTCCAGAGATTTCAGTCTACAAACTGACCAAAAATGGTGACTCTAGCTATAAATATGTGGCCGTGAGGGCGAGTTTAAAATGTTTTTTTGTGTTTAAAAAACGCCTGCCTCACACTCTAGCTTTTCAGTTGCTCCACTCTAGCAGGCTGGATTTTGCTAAAACTTTGTGGCGCTTGAGGTCTGATTATACAAAAACCGTAGCAGTTATCAACATACCGTCTTCAGTTTTAAATAGACGAAGGATTTATCTACAAACTGAGCTTCAAACTGTTTTTCTAGGTGAATGTATGCCGACACAGTGAAGTGCTGTTTTTTATGCTTTTTTTTTCCTCTCCCCATTCATTTCCTATGGGATTTTTTTGCGACGTTTTCGCTAATAATTCGCAAACCTTCGGACTAATGAGAAAGTTTTATACAAGCACACATCACCCCATTGGTCCCGACGCGTGTGCCAACTTTGGGCCCGATCCGCCAAACCGTGCGGGACTAGTTACGCGCCGAAGTTTTGGGTATACGGGAGAATTATAATAATAACTAGAAAATTTCTAAAGAAATTTTGAGGGGGGCCACCTACTGCCCGTCTGGGGAACAGGGCCAATACGGCCCTGGCAAGTGATGTCGGGGCTCCCCAGACCAACTGCTTACGCCTTTGAGGGCTGCTGAGGGAAGGAAAGAGGGCTAGGTCATGGGCAAAGAGAGCTGTGTGCCACTTGTGCTGAAATCTGGGAAATAGACGTGCACAGCGTATGATGCAAAAGGGTAATATGGGTTGTCCATATTGAACCGCAGTGGGTAAAGCTCAGTTGGTGGGCTCCGCCCGCCTGCTAGGAGCCCTTGCAGCGATGAAAAAAATCACCAATGGCGGGCTCTGCCCGCCTGCTAAGAGCCATTGCAGTGATGAAATCACCAATGGCAATGAGCAATATGCCAGAATGTATGAGTGTGTATAAGGAAGAGGCTTTTATTCTGTAGAGTCCCTGGAGTCTTATTTTGAAAGTCTATCATGGAAGTGCATCTAAAGATGGGTCATGCCCAGCAGTTATATAGAATCAATTTCCAAATGTTAAATCACTGGTTTTCCATGTTATTAGGTGAATAGTTGCTGTATTACAGAGTAAATGGGAGACTTTTATTGTGAAATTTGCTCTGGGTGTGTTTTGAAAAGGTCACTAGAGTCTAATAAAAACAACCTGGAAGAGTTTGGGTCATAATGTTGAGCCATTTGCATCAATTAATGCATTAGTATAATCTAGAGGCTTTTATTTTGTAGGGTCGCTGGAGTCTTATTTTGAAAGTCCAACAGAGTTGTGTTTATAGAAAATGTTCAGACCCGTCAATGATAGTTGATTACTTTCCAATCGTTAAATCACTGTTTTTCCATGTTATTAGGGCAGTAGATGAAGCGGAAATGGGAGGCTTTTATTTTGAAATTTGCTATAGGGTGTGTTTTAAACAGTCTCCTAGAGTCTATTCTCTAAAACGGGGTTGAGTTTGGGTCATAATATTGAGCCATATAGGGCAATAAATATATGTAAAAAATATAGAGGCTTTTATTTTGTAGGGTCCCTGGAGTCTTATTTTGAAAGTCTATCAGTGCTGAGTGGCAAGGGAAGTGTCCTGGACAGCAGTCATATAGTATCCATTTCCCAATGTTAAATCAGTCCTTTCACCCTCCATTAGATTAATATGTGCTGTTTAAAACAGCAGAGGTAAAATCTGTTTGAAGCTTGGTAACCTTGACAACGCTTAACGAGCCTCTCACTGACACAGACAACAGCTGCACTCACTATTGGTTTCTTCTTCCCAGGCTTTTTTGTATGGGAAGAACGGCAACGAAAACAAACGACTACTGATCAAAAACCGTATGAGTTATTCAAAAAACATTTTCACCATGAGCATCAGCAATCCTTCGACTCCAAGTATACCAACTTTGGTGTATGTGTGTCATTCAGAAAAATATTTATGACGACTTGAAAACACATAGTCTGATTCGTTTCTCTTCCATCTTCAGCTCAAAAAGAATGGAGAAAGGCTGAAACTCATCGACTTTAGGTTGGTCTGGAGGGTTTTTAAGGAAAAGTATTAATCCTACCGTAATTCCGAAGACATTGTGTGAGTCCAGAGGTTTCAGTCTACAAACTGACCAAAAATGGTGACTGTAGCTCCAAATATGTGGCCGTGAGGGCGAGAATAAGATGTTTGATCTTAAAAAAATGGCCGCCTCACACTAAGATTTCAGCAGCTGCACTCTAGCAGGCTGCTGCAGAAGCTAACTGTCAGCTAGCTTCCAGGTGCTTACCCTCCGAACAAACGACTGCTGAGCAAAAACCGTAAAAGATATCTGAAAAATTCTTTCAGTGAAAGCAACATCTATCCTTTGTCTCAGACTGGGGTAACCTTCATGTCTGTAGGTCTTTCACAACCCAAAACGAAGCACAAACAAAATGGTTGGCCCACCTGCTCCTCCCTTTGTTTGAACTGCAGGACCTCACTCTCACTCACCTTTTAGCTGCTAAAGCACCCCTCCGAACAAACGACTGCTGAGTAAAAACCGTAAAAGGTGTCTGAAAAATTCTTTTTATCTAAGCGACAGCTATATCTTGTCTTCAATTGGAGTAACTTTCATGGCTGTAGGTCATCTACAAACTGAATGGGAAGAGAAAGAAAAAGAAAAAACGTTTCATCACACCTAAGCTTCTAATTGAGCTAGCTGCAGCAGGTCACTGTCACTCAGCTTTCAGGTGCTTAAAATGTCCTCCGAACAAACGACTGCTGAGCAAAAACCGTATGAGTTATTCAAAAATTTTTTTCACCGTGAGCGTCAGTCATCCTTCGACTCCAACTATGCCAACTTTGGTGTATGTGTGTCATTCAGAAAAATATTTATGACGAGTTTAAAACACATAGTCGGATTCGTTTTTCTCCCCTCTTCTGCTCCAAAACCAATGAAAAACGGCTCTGATTTTCATCGACTTTAGGTCGGTCTGGAGGGTTTTTAAGGAAAAGTATTAATCCTACCGTAATTCCGAAGATATTGTGTGGGTCCAGAGATTTCAGTCTACAAACTGACCAAAAATGGTGACTCTAGCTATAAATATGTGGCCGTGAGGGCGAGTTTAAAATGTTTTTTTGTGTTTAAAAAACGCCTGCCTCACACTCTAGCTTTTCAGTTGCTCCACTCTAGCAGGCTGGATTTTGCTAAAACTTTGTGGCGCTTGAGGTCTGATTATACAAAAACCGTAGCAGTTATCAACATACCGTCTTCAGTTTTAAATAGACGAAGGATTTATCTACAAACTGAGCTTCAAACTGTTTTTCTAGGTGAATGTATGGCGACACAGTGAAGTGCTGTTTTTTATGCTTTTTTTTTCCTCTCCCCATTCATTTCCTATGGGATTTTTTTGCGACGTTTTCGCTAATAATTCGCAAACCTTCGGACTAATGAGAAAGTTTTATACAAGCACACATCACCCCATTGGTCCCGACGCGTGTGCCAACTTTGGGCCCGATCCGCCAAACCGTGCGGGACTAGTTACGTGCCGAAGTTTTGGGTATACGGGAGAATTATAATAATAATAATACGCGGAATAAATATGTGCAATAGTAGTAGGTGGGCCATGCCTTCGGCATGTGGCCCCCCAATAACTAGAAAATTTCTAAAGAAATTTTGAGGGGGGCCACCTACTGCCCGTCTGGGGAACAGGGCCAATACGGCCCTGGCAAGTGATGTCGGGGCTCCCCAGACCAACTGCTTACGCCTTTGAGGGCTGCTGAGGGAAGGAAAGAGGGCTAGGTCATGGGCAAAGAGAGCTGTGTGCCACTTGTGCTGAAATCTGGGAAATAGACGTGCACAGCGTATGATGCAAAAGGGTAATATGGGTTGTCTATAGTGAACCGCAGTGGGTAAAGCTCAGTTGGTGGGCTCCGCCCGCCTGCTAGGAGCCCTTGCAGCGATGAAAAAAATCACCAATGGCGGGCAATGGCGCCTGCTAAGAGCCATTGCAGTGATGAAATCACCAATGGCGGGCTCCGCCCGCCTTCTAAGAGCCATTGCAGTGATGAAATCACCAATGGCGGGCTCTGCCCGCCTTCTAAGAGCCATTGCAGTGATGAAATTACAAATGGCAATGAGCAATATGCCAGAATGTATGAGTGTGTATAAGGAAGAGGCTTTTATTCTGTAGAGTCCCTGGAGTCTTATTTTGAAAGTCTATCATGGAAGTGCATCTAAAGATGGGTCATGCCCAGCAGTTATATAGAATCAATTTCCAAATATTAAATCACTGGTTTTCCATGTTATTAGGTGAATAGTTGCTGTATTACAGAGTAAATGGGAGACTTTTATTGTGAAATTTGCTCTGGGTGTGTTTTGAAAAGGTCACTAGAGTCTAATAAAAACAACCTGGAAGAGTTTGGGTCATAATGTTGAGCCATTTGCATCAATTAATGCATTAGTATAATCTAGAGGCTTTTATTTTGTAGGGTCGCTGGAGTCTTATTTTGAAAGTCCAACAGAGTTGTGTTTATAGAAAATGTTCAGACCCGTCAATGATAGTTGATTACTTTCCAATCGTTAAATCACTCTTTTTCCATGTTATTAGGGCAGTAGATGAAGCGGAAATGGGAGGCTTTTATTTTGAAATTTGCTATAGGGTGTGTTTTAAACAGTCTCCTAGAGTCTATTCTCTAAAACGGGGTTGAGTTTGGGTCATAATATTGAGCCATATAGGGCAATAAATATATGTAAAAAATATAGAGGCTTTTATTTTGTAGGGTCCCTGGAGTCTTATTTTGAAAGTCTATCAGTGCTGAGTGGCAAGGGAAGTGTCATGGACAGCAGTCATATAGTATCCATTTCCCAATGTTAAATCAGTCCTTTCACCCTCCATTAGATTAATATGTGCTGTTTAAAACAGCAGAGGTAAAATCTGTTTGAAGCTTGGTAACCTTGACAACGCTTAACGAGCCTCTCACTGACACAGACAACAGCTGCACTCACTATTGGTTTCTTCTTCCCAGGCTTTTTTGTATGGGAAGAACGGCACCGAACAAACGACTACTGATCAAAAACCGTATGAGTTATTCAAAAAACATTTTCACCATGAGCATCAGCAATCCTTCGACTCCAACTATACCAACTTTGGTGTATGTGTGTCATTCAGAAAAATATTTATGACGAGTTGAAAACACATAGTCTGATTCGTTTCTCTCCCATCTTCAGCTCAAAAAGAATGGAGAAAGGCTGAAACTCATCGACTTTAGGTTGGTCTGGAGGGTTTTTAAGGAAAAGTATTAATCCTACCGTAATTCCGAAGACATTGTGTGAGTCCAGAGGTTTCAGTCTACAAACTGACCAAAAATGGTGACTGTAGCTCCAAATATGTGGCCGTGAGGGCGAGAATAAGATGTTTGATCTTAAAAAAATGGCCGCCTCACACTAAGATTTCAGCAGCTGCACTCTAGCAGGCTGCTGCAGAAGCTAACTGTCAGCTAGCTTCCAGGTGCTTACCCTCCGAACAAACGACTGCTGAGCAAAAACCGTAAAAGATATCTGAAAAATTCTTTCAGTGAAAGCAACATCTATCCTTTGTCTCAGACTGGGGTAACCTTCATGTCTGTAGGTCTTTCACAACCCAAAACGAAGCACAAACAAAATGGTTGGCCCACCTGCTCCTCCCTTTGTTTGAACTGCAGGACCTCACTCTCACTCACCTTTTAGCTGCTAAAGCACCCCTCCGAACAAACGACTGCTGAGTAAAAACCGTAAAAGGTATCTGAAAAATTCTTTTTATCTAAGCGACAGCTATATCTTGTCTTCAATTGGAGTAACTTTCATGGCTGTAGGTCATCTACAAACTGAATGGGAAGAGAAAGAAAAAGAAAAAACGTTTCATCACACCTAAGCTTCTAATTGAGCTAGCTGCAGCAGGTCACTGTCACTCAGCTTTCAGGTGCTTAAAATGTCCTCCGAACAAACGACTGCTGAGCAAAAACCGTATGAGTTATTCAAAAAATTTTTTCACCGTGAGCGTCAGTCATCCTTCGACTCCAACTATGCCAACTTTGGTGTATGTGTGTCATTCAGAAAAATATTTATGACGAGTTTAAAACACATAGTCGGATTCGTTTTTCTCCCCTCTTCTGCTCCAAAACCAATGAAAAACGGCTCTGATTTTCATCGACTTTAGGTCGGTCTGGAGGGTTTTTAAGGAAAAGTATTAATCCTACCGTAATTCCGAAGATATTGTGTGGGTCCAGAGATTTCAGTCTACAAACTGACCAAAAATGGTGACTCTAGCTATAAATATGTGGCCGTGAGGGCGAGTTTAAAATGTTTTTTTGTGTTTAAAAAACGCCTGCCTCACACTCTAGCTTTTCAGTTGCTCCACTCTAGCAGGCTGGATTTTGCTAAAACTTTGTGGCGCTTGAGGTCTGATTATACAAAAACCGTAGCAGTTATCAACATACCGTCTTCAGTTTTAAATAGACGAAGGATTTATCTACAAACTGAGCTTCAAACTGTTTTTCTAGGTGAATGTATGCCGACACAGTGAAGTGCTGTTTTTTATGCTTTTTTTTTCCTCTCCCCATTCATTTCCTATGGGATTTTTTTGCGACGTTTTCGCTAATAATTCGCAAACCTTCGGACTAATGAGAAAGTTTTATACAAGCACACATCACCCCATTGGTCCCGACGCGTGTGCCAACTTTGGGCCCGATCCGCCAAACCGTGCGGGACTAGTTACGCGCCGAAGTTTTGGGTATACGGGAGAATTATAATAATAATAATACGCGGAATAAATATGTGCAATAGTAGTAGGTGGGCCATGCCTTCGGCATGTGGCCCCCCAATAATAATACGCGGAATAAATATGTGCAATAGTAGTAGGTGGGCCATGCCTTCGGCATGTGGCCCCCCAACTAGAAAATTTCTAAAGAAATTTTGAGGGGGGCCACCTACTGCCCGTCTGGGGAACCGGGCCAATACGGCCCTGGCAAGTGACGTCGGGGCTCCCCAGACCAACTGCTTACGCCTTTGAGGGCTGCTGAGGGAAGGAAAGAGGGCAAGTTCATGGGCAAAGAGAGCTGTGTGCCACTTGTGCTGACATCTGGGAAATAGACGTGCACAGCGTATGATGCACAAGGGTAATATGGGTTGTCCATATTGAAACACAGTGGGTAAAGCCCAGTTGGCGGGCTTCGCCCGCCTGCTAGGAGCCATCTCAGTGAAGAAAAAAATCACCAATGGCGGGCTCTGCCCGCCTTCTAAGAGCCATTGCAGTGATGAAATCACCAATGGCGGGCTCCGCCCGCCTGCTAAGAGCCATTGCAGTGATGTAATCACCTTTGGCGGGCTCCGCCCGCCTGTTACCATTGGCGGGCTCCGCCCTCCTTCTAAGAGCCATTGCAGTGATGAAATCACCAATGGCAATGAGCAATATGCCAGAATGTATGAGTGTGTATAAGGAAGAGGCTTTTATTCTGTAGAGTCCTTGTAGTCTTATTTTGAAAGTCTATCATGAATGTGCATCAAAAGATGGGTCACGCCCAGCAGTGATATAGAATCCATTTCCAAATGTTAAATCACTGGTTTTCCATGTTATTAGGTGAATAGTTGCTTTATTACAGAGTAAATGGGAGACTTTTATTGTGAAATTTGCTCTGGGGTGTGTTTTGAAAAGGTCACTAGAGTCTAATAAAAACAACCTGGAAGAGTTTGGGTCATAATGTTGAGCCATTTGCATCAATTAATGCATTAGTATAATCTAGAGGCTTTTATTTTGTAGGGTCGCTGGAGTCTTATTTTGAAAGTCCAACAGAGTTGTGTTTATAGAAAATGTTCAGACCCGTCAATGATAGTTGATTACTTTCCAATCGTTAAATCACTCTTTTTCCATGTTATTAGGGCAGTAGATGAAGCGGAAATGGGAAGCTTTTATTTTGAAATTTGCTATAGGGTGTGTTTTAAACAGTCTCCTAGAGTCTATTCTCTAAAACGGGGTTGAGTTTGGGTCATAATGTTGAGCCATATAGGGCAATAAATATATGTAAAAAATATAGAGGCTTTTATTTTGTAGGGTCCCTGGAGTCTTATTTTGAAAGTCTATCAGTGCTGAGTGGCAAGGGAAGTGTCATGGACAGCAGTCATATAGTATCCATTTCCCAATGTTAAATCAGTCCTTTCACCCTCCATTAGATTAATATGTGCTGTTTAAAACAGCAGAGGTAAAATCTGTTTGAAGCTTGGTAACCTTGACAACGCTTAACGAGCCTCTCACTGACACAGACAACAGCTGCACTCACTATTGGTTTCTTCTTCCCAGGCTTTTTTGTATGGGAAGAACGGCACCGAACAAACGACTACTGATCAAAAACCGTATGAGTTATTCAAAAAACATTTTCACCATGAGCATCAGCAATCCTTCGACTCCAACTATACCAACTTTGGTGTATGTGTGTCATTCAGAAAAATATTTATGACGAGTTGAAAACACATAGTCTGATTCGTTTCTCTCCCATCTTCAGCTCAAAAAGAATAGAGAAAGGCTGAAACTCTCATCGACTTTAGGTTGGTCTGGAGGGTTTTTAAGGAAAAGTATTAATCCTACCGTAATTCCGAAGACATTGTGTGAGTCCAGAGGTTTCAGTCTACAAACTGACCAAAAATGGTGACTGTAGCTCCAAATATGTGGCCGTGAGGGCGAGAATAAGATGTTTGATCTGAAAAAAATGGCCGCCTCACACTAAGATTTCAGCAGCTGCACTCTAGCAGGCTGCTGCAGAAGCTAACTGTCAGCTAGCTTCCAGGTGCTTACCCTCCGAACAAACGACTGCTGAGCAAAAACCGTAAAAGATATCTGAAAAATTCTTTCAGTGAAAGCAACATCTATCCTTTGTCTCAGACTGGGGTAACCTTCATGTCTGTAGGTCTTTCACAACCCAAAACGAAGCACAAACAAAATGGTTGGCCCACCTGCTCCTCCCTTTCTTTTAACTGCAGGACCTCACTCTCACTCACCTTTTAGCTGCTAAAGCACCCCTCCGAACAAACGACTGCTGAGTAAAAACCGTAAAAGGTATCTGAAAAATTCTTTTTATCTAAGCGACAGCTATATCTTGTCTTCGATTGGAGTAACTTTCATGGCTGTAGGTCATCTACAAACTGAATGGGAAGAGAAAGAAAAAGAAAAAACGTTTCATCACACCTAAGCTTCTAATTGAGCTAGCTGCAGCAGGTCACTGTCACTCAGCTTTCAGGTGCTTAAAATGTCCTCCGAACAAACGACTGCTGAGCAAAAACCGTATGAGTTATTCAAAAAATTTTTTCACCGTGAGCGTCAGTCATCCTTCGACTCCAACTATGCCAACTTTGGTGTATGTGTGTCATTCAGAAAAATATTTATGACGAGTTTAAAACACATAGTCTGATTCGTTTTTCTCCCCTCTTCTGCTCCAAAACCAATGAAAAACGGCTCTGATTTTCATCGACTTTAGGTCGGTCTGGAGGGTTTTTAAGGAAAAGTATTAATCCTACCGTAATTCCGAAGATATTGTGTGGGTCCAGAGATTTCAGTCTACAAACTGACCAAAAATGGTGACTCTAGCTATAAATATGTGGCCGTGAGGGCGAGTTTAAAATGTTTTTTTGTGTTTAAAAAACGCCTGCCTCACACTCTAGCTTTTCAGTTGCTCCACTCTAGCAGGCTGGATTTTGCTAAAACTTTGTGGCGCTTGAGGTCTGATTATACAAAAACCGTAGCAGTTATCAACATACCGTCTTCAGTTTTAAATAGACGAAGGATTTATCTACAAACTGAGCTTCAAACTGTTTTTCTAGGTGAATGTATGCCGACACAGTGAAGTGCTGTTTTTTATGCTTTTTTTTTCCTCTCCCCATTCATTTCCTATGGGATTTTTTTGCGACGTTTTCGCTAATAATTCGCAAACCTTCGGACTAATGAGAAAGTTTTATACAAGCACACATCACCCCATTGGTCCCGACGCGTGTGCCAACTTTGGGCCCGATCCGCCAAACCGTGCGGGACTAGTTAGGTGCCGAAGTTTTGGGTATACGGGAGAATTATAATAATAATAATAATACGCGGAATAAATATGTGCAATAGTAGTAGGTGGGCCATGCCTTCGGCATGTGGCCCCCCAATAATAATAATACGCGGAATAAATATGTGCAATAGTAGTAGGTGGGCCATGCCTTCGGCATGTGGCCCCCCAACTAGAAAATTTCTAAAGAAATTTTGAGGGGGGCCACCTACTGCCCGTCTGGGGAACCGGGCCAATACGGCCCTGGCAAGTGACGTCGGGGCTCCCCAGACCAACTGCTTACGCCTTTGAGGGCTGCTGAGGGAAGGAAAGAGGGCAAGTTCATGGGCAAAGAGAGCTGTGTGCCACTTGTGCTGAAATCTGGGAAATAGACGTGCACAGCGTATGATGCACAAGGGTAATATGGGTTGTCCATATTGAAACACAGTGGGTAAAGCCCAGTTGGCGGGCTTCGCCCGCCTGCTAGGAGCCATCTCAGTGAAGAAAAAAATCACCAATGGCGGGCTCTGCCCGCCTTCTAAGAGCCATTGCAGTGATGAAATCACCAATGGCGGGCTCCGCCCGCCTGCTAAGAGCCATTGCAGTGATGTAATCACCTTTGGCGGGCTCCGCCCGCCTGTTACCATTGGCGGGCTCCGCCCGCCTTCTAAGAGCCATTGCAGTGATGAAATCACCAATGGCAATGAGCAATATGCCAGAATGTATGAGTGTGTATAAGGAAGAGGCTTTTATTCTGTAGAGTCCTTGTAGTCTTATTTTGAAAGTCTATCATGAATGTGCATCAAAAGATGGGTCACGCCCAGCAGTGATATAGAATCCATTTCCAAATGTTAAATCACTGGTTTTCCATGTTATTAGGTGAATAGTTGCTGTATTACAGAGTAAATGGGAGACTTTTATTGTGAAATTTGCTCTGGGTGTGTTTTGAAAAGGTCACTAGAGTCTAATAAAAACAACCTGGAAGAGTTTGGGTCATAATGTTGAGCCATTTGCATCAATTAATGCATTAGTATAATCTAGAGGCTTTTATTTTGTAGGGTCCCTGGAGTCTTATTTTGAAAGTCCAACAGAGTTGTGTTTATAGAAAATGTTCAGACCCGTCAATGATAGTTGATTACTTTCCAATCGTTAAATCACTCTTTTTCCATGTTATTAGGGCAGTAGATGAAGCGGAAATGGGAGGCTTTTATTTTGAAATTTGCTATAGGGTGTGTTTTAAACAGTCTCCTAGAGTCTATTCTCTAAAACGGGGTTGAGTTTGGGTCATAATGTTGAGCCATATAGGGCAATAAATATATGTAAAAAAATATAGAGGCTTTTATTTTGTAGGGTCCCTGGAGTCTTATTTTGAAAGTCTATCAGTGCTGAGTGGCAAGGGAAGTGTCATGGACAGCAGTCATATAGTATCCATTTCCCAATGTTAAATCAGTCCTTTCACCCTCCATTAGATTAATATGTGCTGTTTAAAACAGCAGAGGTAAAATCTGTTTGAAGCTTGGTAACCTTGACAACGCTTAACGAGCCTCTCACTGACACAGACAACAGCTGCACTCACTATTGGTTTCTTCTTCCCAGGCTTTTTTGTATGGGAAGAACGGCACCGAACAAACGACTACTGATCAAAAACCGTATGAGTTATTCAAAAAACATTTTCACCATGAGCATCAGCAATCCTTCGACTCCAACTATACCAACTTTGGTGTATGTGTGTCATTCAGAAAAATATTTATGACGAGTTGAAAACACATAGTCTGATTCGTTTCTCTCCCATCTTCAGCTCAAAAAGAATAGAGAAAGGCTGAAACTCTCATCGACTTTAGGTTGGTCTGGAGGGTTTTTAAGGAAAAGTATTAATCCTACCGTAATTCCGAAGACATTGTGTGAGTCCAGAGGTTTCAGTCTACAAACTGACCAAAAATGGTGACTGTAGCTCCAAATATGTGGCCGTGAGGGCGAGAATAAGATGTTTGATCTGAAAAAAATGGCCGCCTCACACTAAGATTTCAGCAGCTGCACTCTAGCAGGCTGCTGCAGAAGCTAACTGTCAGCTAGCTTCCAGGTGCTTACCCTCCGAACAAACGACTGCTGAGCAAAAACCGTAAAAGATATCTGAAAAATTCTTTCAGTGAAAGCAACATCTATCCTTTGTCTCAGACTGGGGTAACCTTCATGTCTGTAGGTCTTTCACAACCCAAAACGAAGCACAAACAAAATGGTTGGCCCACCTGCTCCTCCCTTTCTTTTAACTGCAGGACCTCACTCTCACTCACCTTTTAGCTGCTAAAGCACCCCTCCGAACAAACGACTGCTGAGTAAAAACCGTAAAAGGTATCTGAAAAATTCTTTTTATCTAAGCGACAGCTATATCTTGTCTTCAATTGGAGTAACTTTCATGGCTGTAGATCATCTACAAACTGAATGGGAAGAGAAAGAAAAAGAAAAAACGTTTCATCACACCTAAGCTTCTAATTGAGCTAGCTGCAGCAGGTCACTGTCACTCAGCTTTCAGGTGCTTAAAATGTCCTCCGAACAAACGACTGCTGAGCAAAAACCGTATGAGTTATTCAAAAAATTTTTTCACCGTGAGCGTCAGTCATCCTTCGACTCCAACTATGCCAACTTTGGTGTATGTGTGTCATTCAGAAAAATATTTATGACGAGTTTAAAACACATAGTCTGATTCGTTTTTCTCCCCTCTTCTGCTCCAAAACCAATGAAAAACGGCTCTGATTTTCATCGACTTTAGGTCGGTCTGGAGGGTTTTTAAGGAAAAGTATTAATCCTACCGTAATTCCGAAGATATTGTGTGGGTCCAGAGATTTCAGTCTACAAACTGACCAAAAATGGTGACTCTAGCTATAAATATGTGGCCGTGAGGGCGAGTTTAAAATGTTTTTTTGTGTTTAAAAAACGCCTGCCTCACACTCTAGCTTTTCAGTTGCTCCACTCTAGCAGGCTGGATTTTGCTAAAACTTTGTGGCGCTTGAGGTCTGATTATACAAAAACCGTAGCAGTTATCAACATACCGTCTTCAGTTTTAAATAGACGAAGGATTTATCTACAAACTGAGCTTCAAACTGTTTTTCTAGGTGAATGTATGCCGACACAGTGAAGTGCTGTTTTTTATGCTTTTTTTTTCCTCTCCCCATTCATTTCCTATGGGATTTTTTTGCGACGTTTTCGCTAATAATTCGCAAACCTTCGGACTAATGAGAAAGTTTTATACAAGCACACATCACCCCATTGGTCCCGACGCGTGTGCCAACTTTGGGCCCGATCCGCCAAACCGTGCGGGACTAGTTACGCGCCGAAGTTTTGGGTATACGGGAGAATTATAATAATAACTAGAAAATTTCTAAAGAAATTTTGAGGGGGGCCACCTACTGCCCGTCTGGGGAACCGGGCCAATACGGCCCTGGCAAGTGACGTCGGGGCTCCCCAGACCAACTGCTTACGCCTTTGAGGGCTGCTGAGGGAAGGAAAGAGGGCAAGTTCATGGGCAAAGAGAGCTGTGTGCCACTTGTGCTGAAATCTGGGAAATAGACGTGCACAGCGTATGATGCACAAGGGTAATATGGGTTGTCCATATTGAAACACAGTGGGTAAAGCCCAGTTGGCGGGCTTCGCCCGCCTGCTAGGAGCCATCTCAGTGAAGAAAAAAATCACCAATGGCGGGCTCTGCCCGCCTTCTAAGAGCCATTGCAGTGATGAAATCACCAATGGCGGGCTCCGCCCGCCTGCTAAGAGCCATTGCAGTGATGTAATCACCTTTGGCGGGCTCCGCCCGCCTGTTACCATTGGCGGGCTCCGCCCTCCTTCTAAGAGCCATTGCAGTGATGAAATCACCAATGGCAATGAGCAATATGCCAGAATGTATGAGTGTGTATAAGGAAGAGGCTTTTATTCTGTAGAGTCCTTGTAGTCTTATTTTGAAAGTCTATCATGAATGTGCATCAAAAGATGGGTCACGCCCAGCAGTGATATAGAATCCATTTCCAAATGTTAAATCACTGGTTTTCCATGTTATTAGGTGAATAGTTGCTGTATTACAGAGTAAATGGGAGACTTTTATTGTGAAATTTGCTCTGGGGTGTGTTTTGAAAAGGTCACTAGAGTGTAATAAAAACAACCTGGAAGAGTTTGGGTCATAATGTTGAGCCATTTGCATCAATTAATGCATTAGTATAATCTAGAGGCTTTTATTTTGTAGGGTCCCTGGAGTCTTATTTTGAAAGTCCAACAGAGTTGTGTTTATAGAAAATGTTCAGACCCGTCAATGATAGTTGATTACTTTCCAATCGTTAAATCACTCTTTTTCCATGTTATTAGGGCAGTAGATGAAGCGGAAATGGGAGGCTTTTATTTTGAAATTTGCTATAGGGTGTGTTTTAAACAGTCTCCTAGAGTCTATTCTCTAAAACGGGGTTGAGTTTGGGTCATAATGTTGAGCCATATAGGGCAATAAATATATGTAAAAAATATAGAGGCTTTTATTTTGTAGGGTCCCTGGAGTCTTATTTTGAAAGTCTATCAGTGCTGAGTGGCAAGGGAAGTGTCATGGACAGCAGTCATATAGTATCCATTTCCCAATGTTAAATCAGTCCTTTCACCCTCCATTAGATTAATATGTGCTGTTTAAAACAGCAGAGGTAAAATCTGTTTGAAGCTTGGTAACCTTGACAACGCTTAACGAGCCTCTCACTGACACAGACAACAGCTGCACTCACTATTGGTTTCTTCTTCCCAGGCTTTTTTGTATGGGAAGAACGGCACCGAACAAACGACTACTGATCAAAAACCGTATGAGTTATTCAAAAAACATTTTCACCATGAGCATCAGCAATCCTTCGACTCCAACTATACCAACTTTGGTGTATGTGTGTCATTCAGAAAAATATTTATGACCAGTTGAAAACACATAGTCTGATTCGTTTCTCTCCCATCTTCAGCTCAAAAAGAATAGAGAAAGGCTGAAACTCTCATCGACTTTAGGTTGGTCTGGAGGGTTTTTAAGGAAAAGTATTAATCCTACCGTAATTCCGAAGACATTGTGTGAGTCCAGAGGTTTCAGTCTACAAACTGACCAAAAATGGTGACTGTAGCTCCAAATATGTGGCCGTGAGGGCGAGAATAAGATGTTTGATCTTAAAAAAATGGCCGCCTCACACTAAGATTTCAGCAGCTGCACTCTAGCAGGCTGCTGCAGAAGCTAACTGTCAGCTAGCTTCCAGGTGCTTACCCTCCGAACAAACGACTGCTGAGCAAAAACCGTAAAAGGTATCTGAAAAATTCTTTAAGTGAAAGCAACATCTATCCTTTGTCTCAGACTGGGGTAACCTTCATGTCTGTAGGTCTTTCACAACCCAAAACGAAGCACAAACAAAATGGTTGGCCCACCTGCTCCTCCCTTTGTTTGAACTGCAGGACCTCACTCTCACTGACCTTTTAGCTGCTAAAGCACCCCTCCGAACAAACGACTGCTGAGTAAAAACCGTAAAAGGTATCTGAAAAATTCTTTTTATCTAAGCGACAGCTATATCTTGTCTTCAATTGGAGTAACTTTCATGGCTGTAGGTCATCTACAACCTGAATGGGAAGAGAAAGAAAAAGAAAAAACGTTTCATCACACCTAAGCTTCTAATTGAGCTAGCTGCAGCAGGTCACTGTCACTCAGCTTTCAGGTGCTTAAAATGTCCTCCGAACAAACGACTGCTGAGCAAAAACCGTATGAGTTATTCAAAAAAATTTTTCACCGTGAGCGTCAGTCATCCTTCGACTCCAACTATGCCAACTTTGGTGTATGTGTGTCATTCAGAAAAATATTTATGACGACTTTAAAACACATAGTCTGATTCGTTTTTCTCCCCTCTTCTGCTCCAAAACCAATGAAAAACGGCTCTGATTTTCATCGACTTTAGGTCGGTCTGGAGGGTTTTTAAGGAAAAGTATTAATCCTACCGTAATTCCGAAGATATTGTGTGGGTCCAGAGATTTCAGTCTACAAACTGACCAAAAATGGTGACTCTAGCTATAAATATGTGGCCGTGAGGGCGAGTTTAAAATGTTTTTTTGTGTTTAAAAAACGCCTGCCTCACACTCTAGCTTTTCAGTTGCTCCACTCTAGCAGGCTGGATTTTGCTAAAACTTTGTGGCGCTTGAGGTCTGATTATACAAAAACCGTAGCAGTTATCAACATACCGTCTTCAGTTTTAAATAGACGAAGGATTTATCTACAAACTGAGCTTCAAACTGTTTTTCTAGGTGAATGTATGCCGACACAGTGAAGTGCTGTTTTTTATGCTTATTTTTTCCTCTCCCCATTCATTTCCTATGGGATTTTTTTGCGACGTTTTCGCTAATAATTCGCAAACCTTCGGACTAATGAGAAAGTTTTATACAAGCACACATCACCCCATTGGTCCCGACGCGTGTGCCAACTTTGGGCCCGATCCGCCAAACCGTGCGGGACTAGTTACGTGCCGAAGTTTTGGGTATACGGGAGAATTATAATAATAACTAGAAAATTTCTAAAGAAATTTTGAGGGGGGCCACCTACTGCCCGTCTGGGGAACCGGACCAATACGGCCCTGGCCAGTGACGTCGGGGCTCCCCACACCAACTGCTTACGCCTTAGAGGGCTGCTGAGGGAAGGAAAGAGGGCTAGGTCATGGGCAAAGAGAGCTGTGTGCCACTTGTGCTGAAATCTGGGAAATAGACGTGCACAGCGTATGATGCACAAGGGTAATATGGGTTGTCCATATTGAACCGCAGTGGGTAAAGCCCAGTTGGCGGGCTTCGCCCGCCTGCTAGGAGCCTTCTCAGTGAAGAAAAAAATCACCAATGGCGGGCTCTGCCCGCCTTCTAAGAGCCATTGCAGTGATGAAATCACCAATGGCGGGCTCCGCCCGCCTGCTAAGAGCCATTGCAGTGATGTAATCACCTTTGGCGGGCTCCGCCCGCCTGTTACCATTGGCGGACTCCGCCCGCCTTCTAAGAGCCATTGCAGTGATGAAATCACCAATGGCAATGAGCAATATGCCAGAATGTATGAGTGTGTATAAGGAAGAGGCTTTTATTCTGTAGAGTCCTTGTAGTCTTATTTTGAAAGTCTATCATGAATGTGCATCAAAAGATGGGTCACGCCCAGCAGTGATATAGAATCCATTTCCAAATGTTAAATCACTGGTTTTCCATGTTATTAGGTGAATAGTTGCTGTATTACAGAGTAAATGGGAGACTTTTATTGTGAAATTTGCTCTGGGGTGTGTTTTGAAAAGGTCACTAGAGTCTAATAAAAACAACCTGGAAGAGTTTGGGTCATAATGTTGAGCCATTTGCATCAATTAATGCATTAGTATAATCTAGAGGCTTTTATTTTGTAGGGTCGCTGGAGTCTTATTTTGAAAGTCCAACAGAGTTGTGTTTATAGAAAATGTTCAGACCCGTCAATGATAGTTGATTACTTTCCAATCGTTAAATCACTCTTTTTCCATGTTATTAGGGCAGTAGATGAAGCGGAAATGGGAGGCTTTTATTTTGAAATTTGCTATAGGGTGTGTTTTAAACAGTCTCCTAGAGTCTATTCTCTAAAACGGGGTTGAGTTTGGGTCATAATGTTGAGCCATATAGGGCAATAAATATATGTAAAAAATATAGAGGCTTTTATTTTGTAGGGTCCCTGGAGTCTTATTTTGAAAGTCTATCAGTGCTGAGTGGCAAGGGAAGTGTCATGGACAGCAGTCATATAGTATCCATTTCCCAATGTTAAATCAGTCCTTTCACCCTCCATTAGATTAATATGTGCTGTTTAAAACAGCAGAGGTAAAATCTGTTTGAAGCTTGGTAACCTTGACAACGCTTAACGAGCCTCTCACTAACACAGACAACAGCTGCACTCACTATTGGTTTCTTCTTCCCAGGCTTTTTTGTATGGGAAGAACGGCACCGAACAAACGACTACTGATCAAAAACCGTATGAGTTATTCAAAAAACATTTTCACCATGAGCATCAGCAATCCTTCGACTCCAACTATACCAACTTTGGTGTATGTGTGTCATTCAGAAAAATATTTATGACGAGTTGAAAACACATAGTCTGATTCGTTTCTCTCCCATCTTCAGCTCAAAAAGAATAGAGAAAGGCTGAAACTCTCATCGACTTTAGGTTGGTCTGGAGGGTTTTTAAGGAAAAGTATTAATCCTACCGTAATTCCGAAGACATTGTGTGAGTCCAGAGGTTTCAGTCTACAAACTGACCAAAAATGGTGACTGTAGCTCCAAATATGTGGCCGTGAGGGCGAGAATAAGATGTTTGATCTGAAAAAAATGGCCGCCTCACACTAAGATTTCAGCAGCTGCACTCTAGCAGGCTGCTGCAGAAGCTAACTGTCAGCTAGCTTCCAGGTGCTTACCCTCCGAACAAACGACTGCTGAGCAAAAACCGTAAAAGATATCTGAAAAATTCTTTCAGTGAAAGCAACATCTATCCTTTGTCTCAGACTGGGGTAACCTTCATGTCTGTAGGTCTTTCACAACCCAAAACGAAGCACAAACAAAATGGTTGGCCCACCTGCTCCTCCCTTTCTTTTAACTGCAGGACCTCACTCTCACTCACCTTTTAGCTGCTAAAGCACCCCTCCGAACAAACGACTGCTGAGTAAAAACCGTAAAAGGTATCTGAAAAATTCTTTTTATCTAAGCGACAGCTATATCTTGTCTTCGATTGGAGTAACTTTCATGGCTGTAGGTCATCTACAAACTGAATGGGAAGAGAAAGAAAAAGAAAAAACGTTTCATCACACCTAAGCTTCTAATTGAGCTAGCTGCAGCAGGTCACTGTCACTCAGCTTTCAGGTGCTTAAAATGTCCTCCGAACAAACGACTGCTGAGCAAAAACCGTAAGAGTTATTCAAAAAATTTTTTCACCGTGAGCGTCAGTCATCCTTCGACTCCAACTATGCCAACTTTGGTGTATGTGTGTCATTCAGAAAAATATTTATGACGAGTTTAAAACACATAGTCTGATTCGTTTTTCTCCCCTCTTCTGCTCCAAAACCAATGAAAAACGGCTCTGATTTTCATCGACTTTAGGTCGGTCTGGAGGGTTTTTAAGGAAAAGTATTAATCCTACCGTAATTCCGAAGATATTGTGTGGGTCCAGAGATTTCAGTCTACAAACTGACCAAAAATGGTGACTCTAGCTATAAATATGTGGCCGTGAGGGCGAGTTTAAAATGTTTTTTTGTGTTTAAAAAACGCCTGCCTCACACTCTAGCTTTTCAGTTGCTCCACTCTAGCAGGCTGGATTTTGCTAAAACTTTGTGGCGCTTGAGGTCTGATTATACAAAAACCGTAGCAGTTATCAACATACCGTCTTCAGTTTTAAATAGACGAAGGATTTATCTACAAACTGAGCTTTAAACTGTTTTTCTAGGTGAATGTATGCCGACACAGTGAAGTGCTGTTTTTTATGCTTATTTTTTCCTCTCCCCATTCATTTCCTATGGGATTTTTTTGCGACGTTTTCGCTAATAATTTGCAAACCTTCGGACTAATGAGAAAGTTTTATACAAGCACACATCACCCCATTGGTCCCGACGCGTGTGCCAACTTTGGGCCCGATCCGCCAAACCGTGCGGGACTAGTTACGCGCCGAAGTTTTGGGTATACGGGAGAATTATAATAATAACTAGAAAATTTCTAAAGAAATTTTGAGGGGGGCCACCTACTGCCCGTCTGGGGAACCGGGCCAATACGGCCCTGGCAAGTGACGTCGGGGCTCCCCAGACCAACTGCTTACGCCTTTGAGGGCTGCTGAGGGAAGGAAAGAGGGCAAGTTCATGGGCAAAGAGAGCTGTGTGCCACTTGTGCTGAAATCTGGGAAATAGACGTGCACAGAGTATGATGCACAAGGGTAATATGGGTTGTCCATATTGAAACACAGTGGGTAAAGCCCAGTTGGCGGGCTTCGCCCGCCTGCTAGGAGCCATCTCAGTGAAGAAAAAAATCACCAATGGCGGGCTCTGCCCGCCTTCTAAGAGCCATTGCAGTGATGAAATCACCAATGGCGGGCTCCGCCCGCCTGCTAAGAGCCATTGCAGTGATGTAATCACCTTTGGCGGGCTCCGCCCGCCTGTTACCATTGGCGGGCTCCGCCCGCCTTCTAAGAGCCATTGCAGTGATGAAATCACCAATGGCAATGAGCAATATGCCAGAATGTATGAGTGTGTATAAGGAAGAGGCTTTTATTCTGTAGAGTCCTTGTAGTCTTATTTTGAAAGTCTATCATGAATGTGCATCAAAAGATGGGTCACGCCCAGCAGTGATATAGAATCCATTTCCAAATGTTAAATCACTGGTTTTCCATGTTATTAGGTGAATAGTTGCTGTATTACAGAGTAAATGGGAGACTTTTATTGTGAAATTTGCTCTGGGGTGTGTTTTGAAAAGGTCACTAGAGTCTAATAAAAACAACCTGGAAGAGTTTGGGTCATAATGTTGAGCCATTTGCATCAATTAATGCATTACTATAATCTAGAGGCTTTTATTTTGTAGGGTCCCTGGAGTCTTATTTTGAAAGTCCAACAGAGTTGTGTTTATAGAAAATGTTCAGACCCGTCAATGATAGTTGATTACTTTCCAATCGTTAAATCACTCTTTTTCCATGTTATTAGGGCAGTAGATGAAGCGGAAATGGGAGGCTTTTATTTTGAAATTTGCTATAGGGTGTGTTTTAAACAGTCTCCTAGAGTCTATTCTCTAAAACGGGGTTGAGTTTGGGTCATAATGTTGAGCCATATAGAGCAATAAATATATGTAAAAAATATAGAGGCTTTTATTTTGTAGGGTCCCTGGAGTCTTATTTTGAAAGTCTATCAGTGCTGAGTGGCAAGGGAAGTGTCATGTACAGCAGTCATATAGTATCCATTTCCCAATGTTAAATCAGTCCTTTCACCCTCCATTAGATTAATATGTGCTGTTTAAAACAGCAGAGGTAAAATCTGTTTGAAGCTTGGTAACCTTGACAACGCTTAACGAGCCTCTCACTGACACAGACAACAGCTGCACTCACTATTGGTTTCTTCTTCCCAGGCTTTTTTGTATGGGAAGAACGGCACCGAACAAACGACTACTGATCAAAAACCGTATGAGTTATTCAAAAAACATTTTCACCATGAGCATCAGCAATCCTTCGACTCCAACTATACCAACTTTGGTGTATGTGTGTCATTCAGAAAAATATTTATGACGAGTTGAAAACACATAGTCTGATTCGTTTCTCTCCCATCTTCAGCTCAAAAAGAATAGAGAAAGGCTGAAACTCTCATCGACTTTAGGTTGGTCTGGAGGGTTTTTAAGGAAAAGTATTAATCCTACCGTAATTCCGAAGACATTGTGTGAGTCCAGAGGTTTCAGTCTACAAACTGACCAAAAATGGTGACTGTAGCTCCAAATATGTGGCCGTGAGGGCGAGAATAAGATGTTTGATCTTAAAAAAATGGCCGCCTCACACTAAGATTTCAGCAGCTGCACTCTAGCAGGCTGCTGCAGAAGCTAACTGTCAGCTAGCTTCCAGGTGCTTACCCTCCGAACAAACGACTGCTGAGCAAAAACCGTAAAAGATATCTGAAAAATTCTTTCAGTGAAAGCAACATCTATCCTTTGTCTCAGACTGGGGTAACCTTCATGTCTGTAGGTCTTTCACAACCCAAAACGAAGCACAAACAAAATGGTTGGCCCACCTGCTCCTCCCTTTGTTTGAACTGCAGGACCTCACTCTCACTCACCTTTTAGCTGCTAAAGCACCCCTCCGAACAAACGACTGCTGAGTAAAAACCGTAAAAGGTATCTGACAAATTCTTTTTATCTAAGCGACAGCTATATCTTGTCTTCAATTGGAGTAACTTTCATGGCTGTAGGTCATCTACAAACTGAATGGGAAGAGAAAGAAAAAGAAAAAAACGTTTCATCACACCTAAGCTTCTAATTGAGCTAGCTGCAGCAGGTCACTGTCACTCAGCTTTCAGGTGCTTAAAATGTCCTCCGAACAAACGACTGCTGAGCAAAAACCGTATGAGTTATTCAAAAAATTTTTTCACCGTGAGCGTCAGTCATCCTTCGACTCCAACTATGCCAACTTTGGTGTATGTGTGTCATTCAGAAAAATATTTATGACGAGTTTAAAACACATAGTCGGATTCGTTTTTCTCCCCTCTTCTGCTCCAAAACCAATGAAAAACGGCTCTGATTTTCATCGACTTTAGGTCGGTCTGGAGGGTTTTTAAGGAAAAGTATTAATCCTACCGTAATTCCGAAGATATTGTGTGGGTCCAGAGATTTCAGTCTACAAACTGACCAAAAATGGTGACTCTAGCTATAAATATGTGGCCGTGAGGGCGAGTTTAAAATGTTTTTTTGTGTTTAAAAAACGCCTGCCTCACACTCTAGCTTTTCAGTTGCTCCACTCTAGCAGGCTGGATTTTGCTAAAACTTTGTGGCGCTTGAGGTCTGATTATACAAAAACCGTAGCAGTTATCAACATACCGTCTTCAGTTTTAAATAGACGAAGGATTTATCTACAAACTGAGCTTCAAACTGTTTTTCTAGGTGAATGTATGGCGACACAGTGAAGTGCTGTTTTTTATGCTTTTTTTTTCCTCTCCCCATTCATTTCCTATGGGATTTTTTTGCGACGTTTTCGCTAATAATTCGCAAACCTTCGGACTAATGAGAAAGTTTTATACAAGCACACATCACCCCATTGGTCCCGACGCGTGTGCCAACTTTGGGCCCGATCCGCCAAACCGTGCGGGACTAGTTACGCGCCGAAGTTTTGGGTATACGGGAGAATTATAATAATAATAATACGCGGAATAAATATGTGCAATAGTAGTAGGTGGGCCATGCCTTCGGCATGTGGCCCCCCAACTAGAAAATTTCTAAAGAAATTTTGAGGGGGGCCACCTACTGCCCGTATGGGGAACCGGGCCAATACGGCCCTGGCCAGTGACGTCGGGGCTCCCCAGACCAACTGCTTACGCCTTAGAGGGCTGCTGAGGGAAGGAAAGAGGGCTAGGTCATGGGCAAAGAGAGCTGTGTGCCACTTGTGCTGAAATCTGGGAAATAGACGTGCACAGCGTATGATGCACAAGGGTAATATGGGTTGTCCATATTGAACCGCAGTGGGTAAAGCCCAGTTGGCGGGCTTCGCCCGCCTGCTAGGAGCCATCTCAGTGAAGAAAAAAATCACCAATGGCGGGCTCTGCCCGCCTTCTAATAGCCATTGCAGTGATGAAATCACCAATGGCGGGCTCTGCCCGCCTGCTAAGAGCCATTGCAGTGATGTAATCACCTTTGGCGGGCTCCGCCCGCCTGTTACCATTGGCGGGCTCCGCCCGCCTTCTAAGAGCCATTGCAGTGATGAAATCACCAATGGCAATGAGCAATATGCCAGAATGTATGAGTGTGTATAAGGAAGAGGCTTTTATTCTGTAGAGTCCTTGTAGTCTTATTTTGAAAGTCTATCATGAATGTGCATCAAAAGATGGGTCACGCCCAGCAGTGATATAGAATCCATTTCCAAATGTTAAATCACTGGTTTTCCATGTTATTAGGTGAATACTTGCTGTATTACAGAGTAAATGGGAGACTTTTATTGTGAAATTTGCTCTGGGTGTGTTTTGAAAAGGTCACTAGAGTCTAATAAAAACAACCTGGAAGAGTTTGGGTCATAATGTTGAGCCATTTGCATCAATTAATGCATTAGTATAATCTAGAGGCTTTTATTTTGTAGGGTCGCTGGAGTCTTATTTTGAAAGTCCAACAGAGTTGTGTTTATAGAAAATGTTCAGACCCGTCAATGATAGTTGATTACTTTCCAATCGTTAAATCACTCTTTTTCCATGTTATTAGGGCAGTAGATGAAGCGGAAATGGGAGGCTTTTATTTTGAAATTTGCTATAGGGTGTGTTTTAAACAGTCTCCTAGAGTCTATTCTCTAAAACGGGGTTGAGTTTGGGTCATAATATTGAGCCATATAGGGCAATAAATATATGTAAAAAATATAGAGGCTTTTATTTTGTAGGGTCCCTGGAGTCTTATTTTGAAAGTCTATCAGTGCTGAGTGGCAAGGGAAGTGTCATGGACAGCAGTCATATAGTATCCATTTCCCAATGTTAAATCAGTCCTTTCACCCTCCATTAGATTAATATGTGCTGTTTAAAACAGCAGAGGTAAAATCTGTTTGAAGCTTGGTAACCTTGACAACGCTTAACGAGCCTCTCACTGACACAGACAACAGCTGCACTCACTATTGGTTTCTTCTTCCCAGGCTTTTTTGTATGGGAAGAACGGCAACGAAAACAAACGACTACTGATCAAAAACCGTATGAGTTATTCAAAAAACATTTTCACCATGAGCATCAGCAATCCTTCGACTCCAAGTATACCAACTTTGGTGTATGTGTGTCATTCAGAACAATATTTATGACGACTTGAAAACACATAGTCTGATTCGTTTCTCTCCCATCTTCAGCTCAAAAAGAATGGAGAAAGGCCGAAACTCATCGACTTTAGGTTGGTCTGGAGGGTTTTTAAGGAAAAGTATTAATCCTACCGTAATTCCGAAGACATTGTGTGAGTCCAGAGGTTTCAGTCTACAAACTGACCAAAAATGGTGACTGTAGCTCCAAATATGTGGCCGTGAGGGCGAGAATAAGATGTTTGATCTTAAAAAAATGGCCGCCTCACACTAAGATTTCAGCAGCTGCACTCTAGCAGGCTGCTGCAGAAGCTAACTGTCAGCTAGCTTCCAGGTGCTTACCCTCCGAAAAAACGACTGCTGAGCAAAAACCGTAAAAGATATCTGAAAAATTCTTTCAGTGAAAGCAACATCTATCCTTTGTCTCAGACTGGGGTAACCTTCATGTCTGTAGGTCTTTCACAACCCAAAACGAAGCACAAACAAAATGGTTGGCCCACCTGCTCCTCCCTTTGTTTGAACTGCAGGACCTCACTCTCACTCACCTTTTAGCTGCTAAAGCACCCCTCCGAACAAACGACTGCTGAGTAAAAACCGTAAAAGGTGTCTGAAAAATTCTTTTTATCTAAGCGACAGCTATATCTTGTCTTCAATTGGAGTAACTTTCATGGCTGTAGGTCATCTACAAACTGAATGGGAAGAGAAAGAAAAAGAAAAAACGTTTCATCACACCTAAGCTTCTAATTGAGCTAGCTGCAGCAGGTCACTGTCACTCAGCTTTCAGGTGCTTAAAATGTCCTCCGAACAAACGACTGCTGAGCAAAAACCGTATGAGTTATTCAAAAAATTTTTTCACCGTGAGCGTCAGTCATCCTTCGACTCCAACTATGCCAACTTTGGTGTATGTGTGTCATTCAGAAAAATATTTATGACAAGTTTAAAACACATAGTCGGATTCGTTTTTCTCCCCTCTTCTGCTCCAAAACCAATGAAAAACGGCTCTGATTTTCATCGACTTTAGGTCGGTCTGGAGGGTTTTTAAGGAAAAGTATTAATCCTACCGTAATTCCGAAGATATTGTGTGGGTCCAGAGATTTCAGTCTACAAACTGACCAAAAATGGTGACTCTAGCTATAAATATGTGGCCGTGAGGGCGAGTTTAAAATGTTTTTTTGTGTTTAAAAAACGCCTGCCTCACACTCTAGCTTTTCAGTTGCTCCACTCTAGCAGGCTGGATTTTGCTAAAACTTTGTGGCGCTTGAGGTCTGATTATACAAAAACCGTAGCAGTTATCAACATACCGTCTTCAGTTTTAAATAGACGAAGGATTTATCTACAAACTGAGCTTCAAACTGTTTTTCTAGGTGAATGTATGGCGACACAGTGAAGTGCTGTTTTTTATGCTTTTTTTTCCCTCTCCCCATTCATTTCCTATGGGATTTTTTTGCGACGTTTTCGCTAATAATTCGCAAACCTTCGGACTAATGAGAAAGTTTTATACAAGCACACATCACCCCATTGGTCCCGACGCGTGTGCCAACTTTGGGCCCGATCCGCCAAACCGTGCGGGACTAGTTACGCGCCGAAGTTTTGGGTATACGGGAGAATTATAATAACTAGAAAATTTCTAAAGAAATTTTGAGGGGGGCCACCTACTGCCCGTCTGGGGAACAGGGCCAATACGGCCCTGGCAAGTTATGTCGGGGCTCCCCAGACCAACTGCTTACGCCTTTGAGGGCTGCTGAGGGAAGGAAAGAGGGCTAGGTCATGGGCAAAGAGAGCTGTGTGCCACTTGTGCTGAAATCTGGGAAATAGACGTGCACAGCGTATGATGCAAAAGGGTAATATGGGTTGTCCATATTGAAACACAGTGGGTAAAGCTCAGTTGGTGGGCTCCGCCCGCCTGCTAGGAGCCCTTGCAGCGATGAAAAAAATCACCAATGGCGGGCTCTGCCCGCCTGCTAAGAGCCATTGCAGTGATGAAATCACCAATGGCGGGCTCCGCCCGCCTTCTAAGAGCCATTGCAGTGATGAAATCACCAATGGCGGGCTCCGCCCGCCTTCTAAGAGCCATTGCAGTGATGAAATTACAAATGGCAATGAGCAATATGCCAGAATGTATGAGTGTGTATAAGGAAGAGGCTTTTATTCTGTAGAGTCCCTGGAGTCTTATTTTGAAAGTCTATCATGGAAGTGCATCTAAAGATGGGTCATGCCCAGCAGTTATATAGAATCAATTTCCAAATGTTAAATCACTGGTTTTCCATGTTATTAGGTGAATAGTTGCTGTATTACAGAGTAAATGGGAGACTTTTATTGTGAAATTTGCTCTGGGTGTGTTTTGAAAAGGTCACTAGAGTCTAATAAAAACAACCTGGAAGAGTTTGGGTCATAATGTTGAGCCATTTGCATCAATTAATGCATTAGTATAATCTAGAGGCTTTTATTTTGTAGGGTCGCTGGAGTCTTATTTTGAAAGTCCAACAGAGTTGTGTTTATAGAAAATGTTCAGACCCGTCAATGATAGTTGATTACTTTCCAATCGTTAAATCACTCTTTTTCCATGTTATTAGGGCAGTAGATGAAGCGGAAATGGGAGGCTTTTATTTTGAAATTTGCTATAGGGTGTGTTTTAAACAGTCTCCTAGAGTCTATTCTCTAAAACGGGGTTGAGTTTGGGTCATAATATTGAGCCATATAGGGCAATAAATATATGTAAAAAATATAGAGGCTTTTATTTTGTAGGGTCCCTGGAGTCTTATTTTGAAAGTCTATCAGTGCTGAGTGGCAAGGGAAGTGTCATGGACAGCAGTCATATAGTATCCATTTCCCAATGTTAAATCAGTCCTTTCACCCTCCATTAGATTAATATGTGCTGTTTAAAACAGCAGAGGTAAAATCTGTTTGAAGCTTGGTAACCTTGACAACGCTTAACGAGCCTCTCACTGACACAGACAACAGCTGCACTCACTATTGGTTTCTTCTTCCCAGGCTTTTTTGTATGGGAAGAACGGCAACGAAAACAAACGACTACTGATCAAAAACCGTATGAGTTATTCAAAAAACATTTTCACCATGAGCATCAGCAATCCTTCGACTCCAAGTATACCAACTTTGGTGTATGTGTGTCATTCAGAACAATATTTATGACGACTTGAAAACACATAGTCTGATTCGTTTCTCTCCCATCTTCAGCTCAAAAAGAATGGAGAAAGGCTGAAACTCATCGACTTTAGGTTGGTCTGGAGGGTTTTTAAGGAAAAGTATTAATCCTACCGTAATTCCGAAGACATTGTGTGAGTCCAGAGGTTTCAGTCTACAAACTGACCAAAAATGGTGACTGTAGCTCCAAATATGTGGCCGTGAGGGCGAGAATAAGATGTTTGATCTTAAAAAAATGGCCGCCTCACACTAAGATTTCAGCAGCTGCACTCTAGCAGGCTGCTGCAGAAGCTAACTGTCAGCTAGCTTCCAGGTGCTTACCCTCCGAACAAACGACTGCTGAGCAAAAACCGTAAAAGATATCTGAAAAATTCTTTCAGTGAAAGCAACATCTATCCTTTGTCTCAGACTGGGGTAACCTTCATGTCTGTAGGTCTTTCACAACCCAAAACGAAGCACAAACAAAATGGTTGGCCCACCTGCTCCTCCCTTTGTTTGAACTGCAGGACCTCACTCTCACTCACCTTTTAGCTGCTAAAGCACCCCTCCGAACAAACGACTGCTGAGTAAAAACCGTAAAAGGTGTCTGAAAAATTCTTTTTATCTAAGCGACAGCTATATCTTGTCTTCAATTGGAGTAACTTTCATGGCTGTAGGTCATCTACAAACTGAATGGGAAGAGAAAGAAAAAGAAAAAACGTTTCATCACACCTAAGCTTCTAATTGAGCTAGCTGCAGCAGGTCACTGTCACTCAGCTTTCAGGTGCTTAAAATGTCCTCCGAACAAACGACTGCTGAGCAAAAACCGTATGAGTTATTCAAAAAATTTTTTCACCGTGAGCGTCAGACATCCTTCGACTCCAACTATGCCAACTTTGGTGTATGTGTGTCATTCAGAAAAATATTTATGACGAGTTTAAAACACATAGTCGGATTCGTTTTTCTCCCCTCTTCTGCTCCAAAACCAATGAAAAACGGCTCTGATTTTCATCGACTTTAGGTCGGTCTGGAGGGTTTTTAAGGAAAAGTATTAATCCTACCGTAATTCCGAAGATATTGTGTGGGTCCAGAGATTTCAGTCTACAAACTGACCAAAAATGGTGACTCTAGCTATAAATATGTGGCCGTGAGGGCGAGTTTAAAATGTTTTTTTGTGTTTAAAAAACGCCTGCCTCACACTCTAGCTTTTCAGTTGCTCCACTCTAGCAGGCTGGATTTTGCTAAAACTTTGTGGCGCTTGAGGTCTGATTATACAAAAACCGTAGCAGTTATCAACATACCGTCTTCAGTTTTAAATAGACGAAGGATTTATCTACAAACTGAGCTTCAAACTGTTTTTCTAGGTGAATGTATGCCGACACAGTGAAGTGCTGTTTTTTATGCTTTTTTTTTCCTCTCCCCATTCATTTCCTATGGGATTTTTTTGCGACGTTTTCGCTAATAATTCGCAAACCTTCGGACTAATGAGAAAGTTTTATACAAGCACACATCACCCCATTGGTCCCGACGCGTGTGCCAACTTTGGGCCCGATCCGCCAAACCGTGCGGGACTAGTTACGCGCCGAAGTTTTGGGTATACGGGAGAATTATAATAATAATAATAATACGCGGAATAAATATGTGCAATAGTAGTAGGTGGGCCATGCCTTCGGCATGTGGCCCCCCAATAATACGCGGAATAAATATGTGCAATAGTAGTAGGTGGGCCATGCCTTCGGCATGTGGCCCCCCAACTAGAAAATTTCTAAAGAAATTTTGAGGGGGGCCACCTACTGCCCGTCTGGGGAACCGGGCCAATACGGCCCTGGCAAGTGACGTCGGGGCTCCCCAGACCAACTGCTTACGCCTTTGAGGGCTGCTGAGGGAAGGAAAGAGGGCAAGTTCATGGGCAAAGAGAGCTGTGTGCCACTTGTGCTGAAATCTGGGAAATAGACGTGCACAGCGTATGATGCACAAGGGTAATATGGGTTGTCCATATTGAAACACAGTGGGTAAAGCCCAGTTGGCGGGCTTCGCCCGCCTGCTAGGAGCCATCTCAGTGAAGAAAAAAATCACCAATGGCGGGCTCTGCCCGCCTTCTAAGAGCCATTGCAGTGATGAAATCACCAATGGCGGGCTCCGCCCGCCTGCTAAGAGCCATTGCAGTGATGTAATCACCTTTGGCGGGCTCCGCCCGCCTGTTACCATTGGCGGGCTACGCCCTCCTTCTAAGAGCCATTGCAGTGATGAAATCACCAATGGCAATGAGCAATATGCCAGAATGTATGAGTGTGTATAAGGAAGAGGCTTTTATTCTGTAGAGTCCTTGTAGTCTTATTTTGAAAGTCTATCATGAATGTGCATCAAAAGATGGGTCACGCCCAGCAGTGATATAGAATCCATTTCCAAATGTTAAATCACTGGTTTTCCATGTTATTAGGTGAATAGTTGCTGTATTACAGAGTAAATGGGAGACTTTTATTGTGAAATTTGCTCTGGGGTGTGTTTTGAAAAGGTCACTAGAGTCTAATAAAAACAACCTGGAAGAGTTTGGGTCATAATGTTGAGCCATTTGCATCAATTAATGCATTAGTATAATCTAGAGGCTTTTATTTTGTAGGGTCGCTGGAGTCTTATTTTGAAAGTCCAACAGAGTTGTGTTTATAGAAAATGTTCAGACCCGTCAATGATAGTTGATTACTTTCCAATCGTTAAATCACTCTTTTTCCATGTTATTAGGGCAGTAGATGAAGCGGAAATGGGAAGCTTTTATTTTGAAATTTGCTATAGGGTGTGTTTTAAACAGTCTCCTAGAGTCTATTCTCTAAAACGGGGTTGAGTTTGGGTCATAATGTTGAGCCATATAGGGCAATAAATATATGTAAAAAATATAGAGGCTTTTATTTTGTAGGGTCCCTGGAGTCTTATTTTGAAAGTCTATCAGTGCTGAGTGGCAAGGGAAGTGTCATGGACAGCAGTCATATAGTATCCATTTCCCAATGTTAAATCAGTCCTTTCACCCTCCATTAGATTAATATGTGCTGTTTAAAACAGCAGAGGTAAAATCTGTTTGAAGCTTGGTAACCTTGACAACGCTTAACGAGCCTCTCACTGACACAGACAACAGCTGCACTCACTATTGGTTTCTTCTTCCCAGGCTTTTTTGTATGGGAAGAACGGCACCGAACAAACGACTACTGATCAAAAACCGTATGAGTTATTCAAAAAACATTTTCACCATGAGCATCAGCAATCCTTCGACTCCAACTATACCAACTTTGGTGTATGTGTGTCATTCAGAAAAATATTTATGACGAGTTGAAAACACATAGTCTGATTCGTTTCTCTCCCATCTTCAGCTCAAAAAGAATAGAGAAAGGCTGAAACTCTCATCGACTTTAGGTTGGTCTGGAGGGTTTTTAAGGAAAAGTATTAATCCTACCGTAATTCCGAAGACATTGTGTGAGTCCAGAGGTTTCAGTCTACAAACTGACCAAAAATGGTGACTGTAGCTCCAAATATGTGGCCGTGAGGGCGAGAATAAGATGTTTGATCTGAAAAAAATGGCCGCCTCACACTAAGATTTCAGCAGCTGCACTCTAGCAGGCTGCTGCAGAAGCTAACTGTCAGCTAGCTTCCAGGTGCTTACCCTCCGAACAAACGACTGCTGAGCAAAAACCGTAAAAGATATCTGAAAAATTCTTTCAGTGAAAGCAACATCTATCCTTTGTCTCAGACTGGGGTAACCTTCATGTCTGTAGGTCTTTCACAACCCAAAACGAAGCACAAACAAAATGGTTGGCCCACCTGCTCCTCCCTTTGTTTGAACTGCAGGACCTCACTCTCACTCACCTTTTAGCTGCTAAAGCACCCCTCCGAACAAACGACTGCTGAGTAAAAACCGTAAAAGGTGTCTGAAAAATTCTTTTTATCTAAGCGACAGCTATATCTTGTCTTCGATTGGAGTAACTTTCATGGCTGTAGGTCATCTACAAACTGAATGGGAAGAGAAAGAAAAAGAAAAAACGTTTCATCACACCTAAGCTTCTAATTGAGCTAGCTGCAGCAGGTCACTGTCACTCAGCTTTCAGGTGCTTAAAATGTCCTCCGAACAAACGACTGCTGAGCAAAAACCGTATGAGTTATTCAAAAATTTTTTTCACCGTGAGCGTCAGTCATCCTTCGACTCCAACTATGCCAACTTTGGTGTATGTGTGTCATTCAGAAAAATATTTATGACGAGTTTAAAACACATAGTCTGATTCGTTTTTCTCCCCTCTTCTGCTCCAAAACCAATGAAAAACGGCTCTGATTTTCATCGACTTTAGGTCGGTCTGGAGGGTTTTTAAGGAAAAGTATTAATCCTACCGTAATTCCGAAGATATTGTGTGGGTCCAGAGATTTCAGTCTACAAACTGACCAAAAATGGTGACTCTAGCTATAAATATGTGGCCGTGAGGGCGAGTTTAAAATGTTTTTTTGTGTTTAAAAAACGCCTGCCTCACACTCTAGCTTTTCAGTTGCTCCACTCTAGCAGGCTGGATTTTGCTAAAACTTTGTGGCGCTTGAGGTCTGATTATACAAAAACCGTAGCAGTTATCAACATACCGTCTTCAGTTTTAAATAGACGAAGGATTTATCTACAAACTGAGCTTCAAACTGTTTTTCTAGGTGAATGTATGGCGACACAGTGAAGTGCTGTTTTTTATGCTTTTTTTTTCCTCTCCCCATTCATTTCCTATGGGATTTTTTTGCGACGTTTTCGCTAATAATTCGCAAACCTTCGGACTAATGAGAAAGTTTTATACAAGCACACATCACCCCATTGGTCCCGACGCGTGTGCCAACTTTGGGCCCGATCCGCCAAACCGTGCGGGACTAGTTACGTGCCGAAGTTTTGGGTATACGGGAGAATTATAATAATAACTAGAAAATTTCTAAAGAAATTTTGAGGGGGGCCACCTACTGCCCGTCTGGGGAACCGGGCCAATACGGCCCTGGCAAGTGACGTCGGGGCTCCCCAGACCAACTGCTTACGCCTTTGAGGGCTGCTGAGGGAAGGAAAGAGGGCAAGTTCATGGGCAAAGAGAGCTGTGTGCCACTTGTGCTGAAATCTGGGAAATAGACGTGCACAGCGTATGATGCACAAGGGTAATATGGGTTGTCCATATTGAAACACAGTGGGTAAAGCCCAGTTGGCGGGCTTCGCCCGCCTGCTAGGAGCCATCTCAGTGAAGAAAAAAATCACCAATGGCGGGCTCTGCCCGCCTTCTAAGAGCCATTGCAGTGATGAAATCACCAATGGCGGGCTCCGCCCGCCTGCTAAGAGCCATTGCAGTGATGTAATCACCTTTGGCGGGCTCCGCCCGCCTGTTACCATTGGCGGGCTCCGCCCGCCTTCTAAGAGCCATTGCAGTGATGAAATCACCAATGGCAATGAGCAATATGCCAGAATGTATGAGTGTGTATAAGGAAGAGGCTTTTATTCTGTAGAGTCCTTGTAGTCTTATTTTGAAAGTCTATCATGAATGTGCATCAAAAGATGGGTCACGCCCAGCAGTGATATAGAATCCATTTCCAAATGTTAAATCACTGGTTTTCCATGTTATTAGGTGAATAGTTGCTGTATTACAGAGTAAATGGGAGACTTTTATTGTGAAATTTGCTCTGGGTGTGTTTTGAAAAGGTCACTAGAGTCTAATAAAAACAACCTGGAAGAGTTTGGGTCATAATGTTGAGCCATTTGCATCAATTAATGCATTAGTATAATCTAGAGGCTTTTATTTTGTAGGGTCCCTGGAGTCTTATTTTGAAAGTCCAACAGAGTTGTGTTTATAGAAAATGTTCAGACCCGTCAATGATAGTTGATTACTTTCCAATCGTTAAAACACTCTTTTTCCATGTTATTAGGGCAGTAGATGAAGCGGAAATGGGAGGCTTTTATTTTGAAATTTGCTATAGGGTGTGTTTTAAACAGTCTCCTAGAGTCTATTCTCTAAAACGGGGTTGAGTTTGGGTCATAATGTTGAGCCATATAGGGCAATAAATATATGTAAAAAATATAGAGGCTTTTATTTTGTAGGGTCCCTGGAGTCTTATTTTGAAAGTCTATCAGTGCTGAGTGGCAAGGGAAGTGTCATGGACAGCAGTCATATAGTATCCATTTCCCAATGTTAAATCAGTCCTTTCACCCTCCATTAGATTAATATGTGCTGTTTAAAACAGCAGAGGTAAAATCTGTTTGAAGCTTGGTAACCTTGACAACGCTTAACGAGCCTCTCACTGACACAGACAACAGCTGCACTCACTATTGGTTTCTTCTTCCCAGGCTTTTTTGTATGGGAAGAACGGCACCGAACAAACGACTACTGATCAAAAACCGTATGAGTTATTCAAAAAACATTTTCACCATGAGCATCAGCAATCCTTCGACTCCAACTATACCAACTTTGGTGTATGTGTGTCATTCAGAAAAATATTTATGACGAGTTGAAAACACATAGTCTGATTCGTTTCTCTCCCATCTTCAGCTCAAAAAGAATAGAGAAAGGCTGAAACTCTCATCGACTTTAGGTTGGTCTGGAGGGTTTTTAAGGAAAAGTATTAATCCTACCGTAATTCCGAAGACATTGTGTGAGTCCAGAGGTTTCAGTCTACAAACTGACCAAAAATGGTGACTGTAGCTCCAAATATGTGGCCGTGAGGGCGAGAATAAGATGTTTGATCTTAAAAAAATGGCCGCCTCACACTAAGATTTCAGCAGCTGCACTCTAGCAGGCTGCTGCAGAAGCTAACTGTCAGCTAGCTTCCAGGTGCTTACCCTCCGAACAAACGACTGCTGAGCAAAAACCGTAAAAGATATCTGAAAAATTCTTTCAGTGAAAGCAACATCTATCCTTTGTCTCAGACTGGGGTAACCTTCATGTCTGTAGGTCTTTCACAACCCAAAACGAAGCACAAACAAAATGGTTGGCCCACCTGCTCCTCCCTTTGTTTGAACTGCAGGACCTCACTCTCACTCACCTTTTAGCTGCTAAAGCACCCCTCCGAACAAACGACTGCTGAGTAAAAACCGTAAAAGGTATCTGAAAAATTCTTTTTATCTAAGCGACAGCTATATCTTGTCTTCAATTGGAGTAACTTTCATGGCTGTAGGTCATCTACAAACTGAATGGGAAGAGAAAGAAAAAGAAAAAAACGTTTCATCACACCTAAGCTTCTAATTGAGCTAGCTGCAGCAGGTCACTGTCACTCAGCTTTCAGGTGCTTAAAATGTCCTCCGAACAAACGACTGCTGAGCAAAAACCGTATGAGTTATTCAAAAAATTTTTTCACCGTGAGCGTCAGTCATCCTTCGACTCCAACTATGCCAACTTTGGTGTATGTGTGTCATTCAGAAAAATATTTATGACGAGTTTAAAACACATAGTCGGATTCGTTTTTCTCCCCTCTTCTGCTCCAAAACCAATGAAAAACGGCTCTGATTTTCATCGACTTTAGGTCGGTCTGGAGGGTTTTTAAGGAAAAGTATTAATCCTACCGTAATTCCGAAGATATTGTGTGGGTCCAGAGATTTCAGTCTACAAACTGACCAAAAATGGTGACTCTAGCTATAAATATGTGGCCGTGAGGGCGAGTTTAAAATGTTTTTTTGTGTTTAAAAAACGCCTGCCTCACACTCTAGCTTTTCAGTTGCTCCACTCTAGCAGGCTGGATTTTGCTAAAACTTTGTGGCGCTTGAGGTCTGATTATACAAAAACCGTAGCAGTTATCAACATACCGTCTTCAGTTTTAAATAGACGAAGGATTTATCTACAAACTGAGCTTCAAACTGTTTTTCTAGGTGAATGTATGGCGACACAGTGAAGTGCTGTTTTTTATGCTTTTTTTTTCCTCTCCCCATTCATTTCCTATGGGATTTTTTTGCGACGTTTTCGCTAATAATTCGCAAACCTTCGGACTAATGAGAAAGTTTTATACAAGCACACATCACCCCATTGGTCCCGACGCGTGTGCCAACTTTGGGCCCGATCCGCCAAACCGTGCGGGACTAGTTACGCGCCGAAGTTTTGGGTATACGGGAGAATTATAATAATAACTAGAAAATTTCTAAAGAAATTTTGAGGGGGGCCACCTACTGCCCGTCTGGGGAACCGGGCCAATACGGCCCTGGCAAGTGACGTCGGGGCTCCCCAGACCAACTGCTTACGCCTTTGAGGGCTGCTGAGGGAAGGAAAGAGGGCAAGTTCATGGGCAAAGAGAGCTGTGTGCCACTTGTGCTGAAATCTGGGAAATAGACGTGCACAGAGTATGATGCACAAGGGTAATATGGGTTGTCCATATTGAAACACAGTGGGTAAAGCCCAGTTGGCGGGCTTCGCCCGCCTGCTAGGAGCCATCTCAGTGAAGAAAAAAATCACCAATGGCGGGCTCTGCCCGCCTTCTAAGAGCCATTGCAGTGATGAAATCACCTGCTAAGAGCCATTGCAGTGATGTAATCACCTTTGGCGGGCTCCGCCCGCCTGTTACCATTGGCGGGCTCCGCCCGCCTTCTAAGAGCCATTGCAGTGATGAAATCACCAATGGCAATGAGCAATATGCCAGAATGTATGAGTGTGTATAAGGAAGAGGCTTTTATTCTGTAGAGTCCTTGTAGTCTTATTTTGAAAGTCTATCATGAATGTGCATCAAAAGATGGGTCACGCCCAGCAGTGATATAGAATCCATTTCCAAATGTTAAATCACTGGTTTTCCATGTTATTAGGTGAATAGTTGCTGTATTACAGAGTAAATGGGAGACTTTTATTGTGAAATTTGCTCTGGGGTGTGTTTTGAAAAGGTCACTAGAGTCTAATAAAAACAACCTGGAAGAGTTTGGGTCATAATGTTGAGCCATTTGCATCAATTAATGCATTACTATAATCTAGAGGCTTTTATTTTGTAGGGTCCCTGGAGTCTTATTTTGAAAGTCCAACAGAGTTGTGTTTATAGAAAATGTTCAGACCCGTCAATGATAGTTGATTACTTTCCAATCGTTAAATCACTCTTTTTCCATGTTATTAGGGCAGTAGATGAAGCGGAAATGGGAGGCTTTTATTTTGAAATTTGCTATAGGGTGTGTTTTAAACAGTCTCCTAGAGTCTATTCTCTAAAACGGGGTTGAGTTTGGGTCATAATGTTGAGCCATATAGAGCAATAAATATATGTAAAAAATATAGAGGCTTTTATTTTGTAGGGTCCCTGGAGTCTTATTTTGAAAGTCTATCAGTGCTGAGTGGCAAGGGAAGTGTCATGTACAGCAGTCATATAGTATCCATTTCCCAATGTTAAATCAGTCCTTTCACCCTCCATTAGATTAATATGTGCTGTTTAAAACAGCAGAGGTAAAATCTGTTTGAAGCTTGGTAACCTTGACAACGCTTAACGAGCCTCTCACTGACACAGACAACAGCTGCACTCACTATTGGTTTCTTCTTCCCAGGCTTTTTTGTATGGGAAGAACGGCACCGAACAAACGACTACTGATCAAAAACCGTATGAGTTATTCAAAAAACATTTTCACCATGAGCATCAGCAATCCTTCGACTCCAACTATACCAACTTTGGTGTATGTGTGTCATTCAGAAAAATATTTATGACGAGTTGAAAACACATAGTCTGATTCGTTTTTCTCCCATCTTCAGCTCAAAAAGAATGGAGAAAGGCTGAAACTCTCATCCACTTTAGGTTGGTCTGGAGGGTTTTTAAGGCAAAGTATTAATCCTACCGTAATTCCGAAGACATTGTGTGAGTCCAGAGGTTTCAGTCTACAAACTGACCAAAAATGGTGACTGTAGCTCCAAATATGTGGCCGTGAGGGCGAGAATAAGATGTTTGATCTTAAAAAATGGCCGCCTCACACTAAGATTTCAGCAGCTGCACTCTAGCAGGCTGCTGCAGAAGCTAACTGTCAGCTAGCTTCCAGGTGCTTACCCTCCGAACAAACGACTGCTGAGCAAAAACCGTAAAAGATATCTGAAAAATTCTTTCAGTGAAAGCAACATCTATCCTTTGTCTCAGACTGGGGTAACCTTCATGTCTGTAGGTCTTTCACAACCCAAAACGAAGCACAAACAAAATGGTTGGCCCACCTGCTCCTCCCTTTGTTTGAACTGCAGGACCTCACTCTCACTCACCTTTTAGCTGCTAAAGCACCCCTCCGAACAAACGACTGCTGAGTAAAAACCGTAAAAGGTATCTGAAAAATTCTTTTTATCTAAGCGACAGCTATATCTTGTCTTCAATTGGAGTAACTTTCATGGCTGTAGGTCATCTACAAACTGAATGGGAAGAGAAAGAAAAAGAAAAAACGTTTCATCACACCTAAGCTTCTAATTGAGCTAGCTGCAGCAGGTCACTGTCACTCAGCTTTCAGGTGCTTAAAATGTCCTCCGAACAAACGACTGCTGAGCAAAAACCGTATGAGTTATTCAAAAAATTTTTTCACCGTGAGCGTCAGTCATCCTTCGACTCCAACTATGCCAACTTTGGTGTATGTGTGTCATTCAGAAAAATATTTATGACGAGTTTAAAACACATAGTCGGATTCGTTTTTCTCCCCTCTTCTGCTCCAAAACCAATGAAAAACGGCTCTGATTTTCATCGACTTTAGGTCGGTCTGGAGGGTTTTTAAGGAAAAGTATTAATCCTACCGTAATTCCGAAGATATTGTGTGGGTCCAGAGATTTCAGTCTACAAACTGACCAAAAATGGTGACTCTAGCTATAAATATGTGGCCGTGAGGGCGAGTTTAAAATGTTTTTTTGTGTTTAAAAAACGCCTGCCTCACACTCTAGCTTTTCAGTTGCTCCACTCTAGCAGGCTGGATTTTGCTAAAACTTTGTGGCGCTTGAGGTCTGATTATACAAAAACCGTAGCAGTTATCAACATACCGTCTTCAGTTTTAAATAGACGAAGGATTTATCTACAAACTGAGCTTCAAACTGTTTTTCTAGGTGAATGTATGCCGACACAGTGAAGTGCTGTTTTTTATGCTTTTTTTTTCCTCTCCCCATTCATTTCCTATGGGATTTTTTTGCGACGTTTTCGCTAATAATTCGCAAACCTTCGGACTAATGAGAAAGTTTTATACAAGCACACATCACCCCATTGGTCCCGACGCGTGTGCCAACTTTGGGCCCGATCCGCCAAACCGTGCGGGACTAGTTACGCGCCGAAGTTTTGGGTATACGGGAGAATTATAATAATAATAATACGCGGAATAAATATGTGCAATAGTAGTAGGTGGGCCATGCCTTCGGCATGTGGCCCCCCAACTAGAAAATTTCTAAAGAAATTTTGAGGGGGGCCACCTACTGCCCGTCTTGGGAACCGGGCCAATACGGCCCTGGCAAGTGACGTCGGGGCTCCCCAGACCAACTGCTTACGCCTTTGAGGGCTGCTGAGGGAAGGAAAGAGGGCAAGTTCATGGGCAAAGAGAGCTGTGTGCCACTTGTGCTGAAATCTGGGAAATAGACGTGCACAGCGTATGATGCACAAGGGTAATATGGGTTGTCCATATTGAAACACAGTGGGTAAAGCCCAGTTGGTGGGCTTCGCCCGCCTGCTAGGAGCCATCTCAGTGAAGAAAAAAATCACCAATGGCGGGCTCTGCCCGCCTTCTAAGAGCCATTGCAGTGATGAAATCACCAATGGCGGGCTCCGCCCGCCTGCTAAGAGCCATTGCAGTGATGTAATCACCTTTGGCGGGCTCCGCCCGCCTGTTACCATTGGCGGGCTCCGCCCGCCTTCTAAGAGCCATTGCAGTGATGAAATCACCAATGGCAATGAGCAATATGCCAGAATGTATGAGTGTGTATAAGGAAGAGGCTTTTATTCTGTAGAGTCCTTGTAGTCTTATTTTGAAAGTCTATCATGAATGTGCATCAAAAGATGGGTCACGCCCAGCAGTGATATAGAATCCATTTCCAAATGTTAAATCACTGGTTTTCCATGTTATTAGGTGAATAGTTGCTGTATTACAGAGTAAATGGGAGACTTTTATTGTGAAATTTGCTCTGGGTGTGTTTTGAAAAGGTCACTAGAGTCTAATAAAAACAACCTGGAAGAGTTTGGGTCATAATGTTGAGCCATTTGCATCAATTAATGCATTAGTATAATTTAGAGGCTTTTATTTTGTAGGGTCGCTGGAGTCTTATTTTGAAAGTCCAACAGAGTTGTGTTTATAGAAAATGTTCAGACCCGTCAATGATAGTTGATTACTTTCCAATCGTTAAATCACTCTTTTTCCATGTTATTAGGGCAGTAGATGAAGCGGAAATGGGAGGCTTTTATTTTGAAATTTGCTATAGGGTGTGTTTTAAACAGTCTCCTAGAGTCTATTCTCTAAAACGGGGTTGAGTTTGGGTCATAATGTTGAGCCATATAGGGCAATAAATATATGTAAAAAATATAGAGGCTTTTATTTTGTAGGGTCCCTGGAGTCTTATTTTGAAAGTCTATCAGTGCTGAGTGGCAAGGGAAGTGTCATGGACAGCAGTCATATAGTATCCATTTCCCAATGTTAAATCAGTCCTTTCACCCTCCATTAGATTAATATGTGCTGTTTAAAACAGCAGAGGTAAAATCTGTTTGAAGCTTGGTAACCTTGACAACGCTTAACGAGCCTCTCACTGACACAGACAACAGCTGCACTCACTATTGGTTTCTTCTTCCCAGGCTTTTTTGTATGGGAAGAACGGCACCGAACAAACGACTACTGATCAAAAACCGTATGAGTTATTCAAAAAACATTTTCACCATGAGAATCAGCAATCCTTCGACTCCAACTATACCAACTTTGGTGTATGTGTGTCATTCAGAAAAATATTTATGACGAGTTGAAAACACATAGTCTGATTCGTTTCTCTCCCATCTTCAGCTCAAAAAGAATAGAGAAAGGCTGAAACTCTCATCGACTTTAGGTTGGTCTGGAGGGTTTTTAAGGAAAAGTATTAATCCTACCGTAATTCCGAAGACATTGTGTGAGTCCAGAGGTTTCAGTCTACAAACTGACCAAAAATGGTGACTGTAGCTCCAAATATGTGGCCGTGAGGGCGAGAATAAGATGTTTGATCTGAAAAAAATGGCCGCCTCACACTAAGATTTCAGCAGCTGCACTCTAGCAGGCTGCTGCAGAAGCTAACTGTCAGCTAGCTTCCAGGTGCTTACCCTCCGAACAAACGACTGCTGAGCAAAAACCGTAAAAGATATCTGAAAAATTCTTTCAGTGAAAGCAACATCTATCCTTTGTCTCAGACTGGGGTAACCTTCATGTCTGTAGGTCTTTCACAACCCAAAACGAAGCACAAACAAAATGGTTGGCCCACCTGCTCCTCCCTTTCTTTTAACTGCAGGACCTCACTCTCACTCACCTTTTAGCTGCTAAAGCACCCCTCCGAACAAACGACTGCTGAGTAAAAACCGTAAAAGGTATCTGAAAAATTCTTTTTATCTAAGCGACAGCTATATCTTGTCTTCGATTGGAGTAACTTTCATGGCTGTAGGTCATCTACAAACTGAATGGGAAGAGAAAGAAAAAGAAAAAACGTTTCATCACACCTAAGCTTCTAATTGAGCTAGCTGCAGCAGGTCACTGTCACTCAGCTTTCAGGTGCTTAAAATGTCCTCCGAACAAACGACTGCTGAGCAAAAACCGTATGAGTTATTCAAAAAATTTTTTCACCGTGAGCGTCAGTCATCCTTCGACTCCAACTATGCCAACTTTGGTGTATGTGTGTCATTCAGAAAAATATTTATGACGAGTTTAAAACACATAGTCTGATTCGTTTTTCTCCCCTCTTCTGCTCCAAAACCAATGAAAAACGGCTCTGATTTTCATCGACTTTAGGTCGGTCTGGAGGGTTTTTAAGGAAAAGTATTAATCCTACCGTAATTCCGAAGATATTGTGTGGGTCCAGAGATTTCAGTCTACAAACTGACCAAAAATGGTGACTCTAGCTATAAATATGTGGCCGTGAGGGCGAGTTTAAAATGTTTTTTTGTGTTTAAAAAACGCCTGCCTCACACTCTAGCTTTTCAGTTGCTCCACTCTAGCAGGCTGGATTTTGCTAAAACTTTGTGGCGCTTGAGGTCTGATTATACAAAAACCGTAGCAGTTATCAACATACCGTCTTCAGTTTTAAATAGACGAAGGATTTATCTACAAACTGAGCTTCAAACTGTTTTTCTAGGTGAATGTATGCCGACACAGTGAAGTGCTGTTTTTTATGCTTTTTTTTTCCTCTCCCCATTCATTTCCTATGGGATTTTTTTGCGACGTTTTCGCTAATAATTCGCAAACCTTCGGACTAATGAGAAAGTTTTATACAAGCACACATCACCCCATTGGTCCCGACGCGTGTGCCAACTTTGGGCCCGATCCGCCAAACCGTGCGGGACTAGTTACGCGCCGAAGTTTTGGGTATACGGGAGAATTATAATAACTAGAAAATTTCTAAAGAAATTTTGAGGGGGGCCACCTACTGCCCGTCTGGGGAACCGGGCCAATACGGCCCTGGCAAGTGACGTCGGGGCTCCCCAGACCAACTGCTTACGCCTTTGAGGGCTGCTGAGGGAAGGAAAGAGGGCAAGTTCATGGGCAAAGAGAGCTGTGTGCCACTTGTGCTGAAATCTGGGAAATAGACGTGCACAGAGTATGATGCACAAGGGTAATATGGGTTGTCCATATTGAAACACAGTGGGTAAAGCCCAGTTGGCGGGCTTCGCCCGCCTGCTAGGAGCCATCTCAGTGAAGAAAAAAATCACCAATGGCGGGCTCTGCCCGCCTTCTAAGAGCCATTGCAGTGATGAAATCACCAATGGCGGGCTCCGCCCGCCTGCTAAGAGCCATTGCAGTGATGTAATCACCTTTGGCGGGCTCCGCCCGCCTGTTACCATTGGCGGGCTCCGCCCGCCTTCTAAGAGCCATTGCAGTGATGAAATCACCAATGGCAATGAGCAATATGCCAGAATGTATGAGTGTGTATAAGGAAGAGGCTTTTATTCTGTAGAGTCCTTGTAGTCTTATTTTGAAAGTCTATCATGAATGTGCATCAAAAGATGGGTCACGCCCAGCAGTGATATAGAATCCATTTCCAAATGTTAAATCACTGGTTTTCCATGTTATTAGGTGAATAGTTGCTGTATTACAGAGTAAATGGGAGACTTTTATTGTGAAATTTGCTCTGGGGTGTGTTTTGAAAAGGTCACTAGAGTCTAATAAAAACAACCTGGAAGAGTTTGGGTCATAATGTTGAGCCATTTGCATCAATTAATGCATTACTATAATCTAGAGGCTTTTATTTTGTAGGGTCCCTGGAGTCTTATTTTGAAAGTCCAACAGAGTTGTGTTTATAGAAAATGTTCAGACCCGTCAATGATAGTTGATTACTTTCCAATCGTTAAATCACTCTTTTTCCATGTTATTAGGGCAGTAGATGAAGCGGAAATGGGAGGCTTTTATTTTGAAATTTGCTATAGGGTGTGTTTTAAACAGTCTCCTAGAGTCTATTCTCTAAAACGGGGTTGAGTTTGGGTCATAATGTTGAGCCATATAGAGCAATAAATATATGTAAAAAATATAGAGGCTTTTATTTTGTAGGGTCCCTGGAGTCTTATTTTGAAAGTCTATCAGTGCTGAGTGGCAAGGGAAGTGTCATGTACAGCAGTCATATAGTATCCATTTCCCAATGTTAAATCAGTCCTTTCACCCTCCATTAGATTAATATGTGCTGTTTAAAACAGCAGAGGTAAAATCTGTTTGAAGCTTGGTAACCTTGACAACGCTTAACGAGCCTCTCACTGACACAGACAACAGCTGCACTCACTATTGGTTTCTTCTTCCCAGGCTTTTTTGTATGGGAAGAACGGCACCGAACAAACGACTACTGATCAAAAACCGTATGAGTTATTCAAAAAACATTTTCACCATGAGCATCAGCAATCCTTCGACTCCAACTATACCAACTTTGGTGTATGTGTGTCATTCAGAAAAATATTTATGACGAGTTGAAAACACATAGTCTGATTCGTTTTTCTCCCATCTTCAGCTCAAAAAGAATGGAGAAAGGCTGAAACTCTCATCCACTTTAGGTTGGTCTGGAGGGTTTTTAAGGCAAAGTATTAATCCTACCGTAATTCCGAAGACATTGTGTGAGTCCAGAGGTTTCAGTCTACAAACTGACCAAAAATGGTGACTGTAGCTCCAAATATGTGGCCGTGAGGGCGAGAATAAGATGTTTGATCTTAAAAAATGGCCGCCTCACACTAAGATTTCAGCAGCTGCACTCTAGCAGGCTGCTGCAGAAGCTAACTGTCAGCTAGCTTCCAGGTGCTTACCCTCCGAACAAACGACTGCTGAGCAAAAACCGTAAAAGATATCTGAAAAATTCTTTCAGTGAAAGCAACATCTATCCTTTGTCTCAGACTGGGGTAACCTTCATGTCTGTAGGTCTTTCACAACCCAAAACGAAGCACAAACAAAATGGTTGGCCCACCTGCTCCTCCCTTTGTTTGAACTGCAGGACCTCACTCTCACTCACCTTTTAGCTGCTAAAGCACCCCTCCGAACAAACGACTGCTGAGTAAAAACCGTAAAAGGTATCTGAAAAATTCTTTTTATCTAAGCGACAGCTATATCTTGTCTTCAATTGGAGTAACTTTCATGGCTGTAGGTCATCTACAAACTGAATGGGAAGAGAAAGAAAAAGAAAAAACGTTTCATCACACCTAAGCTTCTAATTGAGCTAGCTGCAGCAGGTCACTGTCACTCAGCTTTCAGGTGCTTAAAATGTCCTCCGAACAAACGACTGCTGAGCAAAAACCGTATGAGTTATTCAAAAAATTTTTTCACCGTGAGCGTCAGTCATCCTTCGACTCCAACTATGCCAACTTTGGTGTATGTGTGTCATTCAGAAAAATATTTATGACGAGTTTAAAACACATAGTCGGATTCGTTTTTCTCCCCTCTTCTGCTCCAAAACCAATGAAAAACGGCTCTGATTTTCATCGACTTTAGGTCGGTCTGGAGGGTTTTTAAGGAAAAGTATTAATCCTACCGTAATTCCGAAGATATTGTGTGGGTCCAGAGATTTCAGTCTACAAACTGACCAAAAATGGTGACTCTAGCTATAAATATGTGGCCGTGAGGGCGAGTTTAAAATGTTTTTTTGTGTTTAAAAAACGCCTGCCTCACACTCTAGCTTTTCAGTTGCTCCACTCTAGCAGGCTGGATTTTGCTAAAACTTTGTGGCGCTTGAGGTCTGATTATACAAAAACCGTAGCAGTTATCAACATACCGTCTTCAGTTTTAAATAGACGAAGGATTTATCTACAAACTGAGCTTCAAACTGTTTTTCTAGGTGAATGTATGCCGACACAGTGAAGTGCTGTTTTTTATGCTTTTTTTTTCCTCTCCCCATTCATTTCCTATGGGATTTTTTTGCGACGTTTTCGCTAATAATTCGCAAACCTTCGGACTAATGAGAAAGTTTTATACAAGCACACATCACCCCATTGGTCCCGACGCGTGTGCCAACTTTGGGCCCGATCCGCCAAACCGTGCGGGACTAGTTACGCGCCGAAGTTTTGGGTATACGGGAGAATTATAATAATAATAATAATACGCGGAATAAATATGTGCAATAGTAGTAGGTGGGCCATGCCTTCGGCATGTGGCCCCCCAACTAGAAAATTTCTAAAGAAATTTTGAGGGGGGCCACCTACTGCCCGTCTGGGGAACCGGGCCAATACGGCCCTGGCAAGTGACGTCGGGGCTCCCCAGACCAACTGCTTACGCCTTTGAGGGCTGCTGAGGGAAGGAAAGAGGGCAAGTTCATGGGCAAAGAGAGCTGTGTGCCACTTGTGCTGAAATCTGGGAAATAGACGTGCACAGAGTATGATGCACAAGGGTAATATGGGTTGTCCATATTGAAACACAGTGGGTAAAGCCCAGTTGGCGGGCTTCGCCCGCCTGCTAGGAGCCATCTCAGTGAAGAAAAAAATCACCAATGGCGGGCTCTGCCCGCCTTCTAAGAGCCATTGCAGTGATGAAATCACCAATGGCGGGCTCCGCCCGCCTGCTAAGAGCCATTGCAGTGATGTAATCACCTTTGGCGGGCTCCGCCCGCCTGTTACCATTGGCGGGCTCCGCCCGCCTTCTAAGAGCCATTGCAGTGATGAAATCACCAATGGCAATGAGCAATATGCCAGAATGTATGAGTGTGTATAAGGAAGAGGCTTTTATTCTGTAGAGTCCTTGTAGTCTTATTTTGAAAGTCTATCATGAATGTGCATCAAAAGATGGGTCACGCCCAGCAGTGATATAGAATCCATTTCCAAATGTTAAATCACTGGTTTTCCATGTTATTAGGTGAATAGTTGCTGTATTACAGAGTAAATGGGAGACTTTTATTGTGAAATTTGCTCTGGGGTGTGTTTTGAAAAGGTCACTAGAGTCTAATAAAAACAACCTGGAAGAGTTTGGGTCATAATGTTGAGCCATTTGCATCAATTAATGCATTACTATAATCTAGAGGCTTTTATTTTGTAGGGTCCCTGGAGTCTTATTTTGAAAGTCCAACAGAGTTGTGTTTATAGAAAATGTTCAGACCCGTCAATGATAGTTGATTACTTTCCAATCGTTAAATCACTCTTTTTCCATGTTATTAGGGCAGTAGATGAAGCGGAAATGGGAGGCTTTTATTTTGAAATTTGCTATAGGGTGTGTTTCAAACAGTCTCCTAGAGTCTATTCTCTAAAACGGGGTTGAGTTTGGGTCATAATGTTGAGCCATATAGAGCAATAAATATATGTAAAAAATATAGAGGCTTTTATTTTGTAGGGTCCCTGGAGTCTTATTTTGAAAGTCTATCAGTGCTGAGTGGCAAGGGAAGTGTCATGTACAGCAGTCATATAGTATCCATTTCCCAATGTTAAATCAGTCCTTTCACCCTCCATTAGATTAATATGTGCTGTTTAAAACAGCAGAGGTAAAATCTGTTTGAAGCTTGGTAACCTTGACAACGCTTAACGAGCCTCTCACTGACACAGACAACAGCTGCACTCACTATTGGTTTCTTCTTCCCAGGCTTTTTTGTATGGGAAGAACGGCACCGAACAAACGACTACTGATCAAAAACCGTATGAGTTATTCAAAAAACATTTTCACCATGAGCATCAGCAATCCTTCGACTCCAACTATACCAACTTTGGTGTATGTGTGTCATTCAGAAAAATATTTATGACGAGTTGAAAACACATAGTCTGATTCGTTTTTCTCCCATCTTCAGCTCAAAAAGAATGGAGAAAGGCTGAAACTCTCATCCACTTTAGGTTGGTCTGGAGGGTTTTTAAGGCAAAGTATTAATCCTACCGTAATTCCGAAGACATTGTGTGAGTCCAGAGGTTTCAGTCTACAAACTGACCAAAAATGGTGACTGTAGCTCCAAATATGTGGCCGTGAGGGCGAGAATAAGATGTTTGATCTTAAAAAATGGCCGCCTCACACTAAGATTTCAGCAGCTGCACTCTAGCAGGCTGCTGCAGAAGCTAACTGTCAGCTAGCTTCCAGGTGCTTACCCTCCGAACAAACGACTGCTGAGCAAAAACCGTAAAAGATATCTGAAAAATTCTTTCAGTGAAAGCAACATCTATCCTTTGTCTCAGACTGGGGTAACCTTCATGTCTGTAGGTCTTTCACAACCCAAAACGAAGCACAAACAAAATGGTTGGCCCACCTGCTCCTCCCTTTGTTTGAACTGCAGGACCTCACTCTCACTCACCTTTTAGCTGCTAAAGCACCCCTCCGAACAAACGACTGCTGAGTAAAAACCGTAAAAGGTATCTGAAAAATTCTTTTTATCTAAGCGACAGCTATATCTTGTCTTCAATTGGAGTAACTTTCATGGCTGTAGGTCATCTACAAACTGAATGGGAAGAGAAAGAAAAAGAAAAAACGTTTCATCACACCTAAGCTTCTAATTGAGCTAGCTGCAGCAGGTCACTGTCACTCAGCTTTCAGGTGCTTAAAATGTCCTCCGAACAAACGACTGCTGAGCAAAAACCGTATGAGTTATTCAAAAAATTTTTTCACCGTGAGCGTCAGTCATCCTTCGACTCCAACTATGCCAACTTTGGTGTATGTGTGTCATTCAGAAAAATATTTATGACGAGTTTAAAACACATAGTCGGATTCGTTTTTCTCCCCTCTTCTGCTCCAAAACCAATGAAAAACGGCTCTGATTTTCATCGACTTTAGGTCGGTCTGGAGGGTTTTTAAGGAAAAGTATTAATCCTACCGTAATTCCGAAGATATTGTGTGGGTCCAGAGATTTCAGTCTACAAACTGACCAAAAATGGTGACTCTAGCTATAAATATGTGGCCGTGAGGGCGAGTTTAAAATGTTTTTTTGTGTTTAAAAAACGCCTGCCTCACACTCTAGCTTTTCAGTTGCTCCACTCTAGCAGGCTGGATTTTGCTAAAACTTTGTGGCGCTTGAGGTCTGATTATACAAAAACCGTAGCAGTTATCAACATACCGTCTTCAGTTTTAAATAGACGAAGGATTTATCTACAAACTGAGCTTCAAACTGTTTTTCTAGGTGAATGTATGCCGACACAGTGAAGTGCTGTTTTTTATGCTTTTTTTTTCCTCTCCCCATTCATTTCCTATGGGATTTTTTTGCGACGTTTTCGCTAATAATTCGCAAACCTTCGGACTAATGAGAAAGTTTTATACAAGCACACATCACCCCATTGGTCCCGACGCGTGTGCCAACTTTGGGCCCGATCCGCCAAACCGTGCGGGACTAGTTACGCGCCGAAGTTTTGGGTATACGGGAGAATTATAATAATAATAATACGCGGAATAAATATGTGCAATAGTAGTAGGTGGGCCATGCCTTCGGCATGTGGCCCCCCAATAATAATAATACGCGGAATAAATATGTGCAATAGTAGTAGGTGGGCCATGCCTTCGGCATGTGGCCCCCCAATAATACGCGGAATAAATATGTGCAATAGTAGTAGGTGGGCCATGCCTTCGGCATGTGGCCCCCCAATAATAATACGCGGAATAAATATGTGCAATAGTAGTAGGTGGGCCATGCCTTCGGCATGTGGCCCCCCAACTAGAAAATTTCTAAAGAAATTTTGAGGGGGGCCACCTACTGCCCGTCTGGGGAACCGGGCCAATACGGCCCTGGCAAGTGATGTCGGGGCTCCCCAGACCAACTGCTTATGCCTTTGAGGGCTGCTGAGGGAAGGAAAGAGGGCTAGGTCATGGGCAAAGAGAGCTGTGTGCCACCTGTGCTGAAATCTGGGTAATAGACGTGCACAGCGTATGATGCACAAGGGTAATATGGGTTGTCCATATTGAACCGCAGTGGGTAAAGCTCAGTTGGTGGGCTCCGCCCGCCTGCTAGGAGCCCTTGCAGCGATGAAAAAAATCCCCAATGGCGGGCATTGCCCGCCTGCTAAGAGCCATTGCAGTGATGAAATCACCAATGGCGGGCTCCGCCCGCCTGCTAGGAGCCATTGCAGTGATGAAAAAAATCACCATTGGCGGGCTCCGCCCGCCTCCTAACAGCCATTGCAGTGATGAAATCACCAATGGCGGGCTCCGCCCGCCTTCTAAGAGCCATTGCAGTGATGAAATTACAAATGGCTATAAGCAATATGCCAGAATGTATGAGTGTGTATAAGGAAGAGGCTTTTATTTTGTAGAGTCCCTGTAGTCTTATTTTGAAAGTCTATCATGGAAGTGCATCTATAGATGGGTCATGCCCAGCAGTGATATAGAATCCATTTCCAAATGTTAAATCACTGGTTTTCCATGTTATTAGGTGAATAGTTCCTGTATTACAGAGTAAATGGGGGACTTTTATTGTGAAATTTGCTCTGGGGTGTGTTTTGAAAAGGTCACTAGAGTCTAATAAAAACAACCTGGAAGAGTTTGGGTCATAATGTTGAGCCATTTGCATCAATTAATGCATTAGTATAATCTAGAGGCTTTTATTTTGTAGGGTCCCTGGAGTCTTATTTTGAAAGTCCAACAGAGTTGTGTTTAGAGAAAATGTTCAGACCCATCAATGATAGTTGATGACTTTCCAATCGTTAAATCACTCTTTTTCCATTTTATTAGGGCAGTAGATGAAGCGGAAATGGGAGGCTTTTATTTTGAAATTTGCCATAGGGTGTGTTTTAAACAGTCTCCTAGAGTCTATTCTCTAAAATGGGGTTGAGTTTGGGTCATAATGTTGAGCCATATAGGGCAATAAATATATGTAAAAAATATAGAGGCTTTTATTTTGAAGGGTCCCTGGAGTCTTATTTTGAAAGTCTATCAGTGCTGAGTGGCAAGGGAAGTGTCATGGACGGCAGTCATATAGTATCCATTTCCCAATGTTAAATCAGTGCTTTCACCCTCCATTAGATTAATATGTGCTGTTTAAAACAGCAGAGGTAAAATCTGTTTGAAGCTTGGTAACCTTGACAACGCTTAACGAGCCTCTCACTGACACAGACAACAGCTGCACTCACTATTGGTTTCTTCTTCCCAGGCTTTTTTGTATGGGAAGAACGGCACCGAACAAACGACTACTGATCAAAAACCGTATGAGTTATTCAAAAAACATTTTCACCATGAGCATCAGCAATCCTTCGACTCCAACTATACCAACTTTGGTGTATGTGTGTCATTCAGAAAAATATTTATGACGAGTTGAAAACACATAGTCTGATTCGTTTTTCTCCCATCTTCAGCTCAAAAAGAATGGAGAAAGGCTGAAACTCTCATCCACTTTAGGTTGGTCTGGAGGGTTTTTAAGGCAAAGTATTAATCCTACCGTAATTCCGAAGACATTGTGTGAGTCCAGAGGTTTCAGTCTACAAACTGACCAAAAATGGTGACTGTAGCTCCAAATATGTGGCCGTGAGGGCGAGAATAAGATGTTTGATCTTAAAAAATGGCCGCCTCACACTAAGATTTCAGCAGCTGCACTCTAGCAGGCTGCTGCAGAAGCTAACTGTCAGCTAGCTTCCAGGTGCTTACCCTCCGAACAAACGACTGCTGAGCAAAAACCGTAAAAGATATCTGAAAAATTCTTTCAGTGAAAGCAACATCTATCCTTTGTCTCAGACTGGGGTAACCTTCATGTCTGTAGGTCTTTCACAACCCAAAACGAAGCACAAACAAAATGGTTGGCCCACCTGCTCCTCCCTTTGTTTGAACTGCAGGACCTCACTCTCACTCACCTTTTAGCTGCTAAAGCACCCCTCCGAACAAACGACTGCTGAGTAAAAACCGTAAAAGGTATCTGAAAAATTCTTTTTATCTAAGCGACAGCTATATCTTGTCTTCAATTGGAGTAACTTTCATGGCTGTAGGTCATCTACAAACTGAATGGGAAGAGAAAGAAAAAGAAAAAACGTTTCATCACACCTAAGCTTCTAATTGAGCTAGCTGCAGCAGGTCACTGTCACTCAGCTTTCAGGTGCTTAAAATGTCCTCCGAACAAACGACTGCTGAGCAAAAACCGTATGAGTTATTCAAAAAATTTTTTCACCGTGAGCGTCAGTCATCCTTCGACTCCAACTATGCCAACTTTGGTGTATGTGTGTCATTCAGAAAAATATTTATGACGAGTTTAAAACACATAGTCGGATTCGTTTTTCTCCCCTCTTCTGCTCCAAAACCAATGAAAAACGGCTCTGATTTTCATCGACTTTAGGTCGGTCTGGAGGGTTTTTAAGGAAAAGTATTAATCCTACCGTAATTCCGAAGATATTGTGTGGGTCCAGAGATTTCAGTCTACAAACTGACCAAAAATGGTGACTCTAGCTATAAATATGTGGCCGTGAGGGCGAGTTTAAAATGTTTTTTTGTGTTTAAAAAACGCCTGCCTCACACTCTAGCTTTTCAGTTGCTCCACTCTAGCAGGCTGGATTTTGCTAAAACTTTGTGGCGCTTGAGGTCTGATTATACAAAAACCGTAGCAGTTATCAACATACTGTCTTCAGTTTTAAATAGACGAAGGATTTATCTACAAACTGAGCTTCAAACTGTTTTTCTAGGTGAATGTATGCCGACACAGTGAAGTGCTGTTTTTTTATGCTTTTTTTTTCCTCTCCCCATTCATTTCCTATGGGATTTTTTTGCGACGTTTTCGCTAATAATTCGCA